>CM076573.1:686482239-687160115 GCA_034641835.2 Pinus albicaulis
TGTTTAATTTCAGTATTGCTTTGTACATTTCAGTTTTACTTATCTGCTTCAGTAGTTAAAATTTAGATATACTAATCTGCTCATAGCATCTTCAGTTGCCTCCGAAAGCCACAGCTGGACTGATGGTGAGGGATTGTATTATGAAATGTGTAGTTTAGTATTAGTTTCTTTTCTGCAAATTTAGATATATTAAGCTGCTCATAGCATCTTCATTTGCCTCCGAAAGCCACAGCTGGACTGATGGTGAGGGATTGTATTATGAAATGTGTAGTTTAGTATTAGTTTCTTTTCTGCAAATTTAGATATATTGAATCATGCATGACATCTTCAGTTGCCTCCGAAAGCCACAGCTGGACTGATGGTGAGGGATTGAATCATGAGTGTATGGTTTAGTATTAGTTTACTTTCTGCAAATTAAATATCAGTTACTCAAATTGTTTATGATTACTTCCGAAAATCATAGCTGGACTAATGATGAAGGATCAGAAGATAAATTGATGTAATATGATTTAGATTTATTTTGTTGCAATTTTGAATTTCCTTAAGCATAGTTTCTTTTATGTTTAGTTGGCAACAAGAATAGTTTAGTTTTCATGCTCAATAGTTCATTTTTTTGATTTATTAGATTAGCAGCACCTTTTCATTTCAGCAGCACATTTTCATTTCCTTTCAAGTCTTGTCATTGTAAATTTCAAATTTCTTTTTAAAGTTTCAAGTTGGTAAATCATTATAGGGGATATCATTTCCTTGACCAAACGTAACCAAACTTGTTTTCATCTTAGAATTTCCATTTCACCTTAGAAAACCAAAAACGACAAAAAGTTAAGAAATAAGGTTATCTTGCACATATAATTAAGCGCACTCATCGACTTCGATTCGGATTGACAAATTAATCTGTGATTTGGACACCTAAATTGATAAACAGTTTCTAAAGGGAAATCATTAAGAGGAAATCATTAAGAACTCCTAGCTTGATGGAAAATATGGCTAGCATAATGTGAACACTAGTTTCTCCAAGAAACTACAAGACCCATTTCTTTCTCACTCTTGATTTACATTGGAAAACCAAAGCCTTTGATTACTAGACATTATGATGAGGTGTGGAAGAGAAACTACATTGCTTTAACGAAATCGAGGAGATCAATGAGTACAATATAAAATATCGTTTTCTTCTCTAGACCATGTAAGGTTATGAGAGAGTCTTAGCAAAGGAGACCATTGAGGAGGATGTTGAACAACCTTTAGACACAAACCCCCCTTTTCCCCATGCTATTAGATGATGATGATGTATCAATATTCAACTAGTTTATTATCTTTTAGCTATGTGTCAAGGCCATGGGCCATATTATATGTTAGGTTCTTCTCTTCGAAATAATTTTGAAGTCAAACATCATATGCAAATTTATTTTTTCAATGTTTTCATTTCATACATTAAGGCTAAATCTTGGTTAGGATGTGGTCATTGGATTTCTCTTTTTGATAATAAGAAAAATATAAGTCTTGAGTTGCATTAATCTAAAATATCAAGAATGGGTTTCCCATCTTGAGTCTTTGGTTCTAAATGTACTTGTACTTTTTCAATTGAAATATAAAGAATCTCCAACCTACATATGAAATAAATAAATAGACCCAAAAACAAGAAGAAAGGGGTAAAAAGGAAAGACAAAGCAATAAATTAAAAAGATATTTTTATTTTTTTAATTGTTTAAAATTTGTAATTTTTACTCTCTTTTTTTAATATTGTTTTTAAATTGGATTGAGGGAGGGTTGATCTATTACAATATTTTTTAAAGAAGGTATATATACACCCCAACGTCTCTCCTTGGGAAGCATCAATATTCTTTTTGAAGAAAGATGAGATTTTTCAACTGTGCATTGATTTTAGATAGTTAAAGAAGGCCCCTGTGAGAAATATCCTCTACTAAGAATTGATGGCCTCTATGATTAGTTGATAAGAGAAAAAATATTTTCAAATATATATTCGAGGTTCAGCTACCATAGGATAAAGACAAAGAATGCAAACATAAGTGAGACAATTTTTAAATCTAGATATGGGCATTATGAATTTGTAGTGTGTTAGGTCCCTATAATAATAGTGTAGCCCCCATATTGTTATTTTTGTGGCCCATAGAATCCCACTATTGTTATTATTGTGCACCATAGAAGGCCGCTATTGTTTTTATTGTGCTCTTACATTGTTATTGTTATGTAGGCCCTATTTGTATTGTGACCCCTTAGACTCTTATATATACGAATGACATCTTTTCATATGAATCATCCAATAATTATTCATTTATGTGATGTAAAAGGAGTTTCCCCCCTTAAAGAGGATTATTTTCAAGTCATTGATCTATCTTCTCTTTTGTTTTGTGATCTAGTTACATAACAATTGGTATCAGAGATATGGATCCTAGGGTTTCACTTCTTCAAACATGTCATCTTGGCAGTTTCGCTTTAACATTTTTTCTACGAGGCTTCAAAAACTAAAATTTTGACCATGTGGAGCCAAAATATTGATGAGCATCAAGTATAAATTTCAGTTCTTGGTTCGCTATATTTTTGGATATATGGCCCAAGGAAGCTAGGGTTTCTGCATGTTGTAGAATTTTGTCTCAAACAGGTATTCTGAGTAAAATCATCATATCTTTTTCTTTGTGTAGCAGATTTGAATTTCATCAAAACTGATAGAAAGAGCTTAGACTGTAGATTTTCGTGTGTCATTTTTAGGGTCAAAGGTTAAAACAATGACACATGGCATCACGTACAAGTTCTCTCTACTAAAAATTGGCATTACTTTATCTTAAACAATTCAATATCGGTTTCCAAAGCTTCAACAACCATGAGTTAACAAATATAATTCAAAGGGCACTTGAGAAGTTCAGAAGAGAAAAAACTAGGAAACCAGAATCAAATTGTTTTCCTGTAAATGTTTGGTTTGATGAGGAATGCAAAGTGGAAAGGAGAACCTTGAAAAAGACAGGCAAGGAGAAAATGAATGTAAAGTTATATAAGCAGAGACTAAAAAGGAAAAAATACGAGTTCATGCAAACAAGGAGAGAAGAGTTAATATATCTAGGCAAGAAGAAACCAAAGCTTTTATGGCAGGAACTTGAACCAAGGAAGAAGCAAATCGAAAATAATATTATAACCAATCAATGGTTTGAATGTGCAAGACAACTATATGAGAAAGAATCAGAGGTTGAGCCTCCCCTAGGGCTCAACACAACTACAAAGCTCTTCACATTATAGGAGGTGGAGATTGGAATCAAGAAGCTAAAAACAAGAAAGGCAAAAGACTTGGTTGAACTTCAAGCAAAGCATCTAAAATGGGGAATGAACACTCTTGCATTGCACATCATGGAAATATTCAACAACATCATTAAACAAGGATTCCGAAGAGATTGGACAACTAGCCTAACAATATCCCTTTTTAAAATTGGAGACATTAATAATCCTTCCAATTATAGAACCATTATGATCAATCCTTTGTTTGAAAAGATTTTCGACAACATGGTAGAAAATAGAATTAGTAAGTGGGCAGAAGTAAAAGAAAAGAGGGCAAAAGGACAAGCGGGTTTTAGGCCAAAGCATTCTACAGTGGATCACAACATCACGTTGAGACACATTATTAAAAAGGTTTGGGGGGGGGTGGGGGGGGTAAAGTAGTAGTATTCTGCTATTTTGTTGACTTCAAAAAGGTTGATCCGGATTTATGCAGGAATGAAATAAAATACAGAAATATATATAAACATAGAGATGCAACAGAAATATGCTTACAGCCATAATGGAAATAAAATAGCTAGGGCGCTGGTAGCTTATCTTTGAGAAGAGATGTGGTGGCCACATGCCTATGAATTGTGTTACAATGAGGCTCGAAGGCCTATTTATTGTTGAGAAATAATGCAAAACCCTAAACATCCAAAAACCTAAACATAGGAGATGAAGCGCCAAAACTATGGGCCCCGTTTGGGTAAATTGGTGTTTCAACTTCCTGGGGACGTAACTTTGGAATACAATCTCTGTTTGAAGCGCATCATACCTCGTTAGAAAGATCTATCTAAGGAGTATAACTTTTGGTGTGAGAAAAATCGGTACATGGACCCATGTTGCTCCCAGTTTTCCCAAAAAATGTTGTTTAGGGCCTCAAAACGGCTCTGGAATTTCAGGACTCGAAAGCTGCTAAAAATAGTAAGTTGTGCCGAAACTGAAAAAATGAAAGAACTGATGGTGGAGGTCTAAATGGAATAGGTGGGTGGCCACCAATATCCATGTGGCTCATTAGGGCCTCCAAACGGCTCCAAAAGTTCAGGAACCGACAACCTGCTAAAAATAGTAAGTTGTGCTGAAAGTGAAAAGCTGCAAGAATTGATGGTGCGAATCCAAATGGAATAGGTGGGTGGCTACTAATATCCATCCAGATCATTACTCCCTCCTTAGGAAGCAATGGTCCCCATTACGTTGAGATCCTCCATGAGATGAGGCAAATTCTGTTGAAATGGGTATTAGAATTGTCGAAGATGTCATGGTCATGCGGGCGGACATGTTGGATGTGTTTAGTAAAATTGGTTTCTTTATCAGCCTCAAACAATACATGTGTGGATTCTTTCTGTGTAGTCGTATTAGGTATGGCAACATCAAGCAGTGGTGCGTCAAGGGTCAGGTCAATGGAGTGCTTGTCCTAACAGTGTAGAGGAGCCTCTATGAGTGAGGAGAAAATGTCCTCGTATTCTCCATGACTTTGCCCATTAGCCATGCAGGGGAGCCCTATTTGTGGCCACAATATTCTTCTTTCCTTGTGAGCGAGTTGTAAGGAAAATAAATTTCCTGGTTTGGGAAACAATCTTATTGCAATGTTTTGCAGTAGTCAAAGAGATGACAGGAGGCAGTACTACCTCTGGTATCCTGTACAAGTTATTTCCCAAAGTAATAATAACAACACGAGGCCTCCATAAGCATGGTTGGCCCAATAATACATCAGCTACATCAAGAGGAGAAACATCACACAATACCTAATCTGTGAATGGCTTGATACTGTACGGAAGGCGACACTGTTGGCGGATGTGGAGATCTCTCCCTGGGTGAAGCCACCTGATTGTATACGGCTGCGGGTGTGCTATGGTCGGTAGGCCGAGTCGCTTCACGACCTCTGCTGAAATGAGGTTCTTTTGGCTTCCGCTATCAACAAGGAATTGCAGTGGAGAACCCTTCACCCACATCTGCGAATGGAAGAAGCGTTCCCCCTCCTCTGGATCCTCGAGATCCTCCCTCTGGATCTTGGTGGTGGCAACAATGGCACTGGGATCCGCATCAATGATCTGCTTCTCTTTGTCATTTCCTCTGTCTGGTTCTGACTCAGGTGTTGAGATTCAACAAGATGATGAGCTTAGTGAAAAGAGTCGCCTTCACTAAGTGGGCTCGCAGGCTATTTTTGGCGCAAAGTCTATTTTTAGACATGTCGATCATATTCTATGAGTTGTAGGATGCTATTTGTGGATGGTTGGTCAAGTTGGAAAAATAGATGGACTTCTATTTTTAGACATTTTGGGCGGACTTTATTTTTAGACTGCCAGTCTAAAAATAGATATGTCGGATATTATTAGCTCTTAATAATATTTGGACTCTAAACAACAACTTATTCTCTTGGAGCACTTCAATTCAGTGCACAGATGTGGCACAGCAGCTGATAGAAGGAATTACGCTATTCCTGAGGTTTACTAGAGCTAATGCATGGAGTACGCCATTAGAACTCAACTGGCAGAGTTATGACACAGTTAGAAGAGTAGTCGATGGAGTTGTATTTAGTTTAACTCAGTTAGACTCAGTTGAGCTAGTTGTATCTAGTCTAACTGATTGATACACTAGTGAGAGTGGACTGAATTAATTAGTTAATTAATTCACAAATAATAACTCATTAATCAACTAAATAATACATCAGTTAACTACAGTGCATGGCAGTTTTAGTGGAGACCAGTGGAGAGATAGGTGAAAGGGCAAGATAGATTATTAGTTGTGACTATAGTGATGCATTGATTGCATCCAACACTCAGTGGAGATTCCAATGAGGATTGCGTGAGCAAGGCTGGGGTAATTCGAACTCATTCAGAGCCATTCTTCAGCAGGGATTGCGCAATAGAGGCAGGCTAGGAGGAGGGCGAAGATCGGTGCATGGATTTGCAAGATTGTTCCTGATTAGTGTGTAGCGATTGTATTGTACTGAGAGCTTGATATGATCAGCTTTGTATGAGGATTGTTACATGATCTCTATGACATATATTATATACAAATAGTTGGGGTTTTCAGCTTCAAGCTTTCCCATTAAACAATTGTGTTAATGTGTGTGAATTTTTATTGTTTCATGTTTGCATTGCAATCTTGATTTAATTTCCACAAATGATCAATGGTGGAATAGATTATGTATTTTGCATGAAGTTAAAATAGTGTGAGATTAGGAGAATCTTAGACATATAACACATAATTTATATAATTTCTACATGGTATCAGAGCAATATTGATCATTGGAGGAGATTGCAATTATTGAAGTGGTTGAGTTTTGTGCTGGTGGAATTCGAATTTGCTGCAGTGTTTTCTTGGTGTCGAAGTTAAGCATTCATTGAAATGTCTTTCAACGGATTGCGATTGGAGTATGCCCTTGATGGGAGCTCGAATTACATAGCATGGAAGGACAGGATGGAGACGGTGCTGGATGATAATGGGTTGAAGGAGTTCATAGATGTTGATATTCCGAAGGCTGCTTCTAGCGATGCAGCCGCACTTGACGCATGGCAAAAGAAGGTAGCAAAGTGTCAAAGGATTCTGTTGGAAGGTGTGAAGGACCACATTGTGTCCAGCCTTCATGAGAAAGCCACTCCATTCTTAATGTGGAAGGCTTTGATAGATTTTTTCCAAAGCAGAAGTGACCAGAGGAAGTTGGCACTTAAAGACAAACTCAGGAAAATAAAAATGGAGAAAGGCAACAGTATTCCAAAATACCTCACGAAGTTTGTCCACTGCAAGGATGAGTTGGGAAGTGTGGGGTTTACTGTTGATGAAGAAGACTTGGTGAGCTTGGCTCTCCTTGGGCTTCGGAAGAGTTGGCATAGCTACGAAGACTTTGTCAATGGACGGGAGAAACTGCCAGGATGGGAGTGACTTTGGTCGGATCTTGTGTAGGAGGAGATAAGGCGGGGTACCAGGGAAGGATATTCATCGAAGAATGAAGATGAAGAAAATTGCGCTTTGGCTGCCAAATCTCGAGAAGGAAAAGGGAATAAATCTTCCAAATCCAAAGCTAAAGGCAAGAAGCATGATTTGTCCAAGGTGAAGTGTTTTCACTGTCACCAGCACGGGCATTTCGCCACTAATTGTCCACAGAAGAAGAAGAATAAGCAGGCTGCTGGATCTGCAGATGGAGAGGCCTTAGCCTCGCAATTTGAGCTAGATTTTTCTTTGATTGCATGCTTGGTTTCAAGTGTGATTGGATCGGTGTGGTTTCTTGATAGTGGTGCGTCTTTCCATATGACCGGAGACAAAGATTTATCTAGTGATCTGGAGGAAAAGGATCTTGGAGTGCACATCGAGATGGGCAATGATGGTAGATACAGTGCAACTAGTATCGGGACCATTTCCTTTGAGAGGGAGTCCGGTAAACCTTTCATCTTGAAGGATGTCATGCATGTTCCAGGATTGAAGAAGAATCTGATCTCAGTGGCGATGCTGGAAGACAAGGGTTATGATGTTGTTTTTAGCGAGGGAAAAGCATTTCTGCGCCATAAAACAACTGGTCAAACAAGGAGGACAGGGATTCGAGTTAAGAATATTTATCAATTGCAGGTAGATGGCTGCGCTGCAATGGCAGGCAAAGCAGAAGGAGTGGTGAGCTGAGATGAGGGCGAATTGTGGCACAGGAGATTGGGCCATCTTCACCATGGCGCTGAAAATTTTTGCGTGATTTCCAAACGATTTCTACTGGGCTTCCCAAAGGTACACTTGCGTAGTCAGATCAGTGCAAGGGATGTACTTTGGGAAAATTTGTGAAGACCACTTTTCATGAGAAGGATAGTCGTGCTTCGACAATCCTTGTGAGAATTCACATAGACGTGTGTGGACCTTTCTCGGTTGCTTCAACAACAAAGCACGAGTATTATGTGATATTTGTTGATGAATTTTCTCGTAAGTGCTGGATTTTCTTCATGCAGAAGAAGAGCGAGACATAATCAAAGTTCTGTGAGTTCAAGGCGCTGGTTGAGAAAGAGTCGGGGAAGCAAGTGAAAGCTCTCTGGAGTGATAATGGTGAATATCTACGGCAAATTCAAAAGACACGTAGCAAAGAAGAAATTAGAAGAGAGAACTCATAGCAGCCTCATAACCCATGACAAAATGGGGTCGTTGAGAAGAAATAACGAACGATTGTGGGTGCACGGGCGATGTTGCATGATCGGGGCCTTCCCATACACTTGTGTGGGGGTGGGGCATGCAACAACGATGCAAAACCGTTGTCCTCTTGAGTACTTGGCATGAGTACACCCGAAGAGGCATTTTCTGGTAAGAAGCCTGATATTTCTCATTTGAAGATTTTTGGCTCACCTGTTTACATTCATGTGACGAAGGATGCCAGGAAGAAGCTGGAGTCGACTGCAGAGGTTGGGATATTTGTGGGGTACATAGAAACACCCCACAATTATCGTGTGTTTTTGCCAGATAGTCGGATGACTGTCGTGCGACGGGATATCAAATTTCATGAGTAGAAAGCCATGAAGTTGTCGCTTGAGAGGGAGCTACACTTGCATGCAGAGGAGGAGCTACTTGTTCCTAAAGATGAGCCTCAAGATGAGGATCAGCCACAAGAGGAGGTTCATGGAGTGGAAGAAACCACTCATGTAGCGCCAAACATCAGAGGGCGGAAGCACACTACAGAAGCTAAGCGACTGAATCTTGATGCAGTGTAGAATGTAGGAGTTCCTACATCACAACGCAGACAGAGACAGTCACCTGACTGATTTACTGGATACATGGCTCTGATGAGCAAGTGTATCGTGACGGAGCCATCCTCTTTTGAGGAAGCTGTGGAGGATCCGCATGGAGGTAGTTGCCATGGTGGAAGAGTATGATTCGATTGTGAGAAAACGGTGTGGAGATTGTCCAAGGCGGAAGGAAATCGGTGGTAGTTTCGAGATGGATCTACAAAGTGAAGCAAGTTGTTGATGGGACGTTGAGAGAAGTATAAGGCAAGATTTGTTGCTGGGGCTTCTCACGGATCGAGGATTAATATTTATGAAAAACCTTTTGCAGCTCACGAAGTGTTCTTCCATACGGACCATCCTTGCTCTCTCAGCGCAGATGGGTTGGCACATTCATCAGATGGATGTGAAGACTACGTTCCTCAACGGAATCATTGAGGAGGAGGTGTACATTGAGCAGCCTGAAGGATTCGAAATCTTCAGCAGCGATTCGCATGTGTGCAGGCTCAAAAGAGCATTGTATGAGCTGAAACAAGCACCTCATGCTTGGTACACACTGATAGACAATTATTTCACCGGATTTGGTTTCGCCAAGAGTGAGGCGGATCTTAAACTATACCAAATTGTGGTGGAGGGTAAGTTTTTGATCATTGTGCTTTATGTAGATGATTTAATACTAACGGGTGATGAAATGTTGATACACTCATGCAAGGCAGATCTTGCAAAGGAGTTCAAGATGAGGGACTTGGGCCTCCTTCATTATTTCCTGGGATTGGAAATTTGGTAGCGGAAAGGTGAACTATTTGTGTCTCAAGGCAAGTATGCCCGGGAGATACTGGAGAAGTTTCACATGCAAGGCTGCAAGCCTATCGACACTCCTTTTCCTGGTGGTTGGAGGAAGGAGGATGCTACATCGGTAGAGGTAGTGGATGCCATTGTTTATCGACAGTTGGTTGGTTTGCTCATGTATTTAGTCAATACATGATCGGACATATGCTATGCTGTGAACCAGCTTTCACAAGAGATGGTGAAGCCTACCAAGCTCTTTTGGAAGGCAGGCAAGCATGTCCTGAGGTATCTCAGGGGCACATCTGAGTATGGATTGTGGTACAGACAGTCAGATGAGGTGAAGCTGCATGGCTTCATGGATGCAAGTTAGGTAGGTAGTCCGGATAGAAAGAGCACATACGGATGGATTTTCGAGTATCGGATCTATAGCGGTTTCTTGGGTAATGAACACAGAGGATCGTGTGGCACTGAGAGGGGAAATATGAGTACAGCAAGTTTGGATGCTTGCGAGAGGCTATATGGATAAGGAAGATCTGGTGAAGTTTATAAGTTCTCACTTAGATCCTTGTGATATATTGTGATAATCGAGTTGATACTAATCCTGCGGTTAATCAGTGACTAACAGTAGATCTAAACATATTGATATCCGGTATCATCATATCAGAGATTGTGTGCAATGGAAGATCATGTTGCTTCAGTACATTCCTATGGAGGATGAGGATGCAGATATTCTAACGAAGGCACTCACCAGGAGCAAATTCGAATACCATAGAGGCAGGATCGGGTGAAGGATAATCCCTATCTTGTTGAGAGGGAGTGTTGAGATTCAACAAGATGATGAGCTTAGTGAAAAGAGTTGCCTTCACTAAGTGGGCCCACAGGCTATTTTTGGCGCAAAGTCTATTTTTAGACATGTCGATCATATTCTATGAGTTGCAGGATGCTATTTGTGGATGGTTGGTCAAGTTGGAAAAATAGATGGACTTCTATTTTTAGACATTTTGGGTGAAGTCTATTTTTAGACTGCCAATCTAAAAATAGACATGTCAGATATTATTAGCTCTTAATAATATTTGGACTCTAAACAACAACTTATTCTCTTGGAGCACTTCAGTTCAGTGCACAGATGTGGCACAACAGCTGATAGAAGGAATTATGCTATTCCTGAGGGTTTACTGGAGCTAATGCATGGAGGAGTTAGTTAGAACTCAAGTGGCAGAGTTATGACGCAGTTAGAAGAGTAGTTGATGGAGTTGTATTTATTTTAACTCAGTTAGACTCAGTTGAGCTAGTTGTATCTAGTCTAACTGATTGATACACTAGTGAGAGTGGACTGAATTAATTAGTTAATTAATTCACAAATAATAACTCATTAATCAAATAAATAATACATCAGTTAACTACAGTGCATGGCAGTTTTAGTGGAGACCAGTGGAGAGATAGGTGAAAGGGCAAGATAGACTATCAGTTGTGACTATAGTGATGCATTGATTGCATCCAACACTCAGTGGAGATGCCAATGAGGATTGCGTGAGCAAGGCTGGGGTAATTTGAACTCATTCAAAGCTATTCTTCAGTAGGGATTGTGTAGTAGAGGCAGGCTAGCAAGAGGGCGAAGATTGGTGCATGGATTTGCAAGATTGTTCCTGATTGGTGTGTAGTGATTGTATTATACTAAGAGCTTGATATGATCAGCTTTGTATGAGGATTGTTACATGATCTCTATGACATATATTATATACAGATAGTTGGGGTTTTCAGCTTCAGCCTTTCCCGTTAAACAACTGTGTTAATGTGTGTGAATTTTTATTGTTACATGTGTGCATTGCAATCTTGATTTAATTTTCGCAAATTATCAATGGTGGAATAGACTCTGTATTTTGCATGAAGTTAAAATAGTGTGAGATCAGGAGAATCTTGGACATATAACACATCAGCTATATAATTTCTACATCGGGATCAAAACATGCATCTGATTCAGGTGCCTATAGTTCGGCCACCAACAACTGTTTGGCCCAACACTCGTTTGTGCTGTGAGTGGGGTTGTTATGAAATTCACACCACTTCCCCGTGTCCTTCTTTGGATTTGTGGTGTTGTTCTGAGTCGCCCCGCTTTGGCCTTGCCCCTTGTTCTGCGGTTTGGGGGTGCCTTTCCTTGGCTTCGGATTCGCAGATCTAAAGTCTCGCTTCTTCTGCTTAAATTTTTGCTCGATATTGGCGGCATAGCGATATGCCGTGCCAAGCGATGTAATGTCTAGGAACTCCATTTCCTCCTGAATGTGTCTGTGCAGACAACTGCGGTACTTGAGCACCAATTGTTTCTATGAATCTTTAATACCCAACTTTGTGCATAGGGTATGGAACAAATTCATCAGTTCGTGCACATCTTGATTCCTTTTGCAGCAACGTGGTCCATTGGATGTACTTGTCCTCATAGCTCTCCATGGGGTAATATTGTTCCTAAATGTCTCGGAACGAATTCCAAGTGGCTGCTACCAAGAACAGAGAGGGTTCCCCCTCGTCCCTTTTCTCACAATACGTTTCCCACCATTCCTTGACACGGGGAGTGACTTTAAGGAGTGCAAAAATAATATTTTCTTAGTCGAAGAAATCATGGACTGAAAAACACCCTTCTAGCAAATTCAACCATATATCTACAACATCCGCATCTATCTAGCCGTCAAATACAGGAATGTCAAAGTTGACTTGTACCTTGAAAGAAGAGGTGCCTCCAGAGTGGTTGTTGGATGCAGATGCGCCGTAGGTGGGAGTTGTTGAAGGATCTAAGCAAAGTTATCCATCATTGCGTTCCTTTTTGATAGGATCTCTTGCTCCCCCATCTTTCTTTTCTTCTACCATGGGAGGTCGTTAGGGTTTGCGAGGCTGATCTTGCAAGGGTTCAACTAGATCGAGCTCTAACTCCTTATACCCTGGCCGCGTTGGGGACATGTAAAGAAAAACAGAGAAAGAGCAGACCGCTCTGATACCACTAATCCAGATTTATGCAGGAACGCAATAAAATACATAAATATACATAAACACAGAGGTGCAGCAGAAATAATGCTTCATTTCATTAATATCAAATAACATAAATATGCTTACAGACAAAATGTAAATAAAATAGCTAGGGCGCTGGTAGCTTATCTCTGAGAAGAGATGTGGTGGCTACATGCCTATGAAATGTGTTACAATGAAGTTCGAAGGCCTATTTATTGTTGAGAAACAATGCAAAACTCTAAACATCCAAAAACCTAACCGTAGGAGATGGAGCGCCAAAACTATGGGCCCTGTTTGAGTAAATTGGTGTTTCAACTTCCTGGGGACATAACTTTGGCATACGATATCCATTTGACAAGTATCACACTTGGTTTCCCAAAAAACGTCGTTTAGGGCCTCAAAACGGCTCCGGAAGTTCACGACCCGAAAAACTGCTAAAAATAGTAAGTTGTGAAAAAACTGAAAGAACTGATGGTGTGGGTCCAAATGGAATAGGTGGGTGGCCACCAATATCCACGTGGCTCATTAGGGCCTCCAAACGGCTCCAAAAGTTCAAGAACCAACAACTTGCTAAAAATAGTAAGTTGTGCTGAAAGTGAAAAGCTACAAGAATTGATGGTGCAAGTCCAAATGGAATAGGTGGGTGGCCACCGATATCCACCTGGATCAAAGGCATTTGACACAGTCCTTAGAGATAAGTTGTGGTGTAGAATGGAAGAACTTGAAATTCCTTTGCATTATAGAGTTGTTGTCCATAGACTTTATGAAGAGGTGAAAGTCAAAATTAGAACCTCAGCGGGTATTTCAAAAAGATTTAGAAGTGACATTGGAGTCAAGCAAGGTTGTCCTCTATCCCTTACTCTTTTTGGTTTATATGTTGATAAACTGGAAGAGTGGCTAAATTTGCAAGGTGGGGATGGTGTTTGGTTGGGGGAGTTTGTGATAAAACTTATTTTATATGCTGATGAACTTGTATTGATTTCTAAATCGACCCATGGATTGCAGATGCACCTATATGCCCTTGAGCATTTTCGTAGAGCATTGGGGATACAAGTCAATATTAACAAGACCAAGATAATGATTTTCTCTAATAAAAGAAAGCAGAGACAACATATGTTCTTCTTTGAAGGCAACATTCTTGAAGAAGTAAATGAGTAAAAATACCTCGGGATTGATTTCAACAACAAACTTCACTGGGAGGACTGCAGAAAGAAGAGAATCTTAGGAGGGTGGAAAGCATTATATGCTCTTCAAAACAGATGAAGAGAGGCAGAGTTATGGGATTGGAAAACGATTAAAGTGCTTTTTGGACTCCTAGTTTGTCCAGTGATGCTATATGGGTGTGAATTGTGGGCTAGCAACACCCCTGTCTCAAAATGGAAGCAAATTGAGAAAATCCAAAAACGCTCGATCATGAGCAAGTTCAAAATAAAAAGTTCGGCACCTTATGAGATAATGTTGAGTGAAACAGGAGCAACTCCTATCGAAGCAATTGCTATGGTGCAACTCATAAGATATCTAAAAAGAATTGAGCAAATGGGAGTAGGTAGATGGCCAACTGTTATCTTCAAGGAAGGCATGAGTGAAAGAAAGAAAACATGGATGAGACAAAACTACACATGGATGCAAAAATGGAATATCTACCTCATTTCTTTTCTCACAAACCTAAAGAATTTTGTTATGGAGAAGTTTCGTAAACATGTATTAGGAAAAGAGTTGGGTAGAAAAAAGAAGTACTACATTGAAGAATTCAACCCTATGCATGATCTCCAACAAAAAGAGTTCATTGCAGCTAACATTCCATGGAGGACAAAGGTTCTTATTTCTCAATTAACAACCAACTTACCTCAACTTCGGTGAGAAACATGACGGTGGAAAAGGCCTAAAGAAGCTTGGGAAGAACGAGTGTGTACATTTTGCACGTTTGGGGCAGTGGAATCGGAAAAACATTTCATTTTGGAATGTGATGCGTTCAAAGACATCAAAGAAAGTTATGAGAATATGTTAGCATCAATTTCTTGGCATTGTCTTTTTAGCGATAAGATTGTTGGAAGGTTGGACCAGCTCATTATCAATTTGAATAAGAAAAAGACTGAAATAGAAAAAAACAAAAAATAAAAAAACTCATAATCCCATAAACTATTTTTAGTCTAATAAACATTAAAATTTCATTTCATTTGAACTATCACTCCTTCACAAGAAATTCAGCTATCAAGACTTGAACAACCCATAAAACCCAAGATCAACAATAGTAGTATTGCGATGGCATACAATAAACCTATGTGGTAGACTATAAAATTTGCCGGAACATACCATCCCATTATAAAATTATGGCCAAACATACATATCATTCCAACAATCTACTAACCTAAATTTTTTATACACATACATTCATAGCAGCAGCATTAGTCAAGCGCCGATCAGAAGATAGCCTACGCGGTGGTCTATCAAATTTGTCAACCATACCATTCCAAGTTACAAATTTCTACTGACCTAAAACTTTCATACATGAACATTCTTTAAGCATACTTATCACAGTTGGCCTGAACATTCATTGCAGCAATATTAGTCCAGCGGCGAACGGAATAAAACGAAATGGAAGATCCTCAAGAAAACGGAATGGAAGACGGCCAAACAGCAGCAAACCGGCCAAATTGTGAGGAATGCAGAAACAATCCCTGGAAATACAAGTGCCCGGGTTGTGGCTTGCGGTCATGTGGATTGCCCTGCGTGAAGGCTCACAAAGAGCGCACTCAATGCACAGGCAAGCGAAACCGAGCCGAGTTTGTGCCCATATCCCAGTTCGATGATAATTGGCTTGTATCAAGTATCAGCCTTTAACCCTAAATCACAATTGTTATTATAATATTGCATCTCAGTTTATGTATAATGATCTAGTTGTGATCTAAACAGGGGGTAATGGTTAACTTTTGTTTACGCCTGTTTTTTTTTTCAATTATCAGATTACAACTTCTTGGAGGAAGCTTTGAGGATGACTGAAGCTGCCAAGCAGAACCGAGCTCCTTTAAGTGACATCAGGCATTTTCCGAGCAGACCCAGGAAAGCTTTTCAAAATCAGGCCAGAAATCGCAATACAAAACTTTTATTTCTTCCGAAGGGGATGTCCAAGAATGAAACCAATAAGTCTTATTACAATAAATGGTCAGTAAGTAAAGACATCTTTTGCTTGTTATTGAAGTGTCCTGTATTGCGCAACTGGTTTTTGAATTCCATGTCTGTGATTGGATAGTGTTATTGTATTTATGTTTATGGGTAAATCTTATATTTCAATGGTTACTGAGTCAGTCCACTGGACGCAAATAGAGCAATCAATAATGTCCCTATGTGTGAGATATTGTGGGAGTTCTCTTCCTTTTTCTTCTTTTAAATTTTTGGAAAATTTCCGAACGGGTGAAGATCAGTGCGCGCGTGTAACTACATGCCTATTGAGCACATACATTCTCATCATGGCTTGGGAAGTATGCATTGGCCTTGAACCAATTTCTGCATATGTGCATATGAGATATAGAGCAAGATCGAAATTTTTTTGTTATAGCAAATGCTAATGAAAGAATTAAAACCACATTGACAAAAAATGATTAGTCTATCGAGTACTCCTAGGCAGCGCTATCGGAAACAGCCGTCTGATTCGTTTGGAGGCAAAAACGGTCGGATTCGTTGCTCTGGACCATTTTAGGCTGGTCAGATATTAAACCAGCTTTTTCTTCACTGAACAGGCCAGTTCCGTACAATGTTGTATTGTGTGGCTAGGGGCCATGAAAACCTAAATTTTGAAAAAAACAATAAATTAGGTCATTTGCTAAAATAATATCTAACTTACTAATGTTATTTAAAGAGATCCTCCCCCCTCCAGTGCACTTTCCCTACTAATAAATGGTAAAATTAAATTCTCAAAGTAAAACGATGAAAATTAAAAAGACCCTCCCCCCTCCATTGAAAGATAAAGGAGAGTGTAGTCGAGGGGGAGGGTCCCTTTCATTTTCATCCTTTTACTTTCTCCATATGAAATCCAACAAAGGGTTTCAGGATGTTTGAAGGGTTTCAACGTCATTGGATTTCTTATGGAGAAAGTAGAATTTTAGATCCCATTCAAAATTCAGCAACTTAATAGTTTTCATGATTTTAAGATTGACAGGCAATGTTTCCATTGGATTTTGTCATGTATGAGTGAATCGAATTGGCATTTCATCAATAGCATGAAGCTCTCTATTTACCTTGATGTTGGTGGCATTGATTGGTGAACTCCTCTAGCACGACCCTAGTAAAAATGTACCCTTCACTCAAGCAAAACCACTAATTTGGCATTTTAAGCTTTTCTTATTTTATTTTAATGCTTAGAGGGTGATATCGATGATGAGGATCCCACTGTATGCATGATTTTGATGATATGTAGTTATTTTTTGTAGCATGATTTTTTTGGGACTCTAGAGGCCATTTAGAGCCTCTTTGTTGTTATATTTTTGGTTCAAAGATGGATTGCACTTAATGCTATTTTTGTTATATGTACCTTTACTTGCTATATACACTAGAAACTTTGCATATTTCTGTGTAATTGTTTGGATTCATATGGATGCACATGAATACATATTTTGTTTTCACAAAATTTGGATATTTTATGCATTTTTGGTCGACCGATTTTTTGGTCCAGTTTTTTTCCGCTTTTCAGTCTGGATCACATTTTTGCGGTCGACTAGTTCAATGGCCAATCTGGTTTTGAAAGCATTGCCCCCGTGTTGCCTTGTTGGCTAGCCAAGTTAAGTCATTCCCAAACCTAACTCTTTGATGGCAAGATAAATTCAAGAGAATCAACTCAAACCCACAAGCACTCGTGGGTTATTCATTGCCTAGTGAATCCAAATCGTAAGTGAATGGCAAAAATCATCGACTTTAAATATAAATTCCAAAAGGGAAAATAATCCTTATTTTGAACGATGTCTGCTACCAAGTTCTGACCCTTTTTTGCTAAGCTTGACTGAAACTCTTATAATCTAGCCTATTTGAATCGTTCATCAAGCCAATTCACCATTGCTCAGAATAATCGCAAGTTGTAAATAAGAAGAGAAGAGAAACCACATACTAGGAGAGCATAGGGACTCTTTAACTTAGCTAGAACTTTTTTTGAAATTTAACAAGGTCTAGGATTATCTCTTCTTTGGTGCTAATAAGAAAATTATTTTTGCCTTATTTTGTTGGAAATTGATCCCATGCTGGTTTTATGCTAAAAATTAAAGCCTTTAATAGCAGTTGATATGCTATTAAGCAATTTCTCAGACAATCTACCGTTTCCCATTAGTAGTTATGCACAGATTTCCCTCGAGAACAACTATGTACGACATTGTGGGGAGGAGAATTTAATAGGGAATAAATAAATAAGAAGATCATAATCTACAAATGAGGTGTAAGTATGCAACTTCTAATACAATTGCGCATGAAATTTTTTTGGAGTGACACTCATACCACATGCTAATCTCCATGCTTTGCTAACTAAAATTTTACATCTAAGAATAGCTAGTGCTAATCTCCATGCTTTGCTAACTAAAATTTTACATCTAAGAATATCTAGTGCCATTTACATCTAAGAATAGCTAGTGCCATCTATGATTCAACATGTTTTGACCTATATGTTCCATTTGTCTTGCAGATGGCCCCCTTGTCATGTCTTAGGCAAGTAATTTTTCATACTTCTAGTGACTGCATCATATTATGTTATCATGTGCATGTTACTCATAATGTTTTTTTACATTGTGTTTTACTCACCACCAAAAAGGGGGTGGGGGGTCTTGGCCTTGAGCCCTTATTAGTATACCTTTTCATATGTACAATGTTTACTAGAAATCCTAAGTACAAAATCAACCTCAATAGGCAAGATATGGACAAAACATGAGCATAATAGAATAATATGTACACGTACAAGTAGACTAGGTTATTTTCAAGGGTGCTAGGGTGAGGTACTGCGTTTCCCTTAATATTGCAATTTCTTTCTCGTTGTCTATTGTCGATACAAGGCAAATGCATTCATTCTAGACCAAGCTACCCCCAAATTCCCCACTCATATGGTGGATTGTGATTTTGTAGCATTCTCTACAACAAAATGTTGCATTATAATTGTCCATTTTGCATAAATTAACAACCTCAAAGAGATATAACTTAAGAAGATAAGATAAGATCATTTTGTCAATGTTCAACAAATGACCACAAAAGTAGGTAAATGGGGCTTAAAGAGTACAACCAGTATGAACACTGTGGGAATGCTAACACAACTCCTAGAAAATGTTGCAAATAATACAAAGAAAGAAACCTACATAAGTATAACATCGGGCATATGTTTAAAACTATGACAAAGGTACAATGATACAAAACACTAAGTGAGTTCATTCAAGCCGAGAAAGATGGACAACGCAACTTAAGAACTTGTCAAGATAAAGAGAGTGAGAGAGAGAGAGAGATCGGGTGATGAGGCTGATGATGTCAAGGTCTTATGAGTTTGATGGTTAAGGGCAGGGGGGTGAACTGGGCACTTGCTCATTATCGAAGTCTTTTGGAACCATCGAGGAGCCTGACTGCACGATCTAAGGGGGATGTACAAAGAAGGGGTACTCCTAGCATCTAAAGTCGAAAAGGAAACTTTGAATGGATCTCTAGTTGCTCCTTTGGATCCGGGAGATACTTTGACAGGCAGGAGGTGCTCTATGCTAGATCCATTTGGAGCTAATCTCTCTAATGTTATAAGAATTTGTGGCTTGATGTATAGACCGACACCCCTAAGCGGGTCTCAATGATATCGGGTGGTCTCCTAAAGTGGGAGGTTTAGGGGAAAGTTGGGTTTTTGCCACTTTGCTGTTTGGTGCGCTTTAGGAATCTGCCGTTAAATTTTCTAACCCTAGAACTTGAGAAATTATTTCCTAGTGATTTCCTTGCTGAAATTAAATTTGTTACAACTCATAGAATAAAATGCACACACAGTGATTTTTAATTGGCAAAATGAAAATTATAGTGGAACCAAATGAAACCAATTTCCAAAACACAACAAAATACTTTTTCCCTTCAAATGAGCTTCCCAATTAAAATAATATCAAAATTTGTAAGGGTTCCCTTACTGGGAAAATGGCGCACTAAAAATAAATACATGCTATAGCAAAAGATTTAGAATTTACCAGGCACTTGTATGATTGTATGACCTTCCAGGTTTCCTTGAATGAAACCCCCAACCTATTGGCTTGTTGTACAAACCTGCATGATTCCTATACGACTACACATATGGTTACTCTATGGCCTGCATGACTTGCAAACTCTCTTGCTCTATACGACCTACATATGACTTGTTGTGCAAATGTTGTGCTGCACTGAATAACCTGCGTGTGGCCAATCCCTTTGTTGCAATAATTTGCTTTCTATTTTCTCTACACCTTCTCACTAGATGAAAGTCCTTTATCAACATTGTCGAGATTACTCGATGTCTCTCTCTTATGTCTTTCTCCTTCACTTATCCTTTTGTTTATAATCTTGAGTTATTGATTGAATCAATTAATCATTGATGACTAAGTCTCCATAACCTTAAACTCTTAATGAGATTGACTGTTGAGATTAAGTCACAATCCACAGTCAAGATCCATTTAATTCACTAATGTAAAACCCTTTACATTTCATTAAGATTAAAATCACTTTTATAACAAACACTTCACTTTAATAATTCTTTCAAAAGGTGAATTTGCTAAGGTGAAGAGAATACTTTTGATGACTTCCACATGTCTGATACTTAGACCTTTGCAAAAGTACTTGTTTGAGCTAAAACATCAACATCTACTTGCCATTTGTTGCTCCAATATGATGGATTAATAGGGAAGTATGAGGTAATCAACTTGTTCATTATAGTGTGGTGTATGGCATGTAGGAGTGAGATCTGTGGCTGAAAATCTCCCTAATGAAAAGAACGAAGCATCTCTAGTCTTATTAGTGGAAGAAAGTAGAGAGTGAGCCTGTAGAATTCCTATAAAGACAATGATAACATCCTTATATCTCATAGTATAGGGGACACCGAAAAATAAGATGCATCTTTGTCTTGGGCTTCTGAAGGTGGCACATTTGGTAGATCTGTAATATCCCTTTTAATATTTTCATAAAATTACTAGGGATTTTATTCTGGCAAAATTACTTCATAAAATTTATCCAAAATATCATGAAAATTACCAATATCGACAATTGCAAATATTTGCATATCCTTCAAACTTAAGAAATTTTACAAAGATCTACTCCATAATTTCCTGAGAAAATAATGCACAGGTAGACAATAAACTGCTTTATTTATTTAATATTGAGAATGGATTTACATCAGACAGGAAACCTGACAGATAGATAAGAAGGAACAACTTAGCATTCTTCCAAATCCTTCTTTGACTGGACTCCCAAGTTGTAACTCGAAATGAAGCTCCAATTGGAGATCTAGGTGATCCCCATTCCAATCCACCAATTTGCTCCAAATATGTTCACAACTGATGTTGATGAAGCTTCATGATATTTCTGGATGAAATCTCCTCAATAATGGGTTGGGTTTTCGTCCAACACACACAAGGAATGGAAGGGCTTTGATCCTAGGGCTCTCTGAAGCTGAGAACCACGTTCCCAAAACCTCTTCAAATGAAAATACTTCAAATCCCCAATATATCCAAATGACATGCTCCCCCTCCTTTTAAAGATTGGATGGATCTCTCTCCAGCCTTCTAGAAGCACTTTTATTTTATTATTTTATTCCCACTCTAGAAGCTTCTCCTTTATATTTTATTTAAGTGACTTTTTATTTTAGTCACTTTAATCTTGGAAAATGGTAAATCTGCCTCTACTATCTCTCAGGCCACTGAAAGTCACTTTTCATCATCCCACCCATCCTATAGATCTCTTCATTCCGATTCCAACGAGCAATTACGTTAAGGTGTATCTCCAAATAATCCTGCCCATATGACACCTTTAGCGTATTTAATTAAAATATGTTGATAATTTCTCTGCTTTACGAGAATCGTTAGAATGCTACAAAACCAAGAATGAAATTTGCAAAACTAACCCTGATAATGAAGTATAGTAAGCGAACCCCATCAGACCTCATAAAACTCCCTCAAAATCCTTCGGGCCCATTGATGATGTAATCTTGCTCCTGTGACCTGACTAACACCAACTTTGGAACCCTAACTGCATCATAAGGGAAACCAGAAAATGGGAACATTACAAGATCCTATTAGATCATGGTGTATGGTGATCTATCTGCCATCCATAGTTGATGGCAGCTGACCCAGAGCTGTCCTAAAGGGCCCTTGAGTGAGTGCATCCAATGTCTACGCATATAAGTGGGGCACGTGATGATGGCATCACACTGCTTCAAAAAATGCTCTAGTTAGAAAAGCATTTTTGAGCCCAGGCTTGTTAGAGGTGAGATCCAAGTGACCTGAATGTACAATATGTAGATATCCTCTCCGATAACTTGGTTTAGTCTCCATCTAGTCGACAAGAGATGGTGTGGCACATCAAGGGAGAATTTGAATGGGGGAAGGTGCTCTGGGAGATAGTAATTGGCTCTAGAAGCTGAGACACCTTTGAGAACCAACCTCGTGCCTGGCCAAGGGAACGATTTGAAGCAAGAGCCTCCAAGGAGCAAAGTGCAAGGTTTTAAATCTCCCAATACCAGCCCAAAATCATTTTCTCATGGCAATTATTGATTCCCAACAATTTATTTAATTAACCAAATAAATTCTGAATTACCAAAAAGATAAAATCATTGGTATTTTAACCTCTAGAAATATATGCAGAGGAAAATAAAAGTTAGGAGAGATCAATCACCCATTGCAATAGATAAATACCCACAACAATTCTTTGCCATTCATTAACACGAAAAATTAGGGCTTTCGACTCATAGAGAATTACAAGGAAAAATACATTCACTGGAACTTGTAACTCAGACCACACTGGATGAATTCGACCCAAGGAATTCAACCTCCTAGAAATCAACCTCTGAAGGAACTTGGCCTGGGGAAATTCGACCCAACAATCTGCTAGCAAATCGACCTTGTGCCTTCCCTGTGTGTTGCCACCGCACCTTAGGAAATTTAGCCTCCAACACTCTCTCTTTAGCAACTTAGCGCTGCAGCTACAACAACTTAGGCTCCTGGATATGCCCTCAAATCCTCCTATGTGCTTCATTCTATCGAGCCACTCGCACTAGAGGAAATTACTTTCTCTTGTTGTTTCTCCTCTCTTGTGTCTTCAATTCTTCCTTAGGCTTCTTTTTGCATTCTTCTTTAAGCCTAGATCCCTAACCCAAATCTCCCTTGTAGGAGATCGTGGAGATCAGTGGCTGAGATCATTTGTATGTCACTTAAATAATTAGATTAGATATCCTTAGAAAATGACTTAATAGTCCACAATAATTAAGTGACTTTAATTGTTGTACTTTTCCTAAGTTAAACTTAGGAAAGAAGACATAAATCACTTACCCAACCAAGAAAGCACCTAAAGAGGCAATAAATCATCTTCTACATGCTAAGACACCAAGCCTATGTAAAAGACCTTTTGAAGTTATTATAAGCTTCAACACTCCCTCATAGCAAGGAAGGGATTCTCCACCACCCCTAACTTATTTATGTACTTCACAAACTTCCATTTCACTAGAGGCTTAGTGAGAAAATCTACCACCAGCTCATTTGTGGAAATGTACCACAATCTCACATCACCTATTTGGACCGTGTCTCTGATGAAGTGATATCTAATCGTGAGATGCTTGAACCGATCATGTAACACAATATTCTTAGAGAGCTTAATGCAACTCTGATTATCACAGTGAATCACTGTTGGCCCCATATAAAAATCAAATAATCCTGCAAGCATCTTGCAAAGCTATGCCGCCTCACATCTCGCCATACTCGTTGCCATGTACTTTGCCTCTCATGAGCTAAGTGCTACTTCCTGCTGCTTCATGTTGTACCACGATATCATGGTTGATCCCAAGCTGAAACGACATCCAAACATGGATTTTCTATTCACAAAACTCCCATCCCAATCAGAATTTGTGTACACATGTAGCTCCACTCCACTAACTCTGACATTTCTTAGTCCAAAGTTCATCGTACCTCGCAGGTATCTTAGCACATGCTTCGCTACCACCCAATGAACCTGTCTCGGCTCCACCATGAACTAGATGAGTGTATTCACAACGAAACAAATATTCGACCTAGTGTTGAGCAAATACATCAAGGAACCTATTAGTTTCCTATATTGTGTGGGATCCACCAACTCGCCTTCAAAAGCACTCAACTTCTTTAGGTTAGTGATCATCGGTGTAGACACGAGCTTGCAATCCCCCATCTTGAACCTCCTCAAGATTTTAACTGCGTACTTGCATTGCCTAAGGAAAATATCTCCTAGCTACTACCACACCAATTCCAAAATGTAGTGCATCAAGTTGATGCCCTCCACCTCGAACTCTGAAGCAAGATTTTCCTTGCACATTTCTATGATCTTCTTCGTTCTTGTGAAGAAGAGATTGTCCACATAAAGTATCAAGATGAGTGGTTCACTCTCAACAAGTGCATAGTACAAGTTCGAGTCTGCCTCGCTCTTAGGTGAAGCCCAAACTAATGTTGCGAACATCGACATCAAGATAAAATCGGCAAGGATCCGAAAAACCAAAAAATCGTAAAAATTGGGAAAATATCAATAAAAAATGGCAAACATCAGCAAAATCAAGATAACATCAAAATATCAGTAAAAATCAGCAAACATCAGCTAGGCCAAAAAATCGTGATTTTTAGATAAAATTAGGATGTTATCGAGATGTTTGCAACGCTAGCCCAAACCAAGAAGATATCCATCAATCCTAGCATACCATGCATGCAGAGCCTGCTTCAGCCAATAAAGGGCCTTCTTGAACCTGCATACATGAGACTCTCTCCAATGCACCTCAAAGCCCTGAGGTTGACCAATATTCACCTCCTCCTCAATCACTCCATTGAGGAAGGAAATCTTCACATCCATTTGATGTATCCTCCACCCCATATTTTAAGCATTGGACATAACTGCTATAAAGATACATATTTGGCGACAAGTGCGAATGTCTCCTCGTAATCCACTCCCTCCTGCCGGGAGAACCCTCTCGTCATGAACTTCACTTTGTACTTCTTAACACTGCCATTAGCTGCATATTCGATTGGCTTCACTTTGTACTTCTTAACACTGCCATTAGCTGCATATTCGATTGGCTTCACTTTGTACTTCTTAACACTGCCATTAGCTGCATATTCGATCTTGACGATCGATCAGAAAGTGACCACTGACTTTCCCTCTGGTCTCGACACTATGTCCCATACATCATTCCTCATGATGGAGCTATACTACTTCACCATGGCATTCCTCTAGACTTGCTCATCAACAACCTCCTCAAAAATTGAAGGCTTAGGCTCATTGATGCTGCTCGATAAGGCCAAATAGTTGGAAAATCTTGTTGGTGGTTTGGTTCACTTGAAAGTGTTGCTAGGAGCCTCCACATGCTCCTCAACATCCATCAAGGTCTGTTCAGCCCAACTCAGCCTCCTCCTGGTAGAGCTCGAAGGAACATCTTGCTCTTCCTCTAGATCTATAGGATGTCTGTAATATCCCAAACGAGATATTTCGACCAAAGTTACAAAAAATAACTTAACCCAAAATTTCACTGTAAAATCAACATTTTATTAACAGAAGATTGCCATGTAAAATAAAAACAAGTAGAGCATTGCAATCCTTTAACACATTGAACAGGAAAAATCTCAGCTTTTTATTATAATGGACAAACTGGGGTTTCATGCATATCTGACCAAAGTGGTTGAGATGGAAAGCTAGCCTCCAATATGATCTGTTGCACTGCATCGACCTCTGAATTGAATTGAAATGGCGCTGCTAAGCTCACCTGTGAATTCAGGATGAATTCACCAAAGGGAGTTGGGTGTTTGCCCAATCTCTCTCAATCACCCGAGGGTTTCCGTCGTGGGGCTACCAATGGAGTAGAGAATCGGGTTCTCAGCCTCACATACAAGAAAAGATATCAACTCCAAGATATCCCTCAATGGCCTCCTCTTCTTTTGTAGATCTCATGGACCCCTCTAGAGCCTTCTATTTTATTATTATTTCAATCACAGAGCACTTTTCCCTCTCATTAAAATACTTTTTTTAATGCGGGAAAGAGTAAATCGGCTGCCATGTCTCCTCCAGTCACTGAAACTTATGTCCAACCATACCATCATGTAGGTATTCCCGTTCTGGTTCCAACGAGCTATTACACTAAGGTGTTCTATCATGCATTCCTTTCAGAATGCCACCTAGAACGGATTAATTGAGTTAAGCCCAAAAATAACTCAATTTTCCGAAAGTTGTCAGAATGCGTCGGAACGAAAGGAAAATTGTGCGTATGATGGAATATACCAAGTGAATGCCATCGGCCCTCATAGAAACTCCTCAAACTCCTCCAAAAATCCCTTGGGCCCGCCGATGACACCAACCTGTACCTGTGACCTGTTTGCTCCCAACTCTGGAAGTCCATCCTAATCCTGTCATAAGGAATACCAAATAAAGGAATATTACACTGTCCCTGCTCAATCTTTGGAGCCTTCTCGCTCTCGGTCCTCTACCACTGCTAGCTCTCTCTCATGAGACCTCCTGAAGGTCCTGCTCTCATCAAATCTGACATCTTGACTGATTATCATTTTCCTTTGTCCTGGAATGTAGACTTGGTAGGCCTTTGAGACATCATAGCAGTCCACAAATACGCCCCTTTCAAACAAGGGCTCTAGCTTAGTCCTCTTCTTTGTGGGAACGTGGACATACACTGGACTACCAAAGATGCGTAAATGGCTCACATCCAGTTTACTCCTGTAAACTGTTGAAATATGTAACTAGGTTCAGTCTTCATAATGACATATGTAATCGTGATTTTATGTATTTGATTTAAAGAGAAAAATAAATTTATTATTAATATTATTGAGGCATGGGTTTCATGCTTAAGGGAAATTTATTTTTAGGTCAAGCACCCATTCAGTGCTTCTAGGGCTTGTCATTGAGTCTACAAGTCAATTGAGTCATTGTCATGTATGAAAGACCCTTTTGGGCATGTTACATATTGCAAAGAAAATTTATTTGAGTTAAATATAGAGTCAAAGACCCTCCAAGACCTCGTCATAGTGCAAAGAATAAGTCGGCCTCTATGAGAGGACAAGTCAGTGTAAAGTTAGCAATTTGACCTAGAGAAAGACCTATATACAAGGGAGACTTTGACCTCACTTGAAGGACTCACTCACTTCACACAAGTTCGATCAAGGAAGAGAAAAGGGTGCGAAGAAGAGAAGGACAAGAAGAAGAAAAGAAGAGCGATACTTTTGGAATGTTTTTGGGCTACTACTCTTCACACGTGCGAAGAAACTAAGTCAACTATTGCAACAGCTAAAGCCAAATAGTAGAAGTAAAGTTAGGGCATAAAATTGTTATTTTTTGCAACTCGAGTTTCCAAGAAGAAAGAACCAATCCAAGCAAAGGTGAAAAGAGAAAGAAATTATCATCTCTTCCACACGTGCAAGGGCTAGGGTTTCTGCAGAAGAAACTGTGGGAGGTTGAAGTTGCTAGAAAGAAAACTCATCAAGGAGGAAAGGTTTGACTTGGTCTTGGAAGAGTCTTGGTCAAGGGTCACAGGCCTTGGAATTCGTCAATTGAAGTTCTATAAGAAGAGAAGAGTTCTTGTGGGTTTTCCTCTCAGGCGGAGAGGTTTTGGCCCTGGCTGATTGCCTATATCTTGTGTCCTCTTGTCTTATTGTTCTTTATGGTTTGGTAGCTATTTGATGAAAAGGACTGTTAAATTTGGACAACTAGATCCAAACTCCATCTTGTGATGCTCAGATGAAGATTCCAATATTCGTATTCGATTCCTCTTTCAGAGAGGTGTAAAATCGATCTAAAATTGATTTTAATCTGATGAGCAGAACATTTATTTTGAATTTATTATTTATAATAAATTTAAGTGCAGGTCAGCCTTAAGGTTTTTACCCCCAGTAGATGTGTCGCACACCTCTTATGATTGGTATTTATAGGGTCAACGTTGGAGCATTTTCCACTCATCTCAACACACATCTCCTCCACTTATACGAGCATCTAAGGAGCAAGAAGGACGAAGTTTACCGCAGCAATAAGGATGAAGTTTACTGCAGCCAGAAATCTGCGGTTAGGGTTTCTGGGGAAGTTTGACCAGCATTGACTTTGGTCAACGCATGGTTCGATTGGGCTGAATTTTGGAGGAGACTTCGATCTAAGGAGGCCGTACTCTTTGGCACAGAAATCGAGGTCAAAGGTTGACCAGAAGTTGAGATGTGTTGACTTTTAATGCTGCTGCCATGCGTTGACTTTTCTGGGCAGCGTTGACTTTTCCGATGTTGACTTCTGAGTTGACTGTGTGACTGTTTTGAGGACTGTTGTGACACATGCTGGGTTGGCTGACCGTGAAGTCTTTGTTGGTTGAAGCATCATGTTGACCACCGTAACGCACCATCACCTTTATCTGTTTCTGACTTGTCTTCTAAAGGATCACTGGTATGTTCTATCTGCATTTTTCTTGTAAATTCATGTGATTGATGTTGATAAAAGTAAAGTTGCATCAAGCATAGAACATCTACAAAATCTTATAAGGACACTAAATATAATCAAGTGAAAGAAGAAGCTAATTAAGTAAAATACATCACAAGCAGTTATCAAAGTAAGAGAAATCACCTAACCTAGCTGTCCTAAATTTCTCAACATAAACATCTCCTTAGGAGTCATGTAAATTTCTCAACATAAACATCTCCTTAGGAGTCACGTACTCGAATATCTTTTGAGGACTCCTGTTCCGCACATAAAATGTTGTATTGTAGGCATCTACCCACAAAAACATAGGCAATTCCGATCATGCATTATTTCCCTTGTTGCCTCCATTATGGTCTAGTTTTTCCTCCTGAGAATCCCATTCTGCTAAGGGTTGCAAGGTACTGAGCTCTTTAATCCTACTGCCCTACAAAAATCCTGGAACTCATTGAAGGCAACTATACTCCACCAACTCTTACATATCTCAGTCCAATGTCTACTGTAACACAAAGGTACCTCAACACATGCTTCGTTGCCACCAAATGAACCTTACCTCGGTTCTAGCATAAATTGGTTTAGTGTGTTCACTACAAAGAAAATATCTAGATTAGTGTTGACCAAATATATCAAGGACCCAATAAGGTGCCTGTACAAAGTGGGATCCATCAATGCACTCTTGTAAGCATTAATATTCCATAAGTTGGTGATCATAGGTGTAGAAATAGGCCTGCAATCATCCATCATGAATCTCCTTAGAATCCTAATTGCATACTTGCCTTGCCCAAGGAAGATCTATCATGGTTGTTGCCACACGTCCAATCCCAAAAAGTAGTGCATAAGCCCAATGTCCTTCATCTCAAACTTAGAAACAAGGTCCTCCTTGCACATCCTAATGAGCCTCTCTAATCTTGTCAAGACCGTCAACATGCAACACCAAGATAAGTGACTCATCTTGAACAAATACATAGTACAAGTTGGAGTCTACCTCACACTTGGTGAAACCCAAACCAAGAAGGTGCCCATCGATCTTCGCGTACCATCTGCGCAGAGCTTGCTTCAACTCGTAAAGGGCCTTCTTCAATCTGCATACATGGGACTCCCTTCCGTGCACCTCAAAATCTTGCTCAACATACACCTCCTCCTCAATCACCCCATTGAGGAAGGTAATCTTTGTATCCATTTGATGTATCCTCCACCCCATCTTTGAGGCAATAGATATGATCGCTTTGATAGATGCATATATTGCGACAGGTGCAAAGGTTTCCTTGTAGCCCACTCCCTTCTTTTGGGAGAACCCTCTCACCATAAACCTTGCCTTGTACTTCTCGACGCTGTGAATTGTTGCATGCTTGATCTTATAGATCCATTCAGAAGTGACCTTAGATTTTCCCTCCAGCCTTGACACTATGTTCCAACAAGGTTCCTCATGATGGAACTATACTCCACCATGACATCCCTCCAAACCTAAGTCACCTGACACGGGGACACATGACACACAAATTCGAGTGTTTGACAAGGGGCACGTAGACCCCACGAAACAGGACACACAGGACACGTTATATATATATATATATATATATATATATATATATATATTACTAAATATATATTTCAATGATTTCATACTACACAAAGTCTCATTCATGATACAAATTCAGACATAGATCTAGATTCTACATTGTAAATTTGTAAGTTGTAACATTATGCATACATATTATAAATACAATCGTGACAGATTCATCAATGATCTAATAGGAGAAAGACAAGAAACTGCACTTTCCTCATTAAGTCATCAAAATCAAAATGTGTAACATAGGTACCGAGTCCTGAGGACTCCTAACTAGCCCACTCCCTTCTTTTGGGAGAACCCTCTTACCACAAACCTTGCCTTGTACTTCTTGACGTTGCCAACTGTTACATGCTTGATCTTATAGATCCATTGAGAAGTGGCCTCAGACTTTCCCTCCAGCCTCAACACTATGTTACAACATGGTTCCTCATGATGAAACTGTACTCCACCATGGCATCCCTCCAAACCTAAGTCACCTGACATGGGGACACGGGACACGCAGGACACACAAATTCGAGTGTCCGACACGGGGCATGTAGACCCCTCAGAACAAGACACGCTATAGATATATATAATTATCACTAAATAGATATTTCAATGATTTCATATTACACAAATTCTCATTCATGATACAAATTCAAACATAGATCTAGATTCTACATTGTAAATTTGTAAGTTGTAACATTATGCATACATATTACAAATACAATCGTGACAAATTCATCAATGATCCAATAGGAGAAATACAAGAAACTGCATTTTTCTCATTAAGTCATCAAATTCAAAATGTGTCACATAGGTAATGAGTCCTGAGGACTTCTGACTAGCAATGCCAATGGAAAATATAAATAGCAAATACAAAAAAAATACAAGGTAGTAGGTAGCTCTTCAATCATCATCATCAAAATCAACATCACTGTCATGGTCACCACTGCTCTCCTCTGTATCCAATGTAATCTCTGCATCCGCTGGTGTGGAGGATGACCCCTCAAGAGTATTGCCATCATCAAAAGTGACTGGCTCTAGCACTGACGCATCAACATCCAAGTTGGCCAATGCTAACTCAACATTGTTGTCCAAACCCATATCATCAGGAAACACATCCCACATCTTTGTCTTTCCCTTCAACCACTCATCCCTCTGCTTGTAAATAAGACGAAGGTTGCTGTGCACACACACCATTGTCTCTGCCCTGGACTGCTAAAGTTTGATATTCTTCACACTATACAAATTTCCATATGTGCTCCAATTCCTCTCACAACAAGAGGAGGAAGTAACCTGAGAGAGGAGCCTCATGGCTAACTGCTGTAGAGGAGGGTATGTTGCCCCATGAGTTTCCCACTAAGAATAGGGCTTCTTAGCCCCCTATCTCTAATCACATCATAGCCTGCAAATCGACCAATGCCAGTGGAAAACTCTACAAAGACATCCTCCACGTCATCAAGGGATGCTCTATCCTGAAATATCTGCCTAAATGCATCCTTCCTCCCCTGTGAAATTTCACGACCCATGTGAGGAGGGAATTTGCGGGAAGGTCCACCATTCAACCACTCATGGTTGTAGTATTTTGGATTCAACGAGTGAGCCAAACAATGCAAAGGTGTGCAATTCTTGTCCCACCCACTGACAAGAATATCTTGTATAGTGGTGAAGAGGGCCTCCGATGATGTTTCATACTCTGGGTACTCACTCTGTAAATAATGGTCCTTACGGACTCAATCATTGAATCCCATCCCTCATAGACCTCTCCTAGGATGGGTTGGTCTATATCTACAAATTGCAGCAAAACAATGACAGGATCTATGATCTTAATAATGAGATCTACACTCTCCCACTAAGCATCATCTGACACTGTGTCCTTGACTCATTTTGAGGCTACTTGATGTATCTTTTTCCAAAAAGATCAAAACTCTGAAATAACCATGGCCCCAAGAGCAGTCGTGACCTCCTTCAACCTCTTCAGCATGATGAATGAAGAGGCAAAACATGTATCTACAATATTCAACAATGATAGATAGGTGTACTCCTTGTAGATTGTGAGGGCATTATTATGATTTTGTACAAAGTTGTGGATATGGCGTGCATGCTCAATAACACTTCCAATCCAAGGCACATCAGAAGCAATAGTTTTAAGTGGACAATGCAAGGTGTCCAAAATACTTGTGGATATTTAGTTTCCACAATCATGTCAGCAACTTGCAAACAAGTGCATTGTTAGTAATGATTTGCACACAAGAATCAACACCTACATCTTCAATAACTTTAATGAACAACTCACCCATATATTGTGCATCCTTGTATTTTCCAAGTGCATCCATTACTTTCAAGAAAACTGGTCCATTCAAGGAAGACACCATGAATTTGATGAGTGGGTGGTGTGTTGGATCTGTCCATCCATCAAAAACAAAACTAACCCCAGATGTTGGCCATGCTGATTTAATAGGCTCAAGCATTTTGTCCACCTCTTTCTCTGCCTCAGTCAACAATGTGGTTCAAAGCTTCTATGGCCCAGGAGGCACATACCCTGATGGAGCCCCTTGAGTTAGAGCTCTACACATCTCAATAAATAAAGGTGATCGTGCATCATTAAATGATATGAATTTCAGATAGAAAAAGAAGGCAATGGTGATATCAAGCTCTTCCTGTCTCTCTTTTTGAAATATCTTGTCCATTGTACCAAGTGCCACTGCCTTTCTTTTTGCTGCTTGACGTACACCCCCTCCAAAACTCTCAAATGGAAATTTGCTGCTGCTTTTCCTCAAGAATGGAAGGGGATCCTCATTCTTGTTTTTTATAGATGATGCAACCACCCTTGCCACACCAGCATTGACCTCTTTTTCCATTTCTTTCCTCTTAGCTACAAACACATTTTCACATGCTCCAATTCCACAACCTGGTAAGCCCGACAAATGAGCTTTCACACGGAAATAAGTGCTCTTGAATTGATTGTTGCAATAGCTGCATGTCCAAGAAACATTGCCTCCTCCCTTTAACTTGCTGCCTGACCCTTGATCTCTTGTGACATACTTCAACAAGGGATATTTACTTTCTTGTGCCCACTATCTTTCTAAATTTATTCTGCCTCAACATTTGAAGCTGATGTTGCAGTCCCACTTCCAACGGAGGGAACACTTGCAGACCCTAAAGAAACTTAACACGAGGGGCATCACCAATGGGGACACTCTTCCCTTTTTTTTGCCCCTTCCCTGCTGCCCTTGATCGAGCCATGAATACTTTAAAAAAATAAAGGAAAAATACACTAGCATGTAAACAAAATGGACAGACAAACTGCTTTAGCAAAAATGGAAAAAAAATGGAAGCAAAATGCACTTACTGGTTGCTTGAATCACCTCCAAAATGCTCCTAAACCCTGTAGAAAATTAATGGTCTGCACCCTAACCCCAGTTTACAAGTTTGCATGTGTTCATTTGACCCAACCCAAATGTTTTGTCATGCTGATATAAATTTCATAATGCATTAATTGTAAACATTCAAAGAGTATTCTACTATTTTTCACATTTTCTATCAGCTGAAATTAATGCTAAATTTTGGCAAGCATTCAAGCATGAGAGACACTTATTTTTGCTCAAGGTGACCCTAGAAAAACCCCACAACTTTTTGGGGAAAACCGGCCTTCAAAGGAGGATTTTATTTGCTTCTTAAAGAAAATTTACAAGAAGAAAATACTAGATAAGCTTAACAGTTTAACTTATCTCTTCCATTCTTCTTGGTTGATATCACAACTAAGTGTACAGTCAAATATGACAGAGCTTGTGTCTTTACACAGTCTTCACTTAGGCTGATATATTTGTCTCAAACTCAGTGCCATTTCTCTCTGACATTTGCAACAATTTCTGAACCAAATAAAGCAGAGTTTCTCCTGGAAATTCGAGCAACAAATTCTGCCCAAACTGCCTCAAATCAGCGTTGTTAGAGTCCCGAAATTCTCAGTGACAGAACCCTGGAAACTCGGTCTGAACTGAGCATAGATTAAGGGATTTGTCTGAGGTTTTCTCACCCAGAAAACATGCTGGAATACATCCTCAAAAAAGCACGCAGTCAGCACTCCCTTCAGCCCCTAAACACAGCGAAATACTGGCCCGAAAAATATGCTGCCTAGGCCCAAAATTCTCGGCCTTTTCTCAGCTTACAGTTAGGTGTGATTTTTGGAGCCAAAACTTTCTCTATGACTTGGAATGCCATTCAATCTAGTTGCTGAAGTTTCTGCTGTATTAGCACAGAGATTCAAACCTCCTTGATGCTTCAACTCGGCCTCTAGAGATTCAGATCTCAGCTAAACTGATGTTCTCCTCTTGTTGTTCGATTTTCTTCCACACAAAACGCTCCCTCCTTTCTGAAGCTGCTTTCCTCCTTCTCTCAATAATCTCATGAGTGTGTAATGAAGAATGAACTCTCCCTTTTCCCTTTTGTCTCTTAGAAAAGATTAAATCCCGAAACCTAGGATTTAATGGATGAGATTTTATCTCCAAATCTCAAGATGTGTTGTTGAGATTAACTTTCCCAATTGACCCCCCTCACACATTGATCCCATTACTTAAAAGCCTCCTAGTACCTTTTTTAAGTTCTATACCTTTTTCTATTTTTCTCATAAAGTGATTTTCTCAACTCACCTTAATATTAGAAAAGTACACTATGTACTTTACGAAAAAAGTCGCTTTATAAAGTACAAGTGACTTTAATATTAGAAAAAGTATATGGTACACCACTTTTAAGTATCTCTTCCACCCATGCCATTAATATAACTCATAAAAGTCACCAAGGAAAAAGTCATTAATGTGTCTACTAGGCTAAAAGGGATAAATGCCTAGTAACACTTCTCCTTGGCATTATTTTCAAAACTCCATCTTACCGAGGAAGGTGTTGCTCACCACTCCCATCCTATCTTTGAAAAAGACATGCTTGCCTCTTGGCAAAGATTTGGTGAGAATGTATGCTACCTTCTCTTAAGTGGATAATACTCAAGCTTCACAGCCCCTCGCTGAACTCAGTCTCTGATGAAGTGGTATCTGATCTCTATATGCTTTGATCAATTGTGAAATATTGGATTCTCAAAGAGTCTAATACAACTCCGATTGTCATAGTAAATCATAGTTGGTCTCAACATCTGACCAAATAGTCCATGAAGCATCTTGCGAAGCCTTATGGCTTTGCATCTGTTGAGAAATTTAGGATTTTATTAAAATTTATCTTCTGGATAATTACTTGTGATTTCATTATGCTTCTTTCACTTAGATCTTATCTTCATTAGATTATTATGTTCTTCATCAAGTTGATTATCAAATGCACAAGATACACAATGTTTTGGCTTTAAAGCCAGGGCTAAAGCCTCTCCCTTTTGGAGAGGAAAACCTGATGAGTACCAAGACCGCGAAAAAGACCCTTGACACCAGTATACCTCCAAGACCCTTGTCACTGCTCTTCTTTACTCCTTAGGTTGATCTTCCTTTTCTGCACTGCAATACACCACACTTCTAGGTCTCCTTGTTGCTGCAATCTTAGACTGAGATTTCAGCGTCCTTATTACTACAACCCAAGACCAAATAGTGAAGGCTTCTCTTATGATAGACCTCAACTTTCCTGAAGTGTATTTGAACTTGATGCAGTCTTCCTTCAGGCTGTGAGCTAATGCAATTACCCTTCTTGACGCTGTATATATTGCTGAGCGTATGTGAGAATATGAACTCAATATAGAGGCTAGAACTGCCTCTCCTCTGCATTGATCACAGTCTCCTTACGTATTGTATTGCAGCCCTATACTTTGCTGAGGTAGCCTCGGCCTATCTGGAATATGCAAGACCTTTAAACAGAGATAATACTCTTCTTTTCTTGACCGAATCATAACGTTATTCCTCGCAGAGATGGCACCTATCTTTCGCACTGTCTTCGCACCACTTGTAGTCCTTCACTGAACTTGACTGAGAAGATTAGACCCAAAACAAGATAGATTAGCCCTCTTCTCCTTTGCTTATTATCCTTCTATTCTCGCACTAACTGTGACCCTTAACTTGCACTTCAATCTGAAAACTTAACCCAAATTCTTGTCCTCCAAATGAGGCCCAGTCCATTTATATATAAGGATTGTCTCCCATCTCTAGGTTGACATGTATATCTGAAGGTAGGCCAACTTGTTAAGGGTGGATCTTCAACATAATTTGAGCTGACTTCAGGGAGCTTAGTGACAAGGTCTTGGAGCATATATTTACATCAATAATTTGTCCCTTTACAAGTGTAACATTACTTCATATACATGAATCTAAATTATATTTATGACAAGATGACAAACTCCTAAAGACATCAAGAAGAAGTCTTTGACCTATAAAAACTCCTTGCTCGTGAAACCCATGAGGCAAGCATTACAAAATACATTTTATTTTCTTTGTCTCTTCATTACATAAAAGCATAATTACAAGTCATTATGAAGACTAAACATAGTTACATTTTTCAACAACATCTTGCCTGACTAGCTGCCATGTACTCTTCCTCTATGCTGCTAAATACCACTAACTTATGTTTCCCGCTAAACCATGACACAACTGCTGAGCCCAATGAGAAACAACATCCGGAAGTGCTCTTCTGGTCACTAACACTGCCAGCCCAATCTGAGTTTGTGCAATCAATCAATCTGACCCCATCACATTTGACATAGTCCAACCCATAATCCACTGCACCCTGCAAGTATCTCAACACATCGTTTGCAGCCACACAGTGTACACTCTCGGGCTCCATCATAAACTGACTCAATGTATGGACTGCAAAACAAATATCCGGTTCAGTGTTGATCAGATACATCAATGAACTGATCAACTGACGATACAAGGTGGGATCCACCAACTCGGAATCAACATCACGCAACTTCTTCCAGTTGGTGATCATAGGAGTAGCCATAGACCTACAACCATCCAGATGGAACCTCCTCAAGGTATCTCCTGCATACTTACCCTGGCCCACAAAGATGTGCCCATCCTCCTGCCAAACCTCCAACCCCAGAAAGTAATGCATCAACCCCATATCAGTCATCTCAAACACTGAAGTAAGATCTCTCTTGCAATGCAGGATGAGACTGTCCTCCCCTATAATAAGCAAGTCATCCACATACAATACCAAAATGAGTGGATCGTCATACCAAAATAAACTATAGGTTCGAATATGCTTCACTCTTCTGGAAACCCAAATGTTGCAAGTAGGCATCTATTCTCTCGTACTATACCCTCGGTGCCTGCATCAATCCATACAAGGCTTTCTTTAGCCTACACACATGAGACTCACTCCCATGCAACTTAAAGCCCTTAGGCTACTCAATGTACACCTCCTCCTGTATAACACCATTGAGAAAGGCAGTTTTCAGATCCATCTTGTGAATCCTCCATCCCATCTCAACTGCTATAGATATCACTGCTCTAATGGAAGTATAACGAGAAACTTGTGCAATGGTCTCCTCATAGTCCAACTCCCCTCTACTTGTGAGAATCCCCGCGCCACAAACCGAGCGTTGAACTTCTCAACGGCGCCATCCGCAACATGCTTGATCTTGTAAAGCCACTTGGAAGTTGTGACTCGACTTCCCATATGGAAATGACACTACCTCTCAAACATCATTCTTCATGATAGAGGCATACTCCTCCACCATGGCATGCTCCTCCCTCTTCGAGTCTATTCAAGAAAAGGGTAAGGGTAAAATGAAAAAGAAAGGTGATATCAAAAGTTATTTCACAAACTACACCCTCCTCTCCCTCCGATAGTACACATAATCCTCAAGCTAATAGAGGTCAAATGCAACCCCACTTTAGATGACCATTGGAAGAAAGAATTGAGAGAAACCGCTCGTGATTACACAAACATGGTGGTATGATGCTCTGATATCCCCTTCAATGCTTCTCGTTCACCATATTAGAACCTATGTTTGATGCCATATTTGTGTTGGAAAGGGCTTTGTAAAGGTCCTACTATGCATGAGTTAAGGGGATCTCTTTTACAAAAAGTGGTTATGTCCATTGATGAATATTTGAAAGATTTCAAAAAGCTCTTGAGCAAAAACGAGATGTACCATCATGTCGTATGGATGGACCGATCAAAGGAATCGTACCATCATAAACTTTCTTATCTTTTTCGCCCATAGCTAACCATGTTTCTAAAAACAATTGATGCATTTGATGGGGTGATAGATGCGGACTTGTTGTTTCAACTTTTTGGATGAGGTTGTTGAAGAGGTGGGGGTGGCTAGTGTTGTTCAAATCATCACCGATAATGCCTCTAACTATGTTCTTGCTGGTAAAATGCTAGAGCAAAAACACAAAACCATCTTTTGGACCCCATGTGTCAGACATTGCATAGACCTCATGTTTGAGGATATTGGTAGAAATAGATTGGATCAAGAACATCGTAGAGCATGCCAAAAGCATAAAATAATATATCTACAATCACTCATGGATTTTGAACTCGATGAGGAAAAAACACAGTGCAAGGATATTGTTAGGCTCGCCATCACTAGATTTGCAACTCATTTTTTGGACATTGCAATCTCAAGCTTTCCCAACATAGAAACTTGCAAAGGATGTTTCAGATGATGAATGGAATGAATATCAATGGGTTTGCAAACAGGATGGCAAAGTGTGAGGAAGAAAGTTAATGAAGAAATATTTTGGGAAAAGGCAACAAATATTGTGAAGGTTCTTGAGCCACCGGTTAAGGTGTTGCGGTTGGTGGATGGGGGAAAGATTGGCCATGGGCTTCATTTATGAGGCTATGGATCAAGCAAAGGAGCAAATAAAGACAACATACAAGGATAGAGTGGCTAAGTATGGGCTCATTTGGGAAATCATTGATCAAAGATGGAACAATCAACTCTATCGCTCTATACATGCAGTTTAGTGTTTTTTCCCGAACCCAAGGTATCATTATAGCTACTGGGAGGTAGAAGCTTGACCTGGGGAGGCTAGAGATGGATTGATTGAGTGCCTTGAGCGCATGGTCCCCAAGGAGAGTGACCAACCGGAGATACACCGACATATCACTTGTTTCATTAGAGCCTCAAGTACCTTTGGCAAGAACCTAGCAAGGATTGCAAGGGAAGCACATGAGCTAGGTAAACAAACAATTTCAATTTTTCAAATTCTTATTTTGTTAAATTGTTTATAATTTGAAAGTTTGGATATAATCTTGTTGAGCTAAGTCATTACAATAACCATGTTTTTCAGCACAATGGTGGGAGGCATTTGGTAAAGTCATTGTCCTCAATTGCGGTAAGTTTGCATCTGTATTTTGAGTCAAACTTGCAAGTGCTTTTGGGTGTGAGCGCAATTGGTTTGTCTTTGAGAGGATTCGCACGAAGAAGAGAAACCATTTGGGAAAAAAATAGTTAAATGATCTAGTTCTATGTCCAATACAACTCGGCTAAGACGCAACCAATTGCTAAACAAAAAACTCGGCTACGCATCCCATTGTGTTGGAAGATATTGATCCAACATCGATTGGGTAGTGGAGAGTAATCCAACGTAGTTTGATTTCGATGAGGATATTGGTCTTGATTTGGATTTAGAGATGGAGGCATTACTTGAACATAATGTTCAAGCTAAATGCAAATCCACTAGTACCAAGTTCAACCCCAAGTCCTCCGACTAGGGCAAGTGCCTCTACTTAGCCGACGTATGCAAGCACATAACTCGTCTATCTCGGCCATGCGGAGTACACTGCCATCGCTACTACTTCTACAATCGCAATTGGAGATCATGATGAGGAGGAGGAGCTCATGGGTTTCCGTCCGACTCGATTCAAAGTATGAGCCGTATGGTGTTGGTTTCTCTAGCAGTAGCTAGCAGTGACCAGTGACCAGTGATGTTCGTGTGTAGAGGCCATTTAGAGCCTCCTTGGTTATGTGTTTTTTGTTCGATCTCTATATATTACATGTATTCTGACGATAAGCTGTAATCGGGTGCCATTTTGATATAATGGATATATTCATGAGCCTACCTTGATCATATGTTGTCTTCGCTCTATATTCTAATGATTTGTGTTTGGAAACATGAATGAAAATCTTTAAAATTATGTTTTCTTTTATAAAAAAAATATTAAATGTATTTTTTACAAAGACGAGTCATTGAAATCAACCAGGTTGAGTCGATACCAAGTCGAGTCGGAGTTGGAGTTGGAGTCGACCCCATCGGCCTGTTCGGTGTTCTGTCGAGTTTTAAAACTATGGCTTTGAGAGACAAATTGATCTATTGTTTTCCAAGTTACTTAAGCGAGCTTGAGGGATGCAGCTCAAGACAACCATGTTAGTAACCGATGTGAAAGTTGAGGATTGTCTTGATGGGGTTTCGACTTTCTGCTATGGAAGGTGAGAATCTTAGTGATCTTAAAGGAGCAAGACTTGTGGGAAGTCATGTCCAATCGTCCTCCGAGCAGAATGCAAACCTTACCTGAGCATGTAAACACCATTAGTAGTAGACTCAAGCACTCAAGATGTTCTATGCTAGATGCAAATTTACTTTAAACTTCTAGTGCCCAAATAGCAATCACATGAAAGTAAAATGTTGATAGAACATACCAATAGATCGATGGAAGACGAGCCAATAAAATACTTATCAATTTGACAAACGAGAGATGAAGAATGGTGGTGTTACGTGCAATCAAGGCATGATGCTTCAACCAACAAAGTCTCCATTAGGTCGCCCAACCAAGTGTGTCACACAACCCCAAGACAACTCCACCAAAACGTCGCGTCAAAACGCCGTACCATGCCGTATCAAATCCCTCTGCACCAAGAAACCCTAACGCCGCATCAAGAGAAGGCCTAACACTGCACCAAGAGAAGGCCTAATGCCGCATCAAGAGAGGCCCTAACGTTGCACCAAGGGCGCCGCTCCATTCGTGAGAGAAGAGAATGCCTCCAAAAAAATGTGTGAAATGACCTCCAAGTCTCTCCAATATATATCCATCTCGTAGGGGGTGTGTGACACATCTCTTAGGCATGTGGGATAAATCTGTCGACCTTGCACATGTGGAATAAATTCAAAATACATGTTCTGGTCATCCGATCAAGATGATCTTTAGATCAATCTTGCACCTCTCCGAAAGAAGAATCCAATAAAAATATTGGCATCATCATCCGAGCATCACAACATGGAGTTTGGACCTAGTTGCCCAAAATTAACACTCCCTCTCAACTAGGAGAACTCCATCCACTAGTGTTATCCAAACATTGTGCGTCATCTCGCCGTAACTTGCTTTCTCGGCTCTTTATTTCGTAACAAAAGGTGAGTCACAAAGACATCACTTCCGGCTAACCCGAAGTTAGCTTAAAGGTCCGAAACCTCTATAGGACTCAAAGGAGTCTCACAGACTAACCTCGAAGTTAGTTGGAGGTCCAAAACCTCACTTGGACTCAAAAGAGTCATGTACTAACTTGGAAGTTGTTTAAGTTTAACCGACCCGAAGTCGGGCTTGGAGTTTCGAAACCTCACTAGACTTGATCCTGCATCAAGTGGTTGGACACGTGCCATCCTAGACATAGAGAGTACGACAATCTCCGATGCGTCCACCTCGGGCCTTGCTATCGACCTCCTATCCACATTTCTCTCCTCATTGGCCAAGATGAGAGGTACTTCCCATGAGTCCGTGACTCCATGGGTAGGATGCAAATGGGGGCACGAGATCAAAGAGAGGTGGAACCAACTCAATATCTTCACTATGGAGCGAAAACACACCAACAAGGTTCTGCAAGCCTAGCCTCGTGGTTACCCTATAGCTCCAAGAAGCTATCCCCCAAAGCCCCCTTGGAGCTCCAAGAGCTCATCGTCCAACAGACGCTCGAATAAGGTTGTTCCACGATTCCAAGATTCTCACTGCAAAGTTAGGAACTTGACCTTCCCAAGGGCTTTGTGAGAATATCCGCGATACTTGCTCATCGCTCTCTATATGATCGAGCCTTATGACGCCTTGCTATACCATATCTCGGATAAAATGGTACCTAATATCAACATGCTTGGATCGATCGTGGAACATGGGATTCTTTGACAAACGAATCCCACACTGGTTATCACAAAGGATAATGGTGGTATCTAACACATGCCCGAACAACTCACTAAAGAGATTTTGTAGCCAAACGACCTCACAAAAGGCCATACACTCTGCAATGTATTCGGCTCGCCGGTGCTCAAAGCCATCGTCTTCTGCTCGCTCATCCAAGATATCGAAGCAAAACCAAGTGTGAAAGCAACATCCGCGATGTGTTCTTGCAATCCACCACACGCCAACCCAATCGATATTAGTATATCCACCTTAGAGTCTCAAACTCGACAAATGTATCTCAACCCATGGTCTATCAGTGCCCTAGAGATATCTCAAGAGTTTCTTGGCACCAACCCATGAATGTTATGAGGATCAACCATGTGTTGACTTAAAGTGTTCACCGCAAAACATATGTCCCGATTTCGGATGTTCACTAAGAACATCGGGCCCCTACGAGTTGTTGATACTCGTAGGATTTTTCTAGCACCGCCTAGCAACGTTTCCACTCAACTTCTTAAAGTTGAGTTCCACCTGGTCGACACCCGACTTATAGTCCACCATACCAAATCTCTTAGCGACTATCCTAATATGTTTTCCTTGAGAAAGGAAAATCTCGCCCAGCCCTCGCCGTACCTCCAAGCCTAGGAAGTAATGCATCGATCCTAGGTCTTTCATCTCAAACTCGAAGCTCAGCTCCCTCTTACACCGATGAATGAGAGGGTCAACACCGTCGAGAAGAGATCATCCACATAGAGAACCAGAATGAGAGGCTTTTCTCTATCAACCTTGAAGTAAAGGTTCGGATCGCATTACTTCGAGTGAAGCCCGGCTCATCAAGTGGCTATCTATCCTCTCGTACCAAGCTCCGGGTGCTTGCTTCAACCCATAGAGGGCTTTCTTTAATCTGCATACATGAGAGTCTCTATCTTGGGACTTTCGAACCCCAAAAGGTTGCTCCATATACACCTCTTTCCTTTTATCGAACCATGCGTAAAAGTGGTCTTTGCATCCATTTGATGGAGACTCCATCCTTGTGTGGTAGCAAGGGCAATAATAGATCTGATGGTGGTAGTACGGGCCATAGGTGCAAATATATCATCATAATCTATGCCTTCCTTTTGAGAGAAAGCTCTCGGGCAACGCATCTTGCCCTGTACTTTTCAACACTACCATCGGATCCATGCTCGCTCTTATAGAGCCGTTTCTAGGTGACAACAGCATTTGTCCTCCGGTCTCGGGACCACATCCCGTACATCATTCTTCATAATGGACTCATACTCTTCGTGCATAGCATCCTTCCATACTTGATGCTTTTCAACTTCTTTAAATGATCCAGTGCTTAGATTGTACGATTTTACTCATGGCTACTAGATACCCTCGGGTATCTATTCAACTTCTTGTCTTTTAGCACCTGAATGTCCCCCCTTTGGGGGCATATGTGCTCTCGCATCCTTGAGAGTATCCCTGAGCCATGTGAAGGTCTTGTCTTCGTTCTTCCGCAGCAACGCCATTTTGTTCAGAGCATACACCGTTGAGGTCTCCTCTTAATGCCAATTCCTCTCGCAAAATTTATTGAACTCTATATGACTCACATTTGGTGCCATTATCAGCTCCTCAAAATCTTGATCTTCTTCAAGTAATGTATCCGATGTCTTGCGAGAGAAGTCATCTATACAAGTCATGAAAAGAAGAACATCCTCCCAAAGGATTTTACAGGGCAGATATCGTATAAATCGAATGTATCACTTTGCAAGACATCGATGTCTTTGTGACACTTGAGGGAAAAAGGTCCCCTTGTATGCTTTTCCTCCGGCACAACCTCGACATATGCCTTCATGGTCATTTTTGAATTCAGGGCATCCTCGACACCACCTTCCTTGCTTCGTGGAAGAGCTTTGTAATTATAGGCTCCGAATCTTACTCACCCACTTTCAAGGCTTATTTTATGGAATTGTAGCCATACAAGTATCATAGCCATATACCGTCATATCATTGATTACAACGTTGCCATAATATTATCATACACATCACTATCATATTCATCATTGTCATACTTCCATACAATACTCGAAGATATCAAACTTCATGGTCATATATACTTTGCCATATGTCACCGAAGATACCATAGGTATGTTGCCATATGTCACATCGAAGATACCATAGGTATGTTGCCATATGTCAACGTTCTAAGTGCTCATCGACCAATTGTTGACATTATCCTTAGATTTCCTTAAACAACATTCAAAATCAGACATACTTTAACAAACTTTTCATGTAAGAACAATTATACATACCTTTTCTTTTGTCTTCCAATACTTGGTCCTATGCTTCAAAAAATACCGAGATCCGAGGCTTCGATTAGGACTCACTGTGACACCTACTTTCAACACTTTTCTCCAACGATTAGTCCTCTATCTCTTCACAATATACCAACCCTCACCTTTTGTTCTTTCGACTCACACTTTTTACACTAATTTGAGCACATTTCGGCCTTCTCAAGGATCACATATGTCACAAAACCCTACTCTAATGATCGAGGATCACGCGGCCTCTTAACACAGGGTCCGAACCAACGTATATGTTAGCTCATAGGGTCTCTGTGCCTCTTCTTTTGCACATAAATCTAGAGTGAATACATCAAACCTTTGAACATGCTTCCAACGTGGCCGAGTATGCACGAGGCTAACCCTGATCCAAGGCATAACCACGTAAAAAAATATCTCTCCAAAACCCTCGCTCGACAGACCTACTGAAGGCACGAAATCACAAAAGAACCTTCCTCTTACTCGAGCAAAAAACTTGGCCCTTTAAGCGTACTCAGAGAAAACCATTCATAATTCGGTTTGTTCTCGCCGTGCAAAGTCCGTTCATTGGTAATTGGTTAGGGCACCCACAAGATGCAACAACCTTTGGAATGGCCTACCAAACAGTCCTTAAACGACTGATGTACCTTTCCTAGAATAGGTCTCCTCTCAATTGCCCATTAACCGATCCAAACACGAGTCCACAAATCACGGATCGTTAAATTTCGAACATGTTCTATGCCATTTCGCATTAGGGCACAATATTGAAGCAAATAGAACATAGCAATAGATCGATAGAAGACAAGCTAAAACAGAGATAATGAATGGTATCGTTACGACGCATCAAAGCATGATGCTGTCTATCACAAAGTCTTCAATAGGTCATTCACATGCTGTGTCACACATAACCCCGTAACAACCCAAACAAAGAACAGCACCATAGATACGCGACCTCCAATGCCATCAAGAGAGAGAGATTCACCCACACAAAATGTGTGTCTGAGTCTCTCCAAGATATAGGAATATTTGCGACACGTCCTTTAAGACATTTAAGTCTATATTTTATTCCGTGCCGACCTAGCACATAAGTGGAATAAATTCGAAGTACATGTTCTGCCTATCCGATCGAGATGATTTTTCGATCAATCTTACACCTCTCCGAAAGAGGAATCTAATAAAAATATTGCGATCGTCATTTGAGCAAGACAAAGTCCCTGAGTTTGGACCCTAGTTGTCCAATTTTAACACTCCCTCTCAACTAGGGAGAACTCCGTTCACAAGTGCAATCCAAACATCGTGTGTCATCCCGCCGTAACTTGCTTTGTTGGCCTCTTTATTTCAAAACGAAGTGGGTCGCCACAAAGACATCATACTCAGTTGACGTAGTCATGTCTCGCAGGTTCGAAACCTCAATAGGACTCACAAAGAGTCTCATACCAACCCGAAAGTTGGTTTACCCGACCGTGGTTAGTTGGAGGTCCGAAACCTCACCAGACTCCAAGAGAGTCATATACTAACTCGGTTGAAGTTCCCTACCGACGAAGTCAGCTGGAGGTCCGAAACCTTGCTAAAATTGGTCCCGGATCAAGTAGTTGGACAAGTGCCATCCTAGACATAGAGAGTACGACAATCTTCGATGTGTCCATCGGTCTTGCTATGGTCTCTATTCACTTTTCCCACCTCATTGGCTAAATGAGAGGTACTTCCCATGAGTTCGAAACTCCATGGGTAGGATGCATACGGGGTCACAGTACTCTAGAGAGGTAAACCATCTCAATATCATCACGATGGGGTAGAAGCACACCAACTAGGTTTGGCAAGCCTAGCCCCGTGGTTGCTTATAGCACCCAAGCTATCCCCAAAACCCCCTTGGAGCTCCTGCAGCTCATCGTCCAACAAGACCCTCGTAATAGGGTCGTTCCATGATTCCAAGATTCTCACGAAGGTTAGGAACATGACCTTCCCGCAAGGGCATTGTGAGAATATCTACGACTTCGCTCATTAGTTCCTATATGATCGAGCCTACGCAGTGCTCTGCCGTACCATATCCCGCATAAAGTGGTACTAGCCATCAACATGCTTGGATCAATCGTGGAACCCGAGATTCTATGACAAATGAATCCCCTCTCGGTTATCACAAAGGTTAATCGGTGGCATCTAGCACATGCTCGAACAACGCACCGAAGAGATTTCGCAACTAAGTGACTTCACAATGGGCCATACATGCCGTAATGTATTCAACCTCGCCGTGCTCAAGGCAACCGACTTTTTGTTTCTGCTCGACGCATCTACTTGTAGTAGCATCCGGATGTGCTCTTACGATCCACCACACCGTCGGCCCAATTGGCATCGCGATATCCATGGAGTGCCATACTCTGGCGGTGTATCTCAACCCATGGTCTATCGTGCCTCAGAGATATCTCCAAGAGTTTCTTGGCACCAACCCGAAGAATGTTATGATCAACCATGTGTTGATTCAAAGTGTTCACCGCACAACATATGTCCGGACGCGGTGTTTACTAAGAACATTAGGGCCCCTACGAGTTGACGATACTCGCAGGATTTGCTAACACGTGCCTAGCAAGCGTTCGCGGGCTCAACTTCTTGAAAGTTGAGCTCCATCGATGTTGACACGCGACTTGCGCATCCATCATGCTAAATCTTTCTAGAGGCTTTCACAATGTATTTTCCTTGAGAAAGGAAAATCTCCTCGGGTCTCCCGCTGCGACCTCCCGTGGCTAGAAGCAGTGTATCGCTCCCAGGTCCTTCATCTCGCTCTCGGCAGCGAGCTCCCTCGCACCGATGAAAGAGAGGGTCGCACTGTCGTGAAGAGGTCGTCCTCATACAACATCGTAATGAGAGGCTTCTCTATCAACCTTGAGTAAGCGTTCGGATCAACATTACTACGAGTGAAGCCCGGCTTCATTAGGTAGCTATCTATCCTCTCGCATACAAGCCGTGGGTGCTTGCTTGCACCCCATAGAGGGCTTTTCTTCAACCTCGCAGTACAAGTGGGTGTCCCTATCCTAGACTTCGAACCCCCGAGGTTGCTAAACATACACCTCTTCCTTTATCGCATTGCTACGTAAATGTGGTCTTTACATCCATCCGATTAAGACTCCATCCTCTGTGTAGCGACAAGTGGTTATGATTGATCGAATGGTGGTATATCGAGCCGCAAGTGCAAGTGTGTCATCATAGTCTATGCCTTCCTCATGGGCAACGAATCTTGCCTTGAACTTTTCAAGCACTTCCATCGGATCCATGCTTGATTTTGTATCGAGGTGACAACATCTTTGATCCGTGGTCTAGGAACCATATCCCATACATCACCCTCGCATCCTTGCGGATTTAGATACTTTACAGCTTTCTTCAAATGATCTAGGCTCATATTGTACTCATGGCGACTTAGATACCTCTAGTATTTACATGGCTTCTTGGTTTTCTTCCGAAATTTCCTCTCTCGAAGCCACATGTCTTTGAGCCATGAGGATCTTCTTCGTTTCAGCAAATGATATTCACTCGCAGAGCATATACAATTGTATTCTCCTCTTAATGTCGACTTCTCTCTCGAGAGAAGACATCTATTTTAAATGAGGGCATCCTAGACACCAACTTGAAAAGGGGTCTTATTCTCCCACATTCAAAGCCCCATCCAAACGTAGGTTTGCCGTTCACTGGTTCAAAGTCCAACAATGTGACCGAAGGCAAAAAAAATTTCCAGCTCACACTTCAAGTTTTTGATAATCGTCACAAGCTTTCATCGCTATTATGAATCTCGAAAAACATGGGTGTCCGTCTATGTCACTATCATAATGATCGTGACATAGAATCGCGATTACTTTCTTAGCTCCTCACAATTTGCGGTTGCGAAATAATGACCTAACCTCTCCACCATGAGTCGTTATCGTCATCATAGAGATACCGACACAACTATCATGGGGGAAACCGTGAAGGAATTGTCGACCACTCGACTCGAGTATAGTGTACTTCCTTGACATGAAAACTCGCATATTCACTTTTCTCTCAAGAACATCGACATCGCTTTTGCCCATGTATCCTTCAGGTTTTGATGTATACTAAATGTCTGCCGATTAATGTCACTAGCGGAACAAACCTTGCAATTTAACACTTATGAATGAGATCCCGCGCGAATTGCACAACAACATTCCTCCTCTCTTCCGAAGGGCGCTTTAGTGGAATGTGAGCAATCAACTCTCGCTTCATCAAACATCACTATCATCTCGAGACTCTACAACGCTTTCAATAATAGCGCAAGCAGACTTACATGCCCGAGATATTCGCAGAATATTCATATATCATTCCGACAACCTCAATTATCCTCAATAACATAATGTCTTGGTCTTTCTCGACATGTATCCTTCAAATAATAACGGACTTAAAATATGACCCCTTTTTCAAGACAAAGATTAGATGAACCTAGGTTAGTTCCAACTCATTTGACCAACCTTGACATCGTGATACCGGTTCTTCTATGTATGGAAGTAAATTCAAATTTCTTTGTCACAAAGAACCACAACGATATATATATTGACTTCAACTTAGGATAATATCGATTAACGAAATGCACACATCGAGCGATCAAATGCACAATCTCTTTTAACCACTGCAGATCTAAATTCTCGTGGTTATACTACAAAGTAAGACCTCGACTTCTGCGCACACATTCTCGTCTGCCACACTACGTAACATGAAATTTACCCGGCAATGAGATTAAATTCAAACACCATGACAACCTCACGTCGAAATCAAGAGGAAGCTGCATCGTCGACACTCGAAAATGTTGCTAGTCGGTGCTTATTTGCATTAGGTCCGCCATTTTCCGAAATCGCATTCTACATGCATGGAAAATCAACGTCCGTCACTTCGAATTCCTAATTCGATAATTCATCGCGCTCTCCTGTCTCGCTTCTCGACGAAAAGCATTTCGGATTCACGAAATTAAAGGGTTGCAAAAATAATGCCCTTTTCCACGCATCAATGCCGCTGGTGATCGACTGAATTCGATACACAACAATCTTTGCGACAAATTTTCCCCGAAAATAGCAAAGCAATTGGGAGTTGTGTGAGCATGACCAATCGCAGCTGAATTCCGTCGATTAGGTCAACGCTGCCAATCCCGGATTGTCGATGAGATGCTCATGTAATCACTCCCGCCGAGTCAAAAAATCATGTTAAAAGTTCGGGCGAAGTTAAATATAACATCCTCGTGGTTGAGTGACATCCTCCCGTAGCATCGGCTCACGTCCATTGATCGAAGGAACCAAACATTTTATCTAAAGCAAGGATTTCGTCCAAATGACGGTTGTGTCACCCAAAACCTACCATTGCCACGACGAAGGAGAGTCGTGCAAAGCCGGAGATCAAATTCGCGAGGATCAACTCGCTACATAGAAATAGCTATTGCGAGGATAGTAAAGCATGGGATCAAGAATGCGTAAATCCGAGCAGAAGTTTTGCGTGACGCATGATTGTTTGTTGAGCAGCTTGACATTCATCGTGGCATCGATCACCGACGGTGACCTCAATTTGATCATGCGTCTTCGAATTTCGTAATGAATACTAACAATTAAAGCTCTCGTCACTTCCGAAATGTATGCCGAGTTTCAGCTTTCGATGCCTTGAAAAAACACGCCGAGACTCTCTCTCTCTCGAATAGTCTCCTAGAAATTCGGGCCTTACTTCCACCTTCAAACCGACTTGTTATGATCTCTCTTTGTCGTAGCTTCTCCTCATTAATACGGCCACCGCAGAGAGTCATTATGGGCACCTTGCGACCACAAACTCCCACGTCGCTATGTTTAAAGGTGGTTAGCCCCGCGACCTACTACGTATCCGATTGTAACTTAACAACCCCATGAAAAAAAGCTCCTCTCCACCTTGTTGTAGCCCAAACGGACTTGCGTAGACTCCCGAAGATGTTCGGCCTCCTCGTCGAAGCAAAACAGCCCTTCGTACAACTCCTAAAAGGCTCCACGCATCCTTTTCTACCTAGTCGTAGTGGCCTATCTCCACGGCGGTCTCCTTCCAAAGGAACTTCGGCCTCTCTCTTCCTAGGGCCGCGGCCTCCTTCGGATTCTCTCACGCTCCCTACCGTCCGCTTAGAACAACCTTCGTAAAAACTTCGATTTGACCTTCAAACAAGGGCGCAAACATTTCGGCCTTCCAGCCTTTTTCCTTGGCCTTCCTTAGTTTTCTGCGGCAAGCTTCAAAGGGTACTTTCCTTCTTCACCATGAATTTTGGGCTTGTCTTCAACGTGGCTTTGATACCATGTTAAATTTCGAACATGTTCTATGCCATTTCGTATTAGGGCACAATACCGGGAGTAGATAGAACATAGCAATAGATCGATAGAAGACAAGCTAAAACAGATAATGAATGGTGGCGTTACGGCGATCAACATGATGCTTCTACCAACAAAGTCTCCAATAGGTCATTCGCGCCAAGCGTGTCACACATAACCCCGTAACAACCCAAACAAAGAACAAATCCACAGATACGCGTAGCCCAACGCCATCAAGAGAGAGAGAATTCACCCACACAAAATGTGTGTCAAATAGAACTCGAAGTCTTTCCAATATATAGGAATCTTTTGGGGGTGTGACACGTCCTTTAAGACATTTAAGTCTATATTTTATTCCGTGCCGACCTAGTACATAAGTGGAATAAATTCAAAGTACATGTTCTCGCTCTATCCGATCGAGATGACTCTTTAGATCAATCTTACACCTCTCCGAAAAGAGGAATCCAACAAAAATATTGTGATCATCATCTCGAGCAAAGACAACCCTGAGTTTGGACCTAGTTGTCCAATTTTTAATCACGGACCCAACACTCATCAAAAACTCGTTGTCCAAGTCTCCATGCTACCATCGAGTATATTTTAATCCAGTTAGGGCACCCACTCACTCCCCTTAACCTCCACACTACGCTCGTGCCATAGCTTCTAGGCCTGCGGTCCTCCAAGGTGAGAACCTCCAACACCACGTTGTCCCTTTTTCTGCCTTAACCACTTCAAGGCAACCCAGAAACAACCTCAAGTTGCTAGCTATGGTTTGCGGCCTAGCTCAGCAACTTGCTGTAGCCTTTGGTCTCCTCAACAGGCCCAAACAAATACCCTTAATAGCTGCGTTGTCCTCTTAACTTCCTCGGCCTAGCTGTGTGCTCTTTTTTGCACCAATCCGCACTCAAAACAACAACATCTTGCTCCTCTTTGCTGTGGCTTGAGCTGCCCAACAATACGCACCTAAACAACCCTTCAATCCACACACAATCACTTTCAGAACTGCGGCTCAATCAAAGAAGTTTCCTCGCTGATCTCAGAGCTCTCCACGCTGTCATATGCTCCTTTGCTGCAACCTTAGCTTCTTCTCTCCACCAAGTTTCTTTAGAGGATGTGTTGACAAATTTTGGATGCTCTTAGATCTTTCCCATTAGATCGGTGATTGCTCTCAACACAAGTTGGGCTTTGTCTTCTCCTTAGTTCTGATTCCATGTTAATTTCTGAAGATTTTCTATGCTAGATGCAAATTTACTTTAAACTTCTAGGGCCCAAATAACAATCACATGAAACACATGAAAGTAAAATGCTGATAGAACATACCAATAGATCGATGGAAGACAAGCCAATAATATACTAATCAATTTGACAAATAGAGATGAAGAATGGTGGCGTTACGATGATCAACATGATGCTTCAACGAACAAAGACTCCATTAGGTCAGCCAACCAAGTGTGTCACACAACCCGAAGACAACTGCATCAAAACGCTGTACCATGCTGCATCAAATCGCTGCACCAAGAAACCCTAACATTGCATCAAGAAAAGGCCTAACGCTGCACCAAGAGGAGGCCTAACGCTGCACCAAGAGAGGCCCTAATGCTGCACCAAGAATGCTGCTCCATCCATGAGAGAAGAGAATGCCTCCAAAAAAATGTGTGTGAAATGACCTCCAACTCTCTCCAATATATATCCATTTGTGGGGGTGTGTGACACATCTATTAGGCATGTGGGATAACTCTGACCAACCTTGCACATGTGGAATAAATTCAAAATACATGTTTTGCTCATTGGATCAAGATGATCTTCAAATCAATCTTGCAGCTCTCCGAAAGAGGGATCCAATTATAATATTGGCATCATCATCTGAGCAGTACACCATGGAGTTTGGACCTAGTTGCCCAAAATTAACACTCTAGAGTGCAGGGAGCATGGGATAAGGACATAAAGGCACTATTACCCACCACCAGTGGGTGACCACATAGTAGAAATTTTCTCCTACATTTTTCTTCAACCGGTAGTTAGCACTTGTAGCCACTTGATACCTTTGATATGCTACCATTCTCTGCCACCCGAGCCAACCATTGTGTATGCTCATCTGTCATGATCATATGTTTGAAGGTGGGCCATCCAATCCCAAAGGTATGATTTTTCATTATGTAATTGGGAGTCTATGCTTGTTTTTTTGGGGCACACTTGGGCATGGATTATTGGGTGACTTGGAAGAAGGAAGGGCTTTGACTATACTTTTGTTCCCTTACCTCAACTGGGGGTGTTAACACTGGAAAATCGTACAGCAGAAGATGACATTAATTAATGTCAAACCAAAGGATTTACAGGGCAGGAAGACATTATGGAATCAAGAAAATATTTAAAATCTCTAAGGTTTTGAGAAAATCAAATTTGAACTAGTCTTAAATGCTGATTGTGTGCATTATCCTTCGAGAAGAGCGCCTTCTGCGCGCCTTTTTGCCCGATAAGCGCGCATTCCTGAAAGTGGCAAAATGTCGCTTTCCGAGACCACACAAAGCAAAGGACAAGTTTCTCCTTACATGAAGCGCCTATGACAACCAACGGTTGTCTCCTTAGACACTATGTGAGCACACAAAGGAACATTTGGAGCACACAATGGAATCATACCTCTCCCTTGGGTCACCATCCACCATGCACAAGGGGAGGGAAGGAGGATTTGAAATCCCCTATATAAAGTCACCATGAGATGAAGAATGGGTGATCACATTGTTATGTTGGCCGAATTGCCCTAAGCAATACCGAGAAGGTGTGACCCTGAGTCGGAGATAGAGGGACTCGATTGTTGGCCATCCAACAATCTTAGTCCATCACAGCAAAGAGAGAGGGAGCTTGCACCAAGGCGAGCTTGGAAAACAACATCCTTGCATCGGGACCTAGAACCATTGTCTAGGGGCACTTTGGCAAGTGGGGAAAATTTCTTCTTCGTATCAAACGTTTAATAAGAAGGGGCCTAGAGCCACTATTTGCACTATTTTCGTTTCACTCTCTTCAATAGCTTCTGTATATTGGTGTTTTAGTTTTAGTTTAATTTGAGTATGCATTTGCATGCTTTTTCCTCTAGATTGTATGCTTTTGAACTCCACCACTTTCTGCCTGTTACCTAGAGGTTAAAGGGCCCAACCACACCCTTTAAACTGGTGCAATTTCGTACATTCGTGCACCAAATCCACCACAACAGGGGGGTTAATCTTGAATCCTAGTCCCATGGGATCTCCTTTATAGGCTATTAGCTCTAGGAATGGCACTACATGGGAAACCCTGATTTTGGTTGTGTGGTCCCGCTTCCCGATGCCATATATCTCACTTCCCTTCGCTTATTACAATCCCTTTTCACATTTTCTCTATCTGGGTCCACATTTGTCCATTTGGTCCATAAGTTGTTAGCTTCCCTTTCTCCTTGTCCACTCCTAGGGCCGGGCCTGGAACGATGCCCAAGAGATTGATGCAGCAGAAAAAGAAGAAGATAAAAGCATAATATGGCCACATACAACATGAAATGTACCACAAAATGCAAAAGATGGCAAGGACAATAAAATTTAGCGCGTGGGAAAAAACCAAACATGAGCTCCACCCCTTATCGTTATGGCCATCACCTTGGTTCCAAAGGCCCCTCCAAGTGCCCCTTGCATCATTAAGAAACCCATGTATTCCCAACCCCCGGTGGGCAATGAACTGCCCCCACTTTAAGGGGGTAATCACCGCTATATCATACACATCATGCTCTCATCCCCTTGAGCTCCCGAGCAAGAAAATGAAGAAAAATCAATAAAAGGCACAGACAAATGAAGAAGGGTGGGAAAAACAAAGGCCGGGTAACTCATGCACCATGATTGTTCCCTCCTATATTCGTATACCTAAGGTGCGGAGTTTCCTCATTATAACTACCCTTGTACCATTGTATGTGGCTTGGATCCTTCCCTTTGTGCCCACCCCGTTCCACCATCATTTCACATGACACTTGCCATTTGAAGGGTGTACCTTGCACTGGGCTATTCCCTTAGAGGGTTGAAACCACCTAATAGGTCCTTCATTAACTTCTTCTACCTAGGAAGGTAACACTAGTACATGTTCAAAGCCCCCAAATTTGGGAAGGGAAACTTGCTATGAAGTGTCCAATTTGGCCCTTGATTAGCAAGCTTATTTACTCAATTGCTCTAGTGAATTATTGTATTGGAAAGTGAGGAGACACATTGGATCTTAAACAAGATTGCAGTGTGGGAGTTTTCTATCTTGGACTTGGCCTCCCTATACGGGATCCAAGCCCTCCAAAGGATCACAATGGCATTTGTAGGTGAGCGTTGAGAGCCATGGGCCTCCATCCATGTCGGAGCATTGATTGCTATGTTGTGGGCTTCTTTAGCACCACCATTTGCTTGCTCATGCCCTAGTTATTTTGAGATGATGATGTGCTTGGACCATGTTGCCCCGCCTAGGTACACATTGCACCGAACACTTGTCACCGATCTGTGGCCCTCGAGGGGAGGTTATGTCTTTCCTAGGTAGACATGGGAGGGCATGTGTAATCTTCTAGCCCTCATTGATGGAGCATCGACTTGTTTTTGAGCCAAGCTGGAGACCCATGAGACCCATTTGGAGCCCACAGAGAGCAAACAAGGGTTTGGACATGTTTTGACGCATGCAAAGAGGGCATGACCCCTTCAACATCATTTTTTAGGCCCTCTCTAACATTTTCAACACATGAGTCCTCAATGTCGCTTCTCTAAGCCTCCACACATGCATGATGTCCGCCTTGCGTGGGCCTAGGAGGGAAATTCGATTTGATTTTTTAGCTATCATGGTTGGCTTGTAACCATGGGTGGTTACTTGACTTTTTAGGCATTGGAGGGGATTTGTCTTTCATAATTTGAACTGTATGACTTGTATAAATAGGAGAGACAATCTCTTCCTATCATCATCTCTTGGATTTTCGATCTCTCTTTGAGAATTTTGGACCTTGCACTTTGAGGACGAATTTGGATGATTTGGATGACATTTGATGTTTGGATAATTTCACTATCTCTCTTGGAGCTTCTTTTTGCATTATGATGGATGGATATGTTCTTCATTGTCTTGTAAGTGCTATTTAATGTTGTATTTCTGATTTTGATTAAAGTTTAATGCATGGAATATTATCTCGTGGCTATTAGTGTGCTCTAATCGATGAAATATTGTCTAAAAATTGTAACTATAGGGAAATTTTGCATGTATTACTCATAGATGATGAATGAATGATTTTTTTCTTGGGGATTTGTTGCATATATATCCTTGAAACTCCATTAACAATTGTACATCGAAGTATAAATATCTTGAAGTGTTGTGTCGCTCGCTTCATTGAAGGTAGCGAAATCGCTTTCTAGGTCTCCTTGAAGAGCGAGTTGCCATATCGAGAATAACTTTGACTCAATTCTCCAGTGTTAGGCACCGGTCTTGAAATCCTTGGTGATCACATTTAACTTGAAAAATCATCTCTTCTTTTCACCCTCTTTTTCCTCGTCCCTTTAAGGATAAGGAGGCCTCTCTTGGGATTGGTGCGAAATCCATTAGAGGAGGACGTTTTGAATTTTGTTTGGATATAACTCTTCTATAGTTTCTCCTCTAGTGATCCTCAAGTTTTTGGTGAATTTCCTATGGTGGAATCTCCTAAATTTCGATGCCCTACCTATCACACCAAGAGGGAACACTAGAAGATAATCCTTCAACTTGGGGATTATTTGAAGGCATGTGCTTTAGTACTTATTGAAGTAACATCACATTGCCTTTTCTCTTATCTCCCTTGACCTTCGATGCACTCATATCTCGCACATATATCTCAACCTCTAGGTCTTGACGCTTGGGTAGCTATCTTTCAAAGGGGTTTTTTTCGTGGAAGGTCTTACTAGCTTCTCCCAAAGCTCATACTTTGTTGAACCCTCCATTGAATGTGCCACTTTCCCTCACTTCAAACCTACCATAGAGATTCATCTATCACAAGTGAGTGCTACTAGGACTCCCTGCCGTCGTGAAAAATCCGGGAGAAGAGTAGACTTAAGTGTTGAAATATGTAATTACATTCTGTCTTCGTAATGACATATGTAATCATGATCCAAAGAAAAAAATCAAACCATCTATTAAATAAGTAGAAGGTTACATAGTATATGCATACAACATTCAAAGAATTGCATTTAAATGGAGTTGCAACGTATGAGGATATATATGTATCGATCCTCCTAGCTTTGTCAAAAATCATAAAAATGACGTCTCCATTCACCTCTGTGCTTCCTCTTTATAAAGGAAAGAGCTCGAAATGTGGATGAAAATAGACTATGTCTATTTTGATCTCATCAAAAAACGAGAATTGGGTGGTAGACACCATTCCAATTTTCTAAGTTTTTTTGTAGCATAAATTTTAAACAGAGAAATAACTGTCTCCCGGATCTCCTAAGTGAGGAAAACAATCCGAAACAGAGACAAAATAGTATTGACATGTTCGTTGTTTTAAGCAAAAATATACAAACATAAATTAAAAGTTTAAGCAAAACATCATGAGAAGTTGGAGTGAGTAACTGGAACTTAGCGGGCAAAAGGAGGCTATTCGATCCCTTGATCCGCCCTCCTTCAACCGCTACGGTGACCTAGTGCCCCATATCTTGTCGAGCGCCTCCTTAGATAGGAGGTCCGCTTCCTACCGTTCCGTTCATGAGAAGTCGCAGCGGTTCCAACATCAAGTGGAGGATCCGCTGCTTGAGGAGGTTCCAGCTCATGGACCATAGCTTTAGGAGTCGATCGAGCCGCCCTGTTGATTCGCAGCGAGGGTTGGTCATTCACGTTGGCATCGGGACCTTCGACTCCTTCCATCATTTCCCCATCGAATGCCGTCCCTTTTGCCCCCGTAGCTCTCAAAGGCCCTCGATTTAACCTTTTTTGTTTTCTTCTTCTTCGATGCCCTAGAGGGTAGTCCTTTGCTAGGTGGCCATACTTGTGGCATCAGTGGCATTCGAACGACATGTGTTCATAATCCGAGAATCTTGTGAGTATTCATAGTCCTTGTATTTAAGACGCATTTCCCGTGCTAATCCTTCCTTAGGGTTTAAGCTGACCAAGATTCTTGCCACGCCGGATCCTTTGTTTGCCGGAACGACATACTCGCCTTCAAGGTAGTGGCCCAACGTGTTCCCAATACGAACGGAACATACGCAGTCCGTCTAGAAAGTATTGGAAGGCCTCGGGAGCTTTTACCTGCACTGAATGTCTTCAATTTTTTTTCCTTCCGTGCATCGAAGAGTGGTGTCCATTTTCTCGAGCAAGAAGGGTCTCTTCCCAAAAATTCCAATTCCTTTTCAAGCACCCATTCCAAGTGCTTGCTCTTCTCAAATATAAGCATAAACCACCCCCCGGGTAAGTGTTTGGATCTCTATGGGGTGTCCCGAGCATCATCCATTCCGATGCCGTGCCCACTCGAGATGTAGCTTATAGAGAATTTCTACCTTCGAGTCTCGCCGACAAGGATAGTTTCCGTCGTCTTCCATGACTTCGTCGATGTGTATATCAACATCAAATACACAACATGGATACCTCTTCCAATCTCCTAATCAACTTGGCTTTTTTTCTCTTTTTGTTCTCGCAACCCTACCTCTTCCACCTTCCTCGCCTTCGCAAACGCGCCTTTCAATCGCATCCGGAACTTCAAGAATCGGCGACCCGGGTCGCCCTTCCTCAGGTGCGATTCGGACCCTCCCATTCGCATCCTCTAGTTCCTTTGGGGCCTTCTCGAGGCCCGACAGACCCTAGAACCTCCTTGCGGCCGGTCTCCTTTTTCGCAGCTTGAAGCCCCCTCGATTCCCCTCTCGCACACTCGTAATGAACAACTCCCGTCCGTCCCAACATCGATCGTCAACTGCCCTTTCAGGGTTTCTAACCAGACCCTTGACTACTTCGGCCCCCGAGCTTGCCACTTCACTCACTCGCGAGAGAAGATACTTTTTCCGCAGAAGCACACCTTGCCATTGGGGGAGGGTGTCTTTGCACAAAGAGTAGCTTCAAGGGGTATCCCCCTTCCCGTCCGACTCTCCGTGGCTCTCCTCCCAAAAAGGCTTTGAGCTCAGCAGAGGCTCAAAAAACTACAACTAGCTACTATATCTTCCAACCCCCGAACGAATGGGATTAGAGGAAATACTTGGAAGAGACGCGATTTGTCGAGGGTTTCGGTGCAGTTCACACTAAACTTCACAGAATTGACGAAGGGCGAGGTGCAGACTTCGACGAGACCTTCCTTCCACGCACGCTGAATGTGCTCAGTACTTTCCTCGCAAAGGCGAAAGACTGCTCGACGGACCCCGCACACCTTCGTGAGCCTTGTCTCTTTGGCGTGAATCGCCCAAAGTCGAGAAAAAACGCGTCCAAGTTTTTTCTCCGAGCAACTCTCGACCCCGCATCGCAAAGAAAACCTTCCGACGTTTGCTCAATATCCACTTAAATCCCGTTCAAAACCCATATTTACCCCCGTGCTTTAGAGCTAAAACCGCCCTCGTTCGACACCACGAAACCCTAGCAACTCAAACCTCTCGTGCTCACACCGCTAGCAAGGAGGTTAGGGTTAGAAAGTGCGGGAACGACCATCCTAACCCCCGCTTAATCGAGACCAAAATCGTCAAATCCTAGCAGCCGCGTGACCGACCTGTAGGGTGCCTTGGTGTCTACATGGCTCCGATAGCTTGGGATGTCCCAGCGCGCACGTCGCCGTCGGGTCCCCCGCAACCGCTTCATGCCACCAGAAAAAAGCCTTACCGCCATGGTTAGGGGTTTCGACCAACGAAAACCATCATCCTCCGCTCTCCCTATTCGTGTAATCATGATTTTATGTGGAGAGAAAAATAAATTTATTATTGTTGTTCTTGAGGCATGGGTTTCATGCTCGGGGGAAATTTATTTTTAGGTCAACCACCCATTGAGTGCTTCTAGGGCTTGTCATGTGGTCTACAAGTCAATTGAGTCATTGTCATGTATTGAAGACCCATTTGGGCATGTTGCATATTGTAAAGAAAATTTATTTGAGTCAAAGTTGAGTCAAAAGATCCTCCAAGACCTCAGTCATGATGCAAAGATCAAGTCGACCTTCACAAGTGGACAAGTCGACTAACACAAGCAATTCGACCTAGTGGGAGACCTATATATAAGGGAGACCTCGACCCCACTTGGAACACTCACTCACCTCTCATAAGTTCGATCAAGAAAGGAGGAAAGGTGCAAATAAGAGAAAGGACAAGAAGAAGAAAATAAAAGTTAGAACTTCGTATTGTTTTTGGCCATTACTCTTCACACGTGTGAAATAATCAAGGCTCCTATTGCAACAACAAGGATCAAGCTGCGTGTCGAGTTAGGGCATCAAGAAGGGCACTTTGCGAAAGTTGAGTTCTCTAGGAGAGAGAATCAACTCAAGCGAAGAGGAAAGGAGGAAGAATCTACCATAATCTTCTCGACTTGCAAGATCTAGGGTTTCGTAGAAGTAACTAGTGGAGGACGAAGTTGCAAAAGAATCAGCTGAGGTCAAAGTTGCGAAGAATCTCGTTGGGATGTTGAAGTTACATAAGATTCGTTGGGGGTCGAAGTTACAAAAGTTGTTGGAGATTGCAAAAGTTGTCTGTAAGTGAAAGCTCGTTAAGAAGGAAAGATTGCACTTGGCCTTGGAGGGTCTTGGTCAAGGGTCATCGGTCTTGGAATTCGTCAATTGAAGTTCTATAAGAAGAGAATACTTCTTTGTGGGTTTTCCTCTCAATTGGAGAGGTTTTGGTCCCCGGTTGATCGCATATATTCTGTTTCTTCTTGTTTTATTGTTTGGTAGCCTGTTTGAGTATAAGAACACAATAATAATCAAATTGAAGAAGAAACTAATCAAGATAAGTAAAAAGATATCACAAGTAGTTATCAAAGAAAGAGTAATCACCTAATGTAGCCGCCCCTAGATTTCTCAACACTTAGGTTGTGGTGATTGTGGGCCTCTATCCCTAGTGTTGTGCCCTCTAGCTTTTTAGCCTCTTTATAAGGCCCACTAATTTGTGCAACAACAACACAGAGGGTGATCCTTGAAGCTATTAAGGAGATGATTGATGCCTTGTTATTGCTTTTTCAAAGTGATAACATGAGTTAGAAAATGATTCTCAAAACTAAGCTCAAAGAGTTCATAGTGAACCCTTCTCGACAATGTGACCAACTAACTTATGAGGATCACACAAAACCATGACCAACTTGTAGATTTGGGAGAAGTTGTATAGGATGCGTAGACTATAAAATGTTGCTCCGAATGGGTTCACTAAGGCTTGGGAACCATTCATCATGGGCATCTCTGTGCTTTGGAGCATCTTTCCCAAGTGGGAGAGACTTTGGGATGATTGTATCCAAGAGGAGATTCACAAAGAGTCCAAGACCAACAAGCAAAGAGAAGGAGAAGTGGATGAAAAATTGGCCCCTAGTTAGCAAGATGAAGAAAATCTAAGGGAAATTTTCCATCGAGAAGGGTGACAATTAGGAAGAGGGACAACAACTTTGGGAAGAAAGGAGATATGAGCAAAGGTCAAATTCTATATCGCCATTAGAATGGCCATTTTTCCTCTCATTTTCCATAGAGGAAGAAGGGCAAGGAGAAGTTGCAGAGAGTTGTAGTGACAACAAAGACATAATTGAGCAAGCTTGCTTCCAAGTTCGAAAGGGACTTTTCTTACTCATGTCTTACCTTTCTACCAACACTATTGCTAGAAGGGCTATTCATTAGTTTTGTAGAAGATGACTCGAGGATCCATATTGAGCTTGGCGATGATGCCAAGTATGCAGAGGAGGGGCAAGGGACAGCTTTAGTTCCAACTTGAGTTAGTAGGGTCCTTTGATGTGCAGGAGGTAATCTATGTACCTAGCCTAATGAACCTTTTGTCCATCTCTTTCATGGAGGACAAAGCTTATGAGGGTTAAATTTCCGAAGGGGGGCAAGTGTTCATCCACCTAAAGGGAGCTAGTCAAAGACTCGTAGTGAGGATTGGAGTACAGGGAGGGGAACCTATATAGACTTACAAGGTCAATCTGTCAGCACTAGTGCACACTAGTGAGAGCATGTGTGAGCTTTGGCATAGGAGGACAAGGCATCTCCCATTACTAAGATGGATGGTCACTAGGCTTGTAAACTTCACATGGATCAACAAGGGGTGTGCAAAAGGTGTGCACTTGGCAAGAATGTCGAGTCATCTTTCCCTAGTAGCAACACTCGATCCAAAGGCATTTTGGATTCGATCCATTCTGATTTAGTAGCCTATGTCGTTGTCTTCGTAAAGGGTGCATCTTACTATGTGACCATCATTGATGACTTCTCCAGAAAGACTTGGATTTTTGCTTCATTAGAGAAATTTTGAGGTCTAAAATGGGCCTCCTAAGGAATATTATAAAATAATAGTGGAAATAATAAAATAAGATTAGATCGCTCTCGTAGGGTGCGACTTGTTAGCCAACGAACGCATCGCTAAGGTGTTTGTGTACAGTAGTGTCACAAGTTCAATTCTCGACTTACCCGAAAGTGCGATCGCACTTGGGGGCGGTGCGATTGCATCGCGGAGGTTATAGCGGTAGCCGTAGGGGATTGACCCCGTGTTACGCGAGTAGATGATGCGTTGCCGATTTCGCCAAAAAAAGAAGATTAGAATACCTCATCAAGTTTTATGAGGGAAAAAAGAAAAAAAACTACTTTTTTCAATTCATATTTTTGACTTATCCCGCCTACGATTTTACTCAAATTTCAAGGGAAGCACTCATTGGATGCAACTATTACATCGAAAAATGTGAAATGCATGAAAAAACATGATGGCAATCACGTTTTTATTGCAATCACATTTTTTTCATGTATTTCACATTTTTCGTGTAGTAGGGTCCATCGAAAGTATGCAACATGGTTACTCCCCGGATGCAAAAATTAAATTCCGCATCCAACGAGTTCTATCGCTCGAAATTTGAGTAAAATCGTAGGAAGATAAATCGAAAATATGAGTTGAAAAAGTAGTTTTTTATTTTTTATTTTTTGTTATTTTTTTTTCTTTTATCTTTTTACCTTTTTACTCAAAAAATGGTGGATCATCCCCCATGGTTGACATAATGATATTGAATCCTATTGGTTCTTATAAAGTTGATTTTTTGTTGTACATTTTTGTTTTGAGGGCCATTGTTTATCTCAAAATTTTTTAATGCATGAAGACCAAGGGTTAGGTCTTCACTCATTTTAGAGCTTTCGTAGCTCAGAGTGCAGCATGACAGAAGGAAGATCAAGGTGCCAAGGATAGATAATGGGGGTGAATACACCTCTAATGAGTTCACTAATTTTTGCAACAATGGAGGGATCAAGAGGGAGAGGATAGTGGGCCTACAATCGATAGTAGAATGGGATTGCGAGAGAGGAAGAACAGTTCTATAATCAAGCAAGGTGAAGGCCACGATCCATGATCAAAGTTTGCTAATGTTTTTGGGGGGCCGAGGCATGCAACACAACCGTGTGTTTGCAAAACAAGAGCCCACATCGGATTCCGGAGGATATGACACCGTAGGAAGCATTCACATGTGCAGAAGTCCGAGATAGGATATCTCGTGAAATTTGGTTGTCTAGTCTAGCATCCACATACTTGTGGAAAGGAGGACAAAGTTGCAACCCTCGTGTGAGAGGGGCATCCTAGTGGGATACAATGAGGATTCAAAGTTTGATAGAGTCTTCATGACAAGTATCAACTATGTATTTGTAGAACAGGAGCCCACACTCAGGGTTTTGGAGGATAAGACATCAAAGGAAGTATTCACAGGTGTAAGAAGCTCTCGAGATGTAAGAATCTCGAGATAAGACATCTCAAGATATTTGGTTGTCTAGTCTACATCCACATGCCGTTGGAAAAGAGGACAAAGTTGCAACCTTCGTGTGAGAGGGGCATCTTGGTGGGATACAATGAGGATTCGAAGGCTTCATAAAGTCTTCCTAATAGATCAACTGAGGACAATGGTGAGACGAGATGTCAAGTTTGAGGACAACCCAAAAGTCAATACAAGGCAACTTTCAAAAGTCAACGCAACAAACTAGGGCTTTTGGGTCAAACAACCCCCGAATTCCTCGATTTTAGTGCCCACCGTACATTTGACCTCCTAAAATTGGAATTTCTCAGTAAGATTGAGGTCAAACGACCAAGGTTTGACCATGGTCAACACCGGCAGTCAGTAAAAGCCCTAAACAAATCAATAGGCAGAAACAAAAAACCCTAAATAGATCAAAGACAAAAAATAGCAGCCATTTCGCTCCACACGTGTGAGGGAAAAAAGGCCTCCAAAGGCTATCAAACCAATTAGATCACAATGAGAGAATGTGTGATGAGATGATGAGAAAATGACCTCCAAGACTCTCCAATTTATATTCATCAATGGGGGTGTGACACATCTCTTAGGCATGTGGGATAAATCTGGTTGACCTTGCACATGTGGAAAATAAATTCATAATCAATGTTTTGCTCATCCGGTCAAGATGATCTTTAGATCAATTTTGCACATCTCCGAAAGAGAAATCCAACAAAAATATGACCATCGTCATATGAGCGACTCAACATGGAGTTTGGACCCAGCTGCTCCGTAATTAACATTCCCTCTCAACTAGGGAGAACTCCATCCGTCCACAAGTGCCATCCATCATGTACCAAACCAAACATCGTAGCGTCATCCCGCCGTAACTTGCTTTGTCGGCTCTTTATTTCATAACAAAAGGTGAGTCATAAAGACATCACACACAAATCTAATTCGAAGTCGCCTTAGAGGTAAAACCTCTCTCGGACTCAAAAGAGTCTCATACTAACCCAAAGTTAGGTTACTCGTCCCGAAGTCGCGTTTAGAGGATAAACCCTCATCATACTTGATCCCAAATCAAGGTGTTGGACACGTGCCATCCGAGACACATAGAGAGTACGACAATCTCCGATGCGTCCATCGTTGTTTCTATGGTCTCTATCCACATTTACCACCTCATTGGCCAAATGAGAGGTACTTCCCATGAGTTCGAAACTCCATGGGTAGGATGCATGTGGGGGCATGATCGTAGAGAGGTGAACCAACTCAATATCATAATGATGGGGCGTAAGCACCACAAGGTTCGGCAAGCCTAGCCTCGTGAGTGCTTATAGCTCCAAGCAGTCATCCCTATGCCCCCCGGAGCTCCCGCAGCTCATAGTCCCACCCAATTAGGACCCTCGTAATAGGGTCTTTCCACGATTCCAATCTTCTCATGGAAGGTTAGGAACTTGACCTTCCCCGTGGGGCTTCATGAGAATATCTCTGCGACTCGCTCATTAGTTCCTATATGATCGAGCCTTACTATGCCCTCACTAAACCATATCTCGGATAAAGTGGTACTTGATATCAATATGCGTGGATCGATCGTGGAATACGGGATTCTCGTAAAGACGAATCCCCACTGTTATCGATTAAAGGATACGATGGTATCTAGCACATGCTCTAACAACTCACCGAAGAGCTTTCACAACCAAAATCAGGCCATCACAACAGAGCCATACTCTCTCGCAATGTATTCGGCCTACGTGGTGCTCAAAGCCACCGACTTCTCGCTTCCCGTGCATCCAAGATATCGAAGCAAAACCCAAGGTGAAGCAACATCCGGATGTGCTCTTGCGATCCACCACATCGCTAGCCCCAATCGACATCGTGATATGCATGGAGTCTCAAACTCTCTAAAGGTATCTCAGCACCATGGTTGATTATGCCCCCGAAGATATCTCACCGCATTCTTGGCACCAATCCAGATGAATGTGATGAGGTTCAACCATATGTTGACTCAAAGTGTTCACTACAAAACATACGCTCCGCATGGGAGTTCACTAAGAACATCGTGTGCCCCTCCGAGTTGTCGATACTCGCGAGGATTTGCTAGCACGGCCCAATAACATTTCCACTCAACTTCTTAAAGTTGAGTTCCATCGGTGTCAACACGTACTTATAGTCCACCATACCAAATCTCTCCCAAAGAATCTCACGACATATATTTTCCTCGAGAAAGGAAAATCTCACCTCGGTCTCTCGCTAAATCTCCAAGCCTAGGAAGTAGTGCATCATTCCTAGGTCTTTCATTTCAAACTCTGAAGCTAGCCCTCTTACATTGATGAATGAGAGGGTCAACACCTCGTCAAGAAGAGATCGTCCACATAGAGAACCAAAATGAGGGGCCTTTCTCTATCAACCTTAAAATAAAGGTTCGGATCAACATTACTTCGAGTGGAGCCCAACTTCATCAAGTAGCTATCTATCCTCTCGTACCAAGCCCCGGGGGCTTGCTTCAACCCATAGAGGGCTTTGTTCAACCCCGCATACATGGGTGTCTCTATCTCGGACTTCGAACCCCGCGAGGTTGCTCCACATACACCTCTCCCTTTATATATCCATGCAAAAAAGTGGTCTTCACATCCATCCGATGTAGACTCCATCCTCGCGTAGCAAAGCAAGGGCAATAATAGATCGGATGGTGGTATAGCGGGCCATAGGTGCAAAAATATCATCATAATCTATGCCTTCTTTTTGAGAGAAGCCTCCGATAACGAATCTTGCCTTGTACTTTTCGAAGACTTCCATCGATCCATGCTTGATCTTATAGAGCCATTTCGAGGTGACAATAGATTTGTCCTCCTGCCTTGGGACCACTTCCTAGACATCATTCTTCATAATGGACTCATATTCTTCGTGCATAGCATCCTTCCAAACTTATGCTTTACAACTTCTTCAAATGTTCCAGTGCTCGTATTGTACTATCGTACTCATGGTCGCTAGATACCCTTGGTATCTCTTCTGGCTTCTTGCTTACGCTGAGTGTCCCCCTTGGGGAAATATGTCTCTCGGCATCTTCGAGAGTATCCCTAAGCCATGAGGGTCTTCTCTTATTTGAAGGAGGTGGATCAATGGGATCCATAGGTCCTTCAACATCGGCATCGGGTCATCCTTCCCGCTCTTCCAACTTCCTTGCTTCTTCATCTTCTTCGTCTTCCTTGGAGCTAGGAAGATTTTTTTACTTTCGAGGGCAACATCTTCATCGAAGGTGACATCGTGGCATATCTCCACTTCTCTTTGACCAAGCACATAGATTCTATATGCCTTCGAAGTTTCACCGTAGCCCACAAACATTCCCTTCTTTCCCGTAAGCGTCCAAGTTGCTTCTCTTTTCTTTTGGCACATGAAAGTAAACATGACAACCAAAAACTCTAAAGTGAGAAACATCAGAGTTTCTTACCGTAGAAGATTTCTTCGGGAGTTTTGGAGTCTAGAGCTGAATGCGGGCATCTCGTTTTGAACATACACAATGTTGTTCATAGCTTCTCCCCCATAGAAACTTCGGGTATGTACAAATTATTAATTATTATTAAATATACATAGACACCATAAGGTCGCATTTAAGCCTTGGTCTCTCCATTTGTAAATCATCTCATCTTTTATCAATAATAAATATACATATTTCTATTTATCCGAGTTTCTACACTCCATCTCGGTATCGTGAGCGACGATCTTCTCGCCCGGAAGAAACACCCTATGCCACCCCCCGTTGGTCGCCATCAATCACAAACATCGTCGCTAAAAGTTCCTTGCCGTCCACTCGTAGACCCGTCCATGTATCCCGCACTCACATCTCTCCACTTGTATCGTCCCGATCGCTATCCGCCCTCAACGATCGCACGTCCACAAACCCCCGCTCTCGCTTTTGATCTCAGAATTGAACGCCGGCCCGTCTCTCTTCATGCGTCGCCGCGTCCCACCGACCCGTCGACCACCCGATCACACCGATCACTGCTCAACTCTTCCCATCTCGCTTCCCGCCACCCATTCATTTCGCCGCCGCTCAAACCGATTTCCCGTTCGTCTGTCTCCAACCCCCGCTTGTCCATCCGCATCCATTTCTCCGCCCCCCTTATCCACACCACATCACCACCAGATCTCCGTCTTCGATCGTTTCCACCCAATGGCTCTCGTGCCCTACTTCCCGTTCTTAAATCGCGTTGCCTCATCTCGTTGATCTGCGCCTACCTGACATCCCCGCCGTTGGACCCCCACCACCGTGCCGGTATAATATACCACCTAATAAAGGAGGACTTGCAAACATCGAGCTTGGTCAACCGTCGAGGTACAAACATGCAACGATTCACAAGGTTGAAGGCGTGGCTCGTATACACCGGGTATAATACCGATTGCCGAGTTACGGCATTAAACGAGTTACGCTTTTTTACGGTGTTGACCGACAAATCATAATTGTAAGTGATTTATTTTGAACTAACGAAATTTTAGTTATATATATATATTACAATTAATATATATATATATATATATATATATATATATATATATATATATATATAATAGAAATTTAATATTATTATATAATAATAATAATTATAATTATTAATTAAAAAAAGAAAAAAAGAAGAAGTAAAATGGCATATAAATATATCTCCACCTCATACACTCTCAATGGTTGCATCAATGTCGATGGCTCGATTTCAACAAAAAATTGATTGATCTTGAGAGTAAGATCAATAATAAATCCGATGACTTCACCAAAAAATTAGTCGATCTCGAGGATACAGGTTACGGGACATTCCGACAACATCAAAAAGCTTCAGAGACAACAAATCGGATAGAAAGACAAATTGTGGCTAAAACCATCAGCGAGTCCACGGATAATCATAATAAAGCAATGACAGTATGCTAACTCTGCTATTTAGCTGAATGATAAGATAAATAACGTTAAGAACAAATATATCCCAAAATATTTGCACATAATCATGGAACAAAATAAACAAAATCGAATTCAGATCATCATGAGAACTCGAAGACGTCCCAAAACATCGATTCTCGACACCATCAAGAAGATAGTAAGGCGAATTCTCAAAATAAGCGCTACGGAATGCATTTCAACTAATCAATACCCCTTCTTTTCGTTCCATCGTTAACAACATATCAATGAAGAGCCAAAAATCGAGCTACCCAAAGTTCGATGGTAATGAGAAAAGATAGCGTTGCATGGCTTAATAAAGTCGAAGAATATTTTCGAGATTTACGACATTGACTAATGATGATGAAAAAAAATTAAAGCATGCTTCCATGAAAATCGAAGGAGAAAGCATATAATTGGTATATGTGGTGGAAAAAGACGACGCTCGCTATCGGTTGGAGAAAATTTAAGGATGCATTCTTTAAAAGATTCCAAGGCATCAAAAGGAAGAAGAGTTCTTTTTCAACGTTTCATCAAAATTATGCCAAAAAGGAGATGTGGATGAGTACACTCGAGAATGGGAGACCTTAGCGACACGAGTACTTGGATTGTCGGAATCTCGTCTAATCCAATCTTTCATTTCGGGACTTAAAACCCTTATACAAGTAGAGCTCGAGCTTCACGAAAACATTACGTCGATAGAAGTAGCAAGACAAAAGCAAAAGTCAGCCGAAAAGAAATTTGAAAAGTTGTTTTGATCAAAAGCCGAGAAAAGAGTTTATTCGAGACAAAGATTTCCTCAATCCGCAAAATATAGATAACACAAAATATGTTCCCACTCACATCTTTGTGAAGAAGAAAAAATCTAACATGGAAAATACAAAGGATGAGAGAGGGCAAGTGCAAACGTTGTGGCAAAAAGTGGGACCCTAAGCATAGGTGTGCTAAAGGAAAAGAGACAAAAATCTATACAATCGTGAAGCAACTAATGACTCCAACAATGATGAATCGTATGTACAAGGAATAGAAGACAACTCCCGAGTTCTCTCCGACTAGATGATGAAAGCTATTTTCGCAAGTGTCATTATCGCCTATGACATGTATATCACAACCTCGAAACCCTAAAATTAAAAGGACGTATTAAGAACAACAACGTAATGGTTCTCATCGACATCGACAAAGTACCCACAATTGTTTCAGGATTCAACCATGGCCAAAAAGACTCAACATATTTACGTTTCCCATGCCTAATATGAAGGTAATGGTGGCCGATGGTAAGAAGATTGAGAAAGTAGGGAAATGCCATAAGGTCAAACTAAAGTATTCAAAAGACTTTAATTTAGAATCTCCATTCTACACCGTTCCATTACGAGGAGTAGATGTGGTCTTAGGAATTCAATGGCTACAAACCTTAGGTACTTATTCTCGCCAACCATCAAAAGCAGCTTTATAAGTTTTAAGTGGGAAAGGGCGAAAAGCACAAGTTGTATGGATTCCAAGCACCCAGAAAAGATCAAGTCGTGTCGTCATCCCAGATGATGAAAATGATTCGAAAATAGGAGCGCCTACACTATATAGTACAATGTCATGAATTAGAAATGTTATCTCGCAAAAATGATCAATGAAGGGTCACTAGAAGTACATGGGCTAATTTAGAAGCATGAAAAAGTATTCCAAGACCTCGCCCATGAAAATGCCTCCTAATAGGGAAAATTGAACATACAACAGAAGTCAAAGAAGGATCGAGACTCGCCAACATCAAACCATATCGCTATCCGCATCACCAAAAGATCGAAATTGAGAAGATAATCCAAGACCTTTTAAAATGTGGGATCATCTCAAAAGCAAGAGTTCGTATGTCGCTCTAGTTATATTGGTAAGAAAGAAGGATGGATCGTTTTAAACCTATGCATTGACTACGCAGAGATTAAATAAGATAACAATTAAAAAATAAGTTTCCAATTCCCTTTATCGATGAAATGTCGGATGAGCTACAAGGTGCAAAATACTTCTCAAAATTAGACTTAAGGTCGGCTATTACTGCATCGTAATTAGGTTGGAAGACATACCAAAAACTCGTGTTCCAAACACATGAAGGTCACTAGGAGTTTAAGTAATGCCCTTTGGGTTAACAAATGCACCAGCCTACGTTCGAAGCTACTATGAACGAATTATTTTGTCCATATCTTAGGAAATTTGTACTAGTATTTTTTTTGATGATATTTTAATTTACAGCAAAGCTTGGAAAGAGCACTTGCAACATTTGGATAAAGTTCTTACACTATTGGAAGAACATCAATTTTATGTTAAGAAATCCAAATGCACCTTTGGAAAAGAAGAAGTAGAATATCCCGGACACATAATATCCCATGAAGGGGTAAAAGTAGACCCTTCTAAAATCAAGGCTATAAAGGAATGGAATAAACCAAGCTAATATATCCAAGCTAAGAGGGTTCTTAGGATTAACAGATACTACCGAAGATTTATTAAAAACTATGCACACAGAACTCGCACCTCTTACAAATCTTTTAAAGAAGAATTAGTTTCAATGGAATGAAGAAGCAGGAAGGTGTTTTGAAGAATTGAAGGAAGTAATGTCTAATGCACCGGGTATTGGCAACTCCCAATTTCTCTAAACCATTTATCATCGAATGTGATGCCTCCGGGATTTGGTATAGCGCAATCTTAATGCAAGAAGGGCATCCTATAGCTTTTGAAAGTAGGAAGCTCAATAAACGAGAGCGTCTTAAATCCACATACAAGGAAATGCTTGCAATTATGCATGCATTGGCCAAGTGAAGACAATATTTGTTAGGGAGTAAGTTCTCCATCCAAACAGCATCATAACAGACTTTCAAGACCTCTCGCAACAAAAAAACACTTTTCTCGAAGAACAACAAAAGTGGATTGAAAAAAATTTCCGCCTTTGACATGGAGATATTACATAAAAAAGGGAAAAGACAATGTAGTAGCAAATGCCCCTGTCTACGAATGATGAAGAACCAACACTACTTGCAGTATCGCTGGTTGTTGTACACCAAAGATCTCGAAATGTCGGCTATAATCAATGATCTCTCTCAGAAAACTCAAAATTTGAATGGAAGAACGATATCTTATGGTACAAAGGAAGAATTGATCTAAATTCAAATTCCAAGTTTATATAAAAAATACTCAAGGAATCACATGATTCCCTCGTCATCTAGGCATGTAGGATATTTTTAAAAACTTACTCGCAATGTACGTTAATCATTCTTTTTGGAAGGGTGTGAGTCACGATATTCAAAAAAATATGTAGCAAATGTGACAAATGTCAAAGAAATAAAAGTGAAAATATTATGACACTCGGGTTACTTCATCCCGAATCGAAATGGGAAGAAATATCAATGGATTTTATTGAAGGATTACATGTATCCGATGGAAAGGATAAGATCTTCGTAGTAGTCGACATGGCCTCACTAAATATGCTCACTTTATTGTCATGAAAAGAAAACAGAGTTTGCAAGGCAAATTGCCGAGATATTTTGCAAACATATTTATAAACTACACGAGTTCCCAAAAGTCATCGTGAGCGACAAAGATGCCAAATTTAAGGGAAATTTTTTGGAAAGAATTGTTCAACCATATAGGAACCTACCTAAACATGAGCTCGACTTACCACCCACAAACAAATGGACAAACAGAGGTTGTCAATAAATGTTTGGAAGCTTACCTACGTTGTTACGCCACGTAAAAACAAAATAAGTGGGTTCAATGGTCGCATCTCGCTAAATGGTGGTATAATTCTACTTACCATGCATCGGCAAAAAATGACTCCATTCCAAGCTTTATATGGATATGAGCCCACAAAAATGGAAAGATCTAGCTTCAAATTTCGATACAAACCTACAAAGTGCTAAAAACCAACTAGAAGAAAACCAAAAAGTCGTCCAAATCCCGAAAGAAAATCTCGAATAATGCACGAAACCGTATGAAGCAACAAAGTCGACCGTAATAGAACCGAGAGATCATTTGAAGTTGGAGAATTGGTATTTGTCAAGCTCCAACCATACAAGTAGTTGTCCCCGAAAAAAAAGGGAAACATAAATTAACACCAAAGTTCTATGGACCATATCAAATCAACAAAAAGATCACCAAGTCGCTTATAGCTTAAGCCTTCCAAATAAAAGTTGTGTTCACAAAGTCTTCCATGTATCTTGCTTAAAAAAGGGCACTTGGTGACCATCCGTGAGCACAAACAATACTTCCATTTTTAGATGATGAAGGAAGGGTCATTTTAGAGCCGTAAAGTATCATATCTACCGGAGAAAAGAAGCTACGATCTCGTGTAATCACGGAATACTTAATCAAGTGGAAGGATTTGCCCGAAGAAGAAGCCTCTTGGGAAACCGAAGCATTTCGTCAACAACATCCCTCGTTATGTATGCTTTGAGGACAAAGCATCTTTTGAGAGAGAGGCAATGTTATGTACAACTTATTAATTATTATTAAATATAATTGTCTTAAGTTGTCTTAGGTTTTATTAGGCAAAAAGGGCATGATCAAAGATCATGCCCCTTCACCAAGAGACATCATAAGGTCGTATTTAAGCCTTGGTCTTTCCATTTGTAAATCATCTCATCTTTTTATCAATAATAAATATACATATTTTTGTTTATCCGAGTTTCTACACTCCATATAGATCCATGCAAAAAAGCGGTCTTCACATCCATCTTGATGTAGACTCCATCCTTGCGTAGTGCCATAAGGGCAATAATAGATAGGATGGTGGTATAGCGCGGCCACAGTGCAAATATATCATCATAATCTATGCCTTCTTTCTTTAGAGAAGTGTTGGGCAATGAATCTTGCCTTGTACTTTTTAGCACTTCCATCGTATCCATGCTTGATCTTATAGAGCCATTTCGAGGTGACAACAAAGCATTTGTCCTCCCGGTCTTGGGACCACTTCCCGTGACATCATTCTTCATAATGGACTCATATTCTTCGTGCATAGCATCCTTCCAAACTTGATGCTTTACGACTTCTTCAAATGTTCTAGGCTCGTATTGTACTATCGTACTCATGGTCGCTAGATACCCCGGTATCTCTTCGGCTTCTTTCTTTCACTTCGAATGCCCCTTGGGGAAATATGTCTCTACGCATCTTCGAGAGTATCTCTAAGCCATGAGGGTTGAAGGAGGTGGATCAATGGGATCCATAAGTCCTTCAACATCTGGGCATCGTGTCATCCTTTCGACGCTTCCAACTTCCTCGCTTCTTCATCTTCTTTGTCTTCCTTGGAGCTAGGAAGATTTCTTACTTTCTTGAGGGCAACATCTTCATTGAAGGTGACATCGTGGCATATCTCCACTTCTCTTTGACCAAGCACATAGATTCTATATGCCTTCGAAGTTTCTATCGTAGCCCACAAACATTCCCTTTTTTCCGTAAGCATCCAAGTTGCTTTATCTTTTCTTTCACAAAGACATGAAAGTAAACATGACAACCAAAAACTCTAAAGTGAGAAACATCGTGTTTCTTACTAGAGAAGACTTCTTCTGGGAGTTTTGGAGTCGAGAGCGGAATGCGGGCATCTCGTTTTGAACATACACAATGTTGTCTGCAGCCTTCTCCCATAGAAACTTCAAGACCTTGGTCACATAGCATGGCGCAAAGTAGCCTTCCACAATGGTCATGTTCTTTCTTTTCAAGAACACCATTTTGCTCAAGAGTGTACGCTAGCTGTGGTCTCCCTCTTAATGCCGCCTTCTCTACAAAAGTCATTAAACTCATTTCGACTCACTCGGTCCCATTGTTGGTCTTCAAAACTTTGATTTTCCACCAAGGCCTTGGAGGTACGAAACCATTTGAATGCTTCGTCTCTTCTTCTTCAAAAAATATATCCGTGTCTTGTGTGAGAAATCATCTCGTAAAAGTCATGTAATAGGAACATTTTCCCAAGGATGTCACGCAAATACCGGATAAGTCGTAGATGTATCAACTCGTAAGATATCGCTTTGTATTTGTGACACTTGAGGGGAATGGTCCCCTTGTATGCTTCCCTTTGGCACAACCCCGGCATATACCTTCATGATCATCTCTCAATTCGGCATCTCGTCACTACCTTCCTTGCTTCGAGAAGGGCTTTGTAATGAAGGTGTGCAAACTCTCCGTGCCATAACTCCCTGTTTGAAGAGTTGTGTCACTTGTCATAGCCCCTCAGTGGACTTCCTCCAACCTCGGTAGAGTGTATCAACTCTAAAACCAATAGAAAGAGCTTCCTTAAAGTTTTTCTTCCGTGATAAGTACCTTTCCATCAACGAATGCCACCTTGAACCCTTTGTGACACAAGGTTCTTCTTCAAGTTAGGTACATACAACACATCTTGTAAACGGATGACTTGACCTTCGTAAAAATGGAGGGTCACGGTCCTTGTCCCTTTCATACGGATAGGTGGCTTTATCTCTAAGGATAATTTCCCAGATTAGTATCCTTCTCAACCAAATCGTAAAAGGGCTTCTTTATAACCAATGAGGTACCTTGAAGCACCACTATCAATTAAATAGACATCAAGGGTGCTCTGATGGAGATGCAAAGCAGAGAGGGCAAATACAAGAATAAAATCATTTCTCTTATTATCAACAACATTAGACTCATCGTACTCGGAATTTCTTGACCTCTTGAAAGGTTGCCCATTTCCATTACAATTAGAGGGAGCCTTCCTTTTTCCTTGGAACCTCGCCGTTCCTACCATTCCTTCTCGAGTTGTTGTTGTCATCATCCCTCGCGAGAGTCCCTTCTATTAGGGCATTCTCTCTTGCATAGTAACCAGCCTTGTTACAAGTGTAACATATTTCCTTCCTTCCTTTGGGCCCCACTCTACCATGGTTTTGATTTCTGCCACCATGGTTCGTCTTCTTTGCATGAGTAGCAAAGGCAAGTAGGGGTCACTTCCATTAGCATTAGAGGCATACTCCATCATTCTTGTTTCCTCTTAAGTGCATCTCGTCAATATTTTATCAAAATCAGAATTGCATTATTATTGAGAATAGTGGTATTAGTGGTATTGAATACATGCCAATCATGGGGGAGACCTCCAAGTGCAATAAGAACCATCTCTCGATCGATATTGCTTCCTCAATAGCTAGGAGGTTATTCCCGATTTCGAAGTGAGTTTCATAAAATAGGATTGAATAGATTCATCCTTACTCCTACTTGATATTCTTCAATTGATTCTTGAAGAAGAGGATTTGATTAGCATTGCTAGCCCCCGAACATGCTCACCGACTTATCATACATCTCCTTAGATGTCTTCACTCTAAATGTAAGCAACCAAGTGCTTATGAATAGAATCCCTGGATACTCACCTTTGCTTTGATTTCCCCTTTTTCTATACTTTGTCTTCGTGGCAACAATTGCATTTGATGTAGGCTCTTGAATATTTCCCGTACATAGTCCATGACATCTTGATCTTCTACCGCCAAATCCAAGGACATCTTCCATGCATTATAATCAAACTTATCACCAATTTATCATTAGGCTTGAAACCCTTGTAGGTTGAGGAGGCCATTTGTCCTTGATAGGATTTATTCCTTCGCAGATAGCTTCTAACACTAGCTTGGACTCTTGGACTTTGTCTTCACCTCCGCTCCGAAACAATGTTAAATTTAGATAATCATGGTGTTCTATGCTTGATGCACTTTTACTTCAATCTTTCTTAGGCCCAACACAAAATAGCAATCACATAAACTCGAAAGTAAAATGATGATAGAACACAATAATAGATCAATAGAAGACAAGCTAAATGTAGATCGTATTTACAATTCCTTTTGTCCAGCGAAAGATATGAGATATTGTGGCGTTACAACGGTCAACGTGAGATGCTTCAACCAAAGTAAAGTCTTTCTCGTCACTCAACACTTTCATGTGTCACACCCACAACCCTCAAAGACAAATCTCATCACAAGTCAAACCAGGGATAGTGCAGTAAAAAAGTCAACACAGCAACTTCGGAAAAAGTCAACGCGAAAGAACTAGGGCTTCGGTCAAACATCCCGCATTCCTCGATTTTAGTGCCCAACCGTACGACCTCCTAAAATCGAATTTCGTAGAAGATTGAGGTTGTCATGTCCCCATTTTTTATTTTCCTCTATAGTACAACCGGTGGTGGATTTCGGGGGCACAGGAATGGGAGCATGTTTATGTCATCGTGGCTTCGGGGGAGTTTTGAAGAGTTTTTTATGGTATCTCGATGGCATTTTCTTGCCATATTCTATCATCCGCACAACTTGCCTTTCGTCTCCATTGCATTCCGGCAACTTTTAGAAAACATGGTTACTATTGAGCCAAACTTAATTAATTTCGTTTGAGGTGGCATTCGGGGAGAAATATTTGATGGAACACCTCGTGTAATAGCTTGTTGGAACTTGAATGAGAAGATCTACAAGATGGGACGTTGACAAGTGATTCCCGTGGCCGAAGAGACTATGGTGGGAGGTCTACCATTTTCCCCGATTAAAAATGGCTTTAATTAGCCATTTAATTAAGGAAAAATAATTAGTTGGAGGCAAAAGGCCAAAAGTGACTTAAGTGAAATAAAATAAAATTAAAAGGTCACTTAAGATAAAGTCAATAGAGGAGCTTCTAGAATAGTAATGAAATAATAAAATGAGATGCTTCTAGAGGCTTGGGGATCTATCTATGGAGTTCTATTAAAGAGGAGGAAACCATTTGGAGACATCTTGGATTTGAGTATTTTCTTCGTGGAGAGGTTTTCGGAACGTGGTTCTCCACTTCGAGTAGCCGCAAGATCTAAACCCTCAGTGATTCAACAAGAGTGGGTGAGCACCCATCTCTCTCCTTGATGAATTCATCCGTAATTCACAATTTGTAGCTATTGTTTTCGAGCTTTCAGTATTTTGGAGGCCTAGTTTCGGTGCTGTAGAATATATTTGTGGGAGGACATCCCCTCAAACATTTCCAATATTTGCATGTACTATTGATAATTAATAAATTAAGAATGAGTTCTTCTACATATTTGGTCTTGTTTATTATTCAATTACAGCATCACATATTCTATTTTTGTCTTTAAATTTATGGTTAAATGTGTGCAAATTTTTATTTAAATTAATGGCTTAATTTTTCCGAAGAATTTCTCTCGTAAAAAATATATTTGGGATATTACAAAGAGTATCGCAGTTGGCTTTTCCTCGCCATCCCGAGGGTTTTAATTGAAGATTGTTCAAGGGTTTATATTGAATGTGCCAAAAGGAAATTATTTTTGGAGCAAACAAGATTAAATTCTTCTATTTGTCGGAGCCGTGATTTTTTTGTAGTAAATTACATTTTGTTGGAGAAATAAGCTATTATTGTTCGTCGAACATAGACTATTGCGTGTGATTTCTCAAAAGTGTCAAGAGAACATATTGGATGGAGTAATATTGGTTTGCATGGTCGAAATTATTTTCACTGGCCAAAATTATTTTGTTGTGTGAAAATTATTTTTGTTGGGCCAAATTTTTCTTTTTGGACCGAGATTATTTCGCTAGGCCAAATTTCTCCGGGTCGTGTCCGAATTTCTCTTGTTAGGTCTAATTTTTTTGCGTAGTTGAATTTATTGGAGGCAAGTTTATTTTCCAGTGGCTCGATTTATTTCGTCGGAGCCGAATTCATTTGCCGAAACCTCGAATTTATCTACCGGGTTGAGATTATCTATCGGGGTCGAGTTCATTTGCGTGGAGCTAATTTATTTATTGGGGTTGAGTTCTATCATCAATTCTTGAAGGCCGAATCAATAATTTCCAAAAGGAGGTCGGGATTATCATTTCGCGAGGTTGAATTAGGAGTCTGATTTATTTATTGCTCGGTCAACATTTTATGTGTTGAGGAGCCACTAGTTGTCAGGGTAATCTTCAAGAGAATATCAAGGTTCTTGATTTGATGCATTGCTTGTATTCTTTTTTGATCAGATTAATATTTCCCTTGAAGTTTATATTTTGCTCTTAAGTGTTCGAAGAAATGTTTGAGAAAATGCATCAAAGAAAATTTTAAATTTTGTTTGATCGGGAAATTCACACTAAATTGAGGCTTTCCGAGTCGAGCTGGAATTTTCACAAGGTTTTATTGGGTTTTTATGGGTTTGGTGTGAGGAGCTCCAAGTTAGATTTTTTAGAATTTTTTGGAGTAGTATTGAGGGAAAAAAACACCAGCTCATCTTTCACAGTAGCAACAAGAACAATATTTTTTCGGGGAAGTGTGTGCTACTTGATTGGGTCATTTTCGTGCACGTGAGTCTACATGAGGTGTTCATATTATATTTGGACCTCTAGGTAATTGTTGAATGTGACTTGCGAGGGATGGGTATGTCTTGATGTGAGAGGTTTATATATTGAGTCGGTTGGCCATGTAATCAAAGTTTATTGTTGTCCCATTGATTGAACTAAAACATGGATCAAACCTTCATAGATTCCCTTAATAAATTAGCAACAACAAACAACGGACCCTTCTCAACGTGGGTCAATGCCTTTCTTCGAAAGAACAACCGAGAGATGTGCAAAAGGGGCATGAAATAAGACACAAAATCTTTGCACTTGGGACAAATTTGAAACACATGAGGGTCACAATGAAATCCCTTTTCAAACTAGAAGAACTAGATGAAGTCCTTTTCGAAGTAAACCAGCTTTAGAGGGGAAGAAACTAATTTGGGATCTAAAACCAACCATGCTTGCCCCGATACAAAACAAGTTCTTGGAGTACCCTTGTGAAGGGTCACACTTCCGATTGCCTCCCTCGCCTCAATAACATTATGAGGTCGACCGTGTAAGAGTATTGAATTACTCACAAACTTGTGTAAATGTACATAGAAGACCTCCATTATATAGCAATGGAGGAGGCTCGGTGTCGATAAGGATAACTATGACAATTGGGTAGATGCAAGTCCCTATGTGAGCTTACATCTCACCATACTTAGCTCATAGGGAAATGAAGCGTTGGAAAAGTCAAACTCCGACACCCTTTCTCAAAATGAAACATAGGTAGTAACCGAAGAAGAAGGAAAACAGATGGGGGAGGTGCCGCGCAGATGTATCCCCCTTGATGGGGTACCGGGAGATACAAAAGTATTAGATGATGGTTGTCCATAGCGGCTCCACTCGCTCAGAGTTGACCTTCTAGCATTAAAAAGGAAGTCCGGCGTCGCTGCTAGAGACTATTCTCACAGTGAGAACGAGGAGCCGGAGGGCATGAGAGCGGTTTGTGCCGAGTCCATGGTCAAATTGACTCACGTTGGGGAGTGGTTGGATTCCCTACTAGTGCGGCTAAAGTGCACGTTGGAGTGTCAAAGTCGCCCTCTTCGTGCGTACATAGATGGGGTTGGCGAAAGATCGTTAGGTTACCTTTTCCCATTGGAGAGAGAGACAGAGCTACCTAGTCGGACTTCATGTGTTTTTCCGAGATAGCGAGATGAGACGACCTAAGTTGCACGAGGGTACAACATCCACATGCCGGGGTTATTATATGTGCGGGAGTTTGTGCATTTGATGCCTCTCTTGGGGTTGGATGGCGAGATATTATGAGTTGGTACCTAGATGGAGTGGGCTATGGAGATGGTAGTGGAACAAGGTGTAGCTCAACGAGAGTTTCAGCACTCGGGGATGCCGAAAGCCCGTGACCGGCATCGGGATCCGAGGAGGGACCACCTATCATTTCCCGTGTATATCGGTTGATCGCGACCGGGATGATATAGTTGACCTAACAATGACCACCACCGCATTCACTAAGTGAGTTTTGGCCGCACTGCAGTGGCAACCAATTTGTGCGTACCCTTGGGTTTTCTTGGTATGACGCGTTGTGCATGGGATCACAGGATGATCAACATACTATGGCAAGAGTTTGTCGGAGGAGGTGGCATTGGTAATCCACCAGCACAGGTGCCTTGTATGGAGTCGGGATTCCTCAAACTTGCGTGGGGCACAAAGGACACAAAGGCGCAGAGCGTGGGTGGCATCGCCACTAGTACCCTAGAGAGATTCACTTCTTGGGCCCCTTAGGGAGGATTTGGAGGGGAGATCCACTCATTGGGGAGTATGGTGATGCGACGGTAGAGGTGATGATACCAAAGTAAGTGCGGTCGACGCATATGGAAACGACTTTAGGCCATCACATCTAGGGATGGGTAGGAGCATCTAGCGAGGAGCGATGGTTTGCGGTTGGGCATGGAGATGCATGGGGGGTGTGCTTTAGTAGTATGTTGGATTGCATTGTGGAGTGGGAGTGCCTCACATCGCATTGAGTACATGCGGGGAGTGACGAGGTGCAAGGACACGGGTGCGCAACACAGACGCGTACAAGATGTATGGCCATAGCCGTGGGTATCTAGTGGTGTACGGGGATAGGTTGAGGCGTACAAGCGGCATGTCGAGGAGTGTGGTGATACTCTGTGGTATGCGTAGCATATGATGCGACATAATGGGTGCTTGGAGTGTTACTTCCAAGGAGACTTATGGGCAAGGGGGAATAGGTGTACCATTGGATGCAACTCACCTAGGATCGATGAGGTCATGGCTGAGCATCTAGTGACACCGTTTTCAGCGGAGATAGGGCTTCGAGTGGGTTGTCGCGATCCGAGTGAGAGAGAGGATCATCCATAGGGTTACTCTCTCGTTTCCTTGTGGTTCTCGATCATACCCTCTCGGGGACCTACCCAACACGTCATCCCCCGGTGTTACTTATATTCGCGCAGCGTTTTGTTTTGCCCCCACGATGCTCTTCGTTTAGGCGAAACAGGGTCATGGGAGGCCCACCCTAGGCGCTTGGGTGAGGCCCCTTGGGTCATGGGTAGAGAGGAGACTCTCCAATTGAGACATTTGATGGATGCATGTGTCGATGAATACGATGCTAAGGGATCGAGTGGATAATTGCCGAGGTAGCATACGTTCCACCCTTGGGGAGGTGATTGCTAGGGAGTTGCATGTCGCACTTTTGGCGAGACAATATGAGGCGCTATAGGAGCCTCGAGAGACAAGTGGATGATAGACTTCGTCTCATCGGAGGGTACCCGGACTCCGTGCTATGTCCGGGCATATCCTCGGGAGTTGGGATAACATATTTCACCGTATGGGGTCGGCAGGAGCATGGTAGATTGGCATGCTTGGAACAGGTTCTTAGCAATTGGGGTCCACCTATCGCAGACATATACGGGGGCCAGATATGAGGGCCTCGGATGTGTTCTAGAGGTAATAGTGCTACGTAGTGGCAACCCATGGGGAGTGGGAGTTGTGAGTTCCTAGAATGGTTATGGGATCCGTTATGAATATAATTCATAACGTATATAATTAATATAGTTATTAATAGTTAAATAGGGATTATGTAAGTAATCATTAAGTTAGTAAAAAGGGCATGTCTAAAAGACATGCCCATTTATGAAAGGCCACTCGCGTGCATATAAGTAGGGCCTCATTGTAGCGTTTATCATCATCTTTTATACATTTTATATATAATATATTATTATTGCAATACCTCTTGTGTATTTTATAACTTAAGTCAACAAGCCTACAACTTTGTTGCTCCATTTGGTATCGAGCAAACGATCTTCTCGCTTGGAAGGAAGCACCTACGCCATTGCCGGCTATCTTCGCCTATTACATGCGGTGCCCTCGAAATTGTTACCACTCGATGTCTTCATCAATGATGATGGCCGATTTCAACAAAAAAGTTGATCGAACTTGAGAGTAAGATCAATAACAATTCCGATAAATTTATGAAACGATTAGTCAATCTTGAGGATAAGGTTACAGTGAAATACCGACAACATCAAACAACTTCAAGACACGACAAATCGGACGTACAGCAGTAATGTTGAAAAATCCGTAACGAGTCCAGAGACAATCATAACGAGCTAATGCGAGAAATTAAATGCCATTTTGGACAAGTTTAATCTGACGCTTTAAAAACCAATAGTCCAGAATATTGAACATAGTCAACAAAACAATTTAGCTGATTCAGTAAAAATTCAGAAAATAATCATGAAGAATCGCTATATTGTGCAGAAGACGAAATGATCTCAACAATCTGTTGGGACATGAATGACAATCAAAGTTGGGTATATGAAGAAAAAAGAAAAAAAATGCTTTTGATGAGGAAACTTATATGAATATGAAATTTTTTTGAAAATTATGAATGTAAAATTAATGACATACCCGCACCGATAAGGCATGAGAAAGAATCCTACGAAGAAGATTTAAAAAAACTTTTTTGTTGCTCCATTGGAAATCCCAAATTCGAGAACAAGGGAGAATCTTACTTAGTTGAGTGGGAAGAAAGTGATGGAGTTAAGCTTGTAAAAATACTAGAAAGTAGAAGGTTGACACCGGAGTCAAAGGTAACAAAGGAGCTGTCATTTTCAAACATCATGGGTGCAACAAATACAACCGGCCCCCTGTTCTTGGTGCAACGAGAAAATTCAGAAAGAATTCCATCGGAAATATTGACGAATTGTGATGCTAGAAATTCAATGGTCAATGTCAAACAGAGGGTTCAAGATGAGGATACGGTGAGAAAGAGAGTACAAATGGGAAGTTCACCGAGGTAATGAAACCAGTCCATTGTAAGTCTATCAGATTAACGGATCCACTGCCAACAGGGAAAGATTGTGAAATTACTTTATACATATTCAGGGTTTTTGTCTTTTAGCTTTGGACAGTAATGCTCGCACATAGGCTATGGATATGGCAACGTAATGCCTTGAATCCATCTGGCAAGGTTCAAGAAAATATTCAACCACATATTTGGCAACCACCCAATAGGCTGCGTTATGAAAAAATGATACCAGTGACGAGAGGCCTAGAAGAGTTTGTCCCTTGCTTAGCCTTGTCAAAGAATAATTCATATATACCGTCTGCTTCGAGTGGCAAAGTGACCTTCTTCAACAAGATAATGTTTAAAGTCATAGAAGACTACAACTTTGTTGCTCCATTGCTCCAAGAGGCTAATGAATTCGTGAATAGTAGTGAGATCACTCAGGAGTATGATCAACATCTTGGTGCTCGTGAATACCATTACTTTTGTGGACAATAATAGGAGGTTTGTGACATCGAGCGATGACAAGTCCCCGAGGGGTTTGGGAATTCGGCATTCCCTGTGGTCATTAAATACATCGGTGAACCTCACATGCAATCAATGCCTTCGATTTCTCTTCATCCAAACACGAATTGGCTTGCCGCACGAGTTTGGATAATCAAATCTTGACCAGATTAAAGCCTTCACGCTACGTCGAGACATAAATATTTGCATCGAAAAACCACAATCCAGCTATTCTTATCATAGATCATCACACAGGGATACAAAATTCACCATATAGAAGGTGGTATTGATGCCCAGCAGAATGATTGAGATTCCGAGTACTGTATATGAAGAAAGGACCAGTGGATGGTAATGACAAACTTTATGAAGATAGAAATGGTCGCTGCGCCTTCGTCTCGAGGATTATGTTGTGCCTGAACAACAAATATACCCAACTCTTCCACCGAACCTGCTGTGGGTACACTAGGAATTGTAAAAATAGCAATTCGTTTGCCTCATGGGGCGAGGATTCGAGAGAAAATTCCTTCCTATAGACCCCATTCAGGTGCTTTGGTCTTTTGCTCGCGTCTCACGTTTCCCGGGGCAAAGAATTTGTGCTCGTCTCTCGTTATCTCCGAGAGTGAATTTGAATGATCACGACAGAAAAAAACAATCGAGGTCGAGTTATCATCTATATCAAATCTTTCCGTATTGTGATCCTCATGGCCCAATATAAGCACAACCGAGAGGACTATTGTTGCAAAACTGTTAACAAGCATAACGGTCCGCCCAAGCATTGTTGTTTAAAGTCCGATGCGAGTGGCTTCTATTACTCTCACATCTTCCGTTGCGAGATAATGACGTTGATGATAGGAATGCCCAGGATTTACAGGCAGCGCAATTATGACGACGTGACGTTTGAAAATTAGGTGGACGGTTCAATATAGTTAATTATAATATAATTAAAACTTTATATAGTTATAAATTTATATAATTTATATAATTTATAATTATATAAAATATATAATTTATAACTATATAACATATAAATAAAAAAATATAAAAAAATATAGAAGAAAATATATATATTTAAAAATATAATAATAATAATAATTATTTAAAAAAAAGAGAAAAAAAAGAAGGAAGAGAAGAGCTATATATATACCTACATAAGCACAAGAAGAAGGAATTATGAAGGCATATAGCTTTGAGGAAAAAGCTTTTAAGGAAAAGGGGATAAGCCCTAATTATAAGGAGTATGAGGACGAATTATACATTCATGATGACAACACAAAGTGAAGAAAGTTGGGAAGCAATTAAGGCAAAGAAAACTAGTATCCATAAAACTTTGAGGACAAATTTTACGAAGAGAAGGGAAATGTTATGAATATAATTCATAATGAAAATAATAAATATAATTATTAATATTTAAATAGGGATTATGTAAGTAATCATTAAGTTAGTGAAAGGGCATGTCTAAAATACATGCCCATTAATGAAAGGCCACTGCGTGGGTATATAAAGGTGGCCTCATTGTAACATTTATCATCATCTTTTATACATTTTATATATAATATATTATTATTACAATACCGCTTGTGTATTTTATAACTTAAGTCAACAAGTCTACAACTTTGTTGCTCCAGGATCCATGGATTCGTGTGAGGGCGAGTGATCCGGCGAGAGGATCACTCCACTTATCGATGGGAAGGGTTATAATGGAGGGTGATCCTACTTTTTTCCTAGGGCCGACACATGGGGAGTCACCGAGACCTTTGTCACATGGCGAGGCGAGTGCTGTCGCTAGGATTGTGGCTAGTCGTGGAGTGATGGAATCGAGCATTTGTAGAGTTGTCATGGTGGGTTTTTCATAGCGCTCGATCGTGACTGGATATAGTGACTCGAATGTTCGGAGAGGGGGGTCCTGGTACGAGCGTGTTGAGCGACGGGCATGACAGGGTGTCATGATGGCAACATGATAGGTTCCTTCTACGACGGGTAGGGGATTCCGGCACTAACGTGGCCGAGCAATCTAGCTACTCGTAGAGGTAAGTTGTTTTCTACGTGGGAAGGTCATCTAGATCTTCCATTTGGTTTTAGCGACTCATTGATGATGTGGGGAACTTCATCGGTTTGGCGAGGGTGATTGACATTAGGAGATTAGGGGAAGCTTGGGCGTACGAGGGTTCAATCCCACCGAGATTGGATTTCATCTTCGAGAGTCCACCCCCCGAAGTGCACGAGAGGGACTATTCAATAGAGTAGTTTCATGAGGAGATGATCGTGGATCATATACTACCATGATGCTCTACTTAGTGGCGGCATGTAAAGGGCGTCCGAGCCTATGATGAGCTAGACAATGAGTGGAGCCTGAGATGCTTCACGTCGATCAAGATGGCTTGGGATCCCGGAAAGACAAAGCGTAGATCGTAGATGACTCGGTGGTACATTTGGGACCTCTGTATTGTGTGCAAAGACTGTCTGGGGTCAACTAATCGAGAGGGTGCTAGCAATTTTTGGTGGGGAGGGGGTCAGTAATGTCCCCAATTAAAGTAATTTTGCTAGGATGAATTTCTATTTTTGCAATTGGGTGTTGGAAAATATTTTGGCATGTAAACTTAGGAAAAGTGGGTGGAGGGGGTCCCCACTTAATTTTTGGAGCGATGGAGGCCACCAACATTAGAGAAAAGGAAAGGTTAAATTGGTAGTGGGATGTGGGGGGCCACCCAAAAAGGGGAATTCGAACCCCTTAGGGGAAATCAACTTGCTAAGGGAAGGAGGTCGAAATATTGGATGGAGGGATCCACCTCGAGGGGGCAAGATGAAATTATAAATAGAAGGAGCATAGAAGTTATTGGGGGCTTTTTGTTGACTCTTCTATTTCCTTTGTTGCTCGAAGTCGTTTGAGCTGGGTCACAAGTGTTGCTTAGCAGACGCAGTTCTCCAAGGAGAGGAGAATTCACCCCTTCTTTCAGATGGACTTTGAGTGCCACCCTCGAAGGCAAGCTATTGATACTTTGCCGAGAGGGTTGTGGAGTATTGCAAGCACATTTCATAGCGATTCCTTCAAACCAATTCGTACTCTAGGGAGGACGCAACAGAGGAATCGTACCACTCATTTCGAGTTAACCTCGAGGGTATTTTGCCGGAAGAAAATCAAGTAGAGTTGCTTGAGGGAGAGCTCGGCCTTTGAGGAAAGTTTTGAGCCGGAGGTGACTCGCTATTGAGGGGGAACAGATTTATCTATTGAGGGGAACGGATTTATCTTCCTAGGGGCCCCGCACGGGGGGTCACCGAACAACGTTTTTGTGGAGTAGGGTTTGACTATCCCGTGCGGGATTTGATGTAAAACCTCTCCCCTACATCCGGGAAAATTTCCTAGACCATTCCTATTGCAAATTGAGGAGAAATAAGAAGAGTTTGTAGCGTATAGAGCCACAAGGGACGCAGTCTACTCGAGGAGGGTGTAGCACCAATTTTGGGTAATTTCGGGAGGTCGTAATTAGCCCAAAACATTTATGGGTTTTGATGGTCGTGGGTCAAGGAGTTGGCTCCTAATTTTGCAAATTTTTTTGGGGGGATTTTTGGTGCTCCAAACAACAAGATTATTTGCACCAAAGTGGGGAGGAGAGAGTTGAAATTTTGGGTTCCGGATGGTCGGTAGAATTTGCCAAAACCCTTTTTGGGTTTTTTCGGTTTTTTGACAAGGATCTCAAAAATAATTTAGCAAAATTTTCTCGGGTAGATTTGAGGGGTCAAACAGGGGTCCCAACTCAACCAACAATGTACTTCAAGGGCCGACGCGTAGTCATTTGCCGGGGAGCTTCATGCATCGTTTGGGTACTGATATTCATCCACCTTGGGCTTGTAGCTTGCTCTAAGCAAAGCCCGGGTGCACTCACTTCAATCTATTTTGTATTCCTTCAACTTTATAATAAAAGTGGCCCATTTTGGCGTGTTTCTAGATCATTTTTGGTTCTTTGATCTCGTGTACATTTTTATTGTGTTGGATTTGTTGCATTTGCTTGATTATCACCGTTAATTTTCCATTCGGAACATTACGTGCATGTAATAATGAAGAAGAATTGATCGAGAGTGAGTCACAAGACCTTATCACTCTCCACCGACAAAAGTCGATCCGCAGGTAGAACCTCAATTGATCCCTAGATCAAGTTGTTGAACACCATGCATCCTAGACATAGGGAGTACGACGAGTACATGATGCGTCCATCTGTAGTGCTATGGTCCCTATCCACTTTTCCCAGCTCATTGGCTAGATCGTGAGGTACTTCCCATGAGTCCCGGACTACATGGGTAGGATGTATGCTACGGCATTAGCAGGAGAAGGTGAACCACTCATCCTCGCTCATATGCCATAGGAGAAGGTGAACCACTCATCCTATGCATATGTTAATCGTAGGGATGTGTCATCATACGTAGTGGAAGGTGAACCACTCACCCTACTCACATGTCAACCATCATGGGGTATCACGGGGGAAGGCGAACCACTCACCCTACACACATGTCAACCATCATGGGGTATCACAGGGGAAGGTGAACCACTCATCCCGTACATAGCGCACCAATAGGGGGAATGTGAACCACTCACCCCTATGGTCGCTCATAGCTCCAAGAAGTACCCCAAGCCCCGTGGAGCTCCCGCAGCTCGGTGTCCAACTTAAGCGGGACCCTCATAGGAGTGTCTTTCCACGACTCCAAGTCTCTCTCAAGGCTAAGAATTTGACCTTCCCCTAAGGGTTTTGTGAGGATGTCCGCGACCCGCTCATTAATCCCTGATGTGTTGGAGCCTTATTGCTCCCCGCCGTATTATATCTCTGAGTAAAGTGGTACACCGATATCAATGTGCTTGGAGCGGTCGTGGAACACGAGATTCTCCGAAAGGCGAATCCCACTTTGGTTGTCGCGAGAGATCACGATGGTAAACAACACATGCTCAAATAGCTCACTATAGAACTTTCTCAACCAAACAAACCTTCACAACATGCCATACTAGCGGTAATGTTTTCGGCCTTGGCGGTTCTTAAACCAACTCGATTTTTTGTTTCTCGCTCATCCAAGATATTGAGGCAAACCCCAATGAGAAGCAACATCTAGACGTGCTTTTATGATCCACCACACTCGCTAGCCCGATCCAACATCAAGTATATCCATGTAGCCTCAAATTCCCGTCGGTGTATCTCAAACCATAGTTGATTGTGCCACAGTAGATATCTCAAGAGATTCTTAGCAAGCAATCCAATGTATGTGATGAGGCTCGACCATAAATTGACTCAATATATTTACAACGAAGCATATGTCCGGTCCGGAACATCGTGGGCCCCCACAAGTTGTCGATACTCAAAAGGATTTGCCAATGCGGGCCCAACAACACTTCCACATAACTTCTTGAAGTTGATTTCCATCGTAGTAGACACGATACTTGCAATCCACCATTCCACATCTCTTGAGCAACTTCACAATGTATTTTCTTTGAGAAAGGAAAATCTCACACGGCTTTTGCCGGACCTCCAAGCCTGGGAAGTAATGCAATAGACCTAGGCCCTTCATCTCGAACTCGGAAGTCAACTCCCTCTTGCATTGATAAATGAGAGGGTCCGCACTTGTTAGAAAGAGATCATCTACATAAAGCACCGAATGAGAGGCATGTCCTTTTCAACCTTGACATACGAGTTAGGATTAACTTCGCTCCTTGTAAATTCTTGCTTCATAAGATAGCTATCAATCCTCTCATACCAAGCCTTAGGGGCTTGCTTAACCTATAAAGGGCTTTCTTCAACCTACATACGTGTGTCCTTCGTTCTTGTACTTCGAACCCCTCAGGGTTGTTCTACGTAGACCTCCTCCTTAAGCTAGCCATGCAAGAAAGTAGTTTTAACATCCATTTGGTGTAGGCTCCATCCTTGAGAGGCAACGAGAGCAATAATAAATCGAGATAGTGGTATATCGAGCAACCGGTGCAAATATCCGGTCATAGTCCTCTCCTTCCGTTTGAGAGAAGCCTCGAGCAACGAACTTGGCTTTATATTTTTCAATGCTCCCATCATTTCCATGTTTGATTTTGTAAAGCCATTTTTGAAGTGACCATAGACTTGTCCTTGGGTCTAGGTACCACATCCCTAGACATCATTCTTCATGATTGATTCGTATTCCTCATTCATCGCATCCAACCATACTTGGTGTTTCACGGCTTCTTCGAACATACATAGCTCGTATTGAACAACGGTACTCATAGAAGCTAAGTACCCTTGATACCTATTCGACTTCTTACTTTCACGAAATGTCCCTCTTGGAGCAATATGTCTTTCAACATCTTCGAGAGTGTCTTTGAGCCACAAAGGTCTTTGCCTTGAGGTAGAGGGATCACCGGGAGGTGGATCAATGGGATCCATCGAGCCTTCAACATCGGGCATCGGCTCATCTCTTGGAGATTCATCCCGATTCCTTGCAACATCATCATTGTCCTTCCTAGGGATAGGGAGGTCTTTGGCTTTCCCAAGAGCAGAGTCTTCATCAAAAGTGACATCATGGCTTATTTCCACTTCTCTTTGACCAGGGACATAGATTCTATATGCCTTCGAAGTTTCAATGTAGCCCACAAATATTCCTTTCTTCCTAGATGCTTCTAACTTGTTTCTTTTCTCTTTAGGCACATGATAATACATGGGACAACCAAATATTCTAAAATGAGAAACATTAGGTTTCTTACCAGTGTGAAAATTTCTTCGGGTTTCTTGAAATCGAATGCTTGATGTGGGCTTCTATTTTGAACATATACGATGATTGTTGGCGCCTTCACCGTAAGAACTTCGGTAGGCCTTGGTCATGGAGCATGGCACGGGTAGCTTCTATGATTGTTCGATTCTTCCTTTCGTAAATCCATTTTGCTCGTGAGTATATGGAATGATTGTCTCCCTCTTAATGCCAACATCTCTCGCAAAAGTCGTTGAATTCATTTGATTCATATTCGCTCCAGTATCGGTCTTCAATATTTTGATCTTCTTCCTCGTTTTGATTTTCAACCAAAGCTTTGAAAGAACGAAACCATTTGAACACTTCGTCCTTCTTCTTTAAGAAGTAGATCCATGTTTTGCAAGAGAAGTCATCCACAAAAATTGCATAGTATAAGTATCCTCCCTAATGATGTTACAGGGCAACATACCAAAAAGATCGGGAATGGACCAATTGAAGAAAGACTTTCACTTGAAGGGAATGGTCCCCTTGTAAAACACCTCATAAAGTGGGGCAAATCTTCGGTGCCATAATTCGTATGGAAGAGAAGTATTGCAAGTCAAAGCTCCCAAAGGACTTCCTCCAACTTGATAGAGACCTTCAACCTTAAATCCAAGTGTAAATGCATCTTTAGGGTTTCTTTGCAAAATACGTACCTTTCCATCAATGAATGCTACCTTGAAGCCTTTATGTTCCATCGCGTAAATAGACACCGTGTTCTTCTTCAAATTTGGTAGATACAATACTTCTTGTAGATGAAGGGTTTGACCTTGATTTAAGTGAAGAGTGATCGGTCCCTATCCCTTTCACTGGGGTAGGTGGCATTGTCTCCAAGTATGATCTCCAAATGAGTCTTCTTTTCAATCAAATTTGAGAGGGCCTCCTTGTACCTGCGTGAAGTGCCTTGAGGCTCCACTATCAATCAACCAATGATCCAAAGTGTCCTGAGGAGAGGCAAGTAGTGAGGGTGGAAATAAGATAAAATTCTTTTTGTTTTTCTACAACATTAGTTTCCTCATCCCGGAGTTTCTCATCCTTTTGGGAGGTCGACCATTACCATATCGAGTAGCGGGAACATTCCTCTTTCCTTTATTGTTGAACTTGTTGTTCCCGTGATTGCCATTGCCTTTGAAATTGTTGTGATTGTTGTCATCTTCCCCGTAGAGTATCCTTCTTGTGAGGACACTCTCTCAGTCACTGATGGCCAAACTTGTTGCAAATCGTGGCTCCTTCCTTTTCTTCCTTCATTGAATCCTTGCTTGAATCCTTGACCTTGTCTCTTTGGACCAACATTGTTCTTCCTCTTTGCATTTGAAGGCTTGTCTCTCTCCATCATCCTTGTCTCTTCTTGAGTGTGTCTAGCCAATAATTTATTGAAACTAGGAATCCTCGTCATTATTAAGAATGGTGGTGTTAAACACATCCCATGCTCTTGTGAGACCTTCAAGTGCAATGAGAGTGAGCTCCCCCGTCATCAACAAATTCTCTAGTAGATAGAAGATCATTCTTGATTTCGTAATCCTCATGAAATAAGATTGGATAGAATCCCCTCTATCCATCTTGATGTCCTTCAACTTGTTCTTGAGAAATGATTTGATTTGCATTTTTTACTCGAACATCCCAATCAACTTATTATACATCTCCTTAGATTTCACAAATCAGAAATATAGGCAACCAAATGATTTTGAATGGAATCAATGATAATTCTTTTAGCTTTGACCTCACTTTTCTTGTACTTTGTCTTTGCAACAATAGGTGCATTTGAAGGAGGCTCCACCATTTTTCCCTCGCACATAGTTCATAACATCATTCTCTTCCAAAGTCAAGTCCAAAGTCATCTTCCATGCATGATAATCGATTTGTCCTTGAGCTTATCCTTGAAGTATGATGTAGTCGTCGTCATTGAAGCTACACCAATATTCTTTTCCAACAACTCTTTTCTCTCGTGATTGCTTTTCTCTCTTGCTTGGGCTTTGTCTTCATCGGCTCTAATACCATGTTAATTTTAGTTAACAATGGTATGTTCTATGCTTAGCACAATTACTTAAATATTCCCTAAGCTACCCAATAGCAATTTCCAATTTAGATTTCCATGAGCAATCACATTAACCATTAATCACATTGACAATAAAAGTAGATAGAACATGAAACAAAATGCGTGAAGACAAGCCAAAACAAGAGGACACCGTGATTACGATGCTGTGGAAAAAACCACAATGTGGGGAAAACCCTTTGATCAATTCTTCTTATTATTATATCAAAATGTTCAACAAAGAGAGATAGAGTACAATAGTTAAATTGACTTGCCCAATTCAAAGTCAAAACAATCTTGTCAATTTCTACAGCAAACTTCAACCCTAACCAAAAAAGTCAATGATGGTCAAAACAACAATAAATTATCCTCAAAATGCATCTCGATATTCCCCCAATCAAAGACGGCCTCCGACTAGTGGTCAAATTCAGCCCAAATGCTTACAAAATCTACGGTCAAACTTGGTTAACCCGTAATTTTGGTTTGCAATCAAAGTGCACAAAATGCCTCGGTTTTTGTGCCAAAAGATGTGGCCTATTGAGACGAAATAACCCTCGTAAAATCGAAGTCAAATGATGCCTTCAAGGTCATAGTGAACGTTGGTCAAACTACAGAATTTCCCGAATTTTCGACCTTGTAATGCAATCGAAATTTGTCCTTCTTGATCCGCACGTGTGAGAGAGAAGAATGCCCAATGTAGTACGAGCCAATGAGAGGAGAGAGAATGTGTGAGGTGAGAGGTCACTTATATTTATACAATTCATCGTGGGTGAAGAGACGCGTCCATTCGACTTCTTAAGCCTACATGTTAATGTGGTCGACCCGAACAATTTGCACATATGTGGGCATAAATTCAAAATCACTCTTTCGCTTGTCCAAATTGGATGATCTTTATATCAATTTTGGTCCTCTCGAAAAAGAGGAATTTAATGCAATCGTCATCTCCATCAAATGAGTCGTCCCAAGGTGGAATTTGGCCCTAGTTGCCAATTTTCACACGCTAGTAAAGAACCGGGACAAGGCTTCAAACGAAGCAACTCCATCAACCAACAAACAAACAACGAGGCCTCATCAAATATGAAAACTCAGCTCAAATGCCATACAACAACACTATCGAAGTTGTCCGAACACCGTCACATCACACCGATCAAACATAAAAAAATGACAACAATATCTGTCACCATCTAATTAGCCCCCCTAAAACACAACTCGCGGAAGGAGCGAGAATCAATAGTCTCCATTGTCGCAAATTTCCCTCCCTAAAACGCAACCGAGGGAACAATGGCAATCAACAATGAACAATTGATGCAACACGGCGATATGAATTCCGCAAGCATCGCTCAATTGACGCCATGACCGTCCATCGACCCATCCACAAACGATCTTGATGGCTCGGCATCTGGTCCACAATTCATTCTTTCACGTCTCTTTTGTAACGATTTGAATGTTGGACTACTAATTGACTAATAATGTTTGTGTGCTCCTGGATGTTTTGCTTTGATGAGGATGTGGAGATGCCCCGCCCTTTATTTTTGCAAATTCAAAGTTAGGTGCCACAAACATTTTGATCCGGAATGACATTAGCAACTATGTCATCAATATGTTTATCGGGAGCATTTTCTTTAAGCACCTCACGCATGGATGTAGGTGATGAGGGCAAAGCAACAAGATCATATCCAAGACCCTGGTTTCTTGATGTCCGCACTACAAGGTTAATAGGAGCAACAATTCCCCGTCCATTCTTCCCATGTCCTCCTCCCGATATCTCCCATTTTTCTCAACAATCGAGATCCCATACCAATAGTATGCTTTTCAAAACTAGGTGTGTGAAGGCATGTGATGCGTCATGATCATCAACTTTAGTCTTCCGACAATCAACATCATCAAGTGTGGAAGGAGAGCTTGGCACCTTAACATCAACCGTCTCCATCCGAAATTTTTTGAAGACGACTAGCCTCCAATTCTAGTTGTTGATTTTGAATGGCCTCATCCTTCTCAATTAGCAGCTTGAGACAAAAGTTGATGTTGTTCCAACATTGTTTCTTTTAAGCAATCAATCTCGATAATGTGTTGATTATTTTGCTCTTCTAGTTGCTTCTTCAAATTTGAGTCAAAATAAGACTCAACTTCCTCCCGCAAGTCATCAAGGAGATCAATCTTCTCTTGAAATTCGTCCGCAAGCATCCGGAGATATTTTCCCATGGTTGATTCCAAATGTTCAACCTTCCGAATTTTCTCAACTACCGAAGTTTGCAACCTATTTTTAAGAGTTGCATTCTCTCGCTTCCAAAACAACTACCACCGACCTGCAATTGAAGAGCCTCTTTACGAAGTTCATCTCGCTACCTTCTTTTCACGAAACTCCTCGCAATCTTTTACGCATCCCGAAAAGACAAAGTTGGCAAAAAAACAAAATTGTTGCTAAATAACACCGATAGTGACAACAACTTTACGCTTCCAATCCAAACCTAGATTTACAGACTAACATACAACTAAATCAACCAAAAAGATGATTCTTCAACGAGCATAATTTAAAATTGCTTTTAGAAAGAGTATTCTTACTCAAACTTGAGTATGGAAGCCTTGCCCTAATTAAATAATGGTAAATAAATTCACCCCATATAACTTTTGTGAAAAGCGTTGAGCATAGTCGCACAACTCTAGCAAGGTTTTTTAGGAGGTTAACTAGATAATGATGTGAAAGGATAAAATGTTGAGTTGATACCGTAGAGGTTGATAGTTCGAGTCCCGCACCTATACCCGCTTACAATGATGACATTATGAGGAGAGCCTTTAGGTTGATAGTGGAGACCTTTCAAGACTTGGATAATAGCAAGGGCCCCACCTTTGGGAAGAAGCTCGTGATTCTAGAAGTCATGGCCTTGGTTAGATCTTATGGTTCTCCAAATGTTCTAGTGCTTCTTCAACATTAGGAAACATCATCCCCGACATATTCAAAACACATATGCAATCCATTTTGTCTTCATGCATGGGAGGTCGTGATGTCATTTGCGGGGAGTTATAGTCTAGATTCTTGGCCATTTGGAGGAGTGAACAATCGATCTTACTTGATGCTTATGAACTAGTTGAAACGTTGGTTGAGAAGAACATTGGTCCGTTCAAGAGACAATTGACCCAGGAGGAGTTGTGGAGGTCCGAGGATTGGTGATGACCGACCATGCAACAAGAATGAGCCAAGGAGGAAGGGTCTTTGCTTCATCCGCAAGGATCCTTAGGGACCCGACTTCTCATGCTTGAGTGACACCGAGACGATGGCGAGTAGGTAGAGCATAAGGAGATTCCTTTTGACATTCGTGATGGGGATTCTTCTTTGGATAAGTCCATGGGTTCATACGAGGATGCCTATGAGGAGCATGAGTAGTCACATGGAGTTGTTGACAACATGCCAAATTTATATTCCCGGTGTGTCTAGTGAGCAATCAATGGATCCTATGGGAGACATCGTGGGTGATGAGTCACTAGTGACGATTCAACATGGGTCAATTGAGGAGGATGATATTCACAGAGATGTGCATGATGAGATTTTATGGAGATCCGCTGCGGTGTTCACGTTGAGCCCATGATAGAGGGGGGATGAACAACCATCTTTTGGACCGACCATTGATGAGGAGCATGTAGATACACCCCCGTGTGATGCAAGAGTCATCCTTTTGGAGATTCTTTGATAGGCTCAGCTGACACATTGGTGGAGACAATTGGAGCGATACCCACCGTTGATGAGGTGCCAGGAGACACGAGAGGTACCAAGAGTTGTGCTCGAGTTTATTGATGTTAGGCCGCCCACAACAATTCCATCGCTCTAGGTCGACTTTCTAGCATTGAGAAAGAAGACCACGACACTCTTAGAGACAATTCTACGACGTAACGAGGAGCTAGTTGGCGGGGAGAGTAGTTTGTGCCGAGTCAATGGCCAAGTTGACTTGCGTTGGGAACGCTTGGATTCCCTAATGGTACAACTAGAGGAGTACACATTGGAGCGTCAAAGCAACCCTCTTCAAGCATGCATAGGTGGGGTTGATAACACCGTTAGGTTACCTTTGCACATTGGAGAGAGAGGCAAAGTTACCTAGTTAGATCTTTATGCGTTGACTAGGACAAGTGAGATGAGGCGACATGACTTGTGCGGGGCACAACGTGTCACATGTTGGGGTTGTTGCATGTATGGGTATACGTGTATTCGATCCTTCCCTTGTGGTTGGATGGTGAGAGATATTGAGTTGGTATTGCACAAACAACCATTAGGGTGGTACATCGGAGGAGCATGGAGTTCCCCATCGGACGAGGGAGATGGTGGTGCATCCATCTTTGAGTCTACCCATTGATGAAGTGCAAATAGATGCAGCCTACAACATTTTTAGGCAAAACGAATCTCTCTCAAGGAGTACATAGACAAGGCTTGCAACACAACTTGCCCACTTTTTTCCCATTATAGGGAGAAGGGTAGTATTTCTTGGACAAATCTTGTTGGGGGGATTGGATAGAGCAACATGAGTTGAGCATGGACAAATGACAACATAATAGACTTGTTCCATGCATAGGTGTCTATGCATTCAATTCTTTCCATGGGATAGATTGGCAGGGAGATCACGAGTTGGTATCCTATTGATGGAGTGATATTTTTATTCAAGGACATAGTGCGAAAAGAGCCCTTAGGGGTGAGGGATATTGCATGTTTCAATTGGCAATGGGATGTAGGTTGTCGGCGCATTAACATTCCATCACAACATCAACATAATGGGATTGACCTTGGTTTATGCTCGGGATTGGACTCGACAACATCTATGGTCAGGGAGACAAGACAACTCGAGCCATGGGGGATGGACGAGGATGATTGGTTATGGTGGTTTTGGGATCCGGGTGGCGGATTGAGTCAACGGTTTGTTTGGGATCCGTGAATCGAGGGGCCCATTCTTGTTTGGTTAGCTTGGAGGCATGACGTGGTACAATGGTTCATATAGGATCCTCGGTATCAATTTACAGATGCCTCTGCAATGGACAAATACGGATTGCTTGAGGGCAAGCAATCTTTGGGACAGAGGATTTTTCATGTCCCCATTTTTATTTTCCTCTATAGTACAACCGGGGTGGATTTCCATGGCACAGATGGCCAAGTCATGGGAGCAGAGTTTATGTCATCGGGGGTTCTAGCGGAGTTTTGAGGAGTTTTTATGGGATCCGATGGCATTCACTTGGCATATTCCGTCATCCGCACAACTTGCCTTTTATTCCATTGCATTTCGACAACTTTCGTAAAATGGGGTTATTATTGAGCTTGACTTAATTATTTTTGCTTGAGGTGGCATTTCGGGAGAAATATTTGATGGAACACCTCATTGTAATAACTCGTTGGAACCAAAATGAGAATATATACAGGATGGGATGCTAAGAAGTGATGCCCAGTGGCCGAAGAGAGTATGGTGGGAGATTTACCATTTTCCCCCGATTAAAAATGGCTTTAATTAGTCATTTAATTAAGGAAAAATAATTAATTAGAGGAAAAATGCTAAAATTGACTTAAGCGAAATAACATAAAATTAAAAGGTCACTTAAGATGAAGTCAATGGAGGAGCTTCTAGAATAATAATAAAATGAGATGCTTCTAGAGGCTCGAGGATCTATTTATGGAGATTTATAAAAGAGGAGGAAACCATTTGGAGACATCTTGGATTTGAGTATTTTATGTGGTGAGGTTTTGGGAACATGGTTCTCAACTTTAGTAGCCATAGACGGAAACCCTCTTGTGATTCGACAAGAGTTGGGCGCAGCACCCATCTCTCTCCTTGGTGAATTCATCTAGAATTCATAAGTTGCGACGATTGTTTTCGCTCGATTTTGGAGGCCTAGTTTAAGTTTGTAGCAAATATTTGCAGGAGTCGATCATAGTATTAAAAACCGGAACCGGTGACCGGACCGAGTGGACCTAATGAATCGGTGTTTCGACCGGAACCCTGGGTCTAATCTGCATTGGTTAGGTCTAAATGAACCGGTTTTTAAAATTACATTAAATAATTATTTTTTTAATAAAAAAACTATTGTAAGATTTGTAACATGATTCCAAGCCAATAGAGACAAAATATGCAAAGTTTGCTCATTTATATACCATGTAAAGGTGAATATATCAAAATGGCACCAAGTGCAATACATATCATCGAAAAAAATACATAAGCAATGAGGCTCCAAATGGCCTATAAAGTCCAAAAACAATGCTACAAGTTATGAGGCCATTGGCCTACTACAAGACTACATATTAGTGATCAACAACATGATCACTCTTCATCATGATCAAAATCATCACCACTACTAGACAAGGGATCATCAACATGAGCTACATAAATAATATGGCTCGCAGTTTGAGGACACCTAAAACTCCTCTACAACTTTAGTAGTAGTAGTAGTAGTAGCAAAAATAGACATCAAAACTACAAATCACCGAGCAACATGGTCTCTCATGAAACTCATCATTGATTCATCGCTACTAGAAATGGGATCATCAACAAGAGATATGTTAAATTTGGACAACTAGGTCCAAACTCCATGTTATGATGCTCGCATTAAGAGGCTAATATTTTTGTTGGATTCCTCTTTTCCGAAGGTGTAAAATCCATATAAAATATGTCTTAATCGATGAGCGGAACTTATATTTTGAATTTATTATTCTTAATAAATTATATGTGCAGAGTCGGCCTTAAGGTTGCACGCCCCCCGGCAGATGTGTCACACGCCCCCAATGATGGATATAAATACAAGAAAAGTTGAAGAGCATTTGATCATCATCACAACTCACATCTTCCTCTCTCATCAAATAGTACGAGCTACCTAAAGGACGAGTTTTCACCACACGTGTGAAGGAGAGAGAGGACAGACCGTATCTACCGAGCCGAAGTACGATTTTCTGCCGTCGTAGGGTTTCGCGAAAGTTTGACCAGCGTTGACTTTGGTCAACGCATGGTCCAATCAAGTCGAAAACTTGTGGAAGGTTCGATTTTTGAAGGCCGTACTACTCCGGCATCAAAAATCGAGGTCAAAGGGTTGACCGTTTCTGTCGCTCGCGTTGACTTTTAGCTTGTCGCCCGCGTTGACTTTTTCCAGACAACGTTGACTTTTGTAGAGTTGACTTGGGTTGACTCATCTACCGATTGGAGGGTCGTTGTGACACATGCTGGCCGACCGACCAAAGGAGACTTTGTCGGTTGAAGCATCCCGCGTTGACCGCCGAAACGAACACACATTTTTTCCCCGTTTCTCGATTTGTCTTCCGTAAGATCTACTTATATGTTCTATCCGCATTTTGCTGAACTACTTGTATGATTCGTCGTGAGAAAGTGAAATTGCTCCTAGCATAGAACATCTACAAAACTTTACATGGTATCGTAGCCGAGGTGAAGACAAACTCTATCACGTAGCAATCATCACCGAAGAAATGGGTTCCACTAGTCTTGAATTCAAGGAGAATGACAAGCCGATCGGAAGTGATGACTTCCATGCTCGGAAGATGATATTAGATCTCAAATTGGAAGATCATGATCTCCTCGGATCATGTGACGGGGAAGATTCAAGAACCTCCATCCAATGCCTCTCTCGTCGTTAGAAACAAATATAAGAAGGGAGAAATCGTAGCAAAGTCAGTGATCGTGGGAATCCATAAACAAGAGTCCGTGTTGCCTACATATCCGAACCTCGGATCTTTTGAGGAAGCCATCAAGCATCAAGTCCGGGAAGGATGCTATGCATGAAGAATATGAGTCTATCATGAAGAATGATGTCTGGGATGTGGTCCCGAGACCAAAGGACAAATCGTTGTCACCGCTAAATGGCTCTACAAGATCAAACATGGATCTCGATGGGGAGTGCTCGAAAAGTTTAAGGCAAGGTTTGTTGCCCGTGGCTTCTCTCAAAAGGAAGGAATTGACTATGACGATATATTTGCACTCGTGGCACGATATACCACCATCCGATCAATCATAGCCCTCATTGCTCACGCAAGGATGGAGTCTTCATCGGATGGATGTCAAGACCGCTTTTACGCATGGTGCAATAAAGGAAGAGGTGTATGTAGAACAACCTTCCGGGATTTGAAGTTCAAGATCGAGACACTTATGTCCGCAGTGGACAGTAAAGCCCTCTATGGGTTAAAGCAAGCACCCGCAGCTTGGTACGAGAGGATGGATAGTTACTTGATGAAGCCGGGCTTCACTCGAAGCTAATGTCGATCCAAACCTTTACTTCAAGGTTGTGGAAGGGAAACCTCTCATTCTCGGTGTCGTATGTGGACGACCTCTTCACGACAGGGGTGATGACCCTCTCATTCATCAATGTAAGAGGGAGCTTGCTCGCGAGTTCGAGATGAAAGACCTAGGGGACCGATGCACTATTTCCTAGGCACGGAGGTCCGGCGAGAGACCCGGAGAGATTTTCCTTTCTCAAGGAAAATATATTGTGAAGCTTCCGGAAAGATTTGGAATGGTGGATCGTAAGTCCGTGTCAGCACCGATGGAACTCAACTTTAAGAAGTTGAGTGGCGCGACTAGCAGAGCCTATTCTTGGCCAATCCTACTGAGTATCGTCAACTCATAGGAGCTTTGATGTTCTTAGTGAACACCCGTCCGGACATATGTTTTGCGGTGAACACTTTGAGTCAACAGATGGTTGAGCCTCATCATTTTCACTGGGTTGGTGCCAAGAATCTTTTGAGATATCTTCGGGGCACGATAAACCATCATTTGAGATACCTTCTTAAAGGTGTAATACTGCGTGAACCTGCGGTACCGATTGGGCGGCGATTGGTGGATACGTAAAAGCATATGGCGATCTTCTTACAATCTTTGGCTGCTATCATGGATGGCGGGGACCCGATCGGTACAGCAGGCTGCCATGGGCGGTATTACTTCGTGCTTTGTTGTGAAGCAGTTTGGTTGCGGAAGCTCTTTAGTGAGCTGTTTGGACATGTGCTAGATACCACTGTGATACTCTGTGATAATCGGAGTGGGATTCGTATGACTGAGAATCCTGTGTTCCACGACCGATCCAAGCATATTGATATCAGGTACCACTTTATCTGGGATATGGTACAGCGAGGCGCCGTAAAGCTCGATCATATAGGAACTGATGAGCAGGTCGCGGATATTCTCACTAAGCCCCTGGGGAAGGTCAAGTTCCTAACCTTCCGTGAGAGTCTTGGTGTCGTGGAAAGACCCTATGATGTGGGTCCTGTTGGACGATGAGCTTTGGGAGCTCTGGGGAGCTTTGGGGAGAGCTTCTTGGAGCTATGGGCAACCACAAGGCTAGGCTTGCCAACCTTGGTGGTGTGCTTGGACCCCACCGTTGTGATTTTGAGTTGGTTCACCTCTCATTTTCTGTGCCCCGTATGCATCCTACCCATTGAGTTCGGGGCTCATGGGAAGTACCTCTCATTTGGCCAATGAGGTGTGGAAAAGTTAGAGACTATTAGCAAAGACTGATGGACGCATCAGAGATTGCCGTACTCTCTATCTAGGATGGCACGGTCCAACCACTTGATCTGGGATCAAGATTTGTGAGGTCTGGGACCTCTGGACTGACTATGTCGGTCGGGGGATGATGTCTTTGTGACTGACCCACTTCTGTTCTGAAATAAAGAAGCCAGCAAAGCAAGTTTCGGCGGGATGACGCACGATGTTGATTGCACTAATAGATGGAGTTCTCCCTAGTTGAGAGGGAGTGTTAAATTTGGACAACTAGGTCCAAACTCCATATTAAGATGCTTAGATTAAGAGGCTAATATTTTTATTGGATTCCTCTTTCTGAGAGGTGTAAAATCCATATAAAATATGTCTTAATCCGATGAGCAGAACTTATATTTTGAATTTATTATTTTTAATAAATTATATGTGCAAGGTCGGCCAGTTTTGTAATGTAGGCTCGCATGCCCAACGGATGTGTCACACACCCTCATGATGGATATATATACAGGAAAAGTTGGAGAGATTTTCATCATCATCACAACTCACATATTCCTCTCTCATCTTAGAGTACGAGCTACCAAGAAGGACAAGTTTCAGCCACACGTGTGAAGGACGAAGAGGAAAAACTGTACGGCTAAGCTGAAGTACGGATTTGCTGCTGCTAGGGTTTCGCAGAAACTTTGACCAGCGTTGACTTTGGTCAACGCTTGGTCCAAACAAGCTGAAATTTGGTGGAAGGTTCGATTTATGAAGGCCGTACTACCTGGCACAAAAATCGAGGTCAAATGGTTGACCGTTTTGCTGTTGCGTTGACTTTTAGCTTGCTGCCCCTGCGTTGACTTTTCAGGACAGCGTTGACTTTTGCAAAGTTGACTTGGGTTGACTCATCTACAGATTGAAGGGTTGTTGTGACACATGCTGGGCTGGCTGACCAAAGGAGACTTTGCTGGTTGAAGCATCCTGTTGACCGCCGAAACGAACATACACATTTTCCCTGTTTCTGATTTGTCTTCTGTAAGATCTACTTATATGTTCTATCTGCATTTTGCTTAACTACTTGTATGATTGCAGAAAGAAAAGTGAAATTGCTACCAGCATAGAACATCTACAAGCTATGGTGACGGTAGTTCACGATACTTTATGTCAAAGGTTGGGCCATATGAGCGAAAGAGGGTTGAAGATTTTGGCTGATCGCAAGTTACTTCCTAATCTAAGGTCTGGAAAGTTATATTTCTGTAAGCATTGCTTGTTTGGAAAACAAAGTAAAAAAAAATTTAAAACAGGCAAACATACTAGTAAAGGGATACTTGATTATATTCATTCAGATGTTTGGGGTCCAGCCCCTACAGCGTCATATGGTGGCTCGTCATATTTTGTGTCGTTCATTGATGACTTTTCTAGGAAAGTGCACTTCTACACTGCATTCACACTACTCATACCTTTGAGTCCCACTGGCCTACTTTTGTCGTCACTTGTTGGGCATCAAATAAAATTATCATACTTTATCTCTAATCTATTCATGTACTTTATATTTATGTTCTTTGTGTGTTTGTCTCCAAATTTCCAACTTATAGCTTAGGGATTTATCCCCAGGAGGGCTTGAACTTGACATACCATCTCAACCACTACATCACAGCCCTAACAAGTCTATCATTATAAAGTTTGACTGTAAAATTCACATCAAATGCATCTACATCTTGTCATCAACTCATATTACAATTTATTGCAAAAAGAAATATCACAATTTTCTTACCTAGCAGCAACTTCTGGAGAATATGAAATATAAGCACTCACAGTACCAAGGCCTCCCAATCCAAGAGTGATGAGTTGTATCCTTTGTTTCAACTGTGAGGAAAACAAAAGCATCGGGATCATTTCCTTCAGGTTTTCCCAAATGGACAAAGTGCAATATTTATGTAAAGTGGAATTACAAAAATTAACGTCTTATATGTTCCAGGAATAAAATCCAGTATCTGTTCATATACCTGAATATACTTCTGTTTTGATTGAGCTGCAATGATAGCAGGGTCTTCCCTACTTTTGTTTGCATTGCTCAATAATATACCCTGGAAACCCAGCAATATCAATTAGCTACAAATACAAAAGGTGGCAAAGCAGTATGAACAGAACTGGCCAGCATCAAGGAGTTTCATTTTTTAGTAAGAAAAAACTATTTGGTCCAAGTAGTACCATGCATCATAGATGGCTATCACATTATCCCCAAGTGAGTAACAAATAAAATAAAAACTAAATTATATAACCAGAACCCAACCAAAATTAAGCTTGCTCCTGTATCATGAGTTTGAAAATGTCCCATACATCCTTTTCTAGAAATGCTTTATCATGCAAAGATCAAACTTTGCAAACTAGAATATCCTATTGCTTCTGAAAGACTAGTACATGGATCTGGCGAAACATCCTTGGAACTGTTTATAGATATAGAAATTAACATGAGTTTTCAACACCTATGACCACAACATTAAGAGTGAAAACCCTGACTTAAAAATTTGGAATAAATAATTCTCAAGACATCACCAAATAAAATACTGTACACATTTTCAGCCCATAATTCCAGCACGTTAATAAATTAAACGATGGAATCTAGGAAAAGAAAAGAAAAGTATTCCATTGAGAAATCTGCAGCAGCTCTTATACAAAACAACTTAAGGCGGCCAAAAACTGTGTTTCTGCTCTCTCCTTTACCCTCAACGCTGCTGAGATTCAAGAGAGAGAGAGAGATGATCAAATGAAACCATCAACAAACCCTAAATCATTCAATAATGATAAGGATTCCTAATATGTTTATCAAATTCATATAGCATAAAAATAATTGTGGTATGATGCCACTTGGAATTAGTAGCTATTTTAGTTAATGTAATTAGTTGGGAGCTCTTAGTACCTTTTTCAGATACATGCTATGAAAATATGCTAGTTTTGTTGTAAAAAGCTATTTAAACTTATGTTTGCTTAATGAAAACCTACTCAGAGATTATTCCTTGCACTTTGGTGCAGAACTCTGTGCTTGAGTTGTTTAGAGCCACATCAATGGTATCAAAGCATTCTGATCCAACCTTGGGTTTGAGTATTTACTATTAGCTTCCTTTTTCCTCTTATCCAATCTGACTTTACTCAGAGATTATTCCTTGCACTTTGGTGCAGAACTCTGTGCTTGAGTTGTTTAGAACCACATCAATGGTATCAAAGCATTCTGATCCAACCTTGGGTTTGAGTATTTACTATTAGCTTCCCTTCTGCTTATCCAATCTGATTTTAGGTTTGCATTTGTTTTCCCAAAGTACTCCTGTGATCAACCACTACAAGAGATTACGGCGCATTATTTTGTTGTTGAACTCTTGTTGAAAAAGGTACCAAGGAGGTGTTTCCTAGTGCTTTTTTCCTAAGCCTAGGAAAACAAGTGAACCCACCTTTTTAGTGTGACTTTATGTCGTTATTAAAGTCATGTGACTTTTTAGTCACTTAATGAGTTCTAAAAATACATTGTGCTGTATAATATTAACGTGACCATCTTTGAAACCGGATTCGTTGTTTACCCCCATTGTGTCCCGAATCATGTGAATCCGACACAACTCGTGTGGATTCAAGTCCAAAACCCCGGATTCAATCGTGTCCATACAGGACACAACGAGTCCCGATCATGCCCTGTACGGACACGATCAAATCCCTTTTTCGCCAGATTCGACCAGCACAAAAAAGCGTCTGCCCTCTTATAAAAGTGCGATCTTCTCCATTCTTTCTCACAAATGCTAGTGTGTGAGTTGAGCAAGGAGAAAGGAGAAAGGGAGCGTTTACAAGGAGATTCGAGCAACCGGTAAGTGCATTGTCTCTCTATGTTTTTGCATTTGGTTTGCCAATGCAAAAACAAATGCATTTGGTTTGTCTCTCTATGTGGATATGTTTTACAAATTTGGTCATTTTTGTTTATTTTTTACAACATTCATGACTCAATCAAGGGCAGTAAGGCAGGGGCAAAGAAAGGGGAAGAATGTCCCCATTGGAGATGCCCCTCCTGTCCCTATTTCATCAGGGTCTGCAAGTATTCAATCTATTGGAAGTGGGGCTGCAAAAACAGCTTCAAATGTTCAGGGAAAACAAACTCAAGACCCCAAATATCCATTGTGGAAATATGTGACAAGAGAGGCAGGGCCAGGCAGCAAGGCGAAGGGAAGAGGCAATGTTGCATGGAAATGCAATTTTTGCCACAGCTATTTCATGAGCACATATTACCGTGTGAAAGTTCATTTGTTGGCTTTGCCAAGTTGTGGCATTTCAGCTTGTACAAAGGTGCCATTAGCAAAGAAGAAGGAAATGGAGAGAGAGGGATTTGTTGGTGCGGAAAATGTGGCATCAAAATCAAAACAAAACAAGAATGATGACCCCCTTCCATTCTTGAGGAAAAGCAGCAACAAGTTCCCAATTGCGAGTTTTAGTAGGGAACAAGCAGCAAAAAGAAAGGCAACTACTCTTGGTCCAATGGACAAGATTTTCCATAAAGAGAAGAGGGAAGAGTTTGATCTCACCATTGCATTTTTTTTCTATCAGAACTTAATATCCTTCAATGCTGCACGCTCACCTCTATTTATTGAGATGTGTCGAGCTCTAACTCAAACAACTCCATTAGGGTATGTGCCTTCTGGATCAGAGAAACTTAGAACCACATTGTTGATGAAGGCAAAGAAAGAGGTGGACAAAATGCTTGAGCCTATTAATCAGCATGGCCAACATCTGAGGTTAGCATTGTTTCTAATAGATGGACAGATCCAGCACGGCACCCACTCATCAACTTCATGGTGTGTTCCTTGAATGGTCCAATTTTCTTGAAATCAGTGGATGCATTTGGACAATACAAGGATGCACAATATATGGATGAGTTATTTATTAAAGTTATTGAAGATGTAGGTGTCGATTCTTGTGTGCAAATCATTACAGATAATGCACGTGTTTGCAAGGCTGCTGGCATGATTGTGGAAGCTAAATATCCACAAATATTTTGGACACCTTGCACTGTCCATTCATTGAACTTAGCACTGAAATCTATTGCCTCTGATGTGCTTTGAATTGGAATCATTATTGAGGATGCACAACATATCCACAACTTTGTACAAAGCCATACAAATGCCCTCACTATCTACAAGGAGTACACCAATCTATCATTTTTGAAGATTGTGGATACATGGTTTGCCTCTTCATTCATCATGTTGAATAAGTTGAAGGAGGTCAAGACCGCTCTTGGGGCCATGGTTATTTCAGAGTTTTGGTCTTTTTGGAGAAAGACTGATCAAACAACCTCAAAAAAAGTGAAGGACACAGTGTTGGATGATGTCTGGTGGGAGAGGGTAGATCTACTTATTCAGATCATGGACCCTATCATTTCCTTGCTTCGATCTGCAGATATAGACCAACCCATCCTAGCAAAGGTTTATGAGGGATGGGATTCCATGATTGAGTCTATGAGGAACATTGTTTTACATACTCAGTGCCCCGAGTATGAGACATCACCAGAGGCCTTCTTCACCAGCATACAGCATATTCTTGTCAGTGGATGAGGCAAGAATTGCACACCTTGACATTGTTTGGCTCACTCCTTGAACCCAAAATACTACAACCATGAGTGGCTGAATGATGGACCTTCTCGCAGATTCCCTCCTCACATGGATGGTGAAATCTCACAGGGAAAGAAAGATGCATTCATGAGGATTTTTCAGGATAGGGCATCCCTTGATGAGGTGGAGGATGCCTTTGCAGAGTTTTCCACTGGCACTGGGCGATTTGCAGGGTATGATGTGATTAGAGACAGGGGGGCTAAGAAGCCCTATTCTTGGTGGGCAACTCATGGGGAAACAAGCCTTCCTCTACAACAGTTAGCCATGAGGCTCCTCTCTCAGGTGACTTCATCCTCTTTTTGCGAGAGGAATTGGAGCACATATGGGAATTTGTATAGTGTGAAGAAGAGCAAGCTTGAGCAGTCTAGGGCAAAGACAATGGTGTATGTGCACACCAACCTTCGTCTTATTTATAGGCAGAGGGAGGATTGGTTGAAGGGAAAGACAAAGATGTGGGATGTCTTTCCTGATGATATGGGTCTGGATAGCAATGTTGAGTTGGCATTGGCCAACCTGGATCTCAATGAGCCAGTGCTAGAGCCTGTCACATTTGATGATGACGATACAGTAGAGGGGTCATCCTCCACACTAGTAGATGCAGAGATGATTTTGGATACAGAGGAGGAGGAAGCAGCAGAGGAGAGAAGTGGTGAGCATGATGATCATGATGAGGACAATGATGTTGATTATGATGATGAGGATTGATGACTCATGAGCATGAGCTACCTACTGCGGCACTGCCTTGAGGCTTGTAGTCTTGTAGACTTGTAGTTGTTTTGTATTTGCTATTTCTATTTGCCATTGGCATTGTACTACCTAGAGGCTAGTACTTACGTAACACATTTTGATTTTGATGACTTAATGAGAAAAATACAATATCTTGTCTTTCTCCTATTGGATCATTGATGAATATGTCTATTACTTTGTAATATGTATGGTTGTATGATTGTATCAATGTATCATGTATCTTAAATCTTTGTAAAACTTACATCTAGATGAAGATCTATGTTTGAATCAATGAATTTGTATGATTTTGTGTAAGAAATATCTAATTTTTAATATATATATATATATATATATAATGTGTCCGGACATGTCCTGTTCTGGGGGGTCACCATTTCCGAATCCGACACTCGAATCCGTGTGTCCATCGTGTCCCGTGTCCCTGTGTCAAGTGACTTAGGTGACTATATATTTTTGAAGTGACTTTATGAGACAAAAAGGTACATGGTACAAAAAGTTATTAAAGTGACTAGAGGGCTCATTAATGAAGGGGGAGACATGAGAGAGGGTCAATATGAGATTAGATATACACCCTTGATCAAGAAAAGCTGAGATCTAATCTCAGCCCATGCTCTTAGGGATAGGGTTTCTCATCATTAGAGAGACAAAAAAGCGCGATAAGGCAGAGGTTCATTCATTTTTCATGTGTAGAGTTGAAGTGAAGAGGCGAAGAAGAGAAGGCTGAGATAGCATACTTTTGCTGAAGGAGGGATCAATTTACAGCAAGGAGACAGTGGCAGGCACACTGAGGCATGTACAGCAGTCTCAGCGCATTTTTTGAGGCTAGCAGCACGAGTTACGAGGGAGATCAGACTGCATAAATTACAGGTCTGACAGCACGCTTTTCCAAGAGAATATTTTGGTCTGGGGGCGTGAAAATCGAGGCAGACAGCACATTAATTGCAGGCAAGTATGGGCCCAAAAAATGAGGAGAGATTGCAGGACTGTCAGGATGTTTTTCAATGAGGAAGAAGGGAAGACAGGCACGATTTTTGACGGTCTGAATTTTGACTGCTGGCATGATTTTCGAGGCAGAGAAGTGTTTACTGTGGCACGAAATTTGAGGCAGTCAGAGGTCTGGACAGTGGCTCGAGTTTCAAGGACAGCAGCATGATTTTCTAGTAAGCTGGCCAGAGTTTTAAGGAGTGAGATAAGTACTCCTTTTGTATTTAATGCTGTCAATTCTCTGAGATGAAAGCAAATAAAATCCTCTTCCAACTGGTTTTCCCTTCGAGGTTTTTCTAGTGTCCAGTTGACTAAAAATATAAGTGTCCAAATTGTGTTTATGCTTGTGAAATTATCAGCCGAAAGAGAAAATTAGTGTTAGCTTCTAGTGATTTAATTGTAATTTTATATTCATGTTTAAATCAGCAATGAACATGGGGTTTGGGCATTAAACATGATGAGAAAAACAAATTGAAACTGGGTGGAGCTACCTGACACAAAAATTTCTACAACTCTATCGTCACAAAGACCTTGTACATATTGTGATTCTTCCACCTGAAGAACAATCATCCTCACTACTTACCGCCACAGAACTACAGATTTTATCAGCTCCAGGCTGCTCAAATTCAATCCGCACATTGTCTAGGTCTTGGTACTTGTACTCATGGATTTTAACCCATCTCCATTCGAAATTGTACTGCATCCAACACATCAATGAAAGTAAAAATTAAGGAAACAGAGCCATTTGATGGGACAAGGAGTGCCAAGGTGCTTGGGAACTTCTGCTGGTGTTGGAGAATGTATTAGGGCAACTATTTAAACTTTTTCTCCTTATCCTTGATAAAAGCTTGTGAACTTATGTTATCTTCTTATGTTCTTAGTTAGATTCTTTTCATCGAACAATTATCAAAAACAAAAACAATAGAGACAATAGACACAAGAATTAGGCTCCAAGCCAAGTCAAAACTCCACCAAGGGCAAAACCCAAAAACACTCTTCTTATAGAATCTAATCAAATAAGAAAACGAGGACCCAAAACCCTAGACCAAGTCTTCCTCCAAGCACCAAGTCAGCCAAACAAGAATCTTCTCCAAATAGGTCAAGGATCACGCAAGTCAACATGGGTCAAATTCCCATCAACCTGCTTCAAGTCTCAACATCGGCCCCTAGCTCGAATCTGCAATCTCATCATGCAACTCTCGGCCCTACAATAGTTGTAGAAACCCTACCACCACCGATAGGTGACACCCTTAGGAGAAAATGTTTCTCCTAGATGGTCCTCAGTCAGCAGCTAGCAACCCCTTGCAGCCACTAGATAGCTCAATGTGCCACCATCTCCACCACCTGAGCTAGCCATGTGGTCCCTCGCCCATCTGTTATGATCGTATGTTTGAAGGTGGGCCCTCCCAACCTGAAGGTATGGTCTTTCATTGTGTAGTTGGACATTTTTTATTACTTATCATAGATACTTTTGGACATGGATTAGTGGGGGGATTTAGCGAAAAGAGTGGGCTAGGTCAGTACTATTGTCTCCTTTGCCTGACTTGACTGTTAACCTTGCATCCTAGTCTCATCGAATATCCTTTACTGGCTATTGGCTTTAGGTATGGCACTACATGGGAAAACCCGATTTTGGTTGTGTGGTCCCGCTTCCCGACACCATATACATCACCTCACCTTCGCTTATTTAGCCCCATTCATCACTTTTCCCATCCAGGTCCACATTTGTCCATTGGGTCCACAACGAGTTAGCTTCCCCCTCCCCTTGTCCAGAGCTTGGGTCGGGCCTGCAACGATGCCCCAGAGGTTGATGCAGCTAAAAGAAAAGAAAATCTTTCGGCCACTCTCAAGTCTCAACAGAAAATGTATCATAAAATGCAAAAGATGTTCGGGACATACAAATTTAGCAAGTGGGCAAAAGCCAAACATGAGCTCAACCCCATCATTATGGTCAACCCCTAACATGAGCTCAACCCCTATCATTATGGTCATCACCCTGGTTCCTAGGTCCCCTCATATTGGCCCCTTGCATCATTAAGGAACTCATGATTGTGCCAACCCCTGGTGGGCAATGAATTGTCGCATCTTAAGGGGGTATTCACTACTATATCCTACACATCATGCTCTCATCCCCTGGAGCCCAAGAAGTTATGAAGAAAAATCGATCAAAGGCAAAAGGCATACGAATAAGGGTGGAAAAACAAAGGCGGGGGTAACTCATGTACCATGATTGCTCCCTCCTACATCCATATACCCAAGTGTGGGCTTCCCTATTATAGCTACCCCTGTACTATGGCATGTGGCTTGGAGCCATCCCCTAATGCCCCATTCCATTCCATCAGTATATCACATGCCACCTACCACTTGATGGATGTAACATGGACATGTCACCTCCTTTAGAGGTAGAAACCACTTAATAGGGTCCTTGGTTCACCCCCTTATTGAGCTTGGAGACACCTATACATGTTAAAGCCCACTATGGAAGGGCATGCCACTATGAAGTGTGCACTTGATTCTTATACAAGATTATAGGTGGGTGTCCATTTGGGGTTTGGTCTCCCTATACGGGGTCCAAGACCCCCAAAAATCCTCAGTTCCTGTGCTAATGAATGCAGCCTGCTAAGACAGAAATTCTCCCTCAAAATCAAAGTCAAAAGGTGCCCAGAAATTCAAAGTCAACATTGGTCAAACCCTGGTCAAACTGCAGAAATTTTCAAAATTTCGAACCCTGTAATTTTTGTCCTCCTTTCTGCCACATGTGTGAGAAAATCTACTGCCCAATCAGATGAGGAGAGAGAAGAATGTGTGAGTTGATGAAGTGCCAAATGAGGTTGGAGGTCACTCTTATTTATATGAATCCATGTGGGTGAAAAGACATCTCTCTTGGGCTTCATGAGCCTACAAGATGGTGTCGCCGACCTTGACAATTTTCACATGTGTGGGATTCACGTCAAAAACATATTTCTCCTTGCCAAAATTTAGTGATCTTTAGGTCAATTTTAGTCCGCTCAAAGAGAGGAATTCAATGCAAAAATTATCTCCATCAAATGAGTTGTCCAAAGTGGAATTTGGCCCTAGTTGCCAATTTAACAATACCTCCCTAGTTAAGAGGGAGCGTTGAAAAGTTTAACTATGATTGGTCTTCCAAATTATCTTTATACTTGTATCAATTTGTATTTTATGTAAAAGAAGAAGAAAAAAAATTTATATTATTATTATTATTTTTCATTAGTCAAGCATGTTCTTCATGCTTCTAGAATTTGTTGAGTCAAAGATTTATAATTGAGTCAAAGTCCTAATTGGACTTCATGTAAAGAAAAAGAAAAAAAAACAAATTGTCCTCCACAAGACCAAGTCGGCCCTACAGATGGACAAGTCAGCTTGCCCAAAAGACATGACCCTTTGAATATACAAGCAATTATATATTGGCACAGTTCACCTTCATTTTGGCAAGAAGTTCGTTGATGTTATGTGGCAAGATATGTGAGTTTTTGTGGCAAGATATGCGAGTCTCTGTGGCAAGGATATGCGAGTTTCTCTAGAGCAAAGTGTAAGTTTTTTGTGGCATATAATCTAAAAATATGTGAGTCCCTGAGGCTGGAAAAATGTGAATTCCAGACGCTAGAACTCTATAAAGATATACGAATTTTTGAGGCTATTTATATGGTGATTGACAAGCTAAAGAAGGACTGCAATGACCATGATATAAAATCCAAATAAGGACTATAATGTGAGCTACAGGAAGGACGAATATTTTTGTGGGACAAGGCATCTAAAGGACAAGCTTGTGACAAATTGAGTTGATCATTTTGAGAATAAAGTATGACAGAGAATGGAGGGTTGACTTGGGGCAGCTGTGGAGGTATTGGTCTTGGGTCTTGGATATCTCACTTTGATCTAATTCTATATGAAGAGGAAATTTTTCTAGGTTTTCCCCCTTATGGGGTTTTGGCCCTGGCTTGGAGATCCTATATCCTTATGTTCTTTGTCTCTTGTGATCTTCATGTTTTTATATTTTGGTAATACTTGATGAAAGAAGAAAAACATAATAATAAAGAAGCCAACAAATTCACAAGTAATTATCATGCAAAGAGAAATCAACTCTAACTTCATAAGCACTTTGATTTCTCAGCATCAGTAACATACTTGATTTTATAAGGCCACTTGGAATGCACCAGTGACTTCCCCTATAGTCTTGGCACTATGTCCCACACATCATCCTTCATGGTAGAGTTGCTTTCCTCCACCATGGCATCCTTCTAAATCTATGGATTTGTTCTTCATCAAAACTGGAAGGCTCGAAATTAATAATGCTACTCATCAATGTCATATAGTTAGGAAACTTTCTTAGAGGCCTGCTCTCCCTAAATATGCTCCTAGGAACTTCAACATGCTCCTGAGCATCCCTCAATATCTTTGTGAACCATCGAGGTTGACTCTTCCTTCCCACCTAAAGGTTGACTCCCTAAATTGGATTGTTCAACCTTCAAAGCTTCCTCATCCTCGTCCTCTATCACTGGTAGGCACTCGTGCAACTTCCTAGATGCCAAGTTCTCCTCGAACTTCACATATCGACTCACAATTGTCTTCCTCTCGTTGAAATCAAGATCTTATATGCTTTTAAAGTCTCATTGTACCCTACAAATATGCCCTTCTCACCTGAGGGCCCCAGCTTTTTCCTCTTCTCCATAAGAAAATGGATGTATATTGGACAACCAAAGATGCAAAAATGCCCTATCTCTAACTTCACCCTTGAGAATGCTTCCTCCAGAGTCTTGTCCCCCAAGATCTTGTGAGGAATCATGTTTTGACTATACATTGTCACTTTACATGCCTATGCCCAAAGAAACAAAGGCAGATTATGGTCATAAATCATAACCCTAGTAACTTCAATGATGGACCTGTTCTTTCTTTCCGCAACCTTATTCTAATGGTGGATTGTATGAGATTGTCAACTCCTTAATCCTTAACTCCTTGCAAAAATCCTTGAAGTCATTGGAAGTGTACTCACCCCAATTGTCATACCTCAAAACCTTGATTTTCCTTTCTATGTAGTTTTCCACAAGAGCCTTAAACTCCTAGAATAGACTGAAGACCTCATCCTTGGTCTTCATAAAGTAGATCCAATATTTCCTAGAGAAGTCATCAATGAATGTCACATAGTACAAAGCTCCTTGTACTGATGTCACTAACATTGGTCCACACACCTATGAATGAATTATAACCAAGATCCCCTTGGACCTATGCTTGCTAATTGGAAAAGCAACCTTGGCATTCTTGCCTAGTGCACACCCTTTACACACTCCATGCTCCTCGATGCTGAAATCTAGAAAATCAATTATAATCTCCCTTAGAATCGATAATGCCCGATAATGCAGGTGCCCCATCCTCCTATAACAAAAATCGCATTGGTTTTCACTGCTATGCACCAAGGCTTGAATTAACTTACCTTGTAACCTGTATAGATTTCCCTCACTAACTCCAATGTCCTCTACTATGTTAGGGCTACATCTCTCTAAACAAATGAGTACTTGCCTTTTCTGGAACATAACAACAAAACCCCTATTATCCATAATTGAGACTAAGAAAATATTCCTCCTAAGTCCTAGTACATATAGCACATCCTTGGCTTCCAACAAACCTCCTAGCTCGAGTTGGAACAAAACTATTCCCACCCCCCCCTCTCACTACATACTCAACATCATTGCCAAGCTCCAAAAGAATATCTAAGTCCTTCTCCATTAGACTATTAAATAGCTCCCATGTTGTTGTCATGTGACAAGATGCACCATTGTCCAAGTACCATGCACTCCTAGTGATTGTGCCAATAGAAAGGCACGAGGATAGAAAATCGGGAAGCTAGTGGGAAGTCCTTTTCAAACTTCACAACAAACTCTTATGAGTTTATGCCAATGCTTCTACCGGTTTTATTTTCCCTCACCCTTCTTCTTTTCTAGACACTGAGATGCATAAGTTCCATTCTTGTGGCATGTGAAGCACTTGATCTTGCTCAAGTCCTTCTTCCCCGATTGTCAGGTTGAACCTTCACTTTTACACTTTTCGTTGGAACCCTTTACTTTTCCCTTTTTCCCATAATTAAAAAGGGCCAAGTTCTCGTCTCCTACTTGCCTATTGGCTTTGGACTCCTGCCAAGTCTCTTCTTAGATGCAATCATCCCAAAGCCTCTCAAAAGTGGAAAGTTTCCCTCGAGTATAGGTACCCTTGACAAATGATTCCTGAAGCTTTAATAAACCATTCAATGTTGTATTAACTAGCTCAGCATCAGTCACTTTCTCCCCTAATGCTGCAAGTTGATCATGTATCTAAGTGATCTTCACGAGGTAGTTGGTAACATTGTCATATCTAGACAATTGAACAGATCTAAGCTTATTTCTCAATATTATCTTCATGTTCATGTTGCCACTCTAGAAAAGACCCACTAGAGCATTGAACACTTCTATGAACAATTGTTTCTTAGACAAGTGAAGAATCAAACGATCCTTCATTGCATCCAAGATCACCAGTTTGGATCTAATCTCATTCTTCTCATGAGCAGCTACAATGACGTGGATCTGCCAATAAAGAAACTACTTGGTTAAAAATTTCCCCAAGGTCATTTTCCTGTAAAAGAAAAGTAACCGTTGCTTTCCTAGACAGGAAGTTGGATGCTCCATCCCATCTGTCTTCAAACCTGAGACTTCCCGTTGCCAATTTTCAGATCTAAACAAATCGTTGTGGATTTGTGTTTAGTCCTTCAAGCACCCACAAAATTTACATTGGTTTAATAGATTTGCTACCATAATCTTGAAAATCATCTTCCTCTTTAGAGTGTAAGCTTTGATATCATGTTAACTTTTCTAACCTCGATAAATAGGCAGATTACGTAGTAGTAATTTCCTTGCTAAAAATAAATTTAAATTTAGCTTATTGAATAAAATGCACCTATTGGCAATTTTAACTAGCAAAATAAATTTATAGTGGAAGCAGACTGTTGGAACACCTAATCCTACATGGGTAGGTGTGGAATGCGAAAAGTCACAATGGAGTCCAAGTGACCTTGGAATGTGAAACCAAGAGTCACACCATTGTATTATAAATGTACATCATGTATAATGGAAAAATAAGTGAGCTACACGCTTATCATTCATTGTGTGTTGAGTCTTTTGTGTTTGTGTGTTCATCCTTTCTCATACACCATGTGTGTGCTTAACATGGTGTTTAACATGGTATCAGAGCGGGCAATTGCTGGCCCTGCTCCAAATTGAGTGAGCCATTTGTGTTTATGGCCTGTGCATATCTGCAAAAATTCTTGGCATTTTTGCAGCACTCAGAGTTTTTCTGCAGCAGTGTTTTTTGCCGCCTTCATCAGTCAAAGATTTTCTGCAGCATTCAGAAAGGTGTTTTGAAGAAGAGCAGCATTGGTTTTGAAAAGAAGCAGCATTCAGAAATTTCATCTTGGAGAAAAGCAGCACTGCACATCTGAAGGTTTTCATTCTGCATTTTCCATGCAATTTCTGCTGCCCACTTTTAAATTTCTACCCATTAAATTATGCATTTTGAAGAGCTGCTGAAATAGTTTAAAATTGGGTTTCTGCAATTCTGGGTTTTTCTACTCCTGGAAAATATTTTCTGCTGCTGGGCTATTGGAAAAATTTCTGGGTTTTATTGACAATCTACTGTTGCATTTCAGTACTTGAAATTTGTACTATTGCCCTCATTTCTGCAATTTTTACCAGCTGTTTTAAGTGGAATCTCTCTCTGTTGTTTTATTTAAAAAAAAAAAATTGGTTTAGACCTTTCGGCCCCCCTTCCCAACCTGCAATTTTTTCACAACCCTACGCTCAGCTCCCTCCTCTATCGATTCCCCACGCCTCTCATTAAAACTCTACCCAAATCAACAACGGCCCCTGCTATATTTTACTGTCTTACACAAACAAAAAATAAAAATAAAATTTTTTTTGTAGCTCACAGCCCCACGGCCGCCCCCTTCCCTCTACCTCACAAACTCTCTCTACCCTTCACAACTGCTCAAACCCTCACACCACTAACCAGCGCACTCGCTGCCTACGCTCCTTTCTAACGCAGACCCCCTACCTCATTACTTACGCACCCTCCCAACACTTCACCACTCTCACTCCCTATACCCGCCCCCTCGCTCCCTTACGCAGACCTGCTACCCCTCTCCCTACGCCCCCCTCACCTCTGCAAACTTCTCAACGCTCACGCTCGCGGCCTCCTCCACGACCAGCTCACCCTCGCCTCTGTTTACAGCATTCCCAACCCATTTCCCTTCCTCGACCCCTCACTATACGCTCACACAACACCTCACGGCCGCTCCCTATCCGCCCTACCCTTCTCCCCTGCGCTAACAGTCACCTAACCCGACCCCCCTACTCCTTACATCCGCTCCCTCCCTAAACTACGCCCTTCCCCTACCTACTACACGCCGCTCCTTACAGCTCTGCAACACTTGGCCCACCCCACGGTAACGCGGCCCCCTCCCTTTCGGCCCTACGCCCGACTGCTACAGCCTCCCACCGCTCACGATTCCCACCCCGCTCCTTCAACACTCCCCCCTCCTTATCTCTCCGTGCTATAATCGACTCCTCTTCCATACGCCCTTCTCAGTTTTTTAATTTTTCAAAAAAAAAATTATTAAATCTGCCCCCCCGTTCCCAACGAGGCCTCCCCACCTGCCATACAACTCCGCCTTCACCGTGGCCTACGGCCCTCCCTATGCCTCTATCCTTACGCACCACTCCAAACAAATTTAATATTTAATTTCATTTTAATATATGCCCGCCCTCCATATAATACTCCCTCCCTTCTCAATACATTCCCCTCCCTTTTTAAATTCCCTCCATTTGTAATAATCTCCATTTTTAATTAATTTTTAATTAATTAAAATAATAATAAAATAAAATTAAAAAAACAGCAGAGAGAGAGAGGAAAGAAGAAATGAACAACAGAATTGAAGAAATGGCATGGATTATACTTCGAGAAAAGTGAATTTGACATTGTGTGATTTGTGGCATAAGGGTGATTTTTTGAAGAATTGACATTTGAAGACAAGTTTGCCATTATTTTTAAAACAGCTCTTTGAAGGAAAATTCAGCTGCCTTAAAGGCCTCTTGCACAAGTGTTTTCAGCTGCACATATTTTGCAGAAATATTGTATTGAACTGACATTGATTTGCATCTTCATTCAAGACTTGAAGTGTAATTGAGTTGAAAAATTGTTGATTGCCCTCCATCATTTGAGGAGCAGATTTTGTACTTTGAGATTTCCATAGTTGGAAGTTCTCTTGAGTCATTGGTATTTCTTGAAATTAAGTTGCATCACATTGTAAATGGGTGCATTTTTGGTTGAAGCCGACACCCTTTCATTTTTTGAGTCTAAGTTGTTGAAATGGCTAAAATCAATGAGGCATTAGTGTTCTTGAATAACCTCATTCATTCAAATGTTGATGATGTGATCAAAATGAGCAAGAATGCTCTTTGTAACATTCAAAGTTGTTTGCTAGATGCATAAGAGAAGATCGAGTTTTTGCAGTTGGAATCTCAGCTTCAACAAGATGAACTTCAGCAAAAGAGTCACCATTCTGAACTTGTTTCTGTTCAGAACATTGTGAAAGACTCCCATCAGCAGCAAGTCAGCAAAGTTTTAGTTGATTCCCATTCAGTTCCTTGTACTAGAGCAGATGTACATGCAGATGCAGCAGTTCAACCTGCACTTCTCAAGCCCATCATCAGACCTTGAGAAGAGCTTGTCCACAACAAGCACAGAACTAGTCTTGGATATGACAAGGATGTGTCCTTTCATATTCCAGACTACACCAAGCCCATCAAATTTCAGAGTGCCAGATTCTTGTATGACAATTCACCTACAGCTGTTCCAGATCCTGCTCCACAACAACAACAACAGATTGTAAAATGCCAACGCTGTGATCGAGTTGGCCATATGAAAGATCATTGTTTTGATCTTCATCCATGCAAGCACTGTGGTCGGCACACCCATGCTTCAGAAAGATGCTTCAGACACAAGCCTCCTGCAAGAACAAAGATTCATCTTGGATGGATCGCTTCTTGGCAATGGCCATCAGCAGCCAAGAAAATGTTTACGACACATGTTAGAACTTGTTCAAGAATATTGAGCAAACTTGCAGTTGAGTTTTCGCCATCATCTCACCTTGTCCCTGACAGGGGGGAAAATGGTGGTCATGTACAAGCTTCGACGTCAGATCAAGCGAGCCTGAGCCACAATCTCTCATTCCATGTTCAGAGATGTAGCCGAGACATAGCGGCTCAAGCTTAGCCTGAGCCACAATTGGCCATTCCAGACTGCATTCGCAGATGTCGCAGACACGCATGCCCATGAGCATGCCTTCGGCTGGTGGACAACCTTAAACCATCATCTTTGGTCGTAGGACCTAAAACCAGTCACGTGTAGTAGACCTCCCTTTCTTTTAGGTTGAAGGTCTCCCTTTCATATATGAGGGACACTTCCTCTAGTAGAAGCCTTCAGCTTCTTGCCAGCTTTGGTTGAGTTCCAAGAAATGCTTCAAGCATTCCATAGTTGTTGGTAATCCTAAAACCATCACAGGTAGTAGACCTCCCTTCTTTTAGGTTGAAGGTCTCCCTTTTTTATGAGGGACAATTCCTCTAGCAGAAGCTTTCAGCTTCTTTCTAGTTTTGGAAGAGTTCCGGGAACTGCAACAAGTTTTGCATTCCAGTGTTGGTGGTCATCCTTAAAACCACCTCTTTTTTCCAACATTTCAGAGAGTTGATTCAACCCAAGTGTTGTCATGCATACTTTGCAGATTTGTATTACAAATCTCTTCTTGGACTCACACATACCCCTTCGGATTAAGGGAGGATGTTGGAACACCTAATCCTACATGGGTAGGTGTGGAATGCGAAAAGTCACAATGGAGTCCAAGTGACCTTGGAATGTGAAACCAAGAGTCACACCATTGTATTATAAATGTACATCATGTATAATGGAAAAATAAGTGAGCTACACGCTTATCATTCATTGTGTGTTGAGTCTTTTGTGTGTGTGTGTTCATCCTTTCTCATACACCATGTGTGTGCTTAACATGGTATTTAACACAGACGAAACCAATTTACATAATAAAACATGCAGCGATATTTTCCCCTTCAAATCAGTGTCTCATTAAAATAATATCAAAGCTTCCAAGGGTTCATTTACTAAAAAAATGGCCCATTGAAAACAAATACAAGCTATAAAAAAAATCTCATAATTTTTTGGGCACTTGTATGGCCTATATGGCCCTCCAAAATTTATCAACCCCTTCAACCTACTAATCCACTGTATGGTCGCACGTATGACCCGCATGTGCGGCCTTCAACTTGTTGCTCAACTATTTTGTACGAACTATGTGTAGGTTAGTTACTCTAGTACAGAGTTCTCTTGTTGTCTTCCCTAGACCTAATCAATGGATGAAAGCCCTTTATCACCCTTGCTAAGATCTCCTCGAGTCATTGTCCTTTATGTCTCAATCAATGTGTCTTTCTCTTCACCCAACCTTACCTTTTTATAATTTGAATTTTTGACTGAATCAAATAAACATTGACGACTAAGTCTCCATAACCATAATCTCTCAATGAGATTAATGGTTGAGATTAAGTCTAGATCAACGATTTGGATTCATCTTATTCACTAAAGTAAAAACATTACATTTAATAGATTTTAATCTCATTTTCATAAAAGGCATTTCACTTTAATAATTCATTTAATTGTAAATTACTAAGGTAAAGACTTTGGATGACTTCCACACATCTCGACACTTAGATCTATGCGGAAGTACCTGTTTAAGCTACAATAATCAACATTAGGGTTAGGTCAGAGCGAAATCATCATTTTTCAGCATTATTTGCCTTCAATATTCTTGTCCTAGGGTTAGAACTTGTATGCATTCATTTGGAAAAGTAAAAAATATAATTTTACATGCATTTTTCAGCTATAAATTAGGGCTGATGTCTAGGGCTTATCATGTTGCTTTATGTACTTTCCACCATGGAAAAGTGTTGGAATTTACTATTTTGTTTACTAGCCCTAATTTTCCACTTTTTTATCATAGATTATTCTGATATTTTCTTATTGATGTTAATAAAATATTTACATGTTGTATATTGCTAATTGAAGCCCTAGTCTATAGCAACAAAGCATAATTTATGATTGCATGTGTTTGGGAACCTCTTTAAGCCTTTATTGGTCAAACTAAGCCCTCTAGATTAAGGCATAGGGACCTTTGGACTCGCTCTCTTGAAATTATTACTTAAGACAACCAAAATCCCAATTATTACATACTTGTTCTCGGGTGAATCTTGTTGTAGAACCCTTGGGGGAGCCATGTAGCCTAAGTTTATTAGATTACTTGATCCCTATGATCTACTAGGGAAGCCTCCCTTGAAGGTATTGTGTCCGACCATAGAAACAAGGAGAGTAGTTGCTAGGATAATAGTAGTAACTCCCCCATTGTTGCTCTCAATCTACATTGCTTAGTGAGGCTTTGCACTAGGGTACTAGATTTTGCAGTAACAATTACATAATTTTTTCTTTTTTTTTGGTTTGCGTGTTCTGATACTTATCCCACATTTGGAAGAACAGCTAAAAATTGAATTTTAAATTATTACTACAAGTCTACAACAAATTTGGTAAGGTGATGAGAGTGCATGGTTGAAATTGCACCTATGATTTGTCATGTGTGAGATTGATTTAGTGTAATATTCCCTTTTTTGGTGTCACCTATGACAGGTTAGGATGGACTTCCAGAGTTATGAGCAGATAGGTCACAGGTACAAGTTGGTGTCATCAGTGGGCCCAGGGGCTTTTTGGAGGAGTTTTGAGGAGTTTCTATGAGGTTTGGTGGCATTCGCTTGATATATTCCATCATCCAAGCAGTTTTCCTTTCGTTCCGATGCATTCCGACAACTTTTGGAAAATTGAGTTATTAATGGGCCTAACTCAATTAATGATGCCTAAGGTTGCATTTCGGGAGGAATTCTTGGCATAACACCTTATAGTGTAATAGCTCATTGGAACCGCGTTAAATTCTGAATATGTTCTATGCTTAGATGCAAATACACTTTCAACTTCTAGGGCTCAATAAAAGTAAGATGCAGATAGAACATACCGATAGATCAATGGAAGACAAGCCAATAAAAAACAGAGATAAAGAATGGTGGCGTTACGGCGATCAGTAGGATGCTTCAACCAGCAAAGACTTCATAAGGTCAGCCACCCACATATGTCACACAACCCAAACAAGAGTACTCCACAAAGACGCAGCACCAAGAACGCAGCTCTATCACCATCAAGAGAGAAGAAAATGCCTTCACACATTGTGTGTATAATGAATTCCAAGTCTCTCCAATATATAGGCATCTTTGGGGGTGTGTGACACATCTCTTATGCATGTGGGATAAAACAGGCCGACCTTGCACATGTGGTATAAATTCGAAATACATGTTTTTCTCATCCGATCAAGATGATCTTTAGATCGATTTTGCACCTTTCTGAAAGAAGAACCCAATGAAAATATTGGCATCGTCATCTGAGCATCACATCATGGAGTTTGGACCTAGTTGTCCAAAATTAACACTCCCTCTCAACTAGGGAGAACTCCATCCACCAGTGCCATCCAAACATCGTGCGTCATCCCGCCATAACTTGCTTCGCTGGCTTCTTTATTTCAAAACAAAAGGTGAGTCACAAAGACATCACTCACGGCTAACCCGAAGTTAGCTCAGAAGTGCAAAACCTCTATAGGACTCAAAGGAGTCACACACCAACCCGAAGTTGGTTTCACTGACACGAAGTCAGTTGGAGGTCTGAACCCTCACTTGGACTCGAGAGAGTCATATACTAACCCGAAGTTAGTTTCACTGACCCGAAGTTAGTTGGAGGTCTGAAACCTCGCTAAACTTGATCCCAGATCAAATGGTTGGACACGTGCCATCCTAGACATAGAGAGTATGGCAATCTCTGATGCGACCATCGGTCTTTCTATGGTCTCTATTCACATTTCCAACCTCATTGGCCAAATGAGAGGTAGTTCCCATGAGTCTGAAACTCCATGGGTAGGATGCATACGGGGCACAGATCAAAGAGAGGTAAACCAACTCAATATCATCACGGTGGGGTAGAAGCACACCAACTAGGTTCGGCAAGCATAGCCCAGTGATTGCTTATAGCACCAAGAAGTTATCCCCAAAAACCCCCCTGGAGCGCCCAAAGCTCATTGTCCAACATGACCCTCCAAATAGGGTCGTTCCACAATTCCAAGATTCTCACAGAAGGTTAGGAACATGGCCTTCCCCAAGGGCATTGTGAGAATATTTGCGACCTGCTCATCAGTTCCTATATGATCGAGCCTTACGGTGCCTCACTGTACCATATCCCAGATAAAGTGGTACCAGCCATCAACATGCTTCGAACAATCGTGGAACCCGGGATTCTATGACAAACGAATCCCCCTCTGGTTATCACAAAGGATAACGATGGCATCTAGCACATGCTCGAACAGCTCACTGAAGAGCTTTCGCACCCAAGTGGCTTCACAACAGGCCATACATGTTGTAATGTATTCAGCCTTAGCAGTGCTCAAAGCTACCGACTTCTGCTTCCTGCACGAAGCAGACCCAAGTGTGAAGCAGCGTCCAGATGTGCTCTTGCGATCCACCACACTGCCAACCCAATCAACATTGGTATATCCATGTAGTGTCATACTCCCGGCAGTGTATCTTAGCCCATGTTCTATCGTGCCTCAAAGATATCTCAAGAATTTCATGGCACCAACCCAGTGAATGTTATGAGGATCAACCATGTGTTGACTCAAAGTGTTCACTGCACAACATATGTCCCGACGGATGTTCCCTAAGAACATCAAGGCCCCTACGAGTTTATGATACTCAGTAGGATTTGTTAGCACGGGCCCAGCAGCGCTGCCACTCAACTTCTTAAAGTTGAGCTTCATCGGTGTCGTCACGGACTTACAGTCCACCATATCAAATCTTTCCAGAAGCTTCACAATTGTCGACACGGACTTACAGTCCACCATATCAAATCTTTCCAGAAGCTTCACAATGTATTTTCCTTGAGAAAGGAAAATCTCGCCAGGTCTCTGCCAGACCTCCAGGCCTAGGAAGTAGTGCATCAGTCCTAGGTCCTCTCGAATTCAGCAGCAAGCTCCCTCTTACACTGATGAATGAGAGGGTCAGCACCTGTCAGGAAGAGGTCGTCCACATATAGCACCAGAATGAGAGGCTTCTCTCTATCAACCTTGAAGTAAGGGTTCGGATCAGCATTACTATGAGTGAAGCCCAGCTTCATCAGGTAGCTATCTATCATCTCATACCAAGCCCTGGGGCTAGCCAACCTGCAAACATGGGTGTCTCGATCCTGGACTTCGAATCCCAGAGGTTGCTCTTTCTACACCTCTTCCTTTATCACACCATGCCAAAAGGCGATCTTCACATCCATCTGATGAAGATTTCGTCCTTGCGTAGCAGCAAGGGTAATAATAGATTATAGGTGCAATAATAATCAGTGCCTTCCTAGAGAAGTCTCAGGCAACACATTTTCCCATCAGATCCATGCTTGATCTTATATCGAGGTGACAACAACTTTGTCCTGTGGTCTAGGGACCATATCCCAGACATCACCCTCGCATCCTTCCAGACTTGATGCTTTACAGCTTCTTCAAATGATCCAGGCTCATATTGTACTCATGGCAGCTAGATACCTCTGGTATTTATATGGCTTCTTGTTTTTTATTTGGAATTTCCCCCTTGAAGCCATGTGTCTTTGAGCCATGAGGATCTTCTTTCTTTCAGCAATTATATTAGCCCAGGAGCATATACGGTTGTAGTCTCCCTCTTAATGCCCGCTTCTCTTGTGAGAGAAGACATCTATTTTAACTGAGGGCATCCGAGATACCAACTCGAAAAGGAGTTTTGTACTCAGGGGCCTGAACCTTATTCTCCCACAGTCAAAGCCATCCAAGAATCATAGCCATATACTGCATCTTGGCATGTATCATATACAATATTTGTTCAAAACTTCACAGGCTTTGCTAACCATGGTTCAAGACTCCAACAACATGACTGAAGGTTGCAAAAACTTCACAGTTCACACTTTCAAGTTTATCATTACACTGCAATTTGAGACTGATATTGTCACAAGCTTACTGCTACTATGAATTTCGTCAAATATAGGTGTCTGTCTATGTCACTGTCATAGTGACAGTGACATAGAATCACAGATTACTTTCTTAGCTCCTCAAATTTGCAACTACAGAAATACACTATGAACTGTCATCACTGTCATATCACTAATTACGATGTTGCCATAATTTTATCATACCCATCACTATCTTCTTCCTCATTGTCATATTGCCATACAGTACTGAATATTTCTAACTTCATGGTCATACATATTCTGCCATATGTCACTGTTCAGGTTAGGGCACCCAAAGGTTTTGTTACAGCCCTAAACACTCCAACAGCTACCTAGAAGACTACGGCGTCTCCTCCACAAGATGGCACTCGGTTTCTACTTTGAAAAGTACAGGGTTGCGGCCAAGACTTCATTCAGAGATTAGTGTTGTTGCACACCCAGCTGCCCACAAAAATCCTTGCATACTTTAACTTCAATACATCTGCCTTCTTACAGTAGATTTTCAAAGCACTGCACTTAAGGCTCAAATATCAACCCAACAAGTCTGCCTTCACATAATGATTATGTTGCTCCAACGTCACTGATCATAGGTTTCGAATTCACCCTTTTATCCACACATTTAAAACTAGCTCTATCCACGGAGCTTCTTCATCAAATCATTGTTTATACGATGTGTTCTGGGCTATTATTCACTGAATAGTGATATCGTTATTGATCCTTAAATCTGCATATTATTCTCTTCTGGAATCTCCAATTATACTCGGAATAAATCCGCATCTTATTCACTTGCAACGATGCTCAGAATATCCGCATTGATATTCCTGTCCATAGTCTGCACTTAGCGTAATCTGCATTTGACCATACTTCATCATACTTTTCTTCACCTTAGATGTATCTGCGTTATTCGTGACCCGCATTTATATCCTAGAAGAGTCTGCACTTGTTGTTATGTATATTCTGCACTGTATGTTATGTATTGTCCGCATTTGTTGTTACATATAATCTGCATTGTATTGTCTGCATTTGTTGTTACATATAATCTGCATTGTATTGTCCGCATTCTACTTCAGCGACCGCACTATATTTTGTCGTGTTACCACACTTCCTTGCAGAGATTGCGACTTAGTTTACAATGTCCACCAAACATAGAACATAAGCGGCTGAAGTAGCCTTCCAAGTGCAGCGGCCCACCAACAGCAGCATACGCTGCCATTCCTTGCATCCACGACACTTCTACGCAGACTGAAGCAGCCTTTAATTGACTCGGCCCTCTAGGGAGTTGCCTCGGCCTCCCTTCACAGTAATTCAGTCCTCAAACATATGCCTTTCAGACAAGGGCTCTTTCAACAACTCTCCAAATTGTACATAAGCTTCCATACTAGACTGTTCAACTTAGCCTTTCTATACTCAGAATTAATCGAAACCAAAAGACAAATGCATACCTTTGAAGGACCACATATTTCAGCCCTTGATTACACCTCAACTTGTGCACTGATTCTTGAAGAATCTTGTCCCTAGTTAGGGTTTTTGTTAGATCATGACAGCCTGAATTTCAGTCACTAGTATACCTCAAAACCTGTGCATAATCTTTATTCCAGGTCCTTCATTCCTTTGTTCTAGCTTTAATCAATTGTGGCCTAACTTGAACGTCTTTTTAGGCGTTACGGCTTACCCAAGACAGATACTCGGCCTAGAGAGAAGGGCTTCTCCAAGTCCTCACGTATTTCAAACTAGCAACCTATATTGCTGCTATAGCAGACTCCTTTCTGCAACCTGTTATAGAGATTCCTCACACATAAATAGCACAGAAACGTTATTCAAACATACCTTATTTGCTCGTTGTTTGGTCTGCTCCTCTGTTGTTGATTTCGGCCTAGTTAGGGCTAGTTACCATTCCATTCCAGCCTTAAAATCTTGCTCAGAAATCCTTCTAATATATGCGGGTTTCATCACCTGTAGGGCTGCTCATATATGCTGAAGATTTGAGCTACTTCTAGCCCTCTTTTCTGCCTAACAGACCTCAATTAGGGCCGCGGCTCTCCTTCAAAAATCTGTATAGAATGCAACCCTCCTACGTAGAATTACCCACACACAAAAGTATGACAACACATACCAGATCTCCCTTACACAACTCGGCCCTCCTGCATGGTTGTCTAGCCCTCAAAACATGGACTGTCCTTCCTGTTATGACAGCGGCTCCCCCTTTCAGCCCTTCAATCAGTCTGCGGCAACCTATTTTGAGGATTGTCTCACCTCAAATGAGCCTTCAAACAAACCCCAACTCCTATGGCCCTCAGCAAGGTACTGCGGTTGTCCTTTAGCAATTCGGTGTTCCTGAATTGACATCAAAACAGGCCCTCTCACCCACGCTGGTCCAGACTTCCTTGCTGCAGCCTAGAACAGAAAATACCTCTCTCCATCGAGCTCTTGTGAGGCAAGTGTTGCACACAATGGATCTTTCCCAATAGATCGATGATTGCTTTCAACACAAATTGGGCTTTGTCTTCACCTTAGCTCTGATACCATGTTAAATTCTAAAGATGTTCTATGCTTAGATGCAAATACACTTTCAACTTCTAGGGCTCAATAAAAGTAAGATGCAGATAGAACATACCGATAGATCGATGGAAGACAAGCCAATAAAAAACAAAGATAAAGAATGGTGGCGTTACGGCGATCAGTAGGATGCTTCAACCAACAAAGACTTCATAAGGTCAGCCACCCACATATGTCACACAACCCCAAGACAACCCAGACAAGAGTACTCCACAAAGACGCAGCACCAAGAACAGCTCCATCACCCTCAAGAGAGAAGAAAATGCCTTCACACATTGTGTGTATAATGAATTCCAAGTCTCTCCAATATATAGGCATCTTTGCGGGTGTGTGACACATCTCTTATGCATGTGGGATAAAACAGGCCGACCTTGCACATGTGGTATAAATTCGAAATACATGTTCTGCTCATTCAATCAAGATAATCTTTAGATCGATCTTGCACCTCTCCGAAAGAGGAACCCAATGAAAATATTGGCATCGTCATCTGAGCATCACATCATGGAGTTTGGACCTAGTTGTCCAAAATTAACAAACCGGAACCAAAAGATCTACAGGAAGGGATGGCTAGGAGTGATTTTCAGTGACCTAAGGAGGCAAGGTGGCCAATTGACCATTTTCCTACATTAAAAAGAATATTTTAATTAAAGGAAATGTGCTTAATGATTAAAATAATAATAAAATAGGAGCTTCTAGAGGAGTCCATCAGATCTATAAAAAGAGGAGGAAGGGCCATTAGAGATTATCTTGGATTGGATCATTTTCTTGTGTGAGAGGTTTGAGAACTTGGTTCTCAACTCCATTGGTAGCCCCAAAACGAAAACCCTTGTGTGATTTGTGAGTGTTGGACGAAAACCCAACTCTCTTGAGGAGACTTCATTCAGGGGTTTCGCAGAGCTTTAGGGATATTGGAGTGAGGATCATTTAGATCTTCAATTGGTGCTTCAGTCGATTCAGTGGCAGCGGTTGTTGGAGGGAGAGTGCAGTTGTTTAGCTTTGGAGGCCAGCACAGTGCAACAGTTCATATTGGTGGCCAGTTTTCCATCTCAGCGATTTTGGGTAAGATATGCATGTAACCCCAATTTACCATTTATAATAAAATGTTGAGATTCTTCTTGTTCAATGTGTAATGGATTGCAGTGCTCTATATGTTTTTATATTTACATGGCAATCTTTTGTTAAGTAAATGTTGATTTTACGGCATAATGTGGGGTTAAGTTATTTTCTGCAATTTTAGTTAAAATAACCCACTTGGGATATTACAGTGGTATCAGAACTAACTTTCCTGCCAACCTAAGGGTCTGTTGTGAAATATAGTGGGTGGTTTTCGTTAGACATCTAGGGTTAAATCCCTATTTGCAGAAATATTTTGAAACAAGATTGGATTGCTCTTTTTGGTGATTGAATTGCACGGCTCCAAGTTTTATCTTCTATCCCAAATCTGGAGGGCTGAAGATCTATATTTGGAGATTGATTTTTTTAAGTTTAATTCATATTGGTATCATTAAAATCCATGGGTCAACCCACTGTTGATGGCACTAATCTGAGCTACGAAGTGCTGAAAGACGTTGAATCATCGGTGCTCCATTAAATTTCAAGACGTCAACTTGCAATTCAGCGGTCAATACAGAAAAAAATCAAAATTTCAGGCCGGAACTTAACGTATTGGGAGACCAATTTGTAAGTCGCGTCTCTATGCATGCAAAGGTCGACTGATTTATTTGGGTCCAGGTGAAGCACGAGCAAAATTCGGACCTCCATTAATTAGACACCGCGATAACGACTGATCCAAACCGGTGAACCAGAATTACATAACTATCAAGATGGCCGACTTCTGTGAGAAGAACAGGTCAATTTTCCTTAACAGAGGGGGCACGTGGCTATTAAGTATGCGTCGACATCGTTGACCTGAAGCCGCAGTTCCAGTTGAAGAGGCACGGGGTTATGTTGCATCAGATGGTCTGTGTGGGCCAACAATTTCAAACGCACAACACATTCCTTGTGTCGAATCTGGATCCAATCATTGCCTCAATGGGGCTGGCGACAGAATTCGAGTTGTTCGCAGGTCTCAATAATTAATTAAAGCATTGGTTCTCATCTTAGGAGTCGTGAGTACGCGCAACACATTCCTTGTGTCGAATCTAGATCCAATCATTTCCAAAGTGGGGATGGCGACAGAATTCGAGTTGTTCGCAGGTCTCAATAATTAATTGAAGCAATGGTTCTCATCTTAGTGTTGAAATTTGGTACCGGAGGACAGGTGGTTCCCTAAGGCTTTGATCTTTGGCCTAGGGAAAAGTGTCCAAAAGAATTTAATTTTTCTCCTAAAGTAACTTTATAATTTTTTATAAAGTTAAATCTAATTTAAAAGTGACTTAAGTGATAAAATTACTAAAGTGACTTTATAAAGTTATAAAGTCAAATCTAATTTTAAAGTGACTTTAAGTGATAAAGTTACTAAAGTTAAAGTGACTTTAAATAAAGTCAATATAAAATTAGAAAGGAAAAAGTGACTTTGGAAATAAAAGACTAAGTGGGTCTTTATTAAAGTGGGGTGAATTAAAAATGAAAAGTGAGATTTAAATCAGCATTTAATCTCAACCCTAGATCTCAATCTATCTCAGCCATTGGATTTAGGGATTCCCCAAAAGTCACTTAGGGTTAAGTTAAAGGAGGAAAAGGAGGAAAAGGTCATTCATTCTTTCATGAGCAGATTGGGAGAAGGAGAGCAAGAGAGCAAGGGAGATTTCTGGGCAGTGAGGAGAAGGAGGCAGCAGCTTGGCACACATTCCAAGGCCATATTTCAGCAAGACCGTACAGCAGAGTTTGCACACAGTTCAAGGCAGATTTGGCACGATTTCCAAGGCAGAATCCGTACAGCAGCTTGTGGCACGTTTTCCAAGGCAGCCGTACCATTTTCTGGGCACAGATTTCGAGTGAGAAGTTGCTGTTTTTGCTGCACGCTTTTCTAGACAGGCCGTACAGCCTGTAGCTGATTGCTGTCACAAAAATCGAGGCAGATTTCCGTACAACAGCATTTAATACAACTGCACGCATTCCAAGGAGGCCGTACAACAACATTTATTGCTGTTTTGCACGCAAAAAGAGGAGGCCGTACAGCAGAAATTAATGCTGTAATTTTTGGGCACGTTTTTCAAGGAAATACGCACAGCATTTATTGCTGGTTCAGTTTTACTGTCTGCACATTTTCCGAGGCGGTGGTTAAGCACGGAAAACGAGATAAGTTGTAAAAGTTTACTTGTTGATTTTTCTGAATATTTCTCTCACTGTAAAAAGCATTTTTCAGAAATAAGAAGGAGCTCTCAAACTGGTTTTCCCCAAGAGTTGTAGGGGGTTTTTCCAGGGTCACCTTGACCAAAAATACTGAGTTATGATGTGTTGAATGACTGTTTGTTACTGCTGTTATTTTATTTCTGCATTTACAACATTCTGAAAAAATTTCCAGAATTTGTGTTTTCAGCAAAATTTATTTTCCAGTTATTAAATGTATGGATATGGGAAAGAGCATTTAATTATTTTGGAGTAATAAGGTGAAAACTGAAAACCGGGGTGGGAAATAGAATTTTCTACATGGTATCAGAGATTGAGTGCTGAAAGAGCAGTTTGGGACAGCAAGGAAGAAAATTACAGCTTGCTGATTTTTCACTCAGAAAATTCCAGCAAGCTGATTTTTCACAAACAGCAGATTTTTACCTTTACTACAGCAGTGTTATTTTTCAGTTTTAGGACAGCAGGATGTCATTGGGACTGAGGGTGGAGGATAGGCTGGATGGGCATTCCAACTACAGCATTTGGAAGGAGAGAATGCAGAGTATCATTGAGGAGGCAGAAGTCTGGGACATTATGGTACATACCACACAGAACCCTGTGAATGTGCCTACTGATGCTACTCAGTTGGCAGCATATAATAAAAAGAACAACAAGGGTAAGAGGTTGATTCTAGACGGAATCAAAGACCATTGCATTCCTCATGTGAGAGGAAAGAGAAATGTTCATGAGATGTGGACAACATTGTCCAATCTCTACCAGAGTACCAATGAGAACCGGAAAATGGTCCTGAAGGAGAAGATGAAGACCATTAAGATGGGCAATGATAGTGCAGCTGGATATCTCACAAAGATTACTAATGTGAGAGATGAGTTGGCAGCGATCGGAGAGGCCATTCCACCCACTGAGTTGGTGCGGATTGCAGTGAATGGCCTCCCCCGTTCATGGATGAACTTTGCTGATGGAGTTTGTGCACGTGAGACCCTTCCCACATGGGAGAGGTTTTGGGATGATTGCATTCAGACAGAGATCAGGAAAGGTCAGCTTGAGGCAGCCAAGCCAGTTGAGCAGGATGAGGATGTAGCACTGTTGGCAGGACGCAAGAAAGGCAAAGGGAAGAAGCAGGCTTCCACAAGCAATGGTGGGGGCAAAGGCAAAGGTAAAGGTAAACAGGATAACACACAGAAGGACCATTCCAAAGTGAAGTGTTGGAATTGTCAGAAGATGGGACACTATGCAGTTGTGTGTCCGGAGAAGAAGAAGAAGAAGGGGAAGAACCAGAGTATGGCAGCTTCAGCAGAGGTTGAGGACTTTGCAGATCGCTTTGACCGAGAGTTTGGGTTCATTGCGTGTGAGTCTTCTAGTGTAGGATTACCTGCCACACAGGTTCAGAGGGAGCATGCATTTCCCCCGATTAGCGGAGCATCTTCGGGTATCTGGTATGTGGACAGTGGGGCTTCACGTCACATGACAGGAGTCCGTGAGTACTTCTCAGAGCTTTCAGAGAGTGGCACTGATGTAGAGGTAGTACCTTGCGGATGACAGAAAGTTGTTAGAGCGAAGCTATGTGGGAACACGATATTTCGTAGGGAGTCCAAACCTCCCTTTAGCGTGCCGATGTCTCTTATGCCGTGATGAGGAAGAACCTCATATCCGTCTCGGCCTTGGGAGGTGGCGCAGGACAGTGAGATACTATTCGTGAGGACACAAAGGATGTATCTCTGTGTGGGTATTTTCTGAGGCGTCCACGAGAGTGATAGGTGTACGCCATGCAAAGGTGTACATGTTTGCATTTCAGTCCCTTTTGGCATTGAGCAGTAGTACCGACAGCAGAGCTAGCAGTTCTGAGCAGTGTGAGATTTGGCACCGCAGGATGGGGCACATGCATCATGGAGCCTCGAGGACTTTGCGGGAGATCACTACAGGTGTGCCAGAGTTCAGTACTGATCACTTTGATACTTGCAGAGGATGTGCGATGGGCAAGTTTGCCAAATCCCCTTTTCCCAGCAGTGACAGCAGAGCGACTGGGATACTTGATTTGATTCATTCCGATGTGAGCGGTCGGATGTCTCATGTTTCCTTCATTGATGATCACTCCAGGAGGACCTGGATTTATTTCTTGAAGACCAAGAGTGAGGTCTTCAAGCGGTTTCAGGAGTTCAGAGCTCTTGTGGAGACACAGACAAGTCGGAAGATCAAGTCCCTGAGGTCGGACAATGGAGGAGAGTACACCCTTGGAGAGTTTGTTGACTATTGTGCGGAGGCAGGCATTAGGAGGGAGCTCACTGTTCCTTACAACCCCCAGCAGAACGGGGTTGCGGAGAGGAAGAACAGATCCATCGGAGGGGCTGCCAAAGCCACGTCACATGATCAGGGGTTGCCATTGTTTTTGTGGGCAGAGGCCTGCAACACAGCTGTTTACTTGCAGAACAGGAGTCCGCATCGTGCCTTAGGGCACATGACTCCGGAGGAGGCTTTTTCTGGGAAGAAGCCTGATATGGGTCATCTTCGTATCTTTGGGTGCATGACATACTCCTACATACCCAAGGAGAAGAGGACCAAACTAGAGCCCACTGCAGAGAAGGGTATCTTTGTGGGCTACAGTGAGACCTCCAAGGCTTTTCGGATTTACATTCCTGCGCAGAGGAAGGTTGTTGTCAGACGGGATGTGAAGTTCGAGGAGGACAGGGCCTTTAGGAGGTCACGGGAGTTAGAGTATCTGGATCAGCCAGACCCTCAGCAGCAGTTGAGTCAGTCACAGGGATCCAGTGGGCAGGGATCAGGAGGACCCGGAGGTACATCTATGACGATGTCAGGTCCGTCAGTGGGGAGTGGCTCGCAGAGTCAGAGGGGTGGTGCTATGGGCAGCACGCAGAGCAGTCCACAGAGCAGTTCACTGGGGAGTCCACTGATGGACAGTTCACACGGTACCTCGGCATCTACAGGTTCAGGTGCAGGCAGGAGGACAGCAGACAGACAGTCAGGAGTTCAGGCTCCTGATGTTGAGGAGGAGGAGTTTTATTCTCCGGCGGGAGAAGTGCACTCAGGGAAGAGGAAGCCCAAGTGGCTTCAGGACACCTTGAGAGATGCCACATCTGTTCCTGAGCCTAAGAGGCCGGTCAGAGAGAGCAGACCACCTGAGAGGTTTTGTAGCTATATGGCGATGGCTACCAGCATCCTTGACTCTGAGCCTTCTAGCTATGAGGAGGCAGCTAGCCAGCAGGTCTGGAGAGAGGCCATGCAGGAGGAGTATTATTCTATCATGAAGAATGATGTTTGGGAGGTGGTGCCGAGGCTTGAGGGCAAATCCGTGGTTACTTCCAGATGGCTTTACAAGGTAAAGAATGCTGCAGATGGCAGCATTGAGAAATTCAAAGCGAGGTTTGTGGCTAGAGGGTTCTCCCAGGTAGAGGGAGTTGATTATGAGGAGACCTTCGCTCCCGTGGCTCGATATACTTCGATTCGCTCCATTATATCGATAGCAGCAGAGATGGGTTGGAAGATCCACCAGATGTATGTGAAGACCGCATTTCTCAATGGCTTCATACAGGAGGAGGTGTACATTGAGCAGCCACAGGGCTTTGAGGTGCATGGGAAGGAGTCCCATGTGTGCGGACTGAAGAAGGCCCTTTATGGCCTGAAGCAAGCTCCCAGAGCTTGGTACTCCAGGATAGATACTTACTTGCAGAAGATGGGTTTCACAAAGAGTGAGGCAGATCCGAACCTTTACTATATTGTCATAGGTGAGGAGCCTCTCATTCTGGTGCTATATGTGGATGACTTGGTCATTACAGGTGCAGAGAGACTCATAGAGCACTGCAAGAGAGATCTTGCGGCGGAGTTTGAGATGAAGGACATTGGCTTGATGCATTACTTTTTGGGTTTGGAGGTGTGGCAGGAGGAGGGGCATTTCTTCCTGGGACAGGGGAAGTATATTGTGGACATCCTTGGCAGATTCCACATGGAGGATTGTAGACCCATGTCGACACCGATGATCACCAACTGGAAGAAGCTTCATGCTTCGGATTCCGAGTTGGTGGATCCCACATTGTACAGACAGCTGATTGGTTCCTTGATGTATTTGGTCAACACTAGACCGGATATTTGTTTTGCAGTCAACATGATGAGTCAGTTTATGTGTGAGCCTAGGAAGGTTCACTGGGTGGCTGCAAAACACATTTTGCGATACTTGCAGGGGACAGTGGATTATGGTCTGGACTACAGGCAGGGGGATGGAGTGAGATTGGCAGGTTACACTGATTCTGATTGGGCAGGTTGTGCTTCTGATAGGAAGAGCACTTCGGGGTGCTGTTTTGGGTTGGGTTCGGCAGTTGTGTCATGGTTCAGCCGAAAGCAGCAGTCAGTAGCATTGAGTTCAGCGGAAGCAGAGTATATGGCAGCCAGTCTGGCTAGTTGTGAGGCCATCTGGCTTCGCAAGATGTTGTTTGGCTTATTTGGTCAGCCGTTGAGACCTTCAGTGATTTACTGTGATAATCAGAGTTGCATTAAACTCACGGAGAATCCAGTATTTCATGACAGGTCAAAACATATCGGGATCAAATATCATTTCATCAGAGACTATGTTCAGAAAGGAGCTGTGAAGCTTGAGTATATTCCCACTGATGAGCAGGTTGCAGATATTCTTACCAAAGCCTTACCCCATGGGGCAAGCATGTCTACTTCAGAGACAAGATGGGTGTGGTGAGGAACACCTTCCTCGGTAAGAGGGAGTGTTGAAATTTGGTACCGGAGGACAGGTGGTTCCCTAAGGCTTTGATCTTTGGCCTAGGTAAAAGTGTCCAAAAGAATTTAATTTTTCTCCTAAAGTAACTTTATAATTTTTTATAAAGTTAAATCTAATTTCAAAGTGACTTAAGTGATAAAGTTACTAAAGTGACTTTATAAAGTTATAAAGTCAAATCTAATTTTAAAGTGACTTTAAGTGATAAAGTTACTAAAGTTAAGAGACAAGATGGGTGTGGTGAGGAACACCTTCCTCGGTAAGAGGGAGTGTTGAAATTTGGTACCGGAGGACAGGTGGTTCCCTAAGGCTTTGATCTTTGGCCTAGGGAAAAGTGTCCAAAAGAATTTAATTTTTCTCCTAAAGTAACTTTATAATTTTTTTATAAAGTTAAATCTAATTTAAAAGTGACTTAAGTGATAAAGTTAATAAAGTGACTTTATAAAGTTATAAAGTCAAATCTAATTTTAAAGTGACTTTAAGTGATAAAGTTACTAAAGTTAAAGTGACTTTAAATAAAGTCAATATAAAATTAAAAAGGAAAAAGTGACTTTGGAAATAAAAGACTAAGTGGGTCTTTATTAAAGTGGGGTGAATTAAAAAATGAAAAGTGAGATTTAAATGAGCATTTAATCTCAGCCCTAGATCTCAATCTATCTCAGCCATTGGATTTAGGGATTCCCCAAAAGTCACTTGGGGTTAGGTTAAAGGAGGAAAAGGAGGAAAAGGTCATTCATTCTTTCATGAGCAGATTGGGAGAAGGAGAGCAAGAGAGCAAGGGAGATTTCTGAGCAGTGAGGAGAAGGAGGCAACAGTTTGGCACACATTCCAAGGCCATATTTCAGCAAGACCGTACAGCAGAGTTTGCACACAGTTCAAGGCAGATTTGGCACGATTTCCAAGGCAGAATCCGTACAGCAGCTTGTGGTACGTTTTCCAAGGCAGCCGTACCATTTTCTGGGCACAGATTTCGAGGGAGAAGCTGCTGTTTTTGCTGCACGCTTTTCTAGACAGGCCGTACAGCCTGTAGCTGATTGCTGGCACAAAAATCGAGGCAGATTTTCGTACAGCAGCATTTAATACAGCTGCACGCATTCCAAGGAGGCCGTACAGCAGCATTTATTGATGTTCTGCACGCAAAAAGAGGAGGCCGTACAGCAGAAATTAATGCTGTAATTTCTGGGCACGTTTTTCAAGGAAATACGCACAGCATTTATTGCTGGTTCAGTTTTACTGTCTGCACGTTTTCCGAGGCGGTGGTTAAGCACGGAAAGAGATAAGTTGTAAAAGTTTACTTGCTGATTTTTCTGAATATTTCTCTCACTGTAAAAAGCATTTTTCAGAAATAAGAAGGAGCTCTCAAACTGGTTTTCCCCAAGAGTTGTAGGGGGTTTTTCCAGGGTCACCTTGACCAAAAAAACTGAGTTATGATGTGTTGAATGACTGTTTGTTACTGCTGTTATTTTATTTCTGCATTTACAGCATTCTGAAAAATTTCCAGAATTTGTGTTTTCAGCAAAATTTATTTTCCAGTTATTAAATGTATGGATATGGGAAAGGGCATTTAATTATTTTGGAGTAATAAGGTGAAAACTGAAAACCGAGGTGGGAAATAGAATTTTCTACACTTAGGAGCCGTGAGTAGGTTTAAGGGAGACTGCAAGGAGTGATCACGCATCAATACGATGTGGAAGTAGGCCGAGGGCATCAATTCGTCGTAGTCAGGCTACCATTCCAGAGCCCAAGCGATGCACGTGATTCATTCCTTGTGGTCTAGACAAAGAAACAAATAAGTCGTGATTGTTGGCAAAGCGAGACCGATCAAGGGCCAAAGTGCAGGGATTGGCACAGTTAATGCACAGGAAGTGGTGGACAAAGTTGTGATCGTATAGGTCCTATGCATTGGTAGCCTTGAGAATATTGATGACAGTATAGTTATTGGTACAAGCTAGCAAGAGGAATTGCGTATGAAAATATGAAGAACGTTGGTTTGTCATCAAAAATAAAATAATTGTGTGCACACGAGGGAGCAAGAACTTAGCTGGAAGAAGAACGTGATTCAAGCTACAATGACTAGTTGCAAACATATTAGTTCAGAGGAACCTCAAGGGATGCAACAGTCTTTCCTTGTAAAGCCAAGCAAGAATGCATTGTTCGCTGATTACATTTTCCAGAATTAAATCTCCTTGGGCTTCCACTATCTGCTGAAAGGTATGAGCCTTTCTATCTGCTATTAAACCTTACTTGGAATTTAAGTTCAATGTATATGGGAATAAACTCAGAACAGAAATTACAGTGTTCTGTACACAAATTGTTTGTTGAAATACATCAATGAACCAAAAACACAAAATTTTGTGAATATTCTAAGATTGCCTATTTTGTTGTCAATATTTATTCTTTGTTGTGTATTGAGGCAAATATTGATGTTGTAATAGTCAATAAATTCCCTAAGTAGTGACCAGAATTGACAGCTAGAGTATGTTGCTGAAGTAGCTTTTTATTACCATATATGTTGTTGAACAATGGGGTTCTTAAAACACCTCATGAACCAGCAAAGTAATACTACCATGGACTACAATATACAACAAAAAACAAAATTGAACAGCAAACACTCTTCAGGAGGAATATATGCCATCCTTCAAAAAAAACAGCCAAAAGATTTGCAGGAAGAATTGGGGATTGGTCACAAAATTCTTGCACTTGGAACAAATTTGAAACACATGAAGATGACATGGAGAGTTTTGTCCAAACTTGATGAACTTGATGAGCTCCTTTCCAAAATAAGCCAGTTAGAAGGAAGAAATTGATCTGGGCTCTAAAACTTGCTATGCTTGCTCTTATACAACCCAAGTTCTTGGAAGAACCTTGTGAGGGGTTCAGACTTCCAATTGCATCATGCCTCAGTAACATTATGAGGTTGACCGCACCTATAGCTCCTTTCAATGATGATGTTATGAGGGAAGTTTTCAAGTTAATAGTGGGGACTTTTCAGGACTTAGACAACAGTGCAGGTTCTATACCTTTGGGAAGAAGCTTGAGGTTTTAGGAGGTATGGAAACATTCAGAACTTATGACATCATGTTTGATCTTGAGTGTGATGGCCTGATTCTGCAGATGTTCCAATGCTTCTTCATCATTAGGAGACATCATCCTGACACAGTCATAGCACACATGCAATTCATCCTGTCGTCATGTATGGGAGACCGTGAGGCCATTTGTCAGGAGTTGCAGACTAGGTTGTTGAGCATTTGGAGGAGAGAGCAGCTGGTCTCACCTGCTGCTTATGAGCTAGCCCAAGGGCTAGTTGAGCAAAACATCGGGCTATTCAAGAGACAGTTGACCAGGGAGGAGTTGCTCCAGTTTGGTGGATCAGGCAGCAAAAACGAGTTGAGGAGGAAGGGGCTTTGCTTCATTTGCAAAGAACCTTGGGGGACTGATCACTCATGCTTGAGTGATGCAGATGATGTGGCAGAGGTAGAACAGAAGAACATTCCTTTTGTATGTCAGGATGACGACTCTTCTTCAGATGAGTCCATGGGATCATATGAGGATGTTTCTGGGGAGCGAGAGCAGTCATGCGGAGTTGATGACAATAGGTCGAAGTTGTATTCCAGTGTGCAGGGTGAGCAGTCAGGGGACTCTACAGGAGATACTCAGGGTGATGAGTCATTTGTGACGATTCAGCCGGAGCAGCATATGATGGAGCATGAGCCAGCAGAGGAGGATACTATGCACATCATGCGTGATAGCCCTTTGGGGGAGAGCCAGATGGAGGCTCACATTGAGTCTGTGATGGATATGCGGCTAACATTGGGGTCAGCCATTGAGGAGGAGTAGTCAAATGCACAAACATCAAGTACGTTGACAGTAGTTGCAGATCCATATCCTTTGAAGATGTTGGAGGTTGATGGGATAGTTCTGCAGGGGGCTAGTAGACAGCAGGAGCATGACATTCCTGATCAGGTGAGGGATGAGCTATTGGAGATGGTGGAGCATCCATCTTTGGGCTGACACACTGATGAGGTGCAGATAGATGCACATGCAATCAGCATAGTTGCAGTTCTTTCAAGGAGTAGCACTCTCCAAGAGTACATCGATGGGCTTGCAACAGATCTCGCTCACTTTGGCCTTTAATAGAGAGAGGGGCCTTCCTCTGCAGGCAGATCTCGTCGGCAGACGAGACAGAGCAGCATGAGTTGAGTATGGCTGGCGACAACACTCCAGACGTGTTCCGTATGCAGATGTCACTACACTGGATTCTTCTTCCACGATAGATTGGCGGGAGATCATGAGTTAGTACCCTATTGATGGTACGATCTTCTTCGTAGGGAGCACAACAGAGCAAGGACCCCTAAACATGACAGATGCTACAGCTTCCAGTTGGCAGTGGGGCACAAGTCGACAGTTCTTCAGTATTCCATCCCGACTTTAGGAGTGCAAGGTTAGCATGAGATCGAGTCAGGAGTTGGATTGGAGAGGTGATGAGTTGGTATGCAGTTGGCGACGCAGCTTACACAGTCAGAGCTGCAGCACAGCCGGAGCCATGGAGCATTGATGCTTGTTGGTGGTCTTCGCTTCGTAGGGCAGCAACTATAGCCAGAGGCAATGCACAGTCCGAGCCAGGGGACTTGGGCAATGATTTTCCATGGTGGCATTGGGATCCGAGAGGATCAATTTATGTTAGGTACAGTGAGAGAACAGTTTGGGATCCTGGCATTTAGGATTCTATTCCGGGGAACTTGACACAGGAGCATAGCAGCACCCAAGTGTTTGTATGGGATCCGGGCACTGGGTCTCAATTGCATCAGGCCAATCGAGTGGCTCACATATTTGGATTGCTTGAGGGCAAGAAACTTGGGGCAGAAGGTCTGTAATATTACCTTTTATGGTGTCACCTATGACAGGGTTAGGATGGACTTCCAGAGTTAGGAGCAGACAGGTCATAGGTACAGGTTGGTGTCATCAGCGGGCCCATGGGCTTTTTGGAGGAGTTTAGAGGAGTTTCTATGAGGTCTAGTGGCATTCGCTTGATATATTCCATCATCCGAGCAGTTTTTCTTTAGTTCCAGTGCATTCTCACAACTTTTGGAAAATTGAGTTATTAATGTGCCTAACTCAATTAATTATGCGTAAGGTGGCATTTCGAGAGGAATTCTTGGCAGAACACCTTAGTGTAATAGCTCGTTGGAACCGGAACAAGAAGATCTACAAGATGGGATGGCTAGGAGTGATTTTTAGTGACCTGAGGAGGCATGGTGACCAATTGACCATTTTCCTACAATAAAAAGAATATTTTAATTAAAGGAAATGTGCTCAAAGATTAAAATAATAATAAAATAGGAGCTTTCGGGCAACTTGACACAGGAGCATAGCAACACCCGAGTGTTTGTATGGGATCTGGGCACTGGGTCTCAATTGCATCAGGCCAATCGAGTGGCTCACATATTTGGATTGCTTGAGGGCAAGAAACTTAGGGCAGAAGGTCTATAATATTCCCTTTTATGGTGTCACCCATGACAAGGTTAGGATGGACTTCCAGAGTTAGGAGCAGACAGGTCATAGGTATAGGTTGGTGTCATCAGCGGGACCATGGGCTTTTTGGAGGAGTTTAGAGGAGTTTCTATGAGGTCTAGTGGCATTCACTTGATATATTCCATCATCCGAGCAGTTTTCCTTTAGTTCCAGTGCATTCTGACAACTTTCGAAAAATTGAGTTATTAATGTGCCTAACTCAATTAATTATGCGTAAGGTGGCATTTCGAGACGAATTCTTGGCAGAACACCTTAGTGTAATAGCTCGTTGGAACCGGAACAAGAAGATCTACAGGATGGGATGGCTAGGAGTGATTTTCAGTGACCTGAGGAGGCATGGTGGACAATTGACCATTTTCCTACAATAAAAAGAATATTTTAATTAAAGGAAATGTGCTCAATGATTAAAATAATAATAAAATAGGAGCTTCTAGAGGACTCCATCAGATCTACAAAAAGAGGAAGAAGGGCCATTAGAGATCGTCTTGGATTGGATCATTTTCTTTTGTGAAAGGTTTGAGAACTTAGATCTCTACGCCATTGGTAGCCCCAGGACGAAAACCCTCGGGGGATTTGTGAGTGTTAGACGAAAGCCCAACTCTCTTGAGGAGACTTCATTCAGGAGTTCCGCAGAGCTTCAGGGATATTGGAGTGAGGATCATTCTAATCTTCAATAGGTGCTTTAGTGAGTTTAGTGGCAACTGTTGTTGGAGGGAGAGTGCAGTTGTTCGGTTTTGGAGGCCAGCGCAGTGCAGCAGTTCATATTGGTGGCTAGTTTTCCATCTCAGCTATTTTGGGTCAGATATGCATGTAACCCCAGTTTACCATTTATAATAAAATGTTGAGATTCTTCCTATTCAATGTGTAATGGATTGCAGTGCTCTATATGATTTTATTTTTGTAAATTTTTGTAGATGTTCTATGCTTGATGCAACTTTACTTTTATAACAGCAATCACATAAACAGTTAAGTAAAAATGTTGATAGAACATACCAGTGGATCTATAGAAGACAAACTAGAAACAGGAGAATGTGTTGGTGCATTACAGCGGTCAGCAGGATGCTTCAACCAGCAAAGTCTTCTTGGTCGACCAACCCAAAATGTGTCACAACAGTCCTCAAATAAATTATCCAGTCAACTCAAAGTCAACCCTAGAAAAGTCAACGCAGGGCAGCAACAATAAAGTCAACGCAGCTCCAACTTCGGTCAACATTTTGACCTCGATTTTTGTGCCAATGAGTACGGCCTTCAAAAATCGAACTCTCCACAAAATTTCAGCTCAAACGGACCATGCGTTGACAAAAGTCAACGCTGGTCAAACTTGCCCAGAAACCCTAACTGCAGAAAAATTTCGTCCAGAAACCCTAACTGCAGAAATTTCGTCCTTTTTCCAGCTGCAGCTACTTCGTCCTTTTCCCACGTGAGAACTGCTTCTTAGATGCTCGTATCCAATGAGAAGTGTGTGGATGAGATGAGTGAAAAGCTCTCCAACGTTGACTGTATTTATATCCATCATCGAGGTGTGTGACACATCTGTTGGGGGTGTAAAACCTTAAGGCCGACCTGCACTTAAATTTATTATAAATAATAAATTCAAAATAAATGTTCTGCTCATCAGATTAAAATCAATTTATATCGATTTTACACCTCTCCGAAAGAGGAATCCAATACAAATATTGGAATCTTCATCTGAGCATCACAAGATGGAGTTTGGACCTAGTTGTCCAAATTTAACACTCCCTCTCAACTAGGGAGAACTCCATCCACCAATGCAATCAAACATCGTGCGTCATCCCGCCGTAACTTGCTTTGCTGGCCTCTTTATTTCAGAACAGAAGTGGGTCAGTCACAAAGACATCATCCCCCGACTGACATAATCAGTCCAGAGGTTCAAAACCTCTATCAAACTCATGAAGAGTCTCCAACCAACCCGAAGTTGGTTCATCTGACCCGAAGTCAGGTAGAGGTCCCAGACCTCACTATACTTGATCCCAGATCAAGTGGTTGGACCGTGCCATCCTAGATAGAGAGTACGGCAATCTCTGATGCGTCCATCGCCCGCAGAATCGGTCTCTACTTTTCCTATCTCATTGGCCAAATGAGAGGTACTTCCCATTAGCCCTGAACTCAATGGGTAGGATGCATACGGGGCACAGATAATGAGAGGTGAACCAACTCAATAATCACAACGGTGGGGTCCAAGCACACCAACAAGGTTTGGCAAGCCTAGCCTTGTGGTTGCTCATAGCTCCGAGACGCTGTCCCCAAAGCCCCCCCAGAGCTCCTCGAGCTCATCGTCCAACAGAACCCACATCATAGGGTCGTTCCACGATACCAAGTCTCTCACAGAAGGTTAGGAGCTTGACCTTCCCCAGGGGCTTAGTGAGAATATCTGCGACCTGCTCATCAGTTCCTATATGATCGAGCCTTACGGCGCCTCACTGTACCATATCCCAGATGAAATGGTACCTGATATCAATATGCTTGGAACGGTCATGGAACATAGGGTTCTCGGTCAAGCGAATCCCACTCTGGTTATCACAGAGTATCACAGTGGTATCTACACATGTCCAAACAACTCACTAAAGAGCTTTCGCAACCAAACTGCTTCACAACAGGCCATACTTGCTGCAATGTATTCGGCCTCTGCGGTGCTCAAAGCCACCGACTTCTGCTTCCTGCTCATCCATGAAATCGAAGCAAAACCAAGATTGAAGCAACATCCCGATGTGCTCTAACGATCCACCACACTGCCAGCCCAATCGGCATCTGTATATCCACGGAGTGTCATGCTCCCGGCAATGTATCTCAGCCCATGGTTTATCGTGCCCCGAAGGTATCTCAGAAGATTCCTGGCACCAACCCAGTGTAAGTGATGAGGCTCAACCATCTGTTGACTCGAAGTGTTCACTGCAAAACATATATCTGGACGGGTGTTCACTAAGAACATCAAAGCCCCTACGAGTTGACGATACTCAGTAGGATTTGCCAATACGGGCCCAGCAGCGCTGCCACTCAACTTCTTGAAGTTGAGTTCCATTGGTGTTGACACAGACTTGCAATCCACCATACCAAATCTTTCCAGAAGTTTCACAATATATTTTCCTTGAGAAAGGAAAATCTCTCCAGGTCTTTGCCAGACCTCCAGGCCTAGGAAGTAGTGCATCAGTCCTAGGTCCTTCATCTCGAACTCAGCAGCGAGCTCCCTCTTGCATTGATGAATGATAGGGTCAACACCTGTCTGGAAAAGGTTGTCCACATACAGCGCCAGAATGAGAGGTTTCCCCTGGACAACCTTGAAGTAAAGGTTCGGATCAGCATTACTTCGAGTGAAGCCCAGCTTCATCAAGTAGCAATATATCCTCTTGTACCAAGCTCTGGGTGCTCGCTTCAACCCATAGAGAGCTTTCTTCAACCTGCAGACATGAGTGTCCCGATCCTGGACTTCAAACCCTAGAGGTTGTTCTACATACACCTCTTCTTTTATTGCACCATGCAGAAAAGCGGTCTTGACATCCATCTGATGAAGACTCCATCCTTGCGTAGCAGCAAGGGCTATGATTGATCGAATGGTGGTATATCGTGCCACAGGTGCAAATATGTCATCATAATATATTCCTTCCTTTTGAGAGAAGCCACGGGCAACAAATCTTGCCTTGAACTTTTCAGCACTTCCATCAGATCCATGCTTGATCTCGTAGAGCCATTTCGCGGTGACAACTGATTTGTCCTTCGGTCTTGGAACCACATCCCAGACATCATTCTTCATTATGGACTCATATTCTTCGTGCATAGCATCCTTCCATACTTGATGCTTTACGGCTTCCTCAAAAGATCCAGGTTCAGATTGTAAATTAGTACTCATGGCAGCCAGATACCCTTGGTATCTACATGGCTTCTTGCTTTCTCGAAATGTCCCCCTCGGGGCAGCATGTCCCTCAGCATCTTCGAGAGTGTCCCTGAGCCATGATGGTCTCTTTCTCAGTGAAGGAGATGGATCGATTGGGTCCATTGGTCCTTCAACATCAGGCATTGTCTCATCCTACGGTTCTTGATTTCCAGGCCTTGCTTCATGATTTTCCTCAGATCTCGGAAGATCTACTACTTTCTTCAGGGAAGCATCTTCGTCAAAAGTGACATCATGGCATATCTCTACTTCCCTTTGACCAGGTACATAGACTCTATAGGCCTTAGAGGTTTTGTTGTAGCCCACAAACATTCCTTTCTTCCCAGAAGCATCCAACTTACTTCTCTTTTCTTTTGGCACATGAAAATAAACAGGACATCCAAAAATTCTAAAATGTGAGACGTCAGGTTTCTTACCAGTGAAAACGTCTTTGGGAGTTTTGGAGTCCAGGGCGGAATGAGGGCATCGATTTTGAATGTATACAGCAGTATTCGCAGCTTCTCCCCACAGAAACTTCGGTAGACCCTGGTCACATAGCATGGCACGGGCAGCTTCCACAATGGTCTTGTTCTTTCGTTCAACAACACCATTCTGCTCAGGAGTATAGGCAGTAGTAGTCTCCCTCTTAATGCCAGCTTCTCTGCAAAAGTCCTTGAACTCATTTGACTCATATTCAGTGCCATTGTCGGTCCTCAAAATCTTGATCTTCTTCCTTGTCATATTTTCCACCAAGGCTTTGAAGGTACGGAACCACATGAAATCCTCATCCTTCTTCTTCAAGAAGTATATCCAAGTTTTGCGGGAGAAGTCATCAGTGAATGTCATATAGTAAGAACATCCTCCCAGGGATGTCACGGGTAGCATACCAGATAGATCAGAATGGACCAATTGCAAAATATCAGATGTCTTTGTGACACTTGAGGGGAAAGGTCCCCTTGTATGCTTTCCTTCGGCACAGCCCTTACATACACCTTCATGATTATTTCCAAAGTCAGGCATCCATGTCACCACCTTCCTTGCTTCGGGAAGGGCCTTGTAATGAAGGTGTCCAAACCTTCGGTGCCATAGTTCAGTTTGTCGGATAGTATCACATGTCATAGCTCCTAGTGGACTTCCTTCAACTTGGTAGAGTGTTCCAACTCTAAAACCAATCACGATAGCTTCCTTGAGATTCTTCTTCCACATGCGCACCTTTCCATCAGTGAATGCCACATTGAAGCCGTTGTCTTCGATGGCTGATATAGACACAAGGTTCTTCTTCAATTTTGGTACATAAAGTACATCCTGCAAATGTAGGACTTGTCCTTGAGACAAGTGGAGGGTCACAGTCCCTGTCCCTTTCACGGGATATGTGGCATTATCTCCAAGGATAATTTCCAAATTAGTATCCTTCTCAACCATGTCAAAGAGTGCTTCCTTGAACACAGTGATGTGTCTTGAGGCACCACTATCTATCAGTCAGACATCCATAGTGTCGGGCGGGGATGCAGCAGAGAGGGCAGATACAAGAATGTATTCATTTCTTTTATCAACAACATTTGACTCCTCATACCTGGAGTTTCTTGACCTTTTGAAAGGTTGATTGTTTCCACTAGAGGGAGCCTTCCTCTTTCCTTTGGACCAATCGTTTCTTTGATTTCCATTCCTCCGATTGTTGTTGTTGTCATCACTATCGGAAGAATCCTTCTTGAAAGGACATTCTCTAGCATAGTGACCAGGCCTATGACAACTGAAACACTTGCCCTTCTTTCCTTGGGCCCTTGCTCTTCCTTTGTTCTTAGGACCACCAGAGTTCTTCTTTCTAGAATGAGCAGCGTAGGCAGCATTTCTGTCATTTTTGTATTCCTTCATTCTTGTCTCTTCTTGCATGCATCTTGACAGTAGCTCGTCAAAGTTAGGAATTGTATTATTATTGAGAATGGTAGTGTTGAATACTTGCCATTCATGTGGGAGCCCTCCAAGTGCGGTGAGTACCATCTCACGATCGGCTATTGTCTCCCCAATAGCCAGCAGATTGTTCCTGATCTCGGTCAATGTCAGAAAGTATGTTTGGACAGACTCATCCCTGCCTTTCTTCAGATTCTTCAATTGATTCTTGAAGAATAGCACTTGGTTTGCATTGTTTACTTTGAACATTTGTATCAGCTTATCATACATCTCCTTGGATGTGCCTAACTCAGATATGTAGGCAACCAAACTTTTATGTATGGATTCCCTGATCATTAGCCTGGCTTTGATCTCCCATTTCTTATACTTGGTTTTAGCAGCAGCAGTAGCAGTGGATGGAGGTTCTTGTATCTTACCCAGTACATAGTCCATGAGATCATAGTCTTCTAATTTGAGATCTAATATCATCTTCCAAGCATGGAAGTCATCCCTTCCAGTCAGCTTGTCATCCTCCTTAAAGCCATAACTTGTGGAACTCATTTGTCTCAGTTGGTGATTGCTATAAGTTAGGGCTTGTCTTCACCTCACCTCTGATACCATGTAAATTTTTGTAGATGTTCTATGCTTGATGCAACTTTACTTTTATAACAGCAATCACATAAACAGTTAAGTAAAAATGCTAATAGAACATACCAGTGGATCTATAGAAGACAAACCAGAAACAGGAGAATGTGTTGGTGTGTTACGGCGGTCAGCAGGATGCTTCAACCAGCAAAGTCTTCTTGGTCGGCCAACCCAAAATGGGTCACAACAGTCCTCAAATCAATTATCCAGTCAACTCAAAGTCAACCCCAGAAAAGTCAACGCAGTCCAGCAAAAAGTCAACGCGGTGCAACAACAATAAAGTCAACGCAGCTCCAACTTCGGTCAACCTTTTGACCTCGATTTTTGTGCCAATGAGTACGGCCTTCAAAAATCGAACTCTCCACAAAATTTCAGCTCAAACGGACCATGTGTTGACCAAAGTCAACGCTGGTCAAACTTGCCCAGAAACCCTAACTGCAGAAAATTTGCTACGGTAAATTTCGTCCTTTAGCTGCAGTAGATTTCGTCCTTCTTCTCACGTGGGAGATGAAACTGCTTCTCAAATGCTTGTAGATAATGAGAAGTGTGTGGATGAGATGAGAGTGAAAAGCTCTCCAACGTTGACTGTATTTATATCCATCATTGAGGTGTGTGACACATCTGTTGGGGGTGTAAAACCTTAAGGCCGACTTGCACTTAAATTTATTATAAATAATAAATTCAAAATAAATGTTCTGCTCATCAGATTAAAATCAATTTTATATCGATTTTACACCTCTCCGAAAGAGGAATCCAATACAAATATTGGAATCTTCATATGAGCATCACAATGATCCAGGTGGATATTGGTGGCCACCCGCCTATTCCACTTGGGGCCCCACCATTGCCTCTTTCAGTTTTTCAGTTTCGACACAACTTACTATTTTTTGCAGTTTTTCGAGTCCTGAACTTCCGGAGCCATTTTGAGGCCCTAAACGACGCTTTTTGGGCATCGCCTCCAGCGAATTTCATTCCGTTCTGGAATGGATATTCGTGGCGAAAGTTGTAGTCCTCAGATAGATCTTTCTAATGATGTACCATGTGCGTCAAACGGAGATAATATGTCAAAGTTACGTGCCTGGGAAGTTGAAACACCAATTTACCCAAACGAGGCCCATAGTTTTGGCGCTTCATCTCCTAGGGTTAGGTTTTCGGATGTTTAGAGTTCTCCATTGTTTCTCAATAATAAATAGGCCCTCGAGCCTCATTGTAACTCAGTTCAAAGGCCTGTAGCCGCCACATCTCTTCTCAGAGATAGCTACCAGCGCCCTAGCTAGTTTTATTTCCATTCTGCCTGTAAGCAAATTTCAGTTATTTGATATTAATGCAATGAAGTGTTATTTCTATTGCATCTCTGTATTTATGGTTATATGTTTATTCTGTTGCGTTCCTACATAAATCCGGATCAGTGGTATCAGAGCGGTCTGTTTTTTCTCGATCCTTCTTTGCATGTTCCCAACGAGGTCGAGGTATAAGGAGCTAGGGCTTGATCTGGTGGAAACTTTGCAAGATCAGCCTCGCAAACCTCAACGGACAGGTCCCTTGGGAGACAAAAAGAAAGATGAGGGAGCAGGAGATCCTATCAAAATATTGCTCGAGGAGGCCCTCGAAAAACAAAGGAACCCGATGATGAATAACTTTGCTCAGATCCTTCAACGGCTGCCCATCGACAGCGCATCTGCATCCAGCAACCACTCTAGAGGCACGACTCCCTTTAAGGTACAAGTAAATTTTGACATTCTCATATTTGAGGGTCAAATAGACGCAGATGCCGTAGATAGATGGTTGAATCTATTAGAAGGATATTTCTCTGTTCATGACTTTTCAGACCGGGAGAAGATTATTTTTGCACTCCTCAAAGCTACCCCCCATGTTAAGGACTGGTGGGAAACCTACTGTGAGAACAAGGACCGGACAAAACCCTCTCTGTTCTTGGCCGTACCAACTTGGAATTATTTCCGAGACGCTGTCAAGGAACAATACTATCCCGTGGGGAGCTACGGTGGACCAGCTACGACGACCGAGGATCAAGATGTGCATGAGGCGACAAATGTTCCTTCTGCGCACAAGAAGTTGGGTATCGGAATTCGAGAGAAACATGCGATGCTAAAGTATCACGGTATGCAGATACATTCGAATGGAGTTCCTTGACATCTCCTCGCTTGGTACGACATACCGGTATGCTGCCAAGATTGAGTAGAAATTCAAGCAGAAGAAGCGAGACTTTGGATGCGCGAATCAAAAGCAAGGGAAAGGTGCTTCCAAACCGCAGAACAAAGGACCGAGCCAAGGCATGGCGGCTAAAGACAACTCATCGAAGCCACAAGAAAAGAACAACACCGCAAAGCCAAAGAAGGACACGGGAAAGTGGTGTGAGTTCCATAAGAGCTCCACTCACAACACAAGTGAGTGTCGGGCCAAACAGTCGCTAGTGGCCGAGATGAGGGCTTCTGAGTCAGATGCATGCTCTGACTCCGAATCAGAACCTGAAAAGGGGAATGAAAAAGGGAAACAGATTATTGATGCGGAGCCCAACGCCACTATTGCCACTACAAAGATCCAGAAGGAGGAACCGGAAGATCCAAAGGAGGAGGAACGTCTCTTCCACTCCCAGATGTGGGTAAAGGGCTCCCCGGTACAGTTCATTGTCGACAATGGGAGCCAAAAGAACCTCATTTCAGCAGACGCCGTGAAGCGGTTGGGCTTGCCGACCACAGCTCACCCACATCCATACACCATCGGGTGGCTTCACCAAGGATGAGATCTCCGCGTCAACCAGCAGTGCCGCCTTCCCTATAGCATCAAGCCCTTCACGGATGAGGTATTATGTGACGTTGCTCCTATTGATGTTTCTGATGTATTATTAGGACAACCATACTTGTGGAAGCGTCATGCTGTGTATGAGTCTCGGCCTCATGCTGTTATTGTTACTTTGGGAAATAAGTTGTATAGGATACCAGAGGTACCACCTCCTGTCGCTATCTCTTTGGTTACTGCAAAACAATGCAGTAAGCTCATTTCCCAAACCAGGAAATTCGTTTTCCTGATGATCCGCCCCCAGGGCAAGAAGAAGACTGTGGCCACGACCTCCAGACAAGGCTCCTCTACACGACAACAACAAATGGATAAGGTTGTGGAGGAGTACGGGGACATCTTCACCTCACCCACAGGGGTTCCTCTGCACTGTCAGGTCAAGCACCCGATTGATCTGACCCCAGGTGCGTCGCTACCCAATGGACTGATCTATCGGTGCTCTGTTCTGGAGAATGATGAAATCAAGAGGCAGATTCAGGAGCTGTTGCAGAAAGGTCACATCAGACCAAGTTCATCGCCCTGTGGGAGCCCGATCGTGTTGGTACAGAAGAAGGATGGGACGTGGAGACTATGTATTGACTATCAGGCGCTGAACAAGATCACTGTCTGGAATAGGTACCCGATCCCACGGATTGATGACCTTCTGGACCAACTCAAAGGTGAAAAATATTTCAGCAAGATTGACTTGAAGTCGGGGTATCACCAGGTACCGATTGAACCCTCCGATGTGTGGAAGACTGCCTTCAAAGCCAAGGAAGGCCTTTTCGAATGGCTGGTCATGCCTTTCGGGTTGACGAATGCTCCCACAACCTTCATGAGGATGATGTACGACATCTTGCGGCCATTCACCAACTCATTTGTAGTGGTGTACTTGGATGACATTCTTATCTTCAGCCAGACTTGGGAAGAGCACCTTCACCACATCTGACAAGTCCTCCAAACACTGCGGCAACACAAGTTGTGTGCCAATTTGGAGAAGTGCACTTTTGGCATGACCCAGGTTCAATATCTGGGATAAATTATTGATGAAAGGGGGTGCATGTGGATCCAGCCAAGATCCAAGTCATTCGGGATTGGCCAGCCCCGACTACTATAACAGAGCTTCGCAGCTTTCTGGGTCTTGCTAATTTCTACCGTAGATTCGTGTTGGGATTCTCTCATATCACTTGGCCCTTGAGTCAAGTCACCAAAGGGGGAGCGAGAGCAAAATTCTTTTGGTCGGAACCTCAACAGAAGGCGTTCAAAGAATTGAAAAATCGCCTCTGTTCTGCCCCAGTGCTCACCTTACCAGACTTGCAGCAGCCATTTGAGATCGAGAAAGATGCCTCTGACTATGCTATTGGGGCAGTTCTTACTCAACAGGGACATCCAGTGGCATATCACAGTGAGACATTGTCTGAGACAGTTCGCAAGTATCCCACCTATGACAAAGAAATGTATTCCATTGTGCAAGCTTGTCGACAATGGAAGCATTACATTTTGGGGAAGGAAACAATCATCCACACGGACCACCGGCCCCTGCAGTTCATACAGACACAAGGGAAGTTGCAGAATGATCGCCATCAGAAGTGGTCCACATATCTGCAACAGTTTCATTTGAACATCAAGTACAAGAAGAGTAGCACCAATAATGTTGCAGACTGCCTCAGCCGACCACCGATCGTGGCGCTCACCACCGTGCTCAACTCTTGTGGGCATGAGACTTCTGATTGGCCGCTTCTCTATGAGAGTGACTCAGAATTCGGCCACACTTACAAGGCACTCTTAGGGGGTACGCAAGATCCAAATTTTCACCTCCAAGATGCACTATTATGTCCCCTGGGACACCTTTGTGTTCCTTCAAGCGAGCGTGCCAAGATGATATGGGAAGCACACTACAGTCAAGTCGCTGGGCATTTCGAGGTCGAGAAAACAGTAGCAATCCTGCAGAAGTATTTTTATTGGTCGAACCTTCGAAAGTATGTCGAGAAGCACATCAGATCCTGCACTGCTTGTGCCATTGCCAAACCGGCCATCAAGAAGCAAGGCCTATATACTCCGCTACCTACCCCTAGTCGACGTAGGGAATCCATCTCCATGGATTACATGTCGGGCCTGCCTTCTACTAAGCAAGGAAACAACTGTGTTTTCGTGGTCGTCGACAGATTCTCGAAGATGGCCATCATGGCGGCCTGCAAGAAGAATATCACAGCAGAAGCCACTGCTAAACTCTTCTTTGAATGAGTGTGGGTGCACTTTGGGATCCCACAGTCTATCATATCAGATCGGAATAGCAAGTTCCTCATCACATTTTGGTCCAGCCTCTAGTCAATGTTGGATACCAAGCTCACCAAGTCCACAGCTTTCCATCCCCAAACAGATGGCCAGATAGAGGTCGTCAACAGAATGCTTGTACACATTTTGCGCATGTACAATTCAAAGCATCCACGCACATGGGACGAGAGCCTCCCATATGTACAACATAGTTATAATCGGGCTCTCCACAGTTCAATCAGCCATAGCCCCTTTCAGGTGGGCTTGGGATTCCAGCCACTATGTCCCATTGACGTAGCCATGCCATTTGCAGCTGCTCAGGCCAATTCAGCTCATGTCCAGTCTAAAGTTGACAAAGCAAGTAGCTTCATCGAGTGCATTCAACACATCCGCCAACAGGTTCATGATATATTGGACAGATCCAATGCCAAGTACAAGCAACGCCATGATCAACACCGGGTGCCACACAACTTCCAGGTGGGTGACAAAGTATGGCTACATTTGCAGAAGGAGCGCCTCACTGGACCCCACCGCAAGCTTCGCCTGCTCCGATACGGGCCATACACCATCACCAAGGCTGTAGGGAACAATGCATTCGAGCTCAGTATTCCACCATTCCTTGGTCTGCACCCAGTCTTCAATGTGGATCGCCTTCGTCCTTACTTCCCACCTCTACTGGACACCTCAGACATTGCAGAACAACTCACACCAACAGAGTTAAACCCAGACTGCATGGAACAGACCACCACAGATTGTAGCAGGGACATGAAAATAAAAAGCACTCGCCAACAGAACAACCAACTGTATCGAGTTGTCAAAGCTGGCCAACTCCTGCACCAAGGCAAGTGGTTCACCAGGGACCAAGTTCAGCAGAAGTTTCCTCATCTCATGGACGAACTCAATACAATGGGGACCATTGCTTCCTAAGGGGGGAGGAATGATCCAGGTGGATATTGGTGGCCACCCGGCTATTCCACTTGGGGCCCCACCATTGCCTCTTTCAGTTTTTCAGTTTCGGCACAACTTACTATTTTTAGCAGTTTTTCGGGTCCTGAACTTCCGGCGCTGTTTTGAGGCCCTAAACGACATTTTTTGGGCATCGCGCCTCCAGCGAATATCATTCCATTCATTCCGTTCCGAAAATGGATATTCGTGGCGAAAGTTGTAGTCCTCGGATAGATCTTTCTAATGATGTACCATGTGCGTCAAACGGAGATAATATGCTAAAGTTACGTCCCTGGGAAGTTGAAACACCAATTTACCCAAACGAGGCCCATAGTTTTGGTGCTTCATCTCCTAGGGTTAGGTTTTTGGATGTTTAGAGTTCTCCATTGTTTTTCAATAATAAATAGGCCCTCGAGCCTCATTGTAACTCAGTTCAAAGCCCTGTAGCCGCCACATCTCTTCTCAGAGATAGCTACCAGTGCCCTAGCTAGTTTTATTTCCATTCTATCTGTAAGCAAATTTCAATTCTTTGATATTAATGAAATGAAGTGTTATTTCTGCTGCATCTCTATATTTATGGTTATATGTTTATTTTGTTGCGTTCTTGCATAAATCCGGATCAGAAAATGGAGTTTGGACCTAGTTGTCCAAATTTAACAATTTTACATGGCAATCTTCTATTAAGCAAATGTTGATTTTACGGCATAATGTGGGGTTAAGTTATTTTTTGCAATTTTAGTTAAAATATCCCACTTGGGATATTACATTTAGGCTACGCATCTTGGGATTATGTGTTTCTTTTCTTCTCAACCAATGAATAAATGACCCTCTAAAAACTCAACCATGAGGATCTTCCTGCTCTGATACCATATTACAAAATGAGCTAGTTCCCAAAAACTCAAGGTCAAATAATTTTAATAAAGTCAAATTCCAAATTTTTTTTATAAAATATTATAAACTTGGTGGAACATTAGCATACCTTCCATATTTTGTAGTACCTGAATGAGTAATGGATGGAAATATTGAATCTCTCCTTCGCACCACAACATATTAGAATGAGTAACAAATGGCTTCTCATACCACTGCTTTCCTAACTGAACATGCTTGTAATCATCCTTTCCTTTACAATTGGTATTTCCTTTACAAGAATATTCAGAATTTTTATCAGAGATTTCAAGGTAAGGACAAGGTGGTGGTGTAGCATTGTAGACATATGCATTAATACTTGATTCCACAGTTGGATTTTTTCGAGATGTAGGAATATATGGACTTCTGAAAAAAGATGAAATAAGTTCACTACTAGAAGCCTCAACTGGCATATACTCTTGAGCAAACATCAACATAGCTTCAGCTTTTGGAAGTGAGTCAACTTCTCCACTTGAAGAACCCAAAGACTGACTCCCGGCTTGTGATGATCTGGAATCTTTTTGTGCCTCTTTATGCCTAGCAACATCTTCATTGACTGATACTAGCTGCTCACTAAAATCGCCCAAAGATGAAAAATCCACAACAGGAAAAAGCATTTGATCTGATCCATCAAAACCCTCTGGCATCTGGACTACTCAGCCCAGCTCTGCATTCACCAAGAGGAAATAAAAAAGCCATAGACAAACACGGCTTATTTCCTTCTTATATCTCAGACAATATCACAATAGTATTTTTATTTTACTATTTTTGTCCGGTCCTTGTGTTAAAGGCCCCAACGACCCCCCATGTTTCGTAAAAATTGGTGGGGAGCTTTTACATAAGCCGCTCCTGCATATCACCACTCCCCCGTCCCCACATCCCAGAAACTTGGTGGAACATTGGCATATTCAGACACATGGAATATGAAATTAGATATCTTGGCTTCAATATCTCATTCAAACAACTTACAGGATTTTTGCTGATTTGGGTAAGTTTCAACTTCTTGGTTCATCTTCAGTGTAATTTTGCATACCAAAAAAGTTGTTAATATTGGAGATGCCCTTCCAGCTTGTAGTACAGAAACTAGTGTTACCAAAGTCTCCAAGTACTCGCGTTTCAAACTCAGCTCGCCCTCGAAAAGATCCGACTCAAAACTTTGCAAGTCAAACTCGCATTGACCGAGTTTGACTCATGGTCAACGCGAGTTTGACTCGTGAGTTAACGATTAATGACGATTTTGGTGAGTTCGCGATTTTTCCCTACGATTTTTACTTTACCAATTCGCGTTTTCAGTTTTTTTGATTTAGGGTTGCTGGTTTATTAATTCACTGCTCACTCCGAACGCGGCTCTGTGGTTTATTTAATTTACTATAGTCAAACTCCGAACCACTGCACATGATACTGGCGGGCGGCAGTTCACAGTTAACGGGCGGGCAGCAGTTCACAGTTGACGGGCAGGGGGCAGTTCACAGTTCACCAGCGGGCAACAGTTCACTATTAGCTTAACGAGCGGGCGGCAGTTCACAGTTCACCAGCGGGCGACAGTTCACTATTAGCTTAACGGGCAGGTCGCGTATGTAATAACTGTTGGAGCCTGTGGCGGCCATATACTATGCTCACAATACGCCGAAGTTCAAAGAAGGTAAACGGTCGGGCGTCGTTAATTCCACAATTTAGCTGGTAAACGATCAGGCGGCGTTTATTCACCAGTTCAGCTGGTAAACATTCGGGCTTTTATTTCACAGTTCAGTTGGTAAATTACTAAACACTATTGCCCATTATCTAAAACTAACTTAAGCATTCAAGGGGTTCAACCTTTCATGTTTTGGACAATGTCGATTTTGTAATGAGCCCCTTCATTACAAAATTTGAAGCACAATCAACTCTAATTTCACTGAAAAAACCAATAAACATTTAACAGACTCTATAATTACTAATATGTTAATAAGATGGCCTACCTTTTGGATCTATCCTCTCAGAACACTGACCTTCAAATAGGTATGCTATAGTGTTAGAAGTTAGAAATACAACTTTCGTATCTCCACCTCATATTGGTCATCCAAATTTTCTTCCACAGTGAGAGTAGTTTTCGAGTGAATCATAGGCGATCCATGCTTGTCTTGATTACAAATACAGACTTTGCTCTTGATTACAGACTGTGTTTTCATAGTAGAAGAAATGGTCATTTAGAATAAATATTAAAAGTTCAAACTTCAAACATATATATTATATGGTAATTTTAATTTTAATTTTTTATTGTCTTTTGTTGTTTTATAGGAGCCAAAATGTTAATTTTGGGCAACTAAGTCCAAACTCCATGTTGCACTGCTCATATGACGATGGTCATATTTTTGTTGGATTCCTCTTTCGAAGAGGTGCAAGATTGATTGAAAGATCATCTTGTTTGGATGAGCAGAACATTTATTTTGAATTTATTTTCAACATGTGCAAGGTCGGCCATATTTGTAATGTAGGCTCACATGCCTAATAGATGGGTCACACACCTTCATTGATGGATATAAATTGGAGAGACTTGGAGGTCATTTTCTCATCAACTCATCACACATTCTCTCATTGTGATCTGATTGATTCGATAGCCTTTGGAGGCCTTTTTCCCCTCACACGTGTGGAGCGAAGCTACTGTTTTCTGCAGATATGTTTAGGGCTTGTTGCTGCAGTGTTGACCGTGGTCAACCCTTGGTTGTTTGACCTCAAACTTCAGCCAAAATTCCGATTTTATGAGGTCGTACTGCTGGGCACTAAAATCGAGAAAATCCGAGTTGATTGACCGAAGCCCTAATCTGCTGCGATGACTTTTCTGTTGATGTCCTCCATTGACTTTTTTGTGTTGACTTTGGGTTGACCTGTGTTGACTTGTGATGAGTTGTCTTTGAGGGATGTGGGTGTGACACATGGAAGATTGGCTGACCGAGAAAGACTTTGCTGGTTGAAAAAACATGTTGACTGTCATAACGCAACAATATCTCATATCTTTGCTGGATAAAAGAAATTGTAAATCTGATCTATATTTGGTTTGTCTTCTGTTGATCTATTATTATGTTCTATCAACATTTTACTTTAATATTTATGTGATTGCTATTTTGTATCGGGCCTAAGAAAGATTGAAGTAAAATTGCATCAAGCATAGAATACCATGGTTATCTAAATTTAACATGGTATCGGTGCTGAGGTGAAGACAAAGTCCAAGAGTCCAAGCTTGTGTTAGAAGCAATCACTTAAGGAAGGAATCCTATCATGGACAAATGGCCTCCTCAACCTACAAGGGTTTCAAGGCTAATGATAAATTGACTAATAAGTTTGATTATCATGCATGGAAGATGTCCTTGGATTTGGTGCTAGAAGATCAATATGTCATGGACTATGTGCAGGGGAAGATTCAAGAGCCTCCATCAAATGCAGTTGCTGCCACGAAGATGAAGTATAGAAAAGGGGAAATCAAGGCAAAGATGATTATCTGGGATTCTATTCATACGCACTTGGTTGCTTACATTTCTGAGCTGAAGACATCTTGCAAGTTGAAATGCAGCATTAGGGGATAATTAAGTATGTTTAGATTAAATTAATCACATCATTTAAATGTGATTAAATTAATTGTAATAAGGCTTTGGTACTATATTTTTATTTTATTATAAAGTTGAAAGCGACAAAAGGATTTTAAGGAGATGTATGATAAGTTGGTGAGCATGTTCAGGGCTAGCAATGCTAATCAAATCTCTTTCTTCAAGAATCAATTGAAGAATATCAAGAAGGGCAAGGATGAATCTATTCAATCCTATTTTATGAGGCTCACTGAAATCAGGAATAACCTCCTAGCTATTGGAGAAGCAATATCTGATCGAGAGATGGTTCTTATTGCACTTGGATGTCTCCCCCGTGAATACCACTATTCTTAATAATAATGTGATTCCTGATTTTGATGAAATATTGACGAGATGCACTCAAGAGGAAACAAGAATGATGGAGTATGCCTCTAATGGTAATGGAAGCGACTCTACTGCCTTCGCCGCTCATGCAAAGAAGAAAAACCATGGTGGCCCGAGAAATCAAAACCATGGTAGAGCGGGACCCAAAGGAAGGAAGGGAAGATGTTACATTTGTAAAAAGATTGGTCACTATGCAAGAGAGTGCCCTAATAGAAGGGACTCTCCCAGGGATGATGACAACAACAACTCAAGAGGGAATGGCAGGAACAACAAGTTCAAAGGAAAAAGGAAGGTTCCCTCTGATCGTAGTGGAAATGGGCAACCTTTCAAGAGGTCAAGAAATTCCAAGTACGATGAGTCCAATGTTGTTGATAATAAGAGAAATGAATTTATTCTTGTATCTGCCCTCTCTGTTGCATCTCCACCCGACACCCTGGATGTCTAGTTGATTGATAGTAGTGTTTCAAGGCACCTCACTGGTTATAAAGAAGCCCTCTCTGATTTGGTTGAGAAGGATACTAATCTAGAAATTATCCTTGGGGATAATGCCACCAATCACGTGAAATGGACAGGGACTGTGACCCTCCATCTATCTCAAGGTCAAGTCCTTTGATTACAAGATGTGTTGTACGTACCTGATTTGAAGGAGAACCTTGTGTCCATTTCGGCAATGGAAGACAAAAGGTTCAAGGCGGCATTCGTTGATGGAAAGGTACTTAGCTAGAAGAAGAAATTCAAGGAAGCTCCTTCTATTGGTTTTAGAGTTGATACACTCTACCAGGTTGGAGGAAGTGTGAAATTTTCAAGAAGGAAAATATTTCTGCAAAACTTGGTTTATTTCTCCTACTTATGAGATAAGTTATTTATAGATGCTTCAGTAAATTCTGAAATAAACACATTTGCAGATCTTCACTATCATCAAGAGCATAAGAACAGAAAGATAAATTACACAAGTAGCACAATAGAAACAACCATATGAACACAGTTATTTTTGGACAATTGTCCCCGGAAAAATCCAATGTGGGAAATCCATTCTGATGTAGAATTTGATCTCAGTGGGAGAGTTGCAGGGCGAGAAGTTGCAAAACAGAAGGAGGAGGTCAAGAGTGATCGAGATCAGGGTCGGAGGGCAGCAGTGGGTCACTAGAGGCAGCTTGAGGCTGCAGCATAGAGACCCCATGCAGTCTCCACGTAGATTCACGCAGTCCAACGTTGGGATTGCGCAAAGAATCACGCAGAGTGACGCAGGGGCATGCAGGCGCTGTTCTGGGTGTCAGAGAATTGTCCGAGTAAGCCGGAAATTCAGTCTCAGGTGGTTCAGAATTTAACTGTCGTTATTTTCCCTATAAAGATATCATTTGCTGAAGAATTAATAAAACCCTCATCTACTACACTGGTTTTCCCACATTGGGTTTTTCTAGGGAAAATTGTCCAAAAATAATTGTGTACATGTGATTGACACTTGTGCTTATGTTCACTACTGTTTATTTTGTTGAGATTTTGTGTATTTGGGGTAGCATCAGTTGTGCTCTAGGTCCCAAATTTTGTGGAGGGACTAGAGTACACTTGATCTACAAGACCCGGAAATGGATTTGGGAAATTTCATCTGGTTTAGGAGATATTAAATTAATTAATTATTTTAATGTATTTCTTAAGTAAAAACTTAGGAAACTTAAATAATTAAAGTGAATTTAATTCAACATGTGATGAAATTATCTTAAGTCACACGGATCAAGCTTTTTTTTAATCTTAGCCATTGATTAAAGATTTAATCTTGTTCGTTGGTTTCCCAACGAGAAAAGTATAAAGGAAAGGCTTGGGGTCATTTGTAAAGACATACAAAGGCAGAGCACTGAAGCTAAGCTGAGATTCTAGGGCAGGGTTTGCTAAAAATACTCAGAAGTGTTTCAGCTGCAGAGAGGGGAATTTAGGCCAAGGGGATGATCTGATCCCGGGGTCTAGAATACACAAGAGGCAGAGATCAGCTCAAGGACAACACAAAAGGAGAAAGCAGCAGCAGCAACAAGGACAATGTGATTTTCAATAGGAAACCCTCAGGGGTTACGCAGAGACCCTTCAGGGGCAACGTAGTCACTGCGTCACCCAGTCTAGGGTAACGCAGTCTCTTCCGGAGCAGCGCTGAGCGTTGGAGGTACTTCATAGGCTGACACAAAGGCTTTCAGTAGTAGCGTTGGGGTTCTAGGCCCTAATCTTGGCTGAGTTTTGTAAATCCCGTTTGAGGGTGTGGATCAGTCACTATTTTGGCCCTAGATCAACCAGTGAACTGTAGATCTAGAATTTTCTCTGTTGGGATTTCCAGATCCAGAACCCAGATTTGCATATTCAGAAATATTCTTAATAATAAGACCCTCCAACACCCAGAGACCGGTTTTCCCACATTGGGTTTTTCTGAGGACTATTTGTCCAGAAATAACTGTGTCACTTTGTCAATGTGTGCATGAACTTGTTCTAGATCTGGATTGGTAGAGCTCTGTTATGTGTTTTGCTTTGATTTTAACTTGAATTTATTCAGTTAATAACTTGTCTAAGTAGGAGGAACATAACCAGATTAACAGTAATAATTTATACATAAAGTATAAAATTCAGAAATTTCTACATGGTATCGGAGCAATTGCAGATCTAGGAGGGTCACCAGCAGAAGAGACTAAAGGTTCTAGCTGCAGAAAGCAGCTGGAAAAGCAACAGAGACGCAGATCTGAAGGGGCAGCGCAGTTTTCAGAGGCAGATTCACGTAGAGGGAAGGGTGGCGTTGTCCAGCGTTGTGTCCTAGCAAGCCCACACAATTACTACACAGAGGCAGCTCAAAAACAACACTGGTTTGGTCTGAATCCAGCTAGTGTGATTCAGATCTGAATCTATCAGATCCAGAAAATACTACTGAAAAGTTGCAGAAATTCAGAAGAGCTGGTGGGGTTAAAATTCTGAAGTTTTCAGATTTTTAGCCATAGCACAAGTGACAAAGAGCGAGAGGAGATCAGCTTCTCAGAGAGTTTCTAGCCAAAGGAAACTTGTAGGTTGATTAGAGTATCAAAGAAGAAGAAGAATCATAGTTGATTTGGTAGATTTCCAAGTAGGGAAATCAGTTGTCAAAGGGAGCAGAAGGTGCTTGTTTCACCAAGGGCCTTAGATCCATTTCTCTAGGAGAGAGAAAAGGAAGTTCCAACACATTCTGAGCAGATGGCTCCTCATGGACTTCGTGATCAGGATAGGCTGGATGGCCTCTCAAACTTTTCAGTTTGGAAGGCAAGGATCCTGATAGTTCTTGAGGCATACAATCTAAGGGGCCATGCAGAGCAAACTCTAGCCACACCGACAGATCCGGATCTCCTTCAGAAGCATAAGGAGGCTGCTAGGCATGCCAAGCCGCTGATTATAAACGGTATCAAGGACCATATTGTACCACACGTAGCTGAGAAGAAGACAGCTAACGAGATGGGGAAGGCCTTGACTTCCCTGTATGAGGGAAAGTCTGTCCAACATGTTGTTGGAGACTCAGATGAGGTCATTCATGATGACCAACTGAGAAGACATGGAGCATTTTCTCTTCAGATTGCAATCAATCAGGGATCAGCTGACTGTAACGAGTGCAACCGTGGATGATGATGTGATAGTCAGGACTGCCCTCAATGCAGTCACAGATGAGTGGGAAACCTTTGTCCAAAGTATCTTGGGCAAAGCGAATCTCCCAAATTAGGACAGCTTGTGGATAATTCTGCGTCACGAAGAACTTCACAGATTCACCAAGAGGCAGCACAGCCCTGCATTGAGCAAAGTGAAGAAGGAAGATGAGGAAGATGCAGCCTTGGCATCAAAGAAGCAGCCAAGGCAGAAGAAGGATCTTTCAAAGATCAAGTGCTTCCAGTGTGGTGAAATGGGACATTTTTCCAACCTTTGTCCGGAGAAAAAAAGGGACAAGGAAGCATCTTCTTCCAAAGCAGCTGTGGCAGATGATGGGTCAAGAGATGATGCAACCATGAGTGCTCGTGAACCAGGGAGGTGGGGTGACATGGATATGTAGAGGAGCTACATAGAAGAGAGGCAGGATCCTTGAGCAGCTCATCTCTTGGATCACATGCGAGCTACGGCAACCTTAAGACAATAGCAGGACAAGTGGAGCAGTGGGTGCATAGATCACAGATGAAGCAAGCAGAGCTAGATCTGGAGACTGGAAGAAGCAGCGCAGAGGAAGGCAGCAGCAGCATAGAAGAAGTAGCAGCGCAGAGGCTGATGTGACTTCAACAGTGCAGAGCAGAGTTGCTTACGCAATGCAGAGCTGCAGCAGCGCAGAAGGCTTCAGAGGGACAGCACAGTGCAGCAACAGCGTGATAGATTTCAGCACAAAGGGGTTGATGTGACTTCAGTAGTGCAGAGGGAGTTTGATTACGTAGGCAAAAGCTGTAGTTGTGCATTGTTCTTTAGATGCCAGCATAGATCTGTAGCCTGTGGAGCTTCAGTGATGAGGATGCAGCCCATCTGACTTGTCTGTCAAAGATTGGGCAAGAGATTCAATTGTTTCTCTCAACAACTGAAGTTGCAGTGCAGCAGATTAGCAGTGGCAGTGCTATGAGCAGCGCAGATGCAGCATATTGAGAGGGAGCTATAGTACAGAAGTTGCAGTGGCAGTGGAAGAGTCATGGGCAGCAGTACAGAATAGCAGCAGCAATGGGAGTTGAGTGGCAGCAGGCCAAGCATCAACAGCACAGAACCAGTGCCCAAAATCATGTAATGCATAGTGTTATGTATTGCTAGAGCACACCCTTGATGCTAAGAGGGAGTGTTGAGATTTTGTGTATTTGGGGTAGCATCAGTTGTGCTTTAGGTCCCAAATTTTCTGGAGGGACTACAGTACACTTGATCTACAAGACCCAGAAATGGATTTGGGAAATTTCATCTGGTTTAGGAGATATTAAATTATTTAATTATTTTAATGTATTTTCTAAGTTAACACTTAAGGAACTTAAATAATTAAAGTGAATTTAATTAAACATGTGATAAAATTGTCTTAAGTCACGTGGATCAAGCTTTCTTTTAATCTTAGCCATTGATTAAAGATTTAATCTTGGTCATTGGTTTCCCAACGAGAAAAATATAAAGGAAAGGCTTGGGGCATCTGTAAAGACACACAGAGGCAGAGCACTGAAGCTAAGCTTAGATTCTAGGACAAGGTTTGCTAAGAATACTCAGAAGTGTTTCAATTGCAGAGAGCGGAATTTAGGCCAAGGGGATGAACTGATCCCGAGGTCTAGAATACACAAGAGGCAGAAATCAGCTCAAGGACAGCGCAAAAGGAGAAAGCAGCAGTAGCAGCAAGGACAGCGTGATTTTCAGCAAGAAACCCTCAGGGGTTACGCAGAGACCCTTCAGAGGCAGTGTAGTGACTGCGTCACCCAGTCTGGGGTAACACAGTCTCTTCTGGAGCAGCATTGAGGGTTGGACGTAATAATCAATGAATTAATTAATTTACAATGAGCAGTGAAGCTCAATAAATAATACAGCTATAGAAACAGCAATAGCCAGTTTCTACTAAGAAAGTAGAAACAACAAGTTTCTAACAAGAAACTGCTAATTACAAACTAAGAAAGTAGAAACAGCAAGTTTCTAACAAGAAACTGCTAATTACAATCATAGATGAGCAGTAAACTCTAAAATAGCATTATTCTAATACCCTCCCTTAATGCTCAATCTATTTACAACACCGATAGACCCTCTGAATTTTACAAACTTATCAGGACCAAGAGGCTTGGTGAAGATGTCTATTGGTTGCTCCTTTGTGGGAACATATAGTAACTGAATGGATCCGTCTTCAATAAGCTGGCGAATGTAGTGACAATGAATTTCCACATGCTTTGTTCATTCATGGAAGACTGGATTCTTGGCGAGTTTGAGCACTCCCTAATTATCACAGAACAAGGGAGTAGGACCTGCCTGGGAAACATGCATATCCGCAAGCATACGTCGAAGCCAAACTGCCTCGCAAGATGCCTTAACTGCTCCCCGATATTCTGCTTCTGTCAAGGAGAGAGCCACTGCCTGTTGCTTCTTACTAGCCCATGTGATAGCACCGGATCCCAGACTAAACACATACCCCGCTGTAGATTTACGGTCATCAACTGAACCAGCCCAGTCTGAATCTGTGTAACCACTGAGTGTAGGATCTGAACTCCGAGTGTACAAAAGTCCATAATCAAGGGTTCCTCTTACATAATGCAGCACACACTTTGCTGCTATCCAATGATCAGCTTTAGGAGCTAACATGAAGTGTGAAATGTAGCTCACTGCAAAACTGATATCAGGTCGAGTGGCAGTGAGGTAGATGAGGCTACCCACTAATTGCCTGAATAAAGTTTCATCCACAAGTGGTGAGGATGACTGAGCTGAAAGTTTGAGCCCTGGTTCAATAGGAGTCGTGGTAGGTTTGCAATCCTGCATTCTGAACCTTTCCACAAGATTTCTGGCATACTTGGACTGAGAGAGAAAGATGTTGTTCTCAGTCTGCTAGACTTCCACCCCTAAACAGTAATGAAGAAGCCCCAAATCTGTCAGATCAAAAGTGCTGCACAAATCTTGTTTGATCCCATGGACCAAATGTGTTGAACTGCCAGTAATAATAAGATCATCCACATAGACAACCACAAACAAAATATCATCACCAGTATGTTTGATATACAGGTTTGCATCAGATGGACTCCGCTGAAAACCATGATCTGTTAGATACTTATCAATTTTCATGTACCAAGCCCGAGGGGCTTGTTTCAGACCATAGAGTGCTTTTACTAATCTACAAACTTTCTGTGATTGATTGGCAACCTTGAATCCTGGAGGCTGCGTCATGTAGACTTCTTCCTGTAAGTCACCATTCAGAAAAGCACTCTTTACATCCATCTGATGGACTGTCCAATTGAACTGAGCTGTTAAGGCAAGGACAAGTTGTATGGTACTCATCTTGGCTGTAGGAGCAAAGGTCTCCTCATAGTCTATGCCTTCTTTCTGTGAGAATCCTCGAGCAACAAGACGAGCCTTATACTTATCGAGGGTCCCGTCAGCTTTGTATTTCACTTTATACACCCATTTGCAGCTAATGGGTGTTTTCCCTGCAGGAAGATCAGAAAAGGTCCAAGTGTGATTCTTCTGAAGACTCTGGAATTCGGCCTCCATAGCCTGTTCCCACTCAGGTATGCCCTTAGCCTCTGAATAGGTTTGAGGCTCAAAAACACTGTGTATGTTAGCCATAAGAGCAACATTTACTATAGGCTGTTGTTTGCTCTTATTTCTGGAAGTTCTACCTTCAAGGAGTTCATTATCCCGAAGATCACCAATAGTTTTAGCCCACCATTTAGGCCGGAGAGTAGAAGAACCAATATCTGGAGGAGTTGGAGGAGGCTCAGGAACAATAGAAGCAGCAAGAGGAGGATTATTTTCCAGAGGAAGCTCAGGTACTGCATCATCAAAGACTGATGCTGCATCATCCCTCCCATCAGGCAGACCTAAAGGAAGAAAAACACTGTGAGGCTGATCCTCAGAACACTGCTCAGAGCGAAGGCACTGAAAGAACCCTCTGTCTTCATCAAATACCACGTCCTGACTGAAGATAAGACGATCAGTGTTTATATCTATCAGCCTATAGGCGTTGTGGTGATCACTATACCCTGTCATCATTAGTTTCTGGATTTTGGAATCCAACTTAGAGCGCTTAGCACCGGGAATCCAAACATATGCAACTGAGCCACATGGTTGATCTTAGGCTTTCGACCAGACTAAACCTCTTTTGGAGTCTTCCCTTTAACAGCTTGAGTAGGTGATCGATTAATAAGATAGATTGCAGTAAACACTGCTTCCGCCCAAATTTTGTTCGGAACACTCCTATGTTGTAACATAGGACGAGCCATTTCAACAACTGTACAATTGCGACGTTCTACAACACTGTTCTGCTGAGGAGTGTAGGGTGTGGTTAATTGGCGTTTGATGCCATGGGTATCACAGAAGTTGGAGAAAGCATAAGAACAAAATTCCCCCCCGTTATCTGTCCTAAGAGTTATGATATTACAGCCAGACTCTTTTTCAACTAAGGACTTAAACTTCTGAAAGATACTAAATACATCAGATTTATGTTTTAGAAAGTACACCCACATTTTTCCACTGAAATCATCTACAATGAGCAAAAAATATTTGCAACCCGTAATTGAAGATGTATTCATAGGACCACAAATATCAGCATGAATTAACTGGAGTACCTTAGATGCGCGCCAAGATTCTCAATCCTTGAATGAAGACCAATGTTGCTTGCCAGCTTGACAGGCGCCGCACACTCCCAAATGCTGTGTCTGAATATCAGGTAACCCTAACACAAGTCCCTCCCGAGATAGCTGAGAGAGATACTGAATGTTTAAATGCCCATATCTCTGATGCCACAGAGTGCTGATGGCAGAAACACGAGTTGCTGGACCCACTTTTGGGGAATCACCAATGTCAAGAAGCCTATATAGACCATGATCCTCTAGGCCAACAGCAACCGTAAGCCGAGTGTCCCTGTCAATAATGGAGCACTTATGTGCATTGAACACCACATCGAGCTGAGGAGAGTTTCTCATAATCTGGCTGATAGACAGCAGATTAATTTCCATACCAGGAACATAGTACACATTCAGGGAGATGAGTGTGTGCCCACCAGACTGGATCTGAATTGTACCTCTGCCAACCACCGTGTACTCCTCACCTCCGCCGAAGACCACGAAATCACTGAAAGATGAGAAGTCAATAAACCAGTCATGCCTGTGAGATAAATGACGTGATGCACCAGAGTCAATGTACCAGGCAAATGACGGGGCGTGATCTGAGTACCTTTTAGCCATAAAGGCATAAAAGGCAGATTCCTTCTGCTCAGAATGTTTTGCGACATTCGTTAGCTGATGAGACCCTCCCTGCTTCTTCTGTTCAAAAGCAATCCTCTGTTGGCAATCTTTCTTCAAATGACCAAACTTGTGACAGTAATTACACTGCACATTTTTCTTCTTAGCAGGATCATAAGACTGAGAAGAACCTGTCTTCTGAAACGACTGAGAGGACTGATATTTGGCAGCAAAATCATTTTCTGAGGAGGCTGATGAAGCATCACTACCAAACTGTTGTTTCCAACGATCCTGCTGCAGGAGTTTGGTGCATAGCTCTAGAAACTTCAGATCAACATTAGTGGAGGTAATGTTGAGAGTTTCTATAAAGTGTTCATAAGATTTTGGTAGACTTTTCAGGGTGATGACTACCATATCTTCTTCCTCCATGGTCCGACCAATGGCTTCGAGCTGATCTCGAATGGCTTTAATCTTGTTAAGATGTTCCTATAAAGATATATGTTCGTCCATCATGATGGAGAACAACTGATTCTTTAGAAAGAAAGCACTGCTCTTGCCAGATGTCTCGTGCAATTCCTTCAAATGTTTCCAGATTTCGGCAAATGTCTTGCCGAAAGGGATCTGTGGTAACTGATCATCAGTTACGGAGAGTTTGAGAAGCATAACCTCTCGATTTCGATCATCAAACTTATCTTGATCTGCACCAAATGTACCAGGACGAAGCTCTATGACCAAAACAAGCTGGTCAAGACGCCTATATTCAAAAATGGTCAACATTCACTGTTTCTAGATGTTATAATTGTTGCCATTAAAGCGCTGATTGCCTTCCAACATCAGATTGGTTAGTGAGGCCATCTGCACGCTTCCCAAGACACACAAAACAACCAAGGAGTCTAGCACGAATTTTAATGCAGATGGCGGCTGATCTGGACAAAAAACTACTGGAAATTTAAATGCTCATCCAGCCACAAAAAAAATGGGCACATACCTCGATTCTGCCAAAATAGCAGTCTGGAATTCAATCTACTGTAGAAAAACAATACCCAGCTCAGCCTTTAATAACTTGTCCCAGTCATATGCAAATTGCACCAGCAGCTTCCACGTTCAACCAGCAAGATGGACTGATATTGGACAGAAATTCAACACATTGGACCAGCACCCAAACTCAGCAGCACGTACAGGATAGAAATGACTGATAGGCGTCTTTATCCCACGAAATACTCAGCAGAAAACGACCCACCAAAGAAAGAATCACAGAAACCAAAAAACAAAAAAAAAACAACAACAACAACAACAACAACAAAAACGCCAAAAAAAATTTCAAACTTCTAGAGAGTTGTTTCGAAATGAAGCACAGAATTTTTCAAATATTGAAGAATTATTTCGAAAAAAATACCCGAGCTCTGATACCATAATCAATGAATGAATTAATTTACAATGAACAGTGAAGCTCAATAAATAATACAACTGTAGAAACAACAACAGCAAGTTTCTACTAAGAAAGTAGAAACAGCAAGTTTCTAACAAGAAACTGCTAATTACAAACTAAGAAAGTAGAAACAGCAAGTTTCTACTAAGAATATAGAAATAGCAACAAGAAACTGCTAATTACAATCATAGATGAGTAGTAAACTCTAAAATAGCATTATTCTAATACGTACTTCAGAGGTTGACGCAGAGGCTTTCAGGGGCAGCGGTGGGGTTTCTAGGCCCTAATCTTGGTTGAGTTCTATAAATCTCGTTTTAGGGTGTGGATCAGTCACTATTTTGGCCCTAGATCAGCCAATGAGTTGTAGATCTAGTATTTTCTATGTCGAGATTTACAGATCTGGAACTCAAATTTGTGTATTCAGAAATATTCTTAATAATAAGACCCTCCAGCAGCGAGAGACTGGTTTTCCCGCATTCGGTTTTTCCGAGGACTACTTGTCCAGAAATAACTATCACTTTGTCAATGTGTGCATGAACTTGTTCTAGATCTGGATTGGTAGAGATCTGTTATGTGTTTTGCTTCGATTTTAACTTGAATTTATTCAGTTAATAACTTGTCTAAGTAGGAGGAGCATAACCAAATTAACAGTAATAATTTCTGCATAAAGTATAAGATTCAGAAATTTCTACATATTTCCCTGCATATATATTGTGAATGTTGCAGTAGTATTTATTTCGATATTTGCCAGAAGATTTCTGAATAATAACTTATTGAAATAATAAGTAGGAGAAATAAATCTATCATTGCAACTGTTTGTAAATTTTCACATGGTATCGGAGCCAGAAATGAATAACAAAGAGGGGGCGTCTATCAGTGAACAGAGATCTACTGTTGCAGCAACGGCGCAGAAGGGTTCACGCAGTTCTCTAGGAGGGGGAAGAAGCACAATAGAACAAATGGATCACGATGTATCTGTATTGGCATCCAGACTACAGGAAGATTTTGCTTGTGTATCGAGCACTTCAGATGTCTAGTATATTAACAATGGAGCCTCTACTCACATGACGGGAGTACGAGACTGTTTTTCAGACTACCAATAAGAGCAAATGAATTTCAAAATAACCATGGGAAATAAAGCAAAGTGCACTCCCATTGGGAGAGGTACCATAGTTTTTCAGACCGAGGCAGGGAACAGAATCCGGACCACTAATGTTTTGCATGTGCCGAATTTGGGGATGAATCCACTCTCAGTGTTGCAGCTTCAAAACCGAGGATATGACATCTACTTTATTGGCAATAGAGTCTATGTCAAGCACCCCAGTTGGAAGAAGAAGGCACAAATCAGAGTAAGAAGCAACAAGTTGTACAAGCTACAACTTGATTCTCCAATGGCACTAGTTGGCAGCGCAAATGAAATGGACCTGAATGAGCTATGGCACAGAAGAATGGGGCACTTACATCATGGGGCATTGAGAACTCTCCAGAAGACTGTCACAAGTGTTCCAGAACTGAGCACCAAACGAGATGATGTCTGCAAAGGGTGCGTATTGGGGAAATATGCCAAGGCAGCATATCAGAGAAACAACAATAGGGCCAAGGGCGTGTTGGATCTAAAACACTCAGATATCTACGGATCAATGTCCACAAGAGCTTTTAGTGATGTCGAATATTTCGTCACCTTCATTGATGGCCATTCCAGGAAAACCAGGATCTACTTCTTGAGGACCAAGGATGAAGTCTTCAGTCGATTTAAAGAGTTCAAGGCTCTGGTGGAAAATCTGACAAGGAAGCGGATCAAGGTATTATGATCAGATAATGGAGGTGAATACATAGATAAAGAATTCATCGGATTATGTGCAAGGGAAGGCATCAAAAGAGAATGGACAGCTCCATACAATCCGGAACAAAATGGAGTGGCAGAAAGGAAAAACCAGACTATTGTCGAAGCAACCAGAGTTATGTTGTATGACAAGACATGCCCAAATTTCTATGGGCTAAAGCATGTAATACAGTTGTCTACATTCAGAACAGAACTCCTCACACTGCACTAGGAAAGATCACGCCAGAAAGTGTCTTCACTGGCAGCAAGCCCGAAGTAAGTCACTTTAGGATCTTCGGCAGTACAGCCTACTGTCATGTACCCAGTGAGAAGAGGAAGAAGTTGGAAATGACTGCGAAAAAGGGGTACTTAGTAGGATACAGCGAGAATGCAAAGGCTTATCGCATCTACATTCCTAAAAGCAGGAAAGTAGTAGTGCGAAGAGATGTGAAATTCATGGAAGAGAAAGCCTTCAAAAGATCACGAGAGCTGCCTTCTGCTACACAGTCAGAGGAAGAGCCCCTGGTCCAGCCCCAACAACCAGTAGCAAAAAATTCAATTGCCTCTCCAAAGCATAGTGATCCAAAGGATGGGTCTTCCGAGGATTTGCAAGAAGGAGCGTCGGTAATCCACCCACCACCAGTGGAAGAACGAGCCAGGAACTTCGACAGATTCTGAAGGATGCAGAAGAATTTGTCGGAATTCCCCGAAATGAGAAGAGACAGCGTAAGCAGCCTAAAAGGTATCAAGCCTTAGTTGCTCAAGTCGAAGAACCTTCCAGTTTTCAGGAAGCAGCTCAGCACCAGGTGTGGGTTGAAGCAATGGTGGAAGAGTACAGTTCCATCATGACAAATGATGTCTAGGAAGTAGTACCTAGACCGCAGGAGAGATCAGTTGTAGGATCCAAGTGGATCTACAAGATCAAGTATGTTGCAGACAGCAGCATCGAGAAGTTTAAAGCCAGGTTTGTGGCTAAGGGGTATGCTCAGAAGGAAGGTATAGACTATGAAGAAGCCTTCGCCCCAGTAGCCAAATACGCATCTATGAGGTCCATGATATCCCTTGCTGCATAGATGGGATGGGAAATTCACCAGATGGACGTCAAGACAGCATTCTTGAATGGAGTGATAGAAGAAGAGGTGTATATAGAACAACCGGAGGGCTTTGAGACACATGATCAGAAAACTCATGTGTGCAGATTAAAGAAGGCATTATATGGATTGAAGCAAGCTCCTAGAGCCTGGTATGGTCGGACTGACAGCTAACTGCAGAAGATGGGCTTCGTCAAGAGTGATGTTGATCCCAATATCTACTATCTGAGAGTAGGGAGTGAGCCTTTGATACTGTTATTGTATGTGGATGATCTATTCTTGGCAGGATCATCAAGGCTTGTCACAGATTGCAAGAAGAATCTGGCTAAAGAATTGGACATGAAAGATCTGGGACAGATGCACTATTTTCTGGGGTTGGAAGTTTGGCAGTAGAATGGGGAGATCTTCCTTGGTCAAGGAAGATACACTACAGAGATTTTGAAGAGATTTCAGATGGAGGATTGTAGGCCCATGACCACTCCAATGATTACCAACTGGAGGAAAATCGACACGTCCGAAGATGATGAAGTTGATCCTACGTTGTACAAATAGCTCATAGGGTCATTGATGTATCTGGTAAATACAAGGCCAGACATCTGTTATGTTGTTAATACCCTAAGTTAGTTCATGGTGGAACCAAAGAGGGCACATTGGGCAGCATCCAAGCATGTTCCCAGGTACCTTCTAGGTACAGTCGAGCTTGGATTGAAGTACACTCGTGACAATGATGTCAGGTTGAGTGGTTCCACTGACGCAGATTGGGTTGGAAGTTCAGTTGATCGGAAGAGTACCAGTGGGTACTATTTCAGTCTGGGATCAGGAATGACTTCCTGGTGCAGTAGGAAGCAGAAGTCCGTCGCACTGAGTTCAGCAGAGAAAAAGTATATGGCAGCCAACACAGCTTCGTGCGAAGCCATATGGCTTAGGAAACTACTAGTAAATCTACTCAAGGAGAAAATTGGAGCGACCATCATCTTATGTGATAATCAGAGTTGCATAAAGCTCTCTGAGTATCATGTGTTTCATGATAGCTCGAAACATATTGACATCCGATGTCACTTCATCAGGGACTGTGTACAACGTGGCACTGTTCAGTTGTAGTACACTCCAACAGGGGAACAGGTGGCAGACATCCTCACAAAGGCACTGGGAAAGACAAAGTTTGTCTACTTCAGAGAGAAGATGGGGATGATGAAGAATCCCTTCCAATAGCGGGAAGACAGGATTAAGTATTCAGAGGGAGCTGTGGTATAGAGGTAGCAAGTGACAGTGGCAGTGTCAAAGGCAGCAGTACAGGAAGCAGCAGCGCAGCAGATGGGGGGAACAAAATCCGGAGTTCAACAATGCAGAGGGTGCTTCAAAATCAAAGCAGCATGCAACAGGCATATTGTTGGAACACCTTCCCCGCTAAGAGGGAGTGTTGATTTGTGTAGCATCCGAAAGTGTTCCAAGTCTCAAACTTTGCAGGGAGGCTTAGACAGCAGCATTCCAAAGAACCTAGAAACAATTTGTGGAAATTCCACTCAGTTCAAGACTTATTAAAATAATTAATTATTTTAATGAAGACCCTTAGTCTAAACTTAGGGAAATGAAATAATTAAAGGGTATTAATAAGTCAGAGTGTGAATCTTCTAGAAAACATGGATCAAGTCAAGTTTTAATCTTAGCCATTGATTAATCTTTTAATCTGGGGCGTTGGTTCTCCAACAGGAAGATTATAAAAGAAGGCTTGAGGGTCACTTGGAAAACAAGCCGGGCATACACTCAGTGCCCTAAGGAGATCCATTCTGATGTAGAATTCGATCTCAATGGAAGAGTTGCAAGGCGAGAAGTTGCAGAAGAGAATGAGGAGGTCAGGAGTGATCGAGATCAGGGTCGGAGGGCAACAGTGGATCACTGGAGGCAGTTTGAGGCTGCAACGCAGAGACCCCATGCAGTCTCCACGTAGATTCACGCAGTCCAACGCTAGGACTACGCAGAGTGACGCAGGGGCATGGAGGGGTTGTGTTGGGTGTTATAGAATTGTTCGAGTAAGCCGAAAATTCAGTCTCAGGTGGTTCAAAATTTATCTGCCAGTATTTTCCGTGTAAAGATATCATTTGCTGAAGAATTAATAAAAGCCTCATCTATTGCACCGATTTTCCCACATTGGGTTTTTTCAGGGACAATTGTCCAAAAATAAATGTGTACTTGTGATTGACTCTTGTGTTTATGTTCTCTACTATTTATTTCTCTACATATATAATTGTGAATGTTGCAGTAGTATTTATTTCGATATTTGCCGAAAGATTTCTGAAAAAAATAATTATTGAAATAATAAGTAGGAGAAATAAATCTATCACTGCAACTGTTTGTAAATTTTCACAGCAAACACCTGGCTGAATTTTTTGGAACCTCTAGACAAATTTCAGACCCTTGGGGTGACCTCCTTCACCCTCTGTGTCATCCAGCATGAGAGCTCTGTGTAGTCTCTCCCTAGACTGTGTGATTCTGCATGGAGGGGGTCTTGCTGTTGATCAGCTCACCCTTCCCTTCATCCTCCTGACTTCTGCTTCCCGATAACTGACTCCTCCCTCCTCCTTCTACTTCTACAACCCTGCCTCTACAATCTCACCCATTGAAATCGAATTCTATTGCTTCAAAATCGATTTCCTTCGGGTACTGAGAGTGTCCCCGGCTTGATCTCCAAATGGCCGTCAAGTCTCTTCTTATAGTCTTCTCGTTGATGAATCAACGGCCAAGATTATATCGTTAATCAATGGCTCAGATTAAAAGATGACTTGATATTCGTTTTCTAAAAAATTCACACTATGCTCTATTAATACCCTTTAATTATTTAATTTCCCTAAGTTTAAACTTATGGTCTGCATTAAAATAATTAATTATTTTAATAAAGTCATATTCGAGTGGAATTTCCACAAACGATTTATGGGTTCTCTGGATAACTGTTGTCCAAGCCTCTATACCAAAAACGAGACTTAGAATACTTTATGATGCTATAGAAATCAACAGGAAGTCCATTGGGGGCTACGTCATGTGATACAACTCTTCAAACAGAGTTATGGCACCGGAGGTTTGCACACCTCCATTACAAAGCCCTTCCCGAAGCAAGGAAGGTGGTGACAGGGACGCCCAAATTTAGAGATGATCATGAAGGTATATGTCAGGGTTGTGCCGAAGGGAAGCATACAAGGGGACCATTACCCTCAAGTGTCACAAAGACAATTGATATCTTGTAGTTGATACATTCTGACTTATCTGGTATGTTGCCCGTGACATCCTTGAGAGGATGTTCCTATCACATGACTTTTACAGATGACTTCTCCTGCAAGATCTAGATATAATTTTTGAAGAAGAAGGGCGAAGCATTCAAATGGTTCTGTACCTTCAAGGCCTTGGTGGAAAATCAAACCGAGAAGAAAATCAAAGTTTTGAGGACCGACAATGGGACCGAGTATGATTCAAATGAGTTTAATGACTTTTGTAGAGAAGCTGGCATTAAGAGGGAGACCACAATTGCGTACAGTCCTGAGCAAAATGGTGTTGCTGAAAGAAAGAACAGGACCATTGTGGAAGCTATCCACGCCATCCTATGTGACCAAGGTCTTCCGAAGTTTCTATGGGGAGAAGCTGCGAACATTGTTGTGTATGTTCAAAATAGATGCCCGCATTCCGCTCTGGACTCCAAAACTCCCGAAGAAGTCTTCTCTGGTAAGAAACCTGATGTTTCTCATTTCAGATTTTTTGGTTGTCCTGTCTACTTTCATGTGCCGAACGAAAAGAGAATCAAGTTGGATGCTTCTGGAAAGAAGGGAATGTTTGTGGGCTACAGTGAAACTTCTAAGGCATATAGAATCTATGTGCCTAGTCAAATAGAACTGGAGATATGCCACGATGTCACCTTCGATGAAGATGCTTCCCTCAAGAAAGTGAGAAATCTTCCTAGCTCCAAGGAAGACAAATAAGACGAAGAAGCAGGGAATCAGGAAGAACCGAAGGATGACCTGATGCCTGATGTTGAAGGACCTATGGATCCCGTTGAACCACCTCCTTCAAATAAGAAAAGACCCTCATGGCTCTGGAATACTCTCACAGATGCCAAGAGACATATTGCCCCAAGCGGGGACATTCCGTGAAAGCAAGAAGCCGAAGAGATACCAAGAGTATCTAGCAACCATGAGTACGATAGTACAATCTGAACCTGGATCATTTGCAGAAGCCATAAAGCATCAAGTTTGGAAGGATGCTATGCACGAAGAATATGAGTCCGTTATGAAGAATGATGTCTGGGAAGTGTGAAAAATCCTAGATCTGGATTCCTACTACAACAAATCTGAACTACTTCTTCTATTATTTTACATCATTATTTCATTTCAATGGAATATTGAAGTAATTACTAAAGCAGTCTACACAAATAATACTGCGGAATGAATCTAAGTGTTGAAACAAACTGAACAAAATGCAATGAAAAACATCCACATTGACACGGTTATTTTTGGACTAAGCCCCCGGAAAAACCCAACTTGGGAAAATTGGTGCAGCAGATCTGAGGGTTTGTATTATTAAGCAGCAGAAATTTTGAGTACAACTAGGGTGCCAACATTCGGTAAACCCTTCAGAGAAATCTAGACAGCAAAAATAATAGTGAGATATACCTCACTCAGTAAGTCTCTAGCTGATCAAAACAGCACTGATGAAGCCCTCACTGCCTTTGCGTGATTGCCTACGTTGGATCTACGTAAGCCTGCGTATGCAAGCTTGAGGAATTGCGTCACGCTTCTCTGCAACTGATCTGGCTGATCTGAAGCTGGATCTTCGCCCTCCTGGCTTAGAACACTAGCCTCTAGCTTTCTCCGGACTGACTCCAAGAGATACTGCACTGGTTCTGCATGATTCTCTGCAGGAATTGCGTCACCTCTGCAGAAAATTGCTTTGTCTCTATCTGTGTCGCCTCTGCCTCTCTCTGATAATGCACTCTTAGTCCTCCTGACCAATCTCTGCTTCTGCCCCTCTCTGAATCAAATCACTTAGCAAACCCAGCCCTAGTGATTTGTTCTTGATCAAAAATTGTGTCTCCTCACACAAATTCGAAAATGCTCAATGGCTCAAGTGTTAAGTGTATTCTCCATAGGCCCCTCACCCTCCTTATAATCTTTCGTCGACCCTTCAACGGCCAAGATTAAAACATAATCAAGGGCTAAGATTAACTTGGAGGTGATCCATGACTTTATCAAGAAGATTCACACTTGATTTAATTAATATAATTAATTAATCAATTTCCCTAAGTTTAAACTTAGGAAAAAATTTAAAAAAGATTAATTAATTTAATTAAATCATCTCTAAGTGGAATTTTCAAAAACCATTCTGGGTTTCAGGGAATACATGTGTCTTAGCCTATATACAAAATTATAAGGCTAGAGCACATCTGATGCTACCATAAATCAACACTCCCTCTTAGCGAGGAAAGTGCTCTAGCAAAACAACTCAATGTGCTGTTGATCTGACTTCTTGGAACATAAGCTGTTGTGTTGTTGATGCTGCTCACCAACTCTGCACAAAAATGTTGCAACTGTATTGTTGCTGACTCTGTTTGTTGCCAACTGCCACTGTACTGCAACTCCCTCTAAATTCTGCAACCATGCTGGTGCACTGCGTGAGCACTACTCTGCACTATGTTGCACCTCTTGTGCACTGCGTTGTTGCTGCTCCTCTGTTGTTGCTGCTCAACTACTGTTGTTGTTGCATTGTTGCTAATTGCAACAGAAAAACATCTGAAATTGGACAGGAAAATCTGCAACTGGGAAATAAGACTGGTTGTTGCTAGTTTTTGCACTAGCTCTCTGAAGATACTGTGTTGTTGCTACTCTGCACTGCGATGCACCAGTATGCACTGCGTTGCTGCTACTCCCTCTTTGCATTGATCAGGCTCTAGTACTGCTAGCCACTGCACTGTCTTCTCATATTTTGGTGCAACTGTCCATCCTGCCACTGTCTTTAGGCTATTGTAGCTCACATGTGATCCAAGAGTTCGGAAATACTCAAGGATCCCGTCTCCTTGTAGATTCTGGATCTACAACTCCAAGTCAGGCCATTTCTCTCCTTTCGAAATATGAGCTAACATAGCACAATCTCTTTCTACCTCAATCTTGGCAGCTCTTGCTTGTGGATCTTGCTTTTCCTCTTTATCCTTTTTCTTAAGAGGACACTGTGTGGCATAATGTCCCATTTCACCACACCGGAAGCACTTGATCTTGGACAGATCTTTCTTCTTTTTCTTATGTTGCCCTTTTGATGCAAGGGCAGTGTTATCTTCTTCCTCCTTCTTGACCTTTGAACTGCTACTGCCATCCTCCAAGTGGATTTTTAGGAGATCTCTCCTCAACTCCTCTTGTTGTAACGCTGCCCACATTGCTTCCCAACCTGGAAGTCTTTCTCTGACCAATATACTTTGGACAAAGACTTGATAATCCTCTGAAACAGAGTTCAGTGTGAGCCTTACTAGCTCTGAGTCTCTAGGAGAAAATCCTACTGCAGACAGTTGATATCGGTTTTCCTGAATCCGAGACAAGGAGGAGTCAAAACGCTCTCCCTTTTTCATCCTGATATTCCGCATCTTCTCTTCAAGGTACATCTTCCGCTGCTCGGAAGATCCTTGGTATAGCTTTCCAGCCCTACCCACATTTCTCTAGCCATGGTCTTTGCAGCTATGTGGGGTACGATATGATCCTTTACTCCATCTAGGATCAATCGCTTGGCTATTGCCATATTCTTCTTGAATTGCCTCAGGTGTGCTGCATCAAGAGGCTCTGCAACTGCGTTGTCTATGAAGGCTTTCAGATCATGCTCATCAAGGAGAAACTCTATCATTGATTTCCAAATAACATAGTTGGAGGCACCCTCCAATCTATCTTGGCCACGCAGTCCGTTGCTGGCCATCTCCTCAATTGTCGATATCTTGCTCCAACCCTCTACTCAGCTAGACTTACGCACTCTTTGTGGAGTAAGTCACTTCTTCTACTGCTGCACGGGAAAAACTGAGTTTCTTTGAGTAAGAAACTCTTTGAGATCAAGAAATCCCCAACTGTGTTTTTCAGAAATTTTCTGACGCTTATGCACCAGCTCTTACTGTTGTGTAGTAACTACGTCCTTCAGCTACGCTGATCTACAACGCTATCTCTTCTGCAACTGAAAAAAACTTACCCCTCTGTCAACTCTCTCAGAGGGAGTCTTTTCTGCACTGGAATGCCCTTCTGGCCTGGACAGCGTAATTTTCTAGGAGGGTTTTCTGCTGATTATGCAGATCCCAGACTCTTCAGCGCTGATCTGCTGGTTCTCTTCATTTCTCCTGCACTTCAACTTAAATAAGCTCTAATACCATGTGAAAAATCCTAGATCTGGATTCCTATTGCAACAAATCTGAAATACTTCTTCTATTATTTTACATAATTATTTCATTTCAGTGAAATATTGAAGTAATTACTGAAGCAGTCTACACAAATAATACTGCGGAATGAATCTAAGTGTTGAAACAAACTGAACAAAATGCAATGAAAAACATCCACATTAACACGGTTATTTTTGGACTAAGTCCCCGGAAAAACCCAACTTGGGAAAACTAATGCAGCAGATCTGAGGGTTTGTATTATTAAGCAACAGAAATTTTGAGTACAACTAGGGTGCCAACATCCGGCAAACCCTTCAGAGAAATCTAGACAGCAAAAATAATTGTGAGATATGCCTCACTCAACAAGTCTCCGGCTGATCAAAACAGCATTGGTGAAGCCCTCACTGCCTCTGCGTGATTGCCTACACTGGATCTACGTAAGCCTGCATATGCAAGCTTGAGGAACTGCGTCACCCTTCTTTGCAACTGATCTGGTTGATCTGAAGCTGGATCTTGGCCCTCCTGGCTCAAAACACTAGCCTCTAGCTTTCTTCGGACTGACTCCAAGAGACATTGCACTGGTTCTGCATGATTCTCTGCAGGAACTGCGTCACCTCTGTAGAAAACTGCATTGTCTCTATCTGTGTCACCTCTGCCTCCCTCTGATAATGCACTCTTGGTCCTCCTAACCAATCTCTGCTTCTGCCCCTCTCTGAATCTGATCACTGAATCAAATCACTTAGCAAACCCAGCCCTAGTGATTTGTTCTTGATCAAAAATTGTGTCTCCTCACATAAATTCGAAAATGCTCAAGTGTCAAGTGTATTTTCCACAAGCCCCTCGCCCTCCTTCTTATAATCTTTCGTTGACCCTTCAATGGCCAAGATTAAAACATAATCAAGGGCTAAGATTAACTTGGAGGTGATCCATGACTTTATCTAGAAGATTCACACTTGATTTAATTAATACACTTTAATTAATCAATTTCCCTAAGTTTAAACTTAGGAAAACATTAAAAAATGATTAATTAATTTAATTAAATCATCTCTAAGTGGAATTTTCAAAAACCATTTCTGGGTTTCATGGAATACATGTGTCTTAGCCTATATACAAAATTATAAGGCTTGAGCACATCCGATGCTACCATAAATCAACAGGAAGTGTTCCCGAGACCGGAGGACAAATCTGTTGTCACCTCGTAATGGCTCTATAAGATCAGCATGGATTTGATGGAAGTGCTAAAAAGTACAAGGCAAGATTGTTGCCCGAGGCTTCTCTCAATAGGAAGGCATAGATTATGATGATATTTGCACCTATGGCCCGTTATACCACCATTTGATCTATTATTTCCCTTGTTGCAACGCAAGGTTGGAATCTACATCAGATGGATGTGAAGACCCTTTTTTTGCATGGTTCTATAAAGGAAGAGGTGTATGTGGGGCAACCTTTGGGGTTCGAAGTCCGAGATAGAGACACCCATGTATGCAAGTTGAAGAAAGCCCTCTATGGGTTGAAGCAAGCCCCCAAGGCTTGGTACAAGAGGATAGATAGCTAGTTGATGACGTTGGGCTTCACTTGAAGTAATGCTGATCTAAACCTTTATTTTGAGGTTTATAGAAAAAGGCCTCTCATTCTAGTTCTCTATGTGGACGATCTCTTCCTGACAAGTGTTGACCCTCTCATTCATCAGTATAAGAGGGAGCTAGCTTCCGAGTTTGAGATGAAAGACCTAGGACTGATGCACTACTTCCTAGACTTGGAGGTTTGGCAAAGGCCAGGCAAGATTTTCCTTTCTCAAGGAAAATATGTCGTGAAGTTGATGGAGAGATTTGAATGGTGGACTGTAAGTCTGTGTCGACACCAATGGAACTCAACTTCAAGAAGTTGTGTGGAAACGTTGTTGGGCCCGAGTTAGCAAATCCTACTGAGGATCGACAACTCGTGGGGGCCTTGATGTTCTTAGTAAACTCCCGTCTGAACGTATGTTTTGCAGTGAACACTTTGAGTCAACATATGGTTGATCCTCATCACATTCACTGGATTGGTGCCAAGAATCGATTGAGATATCTTCGGGGCACAATCAACCATGGGCTGAGATACACTGTTGGGAGTTTGAGATTCCATGGATATACTGATCCCAATTGGGCTGGCAGTGTGGTGGATCGCAAGAGCACATCTGGATGTTGCTTCACCTTGGGTTCTGCTTCGATATCTTGGATGAGCAGGAAGCAGAATTCGGTGGCCTTGAGCACCGCTGAGGTCGAATACATTGCGGCGATGCGAAAGCTCTTCAATGAGTTGTTTGGGCATGTGCTAGATACCACCGTTATCATTTGTGATAACCATAGTGGGATTCGTCTTTCTGAGAATCCCGTGTTCCACAATCGATCCAAGCATATTGATATCAAGTACCACTTTATCCGAGATATGGTACAGCGAGGCCCCATAAAGCTCGATCATATAGGAACTGATGAGCAGGTCGCGGATATTCTCAAAAAGCCCCTAGGGAAGGTCAAGTTCCTAACCTTCCGTGAGAAACTTGGAATCGTGGAAAGACCCTATTCTGAGGGTCCTGATTGAGTTGGACTATGAGCTCTGGGAGCTCCAAGGGGCTTGGGGATAGCTTCTTGGAGCTATAAGCACATACAAGACTAGGCTTGTCGAACCTTGTTGTGCTTCTGCCCCACCGTTATGATATTGAGTTGGTTTACCTCTCTTTAATCTGTGCCCCGCACGCACTCATGGGAAGTACCTCTCATTTGGCCAATGAGGTGAAAAATGTGGATAGAGACCAATAGCAAGATCGATGGACGCATCGGAGATTGTCGTACTCTCTATGTCTAGGATGGCACGTGTCCAACACCTTGATCTGGGATCAAGTATGATGAGGTTCTTACCTCTAAACTGACTTCAGGTCAATAAACTAACTTCGAGTTAGTGTGAGACTCTTTTTGAGTCCAAGAGAGGTTTTTACCTCTAAGATGACTTCGGGTCAGCTGAATGTGATGTCTTTGTGACACACCTTTTGTTTTATCTGAGAAAGAGCCAGCAAAGCATGTTACGGCAGGATGACGCATGATGTTTGGTGAAAGTACATGATGGTACTGATGGATGGCACTTGTGGACAGATGGAGTTCTCCCTAGTTGAGAGGGAGTGTTAGTTTTGGGCAACTAGGTCCAAACTCCATGTTACACTGCTCATATGACGATGGTCATATTTTTGTTGGATTCCTCTTTCGAAGAGGTGCAAGATTGATCTAAAGGTCATCTTGTTTGGATGAGCAGAACATTTATTTTGAATTTATTTTCCACATGTGCAAGATCGACCAAATTTATAATGTAGGCTCACATGCCTAATAGATGTGTCACACACCCTCATTGATGGATATAAATTGAAGAGACTTGGAGGTCATTTTCTCATCAACTCATCACACATTCTCTCATTGTGATCTGATTGGTTCGATAGCCTTTGGAGGCCTTTTTCCCCTCACACGTGTGGAACAAAGTTGTTGTTTTCTACTGATCTGTTTAGGGCTTCTTGTTGCAGCGTGAACCGTGGTCAACCCTTAGTTGTTTGACCTCAAACTTCAACCAAAATTCCGATTTTAGGAGGTCATACTGCTGGGCACTGAAATCGAGGAAATCTGAGCTATTTGACCGAAGCCCTAATCTGCTACGTTGAATTTTATGTTGTTGTCCTGCGTTGACTTTGGTTTGACCTGCGTCGACTTGTGATGAGCTGTCTTTGAGGGCTATGGGTGTGACACATGGAAGATTGCCTAACTAAGAAAGACTTTGCTAGTTGAAGCATCCTGTTGACTGTCGTAACACAACAATATCTCATATCTTTGCTAGACAAAAGGAATTGTAAATCTGATCTATATTTGGCTTCTCTAGATCTATTATTGTGTTCTATCAGCATTTTACTTTCATGTTTATGTGATTGCTATTTTGTATCGAGCCTAAAAAAGATTGAAGTAAAATTGCATCAAGCATAGAACACCATGGTTATCTAAATTTAACACAAATTAAACAGAAGGCATGACTCCAAAACATAAACCACAATTTAAACACAAGTCCAAAACAACAACAATGCCGAGGGAGAAGGAATTTGCTTGGACTTATTATGACAAGATCACCAGAGACCCCAGACTCCTTTGTAAATTTTGCAAATCGAAATGTAGTGGAGGCATTTATAGATTCAAGTACCACCTTGCACAGATACTCGGCCATGATATAGGTCTCTGCGACAAGGTTGACGAAAATGTCAAACACCAAGCAACCTTGGCCCTTGATATGTTGAGTCAACATAAAGCTAAGAAAGCAAAGCAAAATAAAGAAATAGGAACTCTTGGAGTTGACGAAATTTCTTCCAATAACCCCTTGTCAACTCCCTTTATTGAATCCTCAATGCCATTCCCAAGTTTCCCATACATGCCACCAAGTCCAAGTCAAACTCAAGGCCAAATGAATCCTCCTGCATTCAACACTGGAGTTGGAAACATAAACACTTTTTTTGTTCACCACACAAAACCTGGTTCCCAACCTACCTTGGATGCCATTGGTTGGAAAAAAAATATACATAGTCAGGCAAGGAAGGCCATTGCTAACATTTGGTACTATTCTGGCGTACCTTTCTATTGTGCCAGAAATCCTTATTGGCAAGCTATGATTGATGCAGTTGTTGTTGCAGGTCCAGGGTTCAAAGCCCCTTCATCAGAGAGCCTTAGGACAGATTTGTTGTTAGAGAGTGTTGAAGATTTCATGCTTGTGCTATCTGAGTTTCGTTCATTATGGATAGAAACAGGGTGCACCATCATGAGTGATGGATGGACAGATCAAAGGAATAGAACTTTAATAAATTTCCTTGTATATTGTCCAGTGGGCACAATGTTTCTCAAATCAGTGGATGCATCAGACAAGGTTAAGACTGCCCAACTTATTTGTGAAATGATGGAGGAATTCCTTTAAGAAGTAGGAAAAGAACATGTTGTACAAATTGTCACTGGCAATGCAGCGAATTATATGGTTGTTGGTAGACTTTTTGAGATAAGGCACCCCACTATTTTTCGGACCTCGTGTGCTGCCCATTGCATAGATTTAATGCTTGAGGACATTGGTAAGCTTGAATGGATACATGAGGTTGTGGAGAAGGCAAAATCCATAACCAAATACCTATACAACCAAACTGTTGTCCTAAATACCATGAGAAAATACACTGAAGGTAAGGAAATTGTTCAACCTACAGTGACTAGATTTGCAACAAATTTCATATCTTTGCAATCTGTGGTTGAGCAAAAGATAAATCCGAAGAGGGTGTTCTTGGGACCTGAGTGGATGGCATCTAAACATTCCAAGGCCCTTGAAGCATTGAAATTCTTGCACTTGTGTTTAATGGCGGCTTTTTGAAAGATTTCGAAGAGATTATTGTTGTGACGGAGTCCCTTGTTAGAGTACTCAGGTACTTCAACTCTTTTAACTTTTTTTCATTTTTTAAATTTCATTTCAAGCTTCTTTTTATTTTCAGTGTTTCATATTTCTTTAAATTTGAGAGCTTGAACTTTTAAGATGGTTGATGGTGACAAACCTGCTAGGGTTACATTTATGAGGTGATGAATCTCGCAAAGGAGGCCATCAAAATAAGATATGGGGATGAGGAGGCAAAGTATATGCCTCTTTGGGACGTTATTGATGCACGTTGGGATAGGTTGTTGCATTCCCCCTTACATGTTGTTGGGTACTTCCTAAACCCACAGTATTTTTATGATAAGAGCAAATTTAATGAGGATGGGGAGGTTGGCAAAGGACTTATAACATGCATTGAAAGGTGCTTCCTTGATGCAGAATTTCAAAGCTGTGTCTTTGCCCAGCGACATGATTATAGGGTGCCAACTAAATTATTTGCCTATACCGATGCTATAAGAGAAAGGTCTAAGATGTTGCGAGGTACTCCTTGAGGCTTGAAGGCTTCATCAATTCATTAAATTTGTTTAAACTTTATTTTGTATGTTAAATGTTTTATTAATTTTTGTTGTTTTTTTAAGTTTTTACTATTTGGTATTTACTATTCAGAACTTCTACTCATGAACCCTTGCCACTTGCTAGGTCTTTGGTGGTAAAACTTTGGTAGTGATACACCAGATTTGAAAAGATTCGCCATTTGACTCTTAAACCAAGCATGCAATGCTTCAGGTTGTGAGCGCAACTGGAGCATGTTTGAGAAAATACATTCTAAGAAGCGCAACCAATTGACACAAAAATGCTTAAATGACCTTGTATTTGTCCATTACAATCTATGACTTTGCAACAAGAAAATACTAGGTGAGAGCCTGAATTTGAAGTTTTCATAATCTGATTTGCACTTTAAAGTTCAAAATTTAATTTACATTTCAATGTCTCATGATAATGACAGGTTTGGATCATTCACCAATCAACCTTGACGAGATAGATCTGCAAACTACAAATACATGAAATTGGGTCCAATTAGAGGAGCCTCCTCTTTTAAGTCTACATGACTTGGAGAACTTAGAGAGTCAAGCAAGTGAAGGGAGTGGGAGGAATCACGTCTAGTTCTCACTATTAGAGTCTTAGACTCTCAGTTACTGATTTTGGCAGTATTTTCAATTTTGTAAACTTTTAGAAGCAGATGCTTCTGGTTCTATGTAGTCACTGGTTAGGAGTCAGGACTCAGTACTTTGGATCATGTTTGGACTCATAACATATATGAGATACTTATTCATTCATGATTATTTTAAACATCTATTGATATTATGCATTAATTGAACATGGCTTTATTGAATATAAATGAAAATTCTTTTTTTTAACTCAATATATGTGTATATCTTTATTTATTGAATTCACCGATTTTTTCCCGATCCAATTCAAACTCTTCGCTCTTTTGCCTCGCCGATTTATTGTCGATTCAGAGTCTAGTAACATTGACAGAAACTTTTAAAAGCCATTATCATATTTAGATCTGCATTATTAAGTGATAGTGGTCTAGGCGTTACTGCATAGCCTTGTTATCATTGTGACAGGCTAGGACTATTCTCTATACTTGATGATGCAAGTATCCATATCTGGCTAGGGATTTTCACATAGGATCAACCAGGCCCTATTTTTTCATATATCAAACCTTTTTGTTAACTGAATCCAATTGTCAATATAAAAATAAAAAATCTTGCTTGTAATTTCAGATGATTATAATGTTTGGAACATAACAGAAAAGTTCAAAGGTAAATGTATAGACTTCTATGTTTACCAAAACCTAAAAGACAAATCACCTAGACTGCTCACTATATAGAAGACAAAAAGACATCAGAAAAACACTTATTTCTGCAATGCCTTAGAGAATACTAAACCACCTGAAAATCATCTTGTTTGAACTTGACCCATTGATGGTAGGAGCATAAATTCGAATTAAAATTTACTGATCGAACACCTTATTGCAACAGCATTGAGGACATCCATAAAGGAGAAGAAATAAAGGAAAATTCTCACTTACAGTGCCCCCTGTTGCAGCCTTGCTGGAACTGTCCCATTGCTGCTGCTCACGCCGTGTAGATATTACTCTCCATCTAGGTTTGTCAGCTGTAATAGCCTGAACTTTATACAAACAACATAATTTTCGAAGAATAAGAAAGTTGACAAGGGACAAGCATAAGATAAGAGGAAAATGCTAAGGTGTAAGGCTGTTTTAAATCTAATTACAAGATATGTACAATACCTCATCAGTAGGAATACCAAGTCTAGCTGCTTCTACTTGTTGCTCTAAAACAGACTTTGAAGGTTCCATTAAGTCCTGAGTTAAATCCACCTCAAGGCTGTTCATAAAAAAGCAAGAGTATTGGATGACTGAACAACTAGAAAAAAGCTAAATACATTTTCACTGATATGCAAGTTCAAGAATAAAGAAACCTGTTGAGGGCCATAGCTCTATTAAGGCTCAGAAAACCCACTTCCTGTTCCTGTAAAATTTAAAACATCAGACAACTGAGAACTGAAAACATTGAACAGGTTGACAAGAACCCAAATCTTACAAAAGTCAAAGGGAACCCATAGACATCTTGCATAATACAAAGAACCTGCAAGCTACTGATATATTGGAAGAGGGGGTCACAATACACACCGTGATAAAATGCAAAAAAGCAAAATTTCAACAGATGTTGAACTTAAAAATAACAATCAGAAAAACCCGACCAAGGACCAAACTAATTGAAACCAAGTATTATTGGCAACTTCACATGCATGGCAGGTTTAAAATTTCAGACACCAGTCACTGTCAAACATTGTCCGTAAGTTGAAGACAGTTCTATGGTTTTTCCTTTACCGTATAAATCAACATGGTCGGTTTGTTCAAAAACTTCAATAGCAGTGAATGCATCACTATGCTAACCAAGTTCATGTTAGTTTTTCTGTTTCTCCAACCCTGTTATCCATTAACCAGCCCTTTCTGTCATTTCCTTTCTTTTGGGATTTTATATTTTAGCAGTTCTAATTATAGACTAGAGTTGACTGGTTGAATAGTGACTAGTAAGTAATGAGTAAGGTTTGGCATGTATTTACCTCTGTTTGCCACATAGAAGGGTGTGGTCAGCATGTGTTAGAGGGTGGCCAGCACATGGAAGATTGTGCTTGGCATGTGATGACATGGGTCCACCTATTCTTAGCACATGTGGATCATATTACTTGGGGAGTTACCCTTTTCGATTCTTGGGCATCTTTGCATGCACAGACCCCTCTCTTATTCTATAAAAAAGAGATAGAGGGTACATTAGCAAACAAGTAGTCATTGTAATTATCCTTTCAGTGTTAGTAACATGTTACATGATTGCTTCTACAAATTTCTAACTTGCTGATTTTGATTTGCAGATTTAGTATTCCTCAGATTGATCTGAAATTCTTATATGCAATGTTTACAGTCCTGTTCTATACTCTTATAGTTTTAGTTTTTAAAAATTTGAAGTTTTAATTGGTGTTTCTTAATGTTTTCAGTTTCAGCTGTATGGTAAAATATTTAAGTGCAGATCTGCTATCATGAATTGGAAAATTTAATAGTTCATTTCCCAAAGAGATACCATAGGAAACCACTTGATAGAATTTATGGGCTACACACACCAATATGCCGACTGACAATTTTTAATAAAATGCCAACCATATACACAAGTAATTTATAACAGCTATTTATTTGCAAACTTTCATAAATTCACTAGTTTGATTCATTTATTAACCATAATTAATAGATATTAGAAAGCTATATAATCTCTTGTTGGGAATTTTCCTCTTAGTGTCGACCCAAGCACTCATTTTGGCCCTCTTTCTTGTAGGCCCAATTCAAATTAGCAATCACATAAACATGAAAGTAAATGCTGATAGAACATAAAAATAGATCAATAGAAGACAAGCCAAATATTATATCAGAATTTGTAATTTTTCTTGTCCAGCAAATATAGAGAGAAATGTTTGTTACAGCAGTCAACAAGATGCCCTAGCCAGCAAAGACCTTCGCTGGTCAAACCAGCTCTTCCAACCTCCAAGAGGTTCAGTCAAATATCTACAAGATCAGCCTTCTTTAAGTGTCACACACACTTCCAAAGACAGCTCCGAAAACAGTCGATGCAAGTCAACAAAACCAGTCAACGCTGAAGTCAATGGTGGTCAACGCTGTGGTCAAATGGCTGCGGTCAAAGTCAATGTCCTTCCTCGATTTCTGTGCCCTCCAATGCAGCCTCCAAAAATCGGAATTTCTGCAGTCAAATCAGAGTCAAAACTTGAGGGTTGACCCAAAGTCAATGCTGGTCAACACTGTCCAGATAGCCCTAAAAACAGTCCGAAATTTCTCCATCTTCAGATTCACACGTGGGAGAGAGAGAAGCCTCTTCTAGGCAGTACGAACCAATCAAATGATGAGGAATGTGTGTGATGAGATGATGATGAAATAAGCATCATCTCTCTCCAATTTATATCCATCAATGAAGGTGTGTGACACATATTTTGGGGCTTGTGAGCCTACATTACAATTATGGCTGACCTTGACAATTTGCACATGTGTGGAAAATAAATTCAAAATATAAGATCTGCTCATCCAAACAAGATGATTTTTAGATCAATCTTGCACCTCTCCGAAAGAGGAATCCAACAAAAAAATCATCGTCATCATATGAGCAATGTAACATGGAGTTTGGACCTAGTTGCCCAAAATTAGCACTCCCTCTCAACTAGGGAGAACTCCATCTATCCACCTATGCCATCCTATCATACAGTACCATAGTGTACTATCATATATCATCCTGCACTCCTGTGTCATCCTGTTGTAACATGCTTTGTTGGCTCTTCTTTACAGAACGTGGTGAGTCACAAAGACATCACACTCGGTTGACCCGAAGTCATCTCAAAGGTTAAAACCTCAATTGGACTCAAGAGAGTCACATACTGACCCGAAGTCAATCTAGAGGTAAGAAACTCATCAGACTTGATCCCAGATCAAGGTGTTGGACACATCCCATCCTAGACATAGAGAGTACAGAAATCCCTGATGCGTCCATCGGTCATGCTATTGGTCTCTATCCACATTTCCCACCTCATTGGCCAAATGAGAGGTACTTCCCATGAGTCTGAAACTCCATGGGTATGATGCATGTGGAGCATAGATCAAAGAGAGGGTGAACCAACTCAATATTATAACGGTGGGGAAGAAGCACACCAACAAGGTTCGGCGAACCTAGCCCTGTGGTTGCTTATAGCTCCAAGAAGCTACCCCCAAGTTCCCTGGAGCTCATAGAGCTCATAGTCCAACTCAGGCGAGACCCTCAGGATAGGTTATGTCCACGATACCAAGCTTCTCACGGAAGGTTAAGAATTTGACCTTCCCCAAGGGTTTCGTGAGAATATCTGTGACCTGCGCATCAGTCCCAATGTGATGGAGCCTTACGACGCCTCGTTGTACCATGTCTCGGACAAAGTGGTACCTAATATAAATATTCTTGGATCGGTCGTGGAACACGGGATTCTCAGAAAGACGAATCCCACTCTGCTTATCATAAAGGATAGATGTCGTATCTACAACATGTCCAAACAGCTCACTGAAGAGCTTTCTCAACCAAATAGTTTCACAACAAGCCATACTTGTTGCAATGTATGCAGCCTCGGCAGTGCTGAAAAGCAACCGATTTATGCTTCCTGCTCATCCAAGATATCGAAGCAGAACCAAGAGTGATGCAACATCTAGATGTGCTCTTACGATCCACCACACTGCCTGCCCAATCAGCATTGGTATATCAATGGAGCCTCATACTCCTGGCAATGTATCTCAGCCCATGGTTGATTATGCCCCGAAGATATCTCAAGATATTCTTGGCACCAATCCAGTGAACGTGATAAGGGTCAACCATATATTGACTCAATGTGTTCACAGCAAAACATATGTCCGAACATGAGTTCACTAAGAACATCAAGGCCCCCACGATTTGACGATACTTGGCGGGATTTCCCAACTCATGCCCAGTAGCACTTCCACACAACTTCTTAAAATTGAGTTCCATCGGAGTAGTCACGAACTTGCAATCCACCATCCCAAATCTCTCCAGCAGCTTCACGACATATTTTCCTTGAGAAAGGAAAATCTCACTTGGTGTTTGCCAAACCTCCAAACCTAGGAAATGGTGCATCAGTCCTAGGTCCTTCATCTCGAACTCAGAAGCTAGCTCCCTCTTACATTGATGAATAAGAGACTCAGCACCTGTTAGGAAGAGATCGTCCACATAGAGAACTAGAATGAGAGGTCTTTCTTTATCAACCTTAAAATAAAGGTTTGGATCAGCATCACTTCGAGTGAAGCCCAGCTTCATCAAGTAGTTATCGATTCTCTCATACCAAGCACTAGGGGCTTGCTTCAACCCATAGAGGGCTTTCTTCAACCTGCATACATATGTGTCTCTATTTTGGACTTCGAACCCTAGAGGTTGCTCCACATAAACCTCTTCCTTGATTGAACCATGTAAAAAGGCAGTCTTCACATCCATCTGATAGAGACTCCATCCTTGCGTTGCAGCAAGGGCAATGATCGATCGGATGGTGGTATAACAAGCAACAGGTGCAAATATATCATCATAATCTATGCCTTCCTTTTGAGAGAAGCCTCGAGCAACAAATCTTTCATTGTACTTTTCAACACTTCCATTGGCTCCATGCTTGATCTTGTAGAGCCATTTCGAGGTGACAACAGATTTGTCCTTCAGTCTCGGGACCGCATCCCAGACATCATTCTTCATAATAAACTCATATTCTTCGTGCATGGCATCCTTCCAAACTTGATGCCTTACGGCTTCTTCAAATGTTCCAGGCTCATATTGTACAATAGTGCTCATGGCTACTAGGTACCCTTGGTACCTATTAGGCTTCTTGCTTTCATGGAATGTTCCTCTCGGAGCAATATGTCTCTCGACATCTTGGAGAGTGTCCCTAAACCATGAGGCTCTCCTTTTATTTGAAGGAGGTGGATCAATGGATCCATCGGACCTTCAACATCGGGCATCAGTTCATCCTTCGGTTCTTCCAGCTTCCCTGCTTCTTCTTCTTCTTCTTTGTCTTCCTTTCAGCTAGGAAGATTCCTAACTTTCTTGAGGGCAGCATCTTCATAGAAGGTGACATCATGGCATATCTCCACTTCTCTTTGACCAGGCACATAGATTTTATATGCCTTCGAGGTTTCACTATAGCCCACAAACATTCCTTTCTTCCCAGAAGTATCCAACTTGCTTCTCTTTTCTTTTGGCACATGAAAATAAATGGATTTCCAAAAACTCTAAAATGGGAGACATCAGGCTTCTTACCAGAGAAGACTTCTTCGGGAGTTTTGGAGTCCAATGCAAAATGTGGGCATCTATTTTGAACGTACACAGCAGTGTTGGCAGCTTCTCCCCATAGAAACTTTGGAAGACATTGGTCATAAAGCATGGCACAGGCGCTTCCACAATGGTTCTATTCTTCCTTTCAGCAACACCATTTTATTCGGGAGTATACACAACAGTGGTCTCCCTCTTGATGCCAGCTTCCCTGCAATAGTCATTGAATTCATTCGACTCATACTCGGTTCCATTACCGGTCCTCAAAATCTTGATCTTCTTCCCAGTTTGATTTTCAACCAAGGTCATACAAGAACCACTTGGATGCTTCATCCTTCTTCTTCAAGAAGTATATCCAAGTCTTGCGGGAGAAGTCATCTATAAAAGTGATATAATATAAAAATCCTCCCAAGGATGTTACGGGCATCATACCAGATAGATCAGAATGTACCAATTGCAAAATATCAGATGTCTTCATGACACTTGAGGGGAATGGTCCCCTTGTATGCTTTCCTTCAGCACAACCCCGACAAACTCCATGATCATTTTTGAACTCGGGAATCCCTATCACCGCCTTCCTTGCTTCGGGAAGGGCCTTGTAATGAAGGTGTGCAACCCTCTGGTGCCATAGCTCGGTTTGAAGAGTTGTGTCACATGTCATGGCCCCCAACGGACTTCCTCCAACCGGATAGAGCGTATCAACTCTAAAACCAATAGTAAGAGCTTCATTGAAGTTCTTCTTCCAAATGCATACCTTTCCATCGATGAATGCCACCATGAATCCTTTGTCTTCCATTGCCGAAATGGACACAAGATTCTTCTTCAAATCAGGTACGTACAACACATCTTGTAAGCGGAGGACTTGACCTTGAGATAGATGAAGGGTCGCATTCCCTGTCCCTTTCATGGGATAGGTGGCATTATCTCCAAGGATAATATCCATATTAGTATACTTTTCAATCAAATCAGAGAGGGCTTCCTTGTATCTAGTGAAGTACCTTGAGGCACCACTATCAATCAACCAATTATCCAGCGTATCGGAAGGAGATGCAGCAGACAGGGCAGATATAAGAATATATTCATTTTTCCTATCAGGAAACATTAGATTCATCATACCTGGAATTCCTTGACCTCTTGAAATGTTGCCTATGTCCACTTCGATCAGAGGGAGCCTTCCTCTTTCCTTTGAACCTGTTGTTCCTTTGATTTCCATTTCCCCTAAAGTTGTTGTTGTCATCATCTCTAGGAGAGTCCCTTCTATTGGGGCACTCTCTTGCATAGTGACCAAACTTGTTACAAGTGTAACATCTTCCTTTTCTTCCTTTGGGACCCGCTCTTCCATGGTTTTGATTTCTCAGACCACCATTGTTTCTCTTCTTTGCATGAGCGATGAAGGCAGTAGGGTCACCTCCATTCCCATTCGAGGGATGGTCTCTCTCCTTCATCGTTGTCTCCTCTTGAGTGCATCTCATCAATAATTCATCAAAATCAAGAATCGCATTATTATTAAGAATAGTAGTATTAAATACATACCAGTCACGAGGGAGTCCTCCAAGAGCAATGAGAACGAGCACTCGATCAGCTACTTCTTCTCCAATAGCTAAGAGATCATTCTTGATTTCTGTGAGCCTCATAAAATAGGATTGAATGGATTCTTCTTTGCCCTTCTTGATATTCTTCAACTTGTTCTTGAAAAAGAGAACTTGATTAGCATTGCTAGCCTTGAACATGCTAACCAAATTATCATACATCTCTTTAGATGTGCCCAGCTCGGAGATATAAGCAACCAAGTGCTTATGTATAGAATCCCTGATAATCATCTTCGCCTTGATTTCCCCTTTTCTATACTTTGTCTTTGTGGCAGCCGATGCATTTGATGGAGGCTCATTTATCTTCCACTGCACCTAATCCATGACATCTTGATCTTCCAATACCAAATCCAAAGACATCTTCCAAGCATGATAATCAGACTTTTTTGTCAACTTATCATCATACTTGAAACCCTTGTAGATTGAGGAGGCCATTGGTCCTTGATAAGACAACTTCTTCGGTAAGTGCTTTTCACACTAGCTTGGGCTTTGTTTTCACCTTACCTCTGATAACATGTTAATTTTATATACCCATGGTATTTTCTATGCTTAATGCAGTTTACTTCAATCTTTCTTGTAGGCCCAATTCAAATTAGCAATCACATAAACATGAAAGTAAATGTTGATAGAACATAATAATAGATCAATAGAAGACAAGCCAAAATAATATATCAGAATTTGTAATTCTTCTTGTCCAGCAAATATAGAGAGAATGTTTGTTACAGCAGTCAACAGGATGCCCTAGCCAGCAAAGACTTTGGCTGGTTATACCAGCTCTTCCAACCTCCAAGAGGTTCAGTCAAATATCTACACGATAAGCCTTCTTTAAGAGTCACACGCACTTCCAAATACAGCTCCCAAAACAATCAACGCAAGTCAACAAAACCAGTCAACGGTGGTCAACATTGCAGTGAAAGGGCTGAGGTCAAAGTCAATGTCCTTCCTCGATTTTTGTGCCTTCCAATGCAGCCTCCAAAAATCAAAATTTTTGCAGTCAAATCGGAGTCAAAGCTTGAGGGTTGACCCAAAGTCAACGTTGATCAACGTTGTCTAGAAAGCCCTAAAAACAGTCTGAAATTTCTCTAGCTTCAGATTCACACGTGGGAGAGAGAGAAGCCTCTTCTAGTTTGTGCGAACCAATCAGATGATGAGGAATGTGTGTGATGAGATGATGATGAAATGAGCATCATCTCTCTCCAATTTATATCCATCGATGAGGGTGTGTGACACATCTTTTGGGGCTTGTGAGCCTACATTACAATTCTAACCGGCCTTGACAATTTGCACGTGTCAAAAATAAATTCAAAATATAAGATATGCTCATCCAAACAAGATGATCTTTAGATCAATCTTGCACCTCTCCGAAAGAGGAATCCAACAAAAATATCATCATCATCATATGACCAACGCAACATTGAGTTTAAACCTAGTTACCCAAAATTAACACAAATCTTCTCAACATCAGCCCCTACCTTGAACATTGGCCAATGCCAGACCTCACCCTTGCGTCAGCTTTTATTACGAAATTCTTGAGCATTGATCCTGCCTAAGAAATACCTTCTGCAACCCCCTCTTGTATGTATCTCGCATGCATATCCCAACCCTGTTTATAAAACTGTTTGCAACATGCAACCTCAACTATAACGTGCACGCATACTTGGGTCCCCACCTATTTTGTTTACAACAATATTTATGCCCTTATCTGCCTATGATTTGCATTGACCCCAGGAACCTATCACAGTTTCTCTCATTTCTCTAGGATTATAGACTGCAAATTGGTTTTGGGATGTTGACCTTGTCAAAGGAAAACGTCTATCTAGAGACACCCTACCATCCACAAAGTGCTTGCCTCCAATCTGGACCTCAACTTTACATCATCAAAGATTGGTGAGTCACACTATGATATTACAGACCTGTAGTGTCTTGGTGTTGATTTACTTCAGTGTTGAGACCTTACAGAGACAACTCTTACAGATAGATATGACTGCAAACTTGAAATCACATCTAGTTGAGCGAGATTCAAATATTTCTGGACTTGAACAAAAGTATTTAAGACTTGAGCAGAAATACTCTGAACTAGAACAAAAATACATGAATTTGAAAACTCCGTAGTTTATAAACAATCTTCTCCTCCCTTTTCATAGAAACTCAGCTACAGTAGATGGAAATGACAAACATAAAATACAAACATATCAACATCTTGAACTAACAAGAGAACTTTAAATAAGAAAGAGTAACACAAACAACAGTCTATTCAATGATAAAGTGAGGACCAAAGCACTTGGGTACAAGTTGTAATGGGTAAGAAATCACCTTTGATTGTGGAGATTTGTAATGTAGGAAAAGTTCAAAGAAGAAATATATTGACATGGCAAAGAATTTAATCTAAAACTCCATGCCCTTCCCTCCTCTCAAAGCTAGGCATGGAACCTTTGAGAGTTGGTAGGTCATGGATTTGACTCTCAATTTCCTTGAGGTCAGGCATTGTTATCGCAAAATCTAGCAAGCCGAGTGCAAAGCCTCACTAGGAAACCTAAGTCTTACGGCAAGATATCAGCCACCACTGTCATCCCAGTGGCTTCTCTCTAGCTTTAGTGGTGGATGTTATCCCTGGCTTCTCTACAAAAGAAAACCAGCAAGATATTCATCTACGGAGGGTTCAATGGTAATGCAAGCTCTAATAGTTGCAGGAAAAAGTATTGGCCAAGCCTTGAAAGGCTGAGATAAGAGTTGCCTAGAGTTAAAGTACACTTTTCTAAGACCTTTATGACTAAGAAGAAAGTCGTTGTAAGTCAAGGTTTGTATGATATACAAATTTACGGCATACAATGGCATTAGCAGCTTGAGAAAATAGACTATGAATGATAGTATCAACAAAGGAGCAGAGGCTATGAATAAGGCATGCTAGGGTTAAGTAAACAATAGTTTTAAAAGGCTGAAAATGCATACAACAGCAATAAAAAATTTAAAATCAAGACATCATCCCTAATTTTGGGTGAAGGAATTAATGATAGATTTTCCTTTTTATATTTATTAAATAAAATCCATTTCAATAGGGCAATAACAAATGGACAATAAATTGCTAAGCCATGCAAAAAAGCTAGTTGCTCCACAAATACTTCTTCCTTGAGGAAGCCATGCAAAAAAGTAGTCTTCACATCCATTTGGTGAAGAGATCATAGGTGCAAATATTTCATCATAGTCTATTCCCTCTTTCTAAGAGAAACCTATGGCCACAAATCTAGCTTTATATTTTTCAATACTGTCATCAACGCCATGTTTAATTTTATACAGCCATTTAGAAAGCACAACAGATTTACCTCGTGGTCTTGGAACCAATGTTGCACGACTCGTACTTGTATAAGACTCATCTGGCTATTGACTCGTCGACTCGTATAAGACTCGAGAATGACCCGTATAAAACTTGTATAAGACTCATCAAAATGCAAAAAAAAACCTTAAAATATGGCAAATTTTAAGCACAAAAAAGAAACTAATGACAATTCCAACCTTATAAGTCATAAAAACCACAATATATGCAATAATTCATAACATTATCTCATATCTATAAAAGCACAACGTAACATATTCGATTTTTGTAAGCAAAACATTTAGATACTGAATAAGAAAAGGAATCATGATTCCATAATTAAAATCAAAAAATGTCAGCAAGTTCAAAATTCAAATACATATGTCATAAATGATAAATGATTGTCTAATAACAATATTGAGTCTCATCACTCATAGACGACCACGCCTACAATAAGCCCTCGTGGAGCTCATGCTAACATTGGAAGGTTGAAGCAATTATGAGATAGGTGTATTTGGAGTCTCCATTTGAGATGGAAAACTAGAGAAATCCTCAGTCTCTTCATCAATCCAACTCAAATCAGGGGACTCCTCCTCCACAACTCAATCAAACTCTAAATCAATAGTATCCAATAAATTGGATTTGTATCCTTTGGTTGCGCTTGTTTTGTGAACATTCGAAGGTTGTAGTAGATGAAAACCAACTTCTCCAAACTCTCATCCTCCAACCTGTTTCTCTTTTTGCTGTGGATGTGCTCAAACACTGACCAATTGCGCTAACAAGAAGAAGCACTGCAGGGTTGACTCAGAACTCTGATGGCGAATTCTTGTAATTGTGGTGCCTTAGTGCCACAAGCTATCCACCAATGAACTGTAAAAAATATCAAAGATTGTCAGTTTGCAATGCCAACACATATAAAAGAGAACTAGCAAAATTACAAGCTAAGTTTTAACAATTTGCACTTGCAAGGCATTTTCTTGTCCTTGAGACATTGGCATGAGCTAAATCCAAACATGCCAAATGCTTCCCTATACATATCTCGTTGTATGTTGATTTTGTCTTGAATATCTTGATTCGGGAACATCTTCTCAATGCATATCATGACACCTCTCACCACCTCAGGACCTCTTTAAATGTTAGACCCCTCATTATAGAATAAGCTCGGATTGAGATATGCTCCTGTTGCATGCAATGGTGAATGTAGATTCTTGTCCCACCTAGAATCAATAATTTTCCATATAGGGAGATATTTAGATTATTTTCCCTTATAGAAAGTCTTGATGGCCTCTTTGGCCCTGTCCATTACGTCATAAATATATCCCATTGCAGGTTTCTCTCCATCCATCAATCTCAAGACTTTCACAAGGGGCTCAGTGAAGCTGACAATCTCAGTGACTTTGTCCCACAAACTATCACCAAAGATAGATGCTTTCACAGACAATGCTTCTGGTTTTGTGTTATCTTTCCAAAATACCCATTGTTGGCTACAAAACATTCTTCTCAAAGCTTGGTACTCATACAAAAGGCTTTGAAGGGAAAGAAAGTTTGTAGCAAACCATGTGACAGTTGGGCGAATAAGCTCACCCTATGTGAATTCCCTCATAAGGTTCAACACCCAAGCATGATTAGAAATATACTTGGTAATTTGCTTGCATTCTTGCACAACATCTTGCACCCATTCCAACTTCCCAATGTCCTCTGGTATCAAGTATATGCAATGGGCAGCGCATGGAGTCCAAAAAATGGTGGGATATTTGGCACAAAGCAACCCTCCAACTGCAACATAATTAGCTGTATTGTCTGTGATTACTTGGACAACATTTGCAACCCCAACTTCCTCCACCACATCAACCAACAATGTAAAAATCAAATGTGCATCTTTTACATTTGCAGATGCATCAATGGACTTTAGGAACATGGTTCCTTTAGGGCAAGCTACAACAAAATTTATTATTGTTCTACCCCTTTGATCTGTCCACCCATTAGACATAATTGTACAACCTATAAATTTCCATGAGCTTTTAATGCTCTCCAATTGTTCCTTGACACACTCAAGCTCCTCATCTAGCTATTTCCCCCTAAGTGCATTATAAGATGGGGCTTTTTATCTAGGGTCAGCACTTGCAATGGCATTCACCATGGGCTGATAAAAATATGATTTTGCATAGTTAAATGAAATACTGTTATGGTACCAAAACCTCCTCACTGCCATTTCTGCGTCCTTGCTCTTATTTTCATTAAAATCATCCAAGGTTGGTTGAGATCCTAGAATTGTACGAGGAGTGAAGAAAGAAGAGGTTATACTCTTGTTTGCCACAACACTTGAAAAGGAGTTACCAATACCTGGACTTTGAATTTGTGTTTCACTCTGAGATGAAGATCTACCTATCCCAACAATCTCATCCTTCCTTTTTTCCCTCTTAGAACTTTCTTCTTTAATGGCTTCCAAAGTAGCTGCCATTTCAATAGTGACTTCATCAAGGCAATTTTGACAACATCCGACACCATTCCCAGGAATTCTAGCTAGGTGGTATTTTAGCCTTTTATGTCTGCATGCATTGTGGCATTACAATAATTGCACTTGACATGGTGGTCATTACCGGCAATGATCCGTTGACCATGTGCCCATGCCGAATCATGAGACTTTCTAGAACCCTTTAGTGGCATGGCAACGGAACCTAGAAGAAAAAAATTAAATTTTTTAAATTTAATTGATATTTTTTTTGTTTTTTAAATTTTTTTGCCTCCTCGGCCCGCAGGCCTTGTGGTTGAGTTTCTCAACTCCTCAGCCCAATAAAAAATAAAAATAAAAAATAAAATTACATGGAAAACATTCAAACAAGGTTCATGAAGCCTACCTAAAGTTGGGTCTGATCTGATGAAACCTCCTTTAGCCTCCTCCAAGAACTCCTTCACTCTGCAATGGAATCACTCAACACTCATGGAAATGAGCCAAACACTAAAATGACAAGTGAATGACAAATGGAAGGGAGAGAGGTGCTTATAAAGCATTTTCTTGCCTCCAATTTCCCTTTTCCTCCACCTCATTTCCAAACAAGAAAATAAAATAAATAAATAAATGCATTCTGAGGTTCGACAGGACTTATAGGGGTCTGATGCAGGTCTTATGCCAAACCCGCAGATCTTATATGAGTACACGGGTCTTATGCGAGTTTGCCCAAGTAAGGGTCTTAAGCACAAGTTCTATGTGAGTGACCTGACTTGCTATAGTACCCATCAAGACCCGCAGGTACTCGCAGTGTTGAGAAATATAGGGCATTTGCATTAGGTGATTTCTCTTCATTAGTGACTGCTTGTGAATGCATTTTACTTAATCAGATTAGGATCTTCTTCATGTTAAATTATTAGTGTTCTTCTTCATCAAATAGTAACCAATGCATGAACATAAAATAGACAAAAGACATTGCATGTAGGCTATGAGCCAGCGCCAAAAACTCTCACTTTTTGAGAGGAAAACCCGCACAAATTCTTCTTATAGAGATTCCAATTAACGAATACCAAGACCAAGACCCTTGACCTACAAGCCACTCCAAGACCAAGACAGTAGCCTTCTTTCCTCTTCGATCTCCTTATCATTGAGACACCATCATGATACTGAGATTTCCTAACTGCATTGTGATAGCATTGCACCAAACTGTGATGTCACTGCACCGAACTATGGATTCCATTGTAGCACCGAACTGTAGCTACCATGTATCCTTTGTCTGGACTATATTTCTCTGTTGTAAGCACCAAGACATTTACCAAGGCTAAGGTAGCATCATAGCATCATATAGACACACCATCGAACAACTGCACCACTGCAATATCATTATATCACTGCACTTTACCGAATCATCATATCACTACAATCCTAATCTTTTAGAGGGATATGATTCCCATTGACACCTTGTCACTATTCTAACCATAATACAAAGAGGGACCGAAAATGTCATGCTAACTTGCCACCTGAGAATTTCAGAGGTATGCTCTCGCTATCCCTTCATCTCTACGTTATCCCTTTCACCGATCTATTCTTCTTGTAATCCCATCCGAAAAACTCAGAGAGGATCTTAACTGTTCTATGCTTTTGTGGATTGCCTATACACCTATTTATAGTGGTTACTCTTCCATAAATAAGCCGACATGACTTCTTGAATAGGTGTGTCACATATATGTTGCACCGACATGAGTTTTATATGTATTTCTTGAGGCCAACATCAAGACGAGCATTAGTGCTTGTCGTTGGAGGGCTTTCTAGACTTTTTCTAGACTCATATACATTGACATAGGCTCAAGAAGAGCTCTTCATACATGACATTAATTCTTTGACTTAAATGATAAATCCTAATGTTCTAAAATCACTTGCTCATGAAACCCATGAAGCAACGCTTACAAAAATAAATTTATTACATCATTTATACAAGTCACAATTAAATGTCATTATGAAGACCGAACCTAGTTACATTTTTCAACATTCCCTCTTAACTAGGGAGGTATTCATAATGGTACTTGGTCATTCTCAATCTGAAGAAATTGTCATAAGAAGAATCGGATTGGTAACCCATCTATATAGCATCATATCAACCAAAATTGTCACATAGCAAGGCCTTGACTAACAGCTCCATCTCTCCACGAGATATTGAGCTCAATGTTGGTGAGACCAATGATTTATAGACGCCTTAATCATTGTCTCTCCTGGAACATACCCTACTCGGGTTCTCAGGGTGTGTTCCACCAGGACTATTCTTATCTTGGATTCCCAGCCCTCAAATAATATCGCTCCTCTACAACTACTCTTATCTTGGATGCCCTATTTCATCCTCAAAGAGTATCAGATGTCAGATTATTACCCAATCCTCCATTTTATCTTCTCAAGTGAAGACAAGAATGTCGTGTCTATCTCTCCCTCTCAATTAGGGAGGACATATTCCAATAAAGGAATGTACTCATTCCTATACCAAGAATGTACCTAAGCTCCCTCTTGGCTTAGGAATTTCCAAGTTTCTTCCAAGTAAGAAACTTGTTTCCAGGCTCCCTCTTAATCAGGGACCTACAGCAGCTCCTCGGGTGGAAATACTGGGACAACCAGCTGCTTTGAAGAACTCCTTCCTTCGATGTCATAAATTTCTTCTTTGTTATGGAGTCTTCATCTTTTGGGACCTCTTCATAGGGCACAGACCATCCATCACTTTCATCCACGAGTCATGTCATCATTCCTTTCATCAGAAAATGATCCATCAGACTTCAGCTAGCCTTGCTTCATGTCATGTTGCTTTCTTCATACCATGTTTCTTCAAGGATCTTTCATTCTACCACATGGTTATCAACGGTGGAAGACATCCACTTCCCTTTGGCATCCCTACATAAGCCCATCCAGATAAAATAAGAAATGAACACTTAAATCAAAATTACCTTTGTGATGGTCTTTCATCATGACATATTCCTGTAGGTATCAGCATCCTGCATACATGTTGACACATATCCCAAAGATATACATTGTCAAGGGTCTCCATCTTTTTCAGACTTCCATTAGAGTCTTCATATCTTTCAAGGAGATTTCCTAGTCAAGTCTTCTTGGTCCTTTTGGATGTTGATTGCCTTTACCATGGTTGCATATCTCATGATTTCTTCCTTCCTTTCTTCACACATTCCATTCCCAAGAGCTTCCAATCAAAGTTCCTTAATTGTAGTCAACCACCTCATACTTCATATGAGGACATATTATGTCGACTTCATCTCGTGTGAACCATGCTTTACGACAACCTTTCATAGGAGGAGATTCCTTTCCTTTGATCATGCTTCTCACGAAAGAAGTAGTGATCCATGATGATAGAAGTAGTGACCCCTGTTACTTGCAACCATACGACATGACATTATAATTTTAAATACAAGCATACATACCTCATTTACCTTTTGGTCATCTAGGCTTCTTTCAGCAGCTTCCTTGATTGAAGAGATCTTCAACCCTTTGAACTGCTTCATCTCTTATGTCATCATACCATCATCCCATGAACTCCACAAGTTGGAGTTCCTGATGAAACACTACGCCACCATCCGTTCGATCATTACCCTTGCTGCCTCGCAAGGATGGTCTACATTAGATGGATGTCAAGACTACCTTCGATCAAGGAAGAGGTCTATGTGGAACAACCTATAGGGTTCAAAGTTTGAGATAAAGATACACATGTATGCAGATTGAAGAAAGCCCTTTATGGGTTGAAGCAAGCCCCTGAGGCTTGGTATGAGAGGATTGATAGCTACTTGATGAAGTTGGGCTTTACACGAAGTGATGTTGATCCAAACCTTTACTTTAAGGTTAATGACAAGCCCCTCATTCTGGTTCTCTATGTGGACGATATCCTCCTAACAGGGGTTGACCCTCATATTCATCAATGTAAGAGGGAGCTGGCTTCTGAGTTCGAGATGAAGGACCTAGGATTGATGCACTATTTCCTAGGCCTCGAGGTCTAGCAAAAGCTAGGTGAGATTTTCCTTTCTCAAGGAAAATATATTGAGAAGCTTCTGGAAAGATTTGGGATGGTGGAACTTAACTTCTGGAACCTAGTTATTTCCCCATCGTTATGATATTGAGTTGTTTCATCCTCTTTTGATCTATGCCCCACATACATCCTACCCATGTAGTCCGGAACTCATGGGAAGTACCTCTCATCTGGCCAATGAGTTTGGAAATGAGGATAAAGACTATAGCATTACCGATGGACGCGTCGTGTATTGTTGTACTATCTATGTCTAGGATGGGTTGTGTCCAACAACTTGATCTGGGATCAAGTCTGGTTGAGGTTTTTACCTTTAAACTAACTTTAGGCCAGTGGAGAGTGGCAAGGTCTTGTGACTCACTCTCGATCAAATGTTCTTCATTATTTCTTCTATAGCAGAGCAGAGCCGGAAAAGTACAGAGACAGGATGATATATGATAGTACATAATGGTACTGGATGACAAGATTGCACAGGTTGATAGATGGATTGACAGGTGAAGTTCTCCCTAGTTGAGAGGGAGTGTTAAATTTGGCAACTAGGGCCAAACTCCGCTTTGCACTGCTCATATGATGGAGATGATATTTTTTTTGGATTCCTCTTTCGGAGAGGTGCAAGATTGATCTAAAAATCATCTTGTTTGGATGAGAAGAAGTTGGATTTTGAATTTATTTCTCACACGTGCAATTTGTCAAGGTCGGCCAGAATTGTAATGTAGGCTCACAAGCCCCAAAAGATGTGTCACACACACTCATTGATGGATATAAAAAGGAGAGACTCAAACTTTATTTTGGACATCATCTCATCTCACATTCTCTCTCCTTCTCATTGGTTCATACAGCCTTAGGAGACATTCTCTCTCCTTCTCATTGGTTCGTACAACCTTAGGAGTCATTCTCTATCCTCCGCACGTGTAAAAGGGCAACTGAGTATTTCAGACTGTTTAATGGTTTCTGCAGCAGCGTTGACCTTGGGTCAACTCACATGTTTTGACTTCAATTTTTGGGATAGAATCCGACTTTTGGAGGCTAAGTGTGGTGGCACAGAAATCGAGAAGTTATGGGTTGTTTGACCACAGACTTTGACCATTGTTTGACCGTAGTGTTGACCAGGTTTGACCAAGGATTTGCGGACTGTTTTGCGTTGACTTTGACTATTTCTTGGGGCCGAGTTTGACTGCCCTTGACCGAGCTCCATTGGTAGGAATTTTGCTGGTTTTACTAGTGTTGACTTTGCTGGCTAGGGCATCCTGTTGACTGCTGAAAATTGTACTTTCTCTCTGTTGAATTTGAAGAATAATAAGAAGATTTGGTCAAAGGGCATCTTATTGACTGCTGAAAATTGTACTTTCTCTCTCTGCTGAATTTGAAGAATAATAAGAAGATTTGGTCAAAGGGTTTTCCCCAAATTGAGGTTTTTCCTTGGCATCTGCCAAATTATTGTGTCCTCTTGTCTTGGCTTATCTTCTGGTTATTTATTTATGTTCTATCAACATTTATTGTCAATGTTAATGTGATTGCAAAACAGGAAATTGAATTGGGCTAATAAGAAAGATTGAAGTAAATTGCTCTAGGCATAGAACATACCATCGTTAACTAAAATTAACAGATACACATCTCAAAGGAGGAGTATTTGGACCTAGCATTTCAATGCCACTTCCACAAATAAATGATGTTGCAACAAAAGAAAAGCATACAAATACAGACATGAATATTGGTTTTTCTTCAACACCATCTTCACCTCCACCACGAACTCCAGTTACCTCGTCAAAAGTATATGAGCTAAGTTTATGTTATATCAATGCCACTAATGATGTTGCAACAAAAGTAAAATATACAAATACAGACATGAATACTGGTTTTTCTTCACAATCATCTTCACCTCCACCATGAACTCCAGTTACCTTGTCAAAAGTATATGACCTAGCTTATGTTATCAAAACCACAACAAAGCCAACTGTCGTGACAGAGGTGGAAATAGTCTCTGAAAACAAACATGAAGATCTTCATCTTCACCATCAGCATGAATTTTTGGGTGCAAAAAACGTTGTTAATGAAGACATTTGTCTTCCCCAGTAGCATGGATTTTTAGATGGAGAGAATGCTATTAGTTAGATGTTGGAATCTATTACTCAGGATTACCACCATCACTTATATGGCTGGATGATGGAGGTGAAGATGGTTGGAATCCATTATTATTAGTATTATTATTATCGTCCCCAACTTGTTGTCCCCTAGAAAATTTGGTGGTGCGCTCTAGCTGTACCAGAAACTCATCCCCCCATTTCCAAAGGCAATGTAATACACACACACACACATATATATAAAGACAAAGGGTGAAATGATAAAAACCTATTAGTTGTGTTACTAGAAACAAGAAATGGGAAATAAAATGAGAAACGAGAACTATTTGAGAAACAAATGTTTGGAGGTTTCACAAAAAAGAAACAAGGAGAAGAAAATGCAATAACACTAAGGGTAAAGAAGAGTGAGAAGATAGCACAAACTCTCTTACTTCAATAAGCCACAAGAAACTTACTATTTCAACAAGTCACTGCTTACGATAAATAAAACAAGAAGATAGCACAAACTCTCTTACTTCAATAAATCACAAGAAACTCACTATTTCAACAAATCACTACTTACTATACACCACAAAACAATGTAAATCACAATTGAGGTGGGGGATTCCATCTGCTCATCCTCAAAATCACCATTCAATCTGGGGTTTGTCGCCTCAATAACTATTCCCTGCCCATAAAAACCCCACATCCCACCCCTCAAATCCCCATCCGCCAATGGCAGCTTTCACTCCATAAAACACCTCCTGCTAGCCACCTGCAACACAACAACTCCAAACTGAAAACACTGAAAACGTCCAACTCAGCAATGACCTTGCTGCAACTTTTATTCTGTTAACCGAAGAGAACAAGAGAATCTCCCTGGTTTCTTGGGCAAGCACATCAAATGCAATGCTTCCATTACCCTATAACGAGGAATTAAATTTATTTCCAAGCTCCATGGCAAAATAAGAGGATACTTAACAATGGTACTCAGTGGCGAGGAATTAAGCTTATTCCAAGCTACAAGGCAAAATAAGAGGATATTTAACAATGGTATTCAATGAAAGGCTTAACAAGTTGATAAAATCCATAGTGCGCTTTACGTTTTCCTCAACAACTGCTAGAATATAAGGCCTCCACCTGCACATCTCCACTACTTTATCCTCTGAAAACCTTAAAACCTAGAGGTTCTGCAATTTACGGACTGCATTGTCTTCCCCACTGCAATAATAACGCGGAAAACACAGGAAAACGTCTTAGAACTCTTTGTAAACCCTAATTTTACTGCCAGTTCAAACGCTTCACTAACATGTTTGACTGAGTTGTGAGCAGGCTGGGCTGCCATTTTAGCAAGTCTGCTTGCCCTCGAATCTGTATTTCTGTCAAACAGATTCATGTCCAAAAACTTTACCTCTACCGACTTGGTCCTCAAAAAACCGGAAACTCCCTAAGAAACAGTTTCTGTTTCATTAGAAACCGTTTCAGCACTTCAAAAATAGGAACAGACGTAGAAACGGTGTTTTCCGTCCCTTTGCCGTTTCTGGGCAGAGTTTTTTTTGAAAGAAACGACTACGGGTCGTTTATGTGTCCAGTAACAGAGCCTATTAGTCCACAATTGGTTACTCTTGACAAAAAACAAGCCCTACCTATGCTGAGATAAGCTACTTTGTCAGTGTGTTTCTTCTGAACTAAGAAGAAATATTATGATTCCCCTAAAAAGTTCAGGCACCACAAACAGAGTAGAAGCTTCGAGAGGCAAACCACTAAACACAAACACTTTCGTACCGCCAAGGCACTGGCAAAGAAGAGTGGTAATCTTCTGTCAAATCACTCGGGACTGGACACTAGGTCCAACCACTCATTCATGCATTCGGGAACATTGAAACTTGGCAGAGAGCCTGGCATGCTACCATCTTCGCCACTGAACCACAATCCCATCCGCATTTGCTGATTAATTCATTCATCATATAATACAAACGCTGTAATTACATAGTTCTTCAAGTTGAAAAGGCCGCATTACATTTAGCTGCAGTTCAAATGCAACTTTCATTCTCATGCCCTAACACAACAAACTAAATGAATTGCACGCATGAGCAAATTTCTATTCATCAAAATGGGATGAATAAAACAAAATTTGCATGAAGAGTGCAAGTAGAAAACTAAATCGGACCGCCCACATCGAATCACCTAATTGATATGTGCAGCAACAGAGAATTCAATACCTAACAAAAAGTGGTCGAAAGATCGAATCCCAGCAACAACCACTTTAGAAATGTGAAGCATATAATAAAAATTTACCTGCTTAGGAGACTTGACCTGAGGGGGTTCAGCAGGAACAACATGGACACTACCTAACCACTCTTTGTTCCAAATGAAATCATTTCTATTAGTGATGGGATCAGAGACATCTCCCCAATACTTTCTGGGGTTTATGTAAGTAGGTGGGCCGCCGTATTCCCCAGGTGCAGTGCCCTTGGAAGACTGCCATCTTTTCTTCTTAATGGGTTTCAGCAACCTTGTGGTCGGTACATTTGCTTTAGATCCGTCCTCCAGTGAATTTGAATTGAAATTTTCGTCATTGGGATTCGATATCGGGCTACTTGCAGCTCTAACGGCCAAATTTTGGAATTGTGAGGAGGTCGAAAACAAAACAGGAAGGTCTCCCCGCAGGCCACAGGTGGAGGTGCAGCTGCCCAGCATCGTTGAAATGCCAGGAAATTAAAAAAATGGCCGTGTATGAATAAATATACCCTTGCAAAATTTTCAGGTTAAAAAAAAAAAAATGGCCGTGTATGAATAAATATACCCTTGCAAAATTTTCAGGTTAAAAAAAAAAAAAATGGCCGTGTATGAATAAATATACCCTTGCAAAATTTTCAGGTTAAAAAAAAAATAATGGCCATGTATGAATAAATATACGTTTCCAAAGATAATGTTTCACTGTTTAATATGCATGGGAACGTTTCAGCGTTTCAGCCATTCAATATATTTATTCGAGTTTAAAATGCGTTATTTAAAAGCTAAAAAAGCAAACTGCAGGCGAGGCTGCATTTCTTCGAGAGGATTGATCAAATTTGAATGGTTACTGAGGCGGGTATAAATTTTGTTAAAATTTACATTTTAATTGAGAATAATAAATTATTTATACAATTTATATAAAAATATGTATATTAATAAAATATTGTATTTTCAATTAATTTATAAATTAGTAATTATGTAAAGTTGTGGTATAGGAAAGAATAGCATATAAGAAAGAAGAGGTGGAGAATTGAACGAATCACTTGATTCAGCTTATAATCACGGAATCTAGCGACTTCTTTAAGGATCATAATTCAAAATTTTAGTCCTTTTTAGAGATCATTTATTTTCCTATCAAATAAAAAGCAACAATCCAATTTTGTAGTGACAAGAATGGGAACGAATTTTAAATGTAATAACTCCCTTCCTTAGTGATAGTACATTTTTGTTTTGAAATGAAATTATTTTCCCGATCTTTTAAATAATAGATTCCTCCCCAAGTGACTCTTTAGAGATATCTTTTTTTTCAACTCATTGCAATAGGTAAGTGTCTTTTGTCTAGTATTTTCTGAGTCATTGAATTTAAGGGCAGAAGTAAAGAGACTACTAAAAAAAAGCAGAGTGTCTGAATGTCAAATGAAAATAACATTGAGGAATCTCTTCTTATTTTCTCATGTGGGCCTTCTTCAATTGATGAGGTAGTAGGAACTTTCTCCTCCAAAATAAGCAGTGGAGAATTATGTTGAGTGAACTATTACTCATGTAACTTTGACTCCTCCTTACAATTGGAATGCTTCTCTTCCCATAACTCTATCTCAGGTTATAATTCTAGCTTTCTCTTGTTTATGAATAAATTGTCTCTATATCACTATTGACTCTCTCTTTTTTAGCGCTTGCTTGAATCAGTGAGATAATGTAGCTCATCTGGATTCCAAAATCCTTGAGTAACCCATTTTCTGAAAAGTCCTCTTCTATTTTTAATTTTGCTATTTGGTCCTCCAAAGCCTTGTCAACGTCATTTCCTTCTAAAGAACCATACATTCTTGATAAGTATCCATTGTCTTGCTTTTCTTCTTCCATATACTTCAAATCTAAATGAATGGAACATGAGATAAGCTTCGTGACATTTTCCAAATTCCAAGATTTTTCATTGCACTTCTCATGTGTATCAAGGAAAATGGATTCCATACATTCAACGTTATACATTTTTATGATTTGTTGTAAGGTTGGAAGCTTCTCTTCACTATGTCTCCTTTCTTTTGTATCCTTGATTTTGATACAAACAATTGTTTTTTTTTTTTTTTAACAGAAACGGGTAGAGAGATATATTAATTCTGGCCCAAGGCCTCAAAACTGGATACATAATGATGAGTCGAGACCAGTTGTTTCAATGACCAGTCCATAGCCTCTTTTTCTTTGAACCCCCAGAGTTTGTTACATTCTATTTTTCGAACCACTGCCTCAATCTTCCCCCCTTTAAAAATGCAGACAAACTGCTTCAAAAAAACGCTGTAATACATTGACCAGTCAATTAAGGTATGGGATCCCGACTTTCAACTCCATCTCTGACGATGACTCCGAGAGGGAGGATGACCGCTTTATTAGCCTCAGCATCAGCATCTTTATTATTGTCTCTCTTAATATGATAGAAGGTTAAGCACTGAAAAGAGTTCGACAGAATTTTTATTCTTCTGATCAATCTAGACAGTCTTAGATCTGAGGGGGAAGCATTGTCAACCATGGTTTTAATGATGGTCCGGGAATCTCCAAACACCGAGGCCACAAGAATGCCAAGCGATTTTAGCTGTTTGAGGCCTTGAAGAAGCGCCAGGGCTTCAGCCTGGATGCTGGTGTTATAGCCCACACCCCAGGCGTATCGGAGAACAATGCCTCCATCAGCTGTTTTGACCACACCCCCGGCTCCGGATCTGCCTGGGTTTCCTTTCGCTGCGCCGTCAAAGGAAAGAGTGTTGTGCGCATTCCTTGTGCAGAAGGACATGAAATCGAATGCGTTTAATCTGATCTGCCAGTCATGAAGAGGGATGAGGGGCCTTTCAGCAACAGAGAAATGGAGATCAAGATGCTCACTCCAAATAGAGTCGAGCTCCCTCAAACCAGTCCCATCGAGATGATCGCCAACGCATTCTTTAAGCTGGGATTTGATTTTAATCCAGATAATCTTGTGATCACACCTTTTATCACTGAAAATCCTCCGATTTCTTTCCAACCAGGTATGCCAGCTAATCAATTTAGGAAGTACGCACCAGGCATTCTTGAGATGCGAATTCTGGGGAGAGCCTCTGGGATAAGAGCGCAACCAACAGGAGAACAAATCCGGAATGTAATTTGGAAGGGCGAAGTCCTGTGTCCAAGGGCCTAAGGCTTCAGCCCATAAATTCTTCACAAAATTGTAGTGGAGCATCAAATGTGCAGCAGATTCGGCGCTTTCTTTACACATCGAGCAACGGGAGGGACCATAGAATCCTCTTTTCCGCAGTCTGTCCTCAGTTAAAATCCTCTGATGGCATAGAAGCCAACAGAAGTGGTCGATTTTAGGCAGCGATGGATGAAACCAAATACCTTTCCAAGAATTCGGATCTGGAGGGACGTGAGGGATTGAGATGATCTCCCTGTAGCCCTTTGAGACGGTGTAGTGCCCTGGAGACGGTCCCCATCCACGAACATCCAATTTCCTGCAGCGCAAAGGAGCCTTTCCATGTAAGAGATCTAAGAAAGTTGCCAGCTCGCTAGACAGGTTTGGAGGCACCTCAAAGTTGAGCCAACTATGCCAAACTCCGTTTTCCCAGATAGAAATATCCCACAGAGTGAAGTAACCGGCTCTATGCATCCAGTCTTTCAACAATCGTAGTGAGCGATCATCCTCCAGGGGTTCACATCCCATTATCCGATCCTCCCATATTCGAATTTGCTTGCCATTACCTGGTATCCAATGAGCAAATTGGCTGATGAGGGAGGCGGATTTTGCACATAGCTTATGGATAACCGAGCTGGATTTGGCAATGGACTGTTCTAAGCACCTTGTTCTCTTGCCACGGAAATATTTCTTCCACAAGGCACGCTGCGCCCACCCCGGGTTAGGGGCAATAATCCTCCATATCAGTTTTGCTCCCAAAGCAACATTCTGAAGGCTAAGATTCTTAAAATTCAGTCCTCCTTCCAGTCTGGGCATGGCAATTGTGGCCCAGCTTATTAAAGGAATTTTCTTAGCATTGTCCTTATCGCCTTTCCAAAAGAATTTTCTGGTCAGGTCCTCCATTTTCTTTATTATTCCAGCAGGGGCCAGCAGAACTGCAAACTGAAAGATGGGGAGGCTATTTAAGACAGCTTTTATAAGGACCGACTTCCCTGCCAGATTTAGCCAATTGAAGCCCCAGGCACGAATCTTAGCTTCAAACTTGTCCAACAGGGGTAACCAATCTCTGCTAGCAGCACTTTTATGGAAAATAGGGAGGCCCAAATATTTGAATGATGTCCAGGATGAGGAAGCAGCGAAGCCTAAGCAGCTGGAGATGGCATGGAGCATGGTAGCAGGAGTGTTCCAGCATAAAATTTGACACTTACCTTTGTTGAGACTACTTCCAGATTCATGACAATATACATCGATCACCTCTTTAAATCTTCTAGCTGAGGGCACTGAGGCAGCACCCAGCAAGAGGGAATCATCTGCGAACAAAGCATGGTTTATGTTCTGAACTCCTCTAGCAATGCTTAGGCCCAATAATTCTTGATCCTGAAGTTTTTTGTTCAAAAGGAAATTGAGAACAGAGGCTTGGAGGACAAAGAGGAGGGGGGATAAAGGACACCCTTGCCTCAAACCTCGAGATGCTTTGAAGAATTCAGTGGCTCTGTCGTTCACCAGAGGGGCGATCCAAGGCTCGTCGATACAGGCCTTGATCCAATTTATGAATTTGGAACCAAACCCATATTTTTGCAGAACCTCCAGCATGAATCTATGTCTTACTCTGTCGAAAGCGCTTTCCAGGTCTAACTTGACAGCCATGCCTTTCTCTTTGCGAACCACACTGGAGTGAATTGCCTCTTGGACCAAAATGAAGTTATCCACTATCTGTCTTCCCTGAATAAAGCCTCCTTGATTCTCAGGGATGATGCCAGGGAGGATGGATTTTAATCTGTTGGCAATAACTTTCGTGATCAACTTATAGCCTATATTGCAGAGAGAGATGGGGCGAAATCTGCTGAAGGAGTTGGCGCCTTTTTCCTTGGGGATGAGAGCCAAGAAGGCTAAATTAGTGCTACCCCCGATTTTCTGGCACCCTTGGGATTTCCGTATCATTCTACACAGATCCTTCTCCACAATGGGCCAGCAGGATTGCAAGAAACTAGCTGTAAACCCATCGAGTCCAGGGGCCTTATCCGGTTCCATAGCAAATAGAGCACTTTTTATTTCATTATTTGCAATCTCAGCTTCCAGGAAATGATTCTGACTGTCGGTTATCAGAGAGGGAACCTCATTCACAAGGCTCGGATCCAGATCCAAGGCCTCATCTTCGGTATATAGGTTTTTGAAGTGAGTGAAGGCAGCAAATTTGATATTATGAATGTCTCTATACGTAGTGGTCTCAACAGAAATTTCAGAGATGGCGTTGCGGCAGTTTCTAGCCTGAGCTTGCTTGTGGAAGAATGAAGTATTCCTATCTCCCGCCTTGAGCCAGAGGCTGCGGGATTTCAATCTCCAGTGAGCTTCCTCTGCCAAGCTAGCCTTGAGGAACAAGTGTTGCAGAGAAGCCTCCTCTTCAAGAGTATCTTTGGTGATCTCGACCTTTTCCAAAACCAGTTGGTGCTTCTCCAACCGTTCTTGAATCGATTTTCTTTCCACAGCCGGATTGGGTAAGGTCCTAACCCAGTCTTTTAGAGCAGCTTTTACTCTCCTTAATTTCTCCTCCCAAACAAAAAATGGTGAGCCTTTAACAGGGATATTCCAGGTCGCTTTTATCAGTGGCATGAAAGTCTGTTCCTTGATCCAGTGAGAGCAGAATTTAAAGGGTATGGGACCTTGGTTCGAATGAGCAACCAACTCAAGTTTTATAGGGCGATGATCAGAAATACTACAAGGCAATATATGCATTATAGACTCAAAACCGTGAAGAAAAAAAGAGCTATGGACAAGGAACCTGTCTAACCTTGCGGCGATATGGCCCGAGCCGATTCTTTTGTTTGTCCAAGTGAACTTACCGATCAGTGGTTTAACATCAATCAGGTCCCAATCATGTATCAGCTCTTCAACCCATTCCCGCGCTGGGTCTCTTACTATGCATCCACCACGTTTTTCTGACGAGGATAAGGTGAGGTTGAGATCACCTGCTATTATAATATTATCCAAGACTTCGGACTCTGCCAGACTTTTAATAGTTTCCCAACAAATTTTCTTCTCCCCTACGTTGACAGGAGAATAAACATTAAGGAGTGAAAGAGTCATCTCAGATTCCACATGACAGAGCTTTGTGAACAACCAATGAATACTATTAGCTTCTTTTATCCTTATAAATTTATTGGCGTCCCAGATAGTGCCTAGACCACCTGAGGCACCTCGAGCTGAGACAGCTTGACCATCGCTATTCTTCCATAGTTTTTTCCCGATCTGGAGAAAGGAAGTTTCCTCCATCTTGGTCTCTTGGATTAGGAGTATATCTGGGGATTCAGATCGCTTCAGACTTCTTAATGCTTCTTCTTTAGTTCTGCTCCCCAACCCCCTGCAGTTCCAGGAGACGATCCTCATCATTTACCTTTTGGGTGATGAGCTCCTCTAGAGCTCTGTGACTAATTTCTATTCTTCTTCGGAGTGTTTTCCAAGAGTTTCTCGAGGGTAGGTTGGCTTCCCTGAAGTTTATCCTTGTAAGTCTCTTGCTCTCTTTTTTCCCGAGCAGTTTTCCGGCCTCTTAGGGATCTTCTGGCTGAGGTTTGCGAAATCCCTATTTCGCCTTCTTCTTCTGATTCATCTGAATCTTGCCCTTCTTCTGTCTCTTCTATGAGGACCTCTTTTGATATGTCTTCGTTGTTATCCACATGCTTTGATCCAGAGGGGGACTCTATGGGGATTGAGTCGTCCTTCTGCTTCTCCGGTTCTTGTGAGCCTTTTATAACAGAGCTTAATTGTACAAATTTATTGCCTTGCTCTTCCAAGGTTGGTGTCTGGTTTCTAGGGGCTGCCTGAGAGCCGTTGCCATTTGTATTTCCAGTGCGAGGGCCTCTATGAGCATTTTTAGATCTTTTAACCTGTGTCCATCCTTCCTCCTTACATTTCTCAGCTTCACAATTTTTTGGGCAGCTTCGGGCAAAGTGGCCATAAACATGGCATTTCCGACACTTGAACGGAAGCTGCTCATAATCCAGCTTTTGCAAATGAGTCCAGCTTCCAACCCTGATCTTAATCGCCTCGGGCAATCCGATCTCCAAGTCTACTTCAACACAGATTCTCGCACAGTCGAATTGATCTTTGTTACTTGCTCGATCGATGTACTTGCCTAAGGTGTTTCCAATGTGACTCAGAGACTCCCCATTCCAGCAATGAACAGGCAGGTTGGGTAGCCTAACCCACACGGGAACCGCAGTGGGCACATCGACTGCAGGGTCAAAGTCGGGCGTCCACTTGTTCAGATAAAGCCCCTGAGGGCCCATGAAGTAGGGGTCGTTTCGAAAGATTAGATCCTTATCATCTTTGTCAGTGAACTCAAACAAAAAGAAGCCCTTACCTAGGAAGTACGAGGTAACTCTCTCTTTGATCAGCGGTGCCCAGTTTCGAGCAACCCAACTATCCGTCGTTTTGGGAGAGGGCCAGAGGCCCGTGAACTGTCCAACCAAGGCCCGCTCCGCCAAGGATAGGGCGACCTTGATCGGGCCATCGGGAGGGAGAGATATCTCAAGGATATCCTCCACTCGTTTCACAAACTTAGCAGTCTCTGAGATTTTTTTCTTCGGCAGAGATTCCAGGAGCTTGAGGAAGGCAGCAGCGTCGGGGGGGGGGGGCAGCGGAGATGGCTCCATAGCCGCAATGACCTCAGAAGTCCGCGAAAATAACCACGTCCCTCAGACCATCATGGAAGGGGACGAGCAGGAGAGGAGGCTCCGACTAAGCCTCGATCTGGAACAGAGGGACAACGCTGCGCAGAGGTGTAGCGCCTCAATGCTCCCCAACGCTCAGAAGCGCACAAAAACCGGCCACTCCAAACGATCCCGGAGCCCACCGGGAACGACAACCGACCACAGAGAGGCTGGAGGCCAGCCGGTAGCAAACCAGGCCGAGCCAGAGGCCACAGAAGCGGAGCCGAACGGCGGTCTAGGTCAAAGCCTTCTTGAGTCCTTTACTTAGTCATCGATCTTAGAGCCTTCATTATCTCTTGATACAAACAATTGTTACCGACCCCTTTAAAGGTAAATTTAGTGTTATTTAAGAAATGAGAATTATGAACATTCATCATTATCGCTCAAGATAAATCATGTCCTCCCAAATAATTTGGAAATTTAAAAAAGATCACATATTTTTTTTTAAATCATTATTAATTTATTTTTTTATATATTAATAATACTCATGAATTATAAAACAGTTGTAACATAAATAATATATAACAAAAAAAACCATGTATTTTTGGAATAATAAAACAATTGTAACAAAAATAATACACAACAAGAAAAACTATGTATATCTGGATGTATGAAAATTTAAATACATCTTATTAAGTAAAAATTTAAAAGAATAATGGTTATAAACATTTAAAATAATTTTATTAAATAATTAGTTTAGATCCAGAGTTAAGATTGATTTAGGCCATCTTAGTTCTTCCTATAAAGAAACTACATTCCACATGAATACCATGGGCTGTATTTATGGTTTATCATTATTTTATTTTATTATTTTTATTTTTTATTGTATCTTGACCTAGTTAAAATGTTCATTACATTATGTCAATCTTTTTATTTATTTTACTTTTATTTTTAATTTTGTGTAATTTGACATAGTCAAAATGTTAAACATGACATTACAACCTTTCTATCATACTTTGTTGCAGAGCGTAGTAGCACAAAAATGTAATATTTAAATATATAAATAGTTATTTTCTTTTTTTTGTATATTGCTCTTTTATCCATGTAATATAAATTAATTGGTTTTTGTGGATTTTGATTTTATGATATAAATTTTATTATAAATAAAAAATTTATGCTTATGTACCAAAAAATTTCATGTTTATATATTTTACAATTTTTTTTAACATGGACACAGTGGCAAATAGGGGAGTTGTTTTCAAATAGTGACGCTTTACACCTTAAATATTTGTAAAGTTGTTTGTAATTAATTACTAGCCATTGTCCCAACAGGTGTAAAGAGACTTTTATATAAAAGGTGTAAAGAGATTCTTATAGGATTGTTAAATTGGAATTGTTGAATTAGAAAAATTGTATTTTGGTTAAAAACAATAATTGTTGTATTAGATTTAGGTTGTTTAGTGTAGATCACCATCTATCCAAGACCTCATTTGACAGGTTGTTTAGTGTATTTGAGTTGAATTGATAATACACAATTAAAATAATAATTGAAATATTGAGATAATGAAGGTTGACAAAGATATAATTTACCATTGTTTTACCAAAGAAATAGTTAAAACTATTGTCAAGAAATATTGATTTTCTATAATGGACAATTTATACTGAGAGGAAACAATAGGTACATATTACTTTTGCCTCATTTTAGGCATTTTATGTCATTTGATGAAGGGCGTTCAATATAGTGGCATTCAAAATGTAGTATTCTTGTTTCCATTTGCATTCCCTGTTATTAGTGATTATTTCATTTAGGAAAATATATATATTTGTTGCAAAGCAAAACAATGTATGCAAGAATGATGATCGGAGGTAGCTTTCCACTGTGCTAGTTGGCAATGTCAGAGCCAAGATTTGTATTCATTTTCACACATATTTTTTTTGCAGTTGGATTCCTCTCTCATTGTTTAAAGCAACAGTCAAAGGGTGGTCTGATATTATATTACCATCAAAAATATAAAGCTAAAGGATGACAAATTAGAAGAATCATATTATTGTTGTATATTGGTTGCTTCAACAATACATTTTGGATTACACTATTTGCTTAAAGAGATCTATGCTTAATGTACCACTCAAGGAGATCAGTCACATGTAACTGGGAATTGGATAGTATAGCTTAGAGTATAGTCCATCCTCCTCTTCATGAAAGATTAACCAAGTATTGACATTGAAAACCCAAGAGTCTTGAACACTTGATCACTCATCACACCAAGATCCACAACCTCATAGTTTCACATTACAACCAAGGAACTACTTTATATTGGGTCCTAAATTCACGCCAACATTAAAGCATTCTTACAGCCCTTGTACATTCAGAGGACATACATATACATGGTTGTATGCAAATTGTTTACCAAAAATTTTAAGTGAAGCATTTCAAATCTATATAAAGCACTATGCCTCAAAATTTGACATTCAAAATTCAAATATTCCCTTAATTTACTTAGTTGTGAGAATAACCCCGAAGCAAAGAAAATAATGCATTGAAAACCGATTGAGCCTTCATATTTTTAAGTTTGAATCAATGTTTCAAATATCATCGTTTCTGTGGATATTTTAGAGAGTTTTTTTGTTTTTGTTTTTTGTTTTCTCAATTTTTGTTTTTTGAGTTTTTCAAGTCTTTACTGATAATTATTAATTTTTTATCGTTCATGTAAGTTTATTGATAACCCTCATCGATATATTCTCCAAAATGATATTTACAACTTCAAACTCAACAAATTTAAATTCCAAGATCGCAAAAGTGAGCTAGTGAATGGCAAAAATTTGAAATAGACTTTGTAAAATTCAAGTCCTTTGAAGATGATACATATGTAAGCCCACATCGTGTAAAAAAAACTTGAAACAAAATAACAAACTTCCAAGATCACAAAAACAATGATGTTGAAAAATCATTGAATATTAATGAAAATATTTAACGCAAATCGTAAATGACCAGATAAACATCTTGCATACCGATCAAGTTTCGTAGAGTTTAAATTTGTGCAAAGAATAAGTCCCATTCTCCATTTTTTCCCCTCAGCCATCGATTGAACACAATCCTTTATTTTATTCCATAAACCTAACAAAAAATATCACTTGTAGACGACACTAGTCTAGTAACAATCACAAATGTTCAAACTATAACATCGGGCGTCATGTTACTCCAAAAACACTAGAAAACACCCAATCCTACTCCAAGCCAACAACATCGAAATTCACCAAAAAAATTCTGAAAAATCTCGATGTTCACCTGAAAAACCCCATCAATGTCTCTATTGTACAGAAAGAAAAGAAAACATAAGCCAGTGGAAAATAAACAACAATGGGAACACCAACCATATATGTTACCATAAAAAGTGTGTGTGGCACTGACAAATCACCACCTTCAACTTAAAAACTTTAGCAACACCCTCATACAAACAAATCTTGTAGTTTCGGTTCGATGGAAGTCATAATTCTTGGTTAGCTTTCGGAACAGACTTCATAAGGGATCCTTCATCATATCCATGGCTTTCTGCAGCAAAAACATCATTTATAGCGGGATGTTTGTCATAGATTTCGCATCGAGAGCCAAGAACTTTGTGGATCCATGAAACCCGTAGGCCCATGAATCTCGGTCACAGAGTCTTGGAGCCTTCATATTTTTAAGTTTGAATCAATGTTTCAAATATCGTCATTTTTATGGATATTTTAGAGAGTTTTTTGTTTTTCAAATTTTCAAATTGTCTATATTTTTTGAGTTTTCAGGTCCAAATATATGTTTACTGATAATTATTAATATTTTTATCGTTCGTATAAGTTTGTTGATAACCCTCATCGATATATTCTCCAAAATGATATTTACAACTTCAAACTCACAAATTTAAATTCCAATACAGCAAAAGTGAGTTAGTGAATGGCAAAAAACTGAAATAGACTTCGTAAAATTCAAATCCTATGAAGATGATACATATGTAAGCCCACATCATGTAAAAAAAAAACTTGAACAAAATAAGAGACGTCTAGGATCACAAAAACAATTATGTTGAAAAATCATTGAATATTACATGAAAATATTTAACATAAATCATAAATGATCAGATAAACATCTTGCATACAGATTGAGTTTCGTAGAGTTTAAATTTGTGCAAAGAATAAGTCTCATTCTCCATTTTTTCCCCTCGGCCATTGATTGAACGCAATCATTTCTTCTATTCCAGAAACCCAACAAAAAATGTCACTTGTAGATAGCACCAGTCTAGTAACAGTCACAAATGTTCAAACTATAACATCAGGTGTCATGTTACTACTAACACACTAGAAAAATCAAAGCTAATGGTATTCACCCAATCCTACTCCAAGCCAACAACATCGAAATTTCACCAAAAAAATTCTAAAAAATCTTGATGTTCACCTGAAAAATCCCATCAACGTCTCTATTGTATAGAAATACAAGAAAACATAAGCCAGTGGAAAATAAACAACAATGGGAACACCAACCATATACATTACCATAAAAAGTGTGTGTGGCACTGGTAAATCACCACCTCCAACATACAAACCTTGGCAACACCCTCATACAAACAAATCCTGTAGTTTCAGTTCCATGACAGTCATAACTATTGGTTAGCTTTCATTGCAGACTTCAAAAGGGATCCTTCATCACATCCATGGCTTTTTGCAGCAAAAACGTCATTTCTAGCGGGATTTTTGTTGTGGAATTCCATGTTGAGAGTCAGGAACTTTGTGGATCTCATGCAGGGGCATTGGACACTAGCCAGCAATGTGAGAGAATTTTCCACATGTTGTGGCTAGGAGAGTTCGAAATTATTCAAGACATGTACCAGCAAGGTGTCAATACCTTAGCGGTCTATTGCACTTAGATCAGTTAGGGTTAGTGTAATAACTAAAGAAGCCGAACAGTTTGATTCGTGTCTATTTGTTCAGTTTCTGTTAATAGAATGTAATTAGGCTTTTGTTTTATTTAAGAATAAAATGGTCCTCGAGAAGGAACCGAACAGTCATGTAACAGTCTATAAAATGTAACCCTTGATACAGAGTAAAAGGGGGGATTTGGCAGTGAAAGATTGAATTGAGAAGCATTATTCTCTGTTGAATAAAATTCAGACTTATTAGTTATCTGTGTGTGTTATAGACAATCTTTTTGAAGGACTCATTCCTTCAATTTGTGAACTCTGTGTACAATTTGAAGAAGGATCAGTTCTGTGTGAAATTTCCTTAGTTCTCTTTGTCTGCCTTCCAATTCATATTCTCTGCGAATAAATTGAATATGTTTAGTCTGTAAAGGAATCATGTCCTCGGTGTGTGAACAGAGAGTATGTATGCTATGTAAAGGAGTCAAGTGAGGTCAATTTGTTGAGTTCCGTTGGAAGAGCGAACCCATGGTCATGCTCTATTTATTCAAGGAGTGTTGAACCTTTGTCCGTAGGAGCAAATACCGTTGTTTTGTTGTTATATTGAACTGAACCGGTGTGGTTGATTGTAGCGTTAAGTCGAAGAAATAAGTTAAATCGCGGTGAAATTCGGGGTTAACACTGTTCCAATACCAGATTATCAAGTAAGGGGGTTGGTGAGGAGAAACCACTGGTTTCGCTTTTTATTTTGGCCAGGAGCGATTTGTGAAGAAAAAAAATTGATCCAGTTAGGACGCGCCACGTTGCCAACGCAATACCGCCCATTTCGCATTTTTTCTGGACTCTGAAATTCATTTCGAACAAAAATTGTGAACACCGTCGGATCCGCGTTGTGGAAGATCCAAGGGCTATCGCAATCAAAGATGCACGGAGATTAATCGAGGTATGGCCAACGCTTTACATTGGTAATTGTTTAATTAATAAGTGAAAGTTGAGCATTGATGGTGGGCCCGAAGTATTAAGCGTGACTTAAGTACTTGAAGTTTAGTGGATTTAAATATTTGGGTTAAGATTTGGTTATTCATTCCAAAGGAATGAAATGTCACTTAAGCGCATTCTTGGGATATGTTTTAAAAGGATTGCAAACAATAGTTAAGGTGCTTCTAAAGTTGAGATATAATAGTCGGAGCACTTTATTAAAAAGACCAAGGTTCATAGTACTTTAGAGCATATATACCATTAGATTATGGTATTTCATTATAAAATTCCATGAATTTGATAAATGAAATTAAAATATGAAAATTGAGAAGACTCCCTTGGTGAAAAAAAATACAAAGACAAGAGAGACCAGCTCTCCTTAGCGCCTGCACTAAATTTTTGTTGTCATTTGTGGTATCAGAGCAGATTGTAAGAAATTTTGCAGAGACTGAACCGACTTCCAAAGCTAGAAGAAGAATTCTGGCATGGTTGTCCGAGTTGCCAGAGGTGCTGCTAAAAGAAGAGGCAGGCCAGTTGCCAATGCAGGAGTATTGGAGACCTTGCAACGGGTCCAAGCCAAATTGGAGGCAATGGAATTAGGACACCCAAGAGATCCTGAAGATGTCAGTGAACCTGAAACTGAAGAAGAGGCAGGAGAGAATGTTGAGATTCCTCCTGAGCTGAGACTCCTTAAATCAATTCTGGGGTCTACAACCAAGCCTAGACTTGAAGTGTCGAGCTTTGCAGGAGGATTGAATCTAGAAGAGCTGATAAACTGGATTAATGAGATGAAAAAGTGCTTTTATTATGAAGAAATGGGCGAAGACAAAAAATTCAAGTTTGCAGTGACAAAATTGAAGGGACATGCTGCACTTTGGTGGGATGGAGTGCAAGCAGAGAGAAGGAGAGCTGGTAAACAACCAATCAGAAGTTGGACCATAATGGGGGCAAAGCTGAGAGGTAAGTTCTTGCCTAGTGATTATCAGCTTTCATTGTTTAGACAAATGTAGAATCTTAGACAAAGATTGCTGACAGGGAAAGAATACACAGAAGAGTTTTATAAAGTAAGTATAAGAGTTGGACAAATCCAGGACACGGCAGAGAAGGTTGACAGGTATGTGAATGGTCTCAAGTTGGAGATCCAGGATGAGATAGGTATTCTGTCTCCTAAGACAGTAGAAGAGGCTTATCAAATGGCCTTGAAAGTGGAAGAAAAACTCCTGAGAAAGCAGTCTGCCAAAGGAAGAGGTATTTTCGGAGGAAAGGGAAGTCAAGGTGGTAGAGGAAGGTCTACAACACCGAAGGATGGAGCTAGCAGCAGCTCACCTCATAATGCATCCACAAAGGGTGATGCAAGGGGCAGAAGGAGTTCCTACAGAGGAAGAGGAGGCAGAGGCAGAGGAAGAGAAGTGAGGTGTTACAGATGTCACCAATTGGGACATAAACACTACGAGTGCCCAAAGAATATGCATACCGGTCAGAGAAATGCAATTGTTGCTCAGGTTGGAGAAGAGGCAGCAAGGCTGTCTGAAACGGAAGAAGCAATTCTACCAGAGAAGGGAGAGTCTTTGGTGGTCAATAAAGTTTTGCTGAAGCAAACAAAAGAAGTTGTTGAACCAGCACAAAGGAAGACTTTGTTCAGGAGTGTCTACAAAGTCCAAGGGAAATGTTTTCAGTTGGTCATTGATAGTGGCAACACAGACAATTTGGTCTCTATAGAGGTGATAGAGAAACTAAAGTTGAAGACAAGGGAACATCCAACTCCCTACAAGGTGTCATGGCTTCATAAGGGGCACCAACTGATTGTGAAGGAGTAGTGTGAGATAGAATTGTAGATGGGCAGCTACAAAGACAAGGTTATGTGTGATGTAATGCCTATGGATGTGTGTCACATACTGCTGGGCAGACCTTGGCAGTATGACAGAGCAGTTATACATGATGGAAAGAAGAACACTTACAAGTTCTTTAAGGATGGAGTGCATCACACATTGATACCTATGGAGGAGGGAGAACCATCAAGCAGAAAGTCTGATCCAAAGACTTTATTGCTGAGTGGGAAAGAGTACCTACAACAGATTGAAGATGAAGAGGTAAATTTTGCTTTAGTTTGCAAACCTAAAGTAGTGCTTACTTCCACAAAAATCTATGATTTACCAATTGAAATCCAAGAAATGTTGGACAATTATTGTGATATTGTTGTGGATGATTTGCCCGATGAATTTCCACCTGTAAGAAAAATCAGCCATCAGATAGATTTTATTCCAGGATCAAATTTGCCAAACAAAGCAGCCTACAGAATGACTCCCGCAGAGAATGAAGAAATCAGGAATCAAGTGCAGGAATTGGATAACAAAGGTCTGATCAGAGAGAGCTTGAGTCCATGTGTAGTACCTGCAGTGTTAAGCCCATGGAAAGATGGAGGTTGGAGAATGTGCATTGATTCAAGAGCCATCAACAAAATAATGATCAGGTATAGATTTCCTTTACCTAGGATTGAAGATTTAATGGACTGTTTGAGTGGAGCAAAATATTTTTCAAAATTAGATTTGAAAAGTGGATATCATAAGATTAGGATAAAGGAGGGTGATGAATGGAAAACAACCTTTAAAACAAATGAAGGACTGTATGAGTGGTTGCTAATGTCTTTTGGGTCATCAAATGCACCTAGTACTTTTATAAGGCTCGTGAATGAAGTGTTAAGGGAATTTATTGGTAAATTTGTAATAGTGTATCTGGATGACATATTAGTTTTCAGCAAAGCAAAGGAAGAACATTTAAGGCATCTTAATTATGTCTTGAAGAAGTTACATCAAGAGAAGTTGTTGATAAATTTAAAGAAGTGTTCATTCATGAAAGAAGAGCTGGTATATCTGGGTTTTGTTGTTTCTGCTGAAGGACTGAAGATGGATCCAGAAAAGGTCAAGGCAATTGTGGAGTGGCCTTCACCAAGAAGCGTTTTTTAGGTAAGAAGTTTCCATGGACTTGCCAGTTTTTACAGAAAGTTCATAAGGAATTTTAGCAAGATTAATGCACCCATCATTGAAACTATAAAGAAGGACAAACAACCATTCAAATGGACTGCTGAAGCAGAAAATAATTTTAAGCTTTTGAAACAGAAGATAACTGAAAAACCTATTCTAGTTTTGCCTGATTTTAACAAACTATTTCAAGTGAAGTGTGATGCCAGTGGAGAAGCTATTGGAGCTGTGTTGAGTCAAGATGATAGGCTTATAGCATACTTCAGTGAGAAGCTGAATGAGACAAGAAGAAAGTATTCCTCTTATGAGAAAGAATTTTATGCAATTGTGCATGCATTGAAGAAATGGAGGCATTATTTAATGTCTAAGGAATTTGTGTTATACTCAGATAATCATGCTTTACAATATATTATGCAGCAGCCTAAATTAAATCATAAACACACCAAATGGATTGAATATCTCCAGAGTTTTTTTTTTTTGAAGCATATAAATGGCCAAGCAAATAAGGTAGCTGGTGCCTTGAGTAGGAGAAGCATGCTTGTTCAAGAAAACCAGTTTGAAGTGGTAGGGTTTGATTTTCTTAAGGAACTTTATAAGACAGATTCAGATTTTAAAGAAGCATTTGAAGCATGTTGTAACCCTGTTTTGACAGATAGGAGTCATTGGTTGGATTATTTCTTGCAAGAGGGCTTATTGTTCAGAAGAAATCAATTGTGTGTACCAAATTGTTCCATGAGGGAGAATTTAATTAGAGAAAAGCATAGTGGTGGACTTGCTGGACATTTTGGTACTGATAAAACTTATGAGCAGTTGATTCATTTTTATTATTGGCCCAAGATGACAACTGAAGTGGAGAAATTTGTGAAGAATTGCAAAATTTGTCAATATGCAAAGGGGAGAAGCCAGAATGCAGGATTGTACATTCCATTGCCTATTCCAGACAGGCCTTGGGATATGGTGAGTATGGATTTTGTTTTAGGATTGCCCAAGACACAGAGAGGGAATGATGCAATCTTTGTTGTAGTTGACAGATTTTCCAAGATGGCACATTTTATCCCATGTTATAAAACCAGTGATGCCACCCATGTTGCTAATTTGTTTTTCAAAGAAGTTGTTAGATTGCATGGGTTGCCCAAGAGTATTGTTTCTGATACAGATACTAGATTTGTGGGCCATTTTTGGAGGACATTGTGGAAGAAACTTGGTACTAAACTGAGTTTCAACTCAGCTTATCATCCTCAAACTGATGGACAAACTGAGGTAGTAAATAGAAGTCTGGGAAATCTTTTGAGGAGTCTTGCAGGAGAGCATCCCAAACAATGGGACCATATTTTGCCATAGGAAAAATATGCATACAATGATTCACCAAACAGAAGTACAGGACAGAGTCCATTCCATATTATTTGTGGAATGCACCCCATAGGAGTGTCTGAATTGAGAAACTTGGGAAAGGCAGAGCTGAGGAGTGTTGATGGAGAAGAATTTGCTTCAGAGATCCAAGAAATACATGAGCAGGTAAAATAACAGCTACAAGGCAGCAACATCAAATACAAGGGCAGAGCAGATTTGAGCAGAATAGAAGTCAATTTTGAAGTTGGATATTTGGTTTTGGCACACTTGAGAAAGGAAAGATTCCCAAAGAAGCAGTATAACAAATTTAAGATCCAGAAGATTGGACCATGCAAGATATTGACAAAATTTTATGCTAATGCTTATGAGATTGAATTGCCTCCTGATGTTGGGATATCTCCCATATTTAATGTTGCAGATTTGTACAGGTATGAAGATGATGACACATATGAAAGACCAGCAGATAGAGAGAAGATCGAGTGGGTGAAACAGTTACCTCCAGCACAACCATTACAGCCAGAGAAGATCTTGGACAAGAAGGTGTTCAAAAGGACTAGAGGACAAGAATATTTCCAGTATTTGATCAAGTGGAAGGACCAGCCAGATGAAGATGCTACCTGGGTGACAGAAGTTATGTTGCAGAAGTTAGGCAGTTCTGTGGAAGAGCTCATGGACAGGAGTCCATGAAGAAAATTGCCCTCAGGAGTCTGATGCAGGGGCTTTGGACACTAGCCAACAATGTGAGAGAATTGTCCACATGTTGTGGCTAGGAGAGTTAGAAATTATTTAAGACATGTACTAGCAAGGTGTCAATACCTTAGCTATCTGTTGCACTTAGAGCAGTTAGGGTTAGTGTAATAACTAAAGAAGCCAAACAGTTTGATTCGTGTCTATCTGTTCAGTTTCTGTTGATAGAATGTAATTAGGCTTTTGTTTTATTTAAGAATAAAACGGTCCTCGAGAAGGAACTAAACAATCATGTAACAGTCTATAAAATGTAACCCCTGGTACAGAGTAAAAGGGAGGATTTGGCAGTGAAAGATTGAATTGAGAAGCATTGTTCTATGTTGAATAAAATTTAGACTTATCGTCTATCTGTATGTGTTATAGACAATCTTTCCGAAGGACTCATTCCTTCGATTTGTGAAATCTGTGTACAATTTGAAGAAGGACCATTTCTGTGTGAAATTCCCTTAGTTCTCTCTGTCTGCCTTCGAAGTCATACTCTCTACGAATAAATTGAATATGTTTAGTCTGTAGAGGAATCATGTCCTCGGTGTGTGAACAGAGAGTATGTATGCTGTGTAAAGGAGTCAAGTGAGGTCAATTTGTTGAGTTTCGTTCGAAGAGCGAACCGATGGTCATGCTATGTTTATTCAAGGAGTGTTGAACCTTTGTCCATAGGAGCAAATACCATTTTTTTGTTGTTATATTGAACTAAACTGGTGTGGTTGATTATAGCGTTAAGTCGAAGAAATAAGTTAAATCGCAGTGAAATTAGAGGTTAACACTGTTCCAATATCGGATTAGCAAGTAAGCGAGTTGGTGAGGAGAAACCACTGGTTTCGCATTTTATTTTGGCCAGGAGCGGTTTGTGAAAAAAAAAACCCGATCCAGTTAGGACGCGCCACGTCGCCAACGCAATACCACCCATTTCGCATTTTTTTTGGGCTTTAAAATTATGTTCGAAAAAAATTGTGAACGCCATCAGATCTGCGTTGTGGAAGATCCAAGGGCTATCGCAATCAAAGATGCACGAAGATTAATCAAGGTATGGCCGACGCTTTACATTGGTAATTGTTTAATTAATAAGTGAAAGTTGAGCATTGATGGTGGGCCTGAAGTATTAAACGTGACTTAAGTACTGGAAGTTTAGTGGATTTAAATATTTGGGTTAAGATTTGGTTATTCGTTCCAAGGGAATGAAATGTCACTTAAGCGCATTCTTGTGATATGTTTTAAAAGGATTGCAAACAATAGTTAAGGTGCTTCTAAAGTTGAGATATAATAGTCAGAGCACTTTATTAAAAAGACCAAGGTTCATAGTACTTGAGAGCATATATACCATTAGATTATGGTATTTCATTATCAAATTCCACGAATTTGATAAATGAAATTAAATTATGAAAATCGAGAAGACTCCCTTGGTGAAAGAAAATACAGAGACAAGAGAGACCAGCTCTCCTTAGCGCCTGCACTAAATTTTTGCTGTCAGGATCCATGAAACCCGTAGGCCCATGAATCTCGGTCACAGATTCTTGGAGCCACATTTCTTAAAATGGCACTAGTGCAAACGACAGGTGTAACTACGTGAAGTACTTTGACTATGGACAAATGTCACATGTAGATGAAAAGGGTAGACGAAATTTGACCTAACAATTTTCAAGAAAGGACGCCTATCGGCGTAAAAATATTACATTTTCAATCTATTAGTAAAACATTTACAAAGTTGTTTGTAAAATATTAAAAAGAATTTTTATTTAAAAAATAAAAACAAATAAAAGGAAAAAAATGAGAATGGATTGTAAAATATTTAAAAGGTTCTTTTATTAGAAAATTAAAAATCAAAGAAAGAAAAAAATGATAATGGATTTATTCATATTTTTGTCTTTCAGATCCATCACAAAAATCATTTAAATGGCTAACGCTTGTGGTTCATCCTCAGGACTATTAGGAGAATGGATTTTTCAGTCTAAAAAGTACATTTTAAGATATTCTTTATAGATATCATAACAAATTTAAATAAATATTTCATTAGTTTGAAAATACATGTTAGGAAAAGGAAATTGTAAATTGTATCATATTTTTTAAAATGAAATAATACATTTTGACCATGAAATAAAGGTTTTTTTTTTTCAATGGGATGATTAGGAAATTTCTATTAAAAAAAAAAAATGTTTTTGGGCCAAAACCCTTACATATTTCATCTAGCCCCACTGTAATTCTACTTTCAGGTGTCCAAAACATATGAAGTCTATGGTTATGGCATTTTTTGCCTACAATTATGAAAATATGTCTATTATATACTCTATAGTAAACTATTAGATACAGACTGAACCTACTTAACATCGAAGACTAAAACAAAGACGATAAATTGTCAATTAACTAGCTTGACAGGTGAAGCTCTTCTTCAAATTGAAGTTTATTGATCAGTCATGTTGCTCTGGATCGTGGACTCTTTTCCCTTTTTTCCTTGTTGCATCTTCACTGGCTTCAGCCTCTACTAGCGCTCGTTGAAATCTTATGACAAACATCTCTTCCATATTTGCCAATTTGCAATGAATGGTTTCCATTTCGATTCTAAATTCACTTTGCAAACTGTTAATTTTGATATGAATCAATTCAAGCTTGGAATTTGTTAACAATTGGAGGGATTTATGTGATTTTTATTCAGCCTCGTTCCATTGATTGAATGCGCTCAGCATGCCTTTCATTTCCTTTAGAATCTTGTCCATAAATTTATTGATTTCGATGTGCTTGTTGTTATGAGAAGAGGAACCAACGTTCTCCATGGAGAGCTAGCACAACGTCGACACTTGCTTACAAATGTTGGCTCTAATTGACATTACTTACCCATAACAAATCACTGTCTAGCTCATATCCCTCATAGTGAAATGTAGACTTCTCCAACGTATATAATCTTGAAGGGTCTTGTTTCCGAAATAATACCGACCTAAGGCTTATTGAATGCAAACTCCTTGACCGATTAAAAATTTGAAATTTGATGCAAGGAAATGAACGCATAGGGAATTTAGATGTTTACTCTGCATGCCATTTGTGGATGCAAGTTCAAGAGGAGTACTGGAGGGGTGACGTTAAAGGCTAGATAGTAAATGAAGGTTTCTAGACCAAATGGGCCATCGCCTCTTAGGCCTTTATTCTCCAAAGATATGTTTTCACTTCAATCTTCTTGTAATTCAACATTTTTAATTGCTCTTTAATGCATATAATTGTTCCCTTTTTTGTTGTTAAGAGAAATCATGGCAAAGGGGAATTTAAACTACATCTATTGTTCAATTCTATGGAGACTTTGTCTAGTCTTGTTCCTTTATTAGCTAAAGCATCCATTGTTGAGTTCAAGTTCTTTAGAATTGTTGAGAAATCTATAGGGATATAGTTAGGATGATTTATCTTAAACTTGATAATTTTTTGTGATGTATTTTTAATTTTGCTTAATTATTAGCCTCTTCTTGTATTATTATGTTATTATTACCATCAAACAAATACCAAAACAAGAAGATAAATAGTACACAAGAACACACGATATAGGCTGTAAGTCAAGGCCAAAATCTCTCCACTTGAGAGGAAAAGCCACAAATCTCTTCTCTTCTTATAAATTCTTCAAATGATGAATTTTAAGACCTCTAGACCAATACCAATACCCTTCCAAGACCAAGTTTGACCTTCTCGATGTTGTGATTCCCTTGTCCAAGTCAAACCCAATCAAATCTCTTCCAACAACACAACTTTGACTCCCAACTACATAATTTCGGCCTTTGCTGCAAGTTTGAAAATTTTGGCCCCCAATAACAATTGTTGCCTTCACGCGTGTGAGCATATTAGGGCTTCCAGAGCTTTGTTTGACCTTCGCTTGGGTTTCTCCTTCTTCTAGGGCTTGAGTATGACCTAGTAGACGTTCCTTTGACCTTCTTTCTGCAATTTCTCTAAGTTCGAACTTGTAGCGGCAAAACCCTAGCCTCCTTCCTTCGCACGTGTGAAAAGAGAGAGAGAAAACAACCCAAACACTTGTCATTTTGTCATTCCTTCTTCCTTGCCCTTATTCTTCTTCTCCTCCACTTGAATGATGAGAGGATGAATGATATCTCTAGGAGGTTGAGTTCCCTCCTATATATAGGCTTCCAATTTGGATGAAGTACCATAATTTAGGTTGAATTCTTAGCTACCAAGCCGACTTGGTCTTGGAGGGAATTTTGACTCTTTTAAATACAAAAATAATTTTTTTACAAGTTACGATGTGCCTGATGGGGCCTTATTCATATGGAAATGACTCTTTTGACATCTTGACCCTAGTACAAACTCTAGAAGCACTCATTGGGTGCTTGACCTCTAAAATAAAATAACTTGAGCATGAAACCCATGTTGAGAACTGTAGCAAGAAAGGCTCAATTTGACTTCGCCTTGGTCAATTTGAGAAAATTTGAATTTCCACATCAAAAAACAACTTGGAGGTAGTTAAATGAGGTGACATGGATTTTTTCACTCAATTAACTCAGTAAATTTGAGTTAGATGGCTTGGAGTTCAGTTAAGCATGTGTAATTTCTAATTTGTAGCAATCTAGTTCAATTATTTCTAGTTGTATTCAATTAAACTAGTTCTAACTATTGATAGAACTAGTTGGAGGTCAGTTGTGTAGTGAAACAATAGTCTAACTCAATGATCATCTAGTTAACTTATCAATCAACCAAAAATTAACTAGTGCATGCAAGGAATTTGAGTTCCTTGGTTGCGGTGGAGATTCCAAGGTAATGTAACATCAATTGTAGATTAGTTTATAGAAATTATGTTGTATATTTGCAATTTCTTATGAAGTTTTAACCAAAATCACAAGACACAAACCTACTCTACTATTCTATAGGCATTATTTCACAATTTATAACAAAAATTTCAAACATGCACGAAGAAATAACACACATGCAACAAGTATTTTTATTTGGGGAAAACAACTACTCAAAACCCCTTACTATTTGTATTGCATTAATAAAAGAATCTGGATGAATACAATATGCTTCCTCAAGCTTGAGCACAACCTGCACCTATATCTTCTATCCTCTTCTTGAATGATTGAATCTGGCCATTATTTAGCTAATTTCAAGCCTTCCCAAGCTTCTAATTCCTTACGTTGTTCCTCAAGGAATTAGTCCCTATTAAATAGGAAATTCCATCATCTGGATTGCACAATTCCTTTAGGTCCTTCATCTAACTATATGCACCACTTGTACAACTTGGAATAGTTTACAACTGATAATACACTGCCCTTGAACTCCAATCTCAACTTGGTAACTCAAATTTCATGCATGCATGAGCTAATTTAGGTTGATTGATCAGTTAACTGGGTAAACACTAAAGTACACCCCAATGCTAGACCTCCCACTATTTCCTCCAACAGTTGGAACTAGTTTAACTAACCATCACTCAATTTAACTAAATTAGATTGTTACAACTAAAATTAACTCAACCTAGGCTTCTTGAATTGAGGAATCAATGTACACAACTCAAGTTCATGCCCCCAACTCAAATTAACTAAGATAATTGAGTGATAACAACTATATCACCTAAGTTAACTCATTCAATTTGTCTGTTGATGTGGAATTTCGAATTTATCCTAATATAATAAAGGGGAAATTAAGTTAGGAATTTATTGCTACATTTTCAACACTCCCTCTCAGTAAAAAAGGGATTCACATCTACCTCGATCTAGCACCTTTGGAATGTACTACATGCAACACTTCTCTTTTTAATTGCTACTACTACTACAATATATGCAACTAAGAAGCATACATAAAAATAAATAAAAATAATCATTGAATCAGTTTGCAACTATCTATTGGGAAAATTGTCCTGTTGATGACTCTGCTACTGAGCCTCATTCTCTACTTTCAACACTTATTTTCACTTGTTGGAGCGGGGTCCCCTAAGTCTGAAGGACCAATTTTGATATATTTTGTAATAGATTAGTCATGTGCAGGGGCTTTGGGGCGGGTCAAAGCCCCTCATGAGTTGTATTGGGTAAAAAGGGTAGATCAAGGGGTCCCAAACCACGATTTGTGGACCATAGAGTAGCGCAGGCTAATATTATAAATAGAAGTCTAGATCGAGTCTAAGAAGTCAGTTTTTTAGATACTTCTGAACATTGATGTTAGATATGGTAACTTTGTGATATTTTGTACAGATTTGTCTCAGTAGAAGGCTCCTGCTAGATGTGTGCGTGGAGACCCTAGTCTTGCTGTGTAAGGACCGCGTTGGCTATGTGCGCTGGTTGTTGAAGGGTTTTGTATGAAGGATCTGAATTGATATTAATAAAGGAATGTTGTTGCAGATATATGAGTCCGGAATGCATCTATTGTCTATGTTATGAATGTTTCTACATCTTATTTCCGATTCCTGTATTGTCTACAATTGGATCTCTTACGCAACTGTGTTTGTGTTTATATGAATGTTTATTGGATAGATCGATCGTATAAGGTTCTGATATTATGTGTCAAGGGTTATTACTTTGATTATAGATGTTGTGTTAACTTGCACAAGTTATTTTGCATAATTGACCTAAATTTGTCTCAAAGGGTTTCCTGGTTAGCACTTATGTTGCGAAGGTTTGTTTATGGTTATTTGGATCTTAAGGAACCCACATCATTCAAACCTCTCTCTGGGTGTGGAAACCTGGTTCCAGCACCCCCCCCATACTTATTCGAGTGAGACTTTGACTTGTGTAAGCAAGCACTACCGAAAGGGCCAGTAGTAAGAGAGTTTTGTTGGTTAACCTCAACTCTGAACCTGGGTCAAGACCCCTCAATCCAACAAATGGTTCTATTGCCAGGACTGAGAACATTTTGAGAGATGTTGGGTGATTTCGAGAGGTCATTGGTAGCCATTAAAGCCTGAACTTGAGGAATAGTTTGAAAAATAGATTCAGTAATTTGCCCTAAAAGAAAACAGAAGTAAGACGTTGTCTCCTGAAGAGTGGAAGAATAAGTATATTTTCACTTAGGTGCACGATATCTTCTTCGTAACATTTGCACATGAACTGCATGAGTGGGTAGCAAGGTTAGTAGAATTCCAAACCTGTTGGAAGGAAAATCAGGTCACGCAGTGGACCCCTGAATTGATCCAGCAGTTGGAGAAGACTGATAATTCCATTACTCAAACTGTAGATCACTGTGTTGATAACATCTTGGGCGGGTTTGTAACAGAGTTTGCAGTCGATCAGTTTGTGTCATACTCGAAAGCTGAAAGAATATTTTTGAAGGGATTGAGAAGTAAGTTATTACAAACTTTTCCTCTACTGATTAAGATGCTATTGTGCGAAAATGGTATTTTGTGCAGCCACACCAAGTGAATGACCCCTGATTAGAGTGAAAGCACTACACGCAACAGTAAATATTATCGGGTAAATTAGAGAGGGGATAGATTTGTTTACAATCCTCTAAGAAACTCCCCTGATATAAACAGAAACGAGGCTACACACGCTGAAAATATCCCTCCTGCTACGCCACCATCAAATTTGCGCAGGGGTAGGAATCCTCCTACCCCACCACCACCTCCACCCACATAAGATATGGCCATGCATATGAAGTTACCCACCTTTAAGGATGTGGGGGATGAGGATATGAACGGATTTTGGTTTGTAGCGAATGCAGTGTGGACTACGCATAATGTCAATCCTAATGTTGTCAAGATAGCGCAGTTGGATATGGCCTTTGAAGGTCGTGATTTAGATTGGTTCATGGGCTACCTTGCTCAGCATGTGGGTCCCACAGTTCAGGAGATCAAGGATGCCTTGAAGCAATAGTTTTGAAAGCCAAAATATTATTCTCAATGGGTAATATAACTAAAATATATTAAGCAAGGGATTACAAAATTAGTTTGGGAAGCTGACCAACGACTAAAGAAAACCATCAGCGACAGAGGATTTCCTTACGATGATAAGAAACATAAGTAATGGTTCATTTCCATGTTATTTCCACATTTGCACGGGCCTATGGGTGAGTAGAAGATTGATTATAAGGAAGAAGCTCTGGAAATTTCTATGAAATTAGAAGCTTCGCCGAGGGACAATGCTCAATTTGGAGCGCTGCAAATTCAGAGCCAACTAGAAGCTATGCACTTATAAATTCATAATTTATGAAGAGACCAGGGTAAAGAAGTTGGTGCAGATGTCTGGTGCATACGCTGCAAGGGAGCTAACCACTCCAAAGATCAGAGTCCTCTAATGGTCGATTATATGCAAGTTGGGGGACCAAATCCACTATGCCCCAGAGATGTTGTTGGGCCTAGTACCCCCACAATGTGGTGCGTTTATTGCAGGGTGGTTGGGCGACATGATACAAATAACCGCCCACGGTTAGTAGCCTATGTACCAGATTTGAAGCAACAATGGTGCATATTCTGCTCTTCAGTTGGTCACGATGAGCACCACCACATAACGTATGAACTGATGATAGACAGAGTGAGCCTTTACAGGGTGCAGGCCGACTCTTCATCGCTAGCTTCTCCCTCCAGACAAGGAGGATCCCTAGCGAGAAGAAGGGGAGGGGCGAGATTTGGAGGCACAGGTCAAGGGAGAGGGCAAATAATTTGTTACAATTGTGGAGACGTTGGACACTATGCACGTGACTGCCCGAATCCTACGCAACAATCCTGTAGGTATTGTAGGAAATTTGATCATGTAATTGAATATTGTCCTGTGGTAATAGCTAAAATGCAGGAAAAGAAACAGACACTGCGATGATGGCCCAAGTGTAAACGTAATTACATGCAACGGTGTCACCACCGGAGGAAATAAGGAAAAGGTTGTCGTAGAGCCACTGATCTAAAAAGTATTTGAAAAAAAGGAATGCCTCAACTTGCAGAAAGAAAAATAGACTTTCATTGAGGCTGTGTTTTTTCTGATGCGAGAGCATCCATGTCAAGGACTCCCATGGAACCAAAAGTTGATGATGAATTTAAACCATTCCTACAATCCTGCATTAAGCTACTATGCAATCAGAAGGCAGTAGATAATCTCCAGGCCCTAATAGACAACTATGCGGAAAAAAAAGGTGCCTCAAACATAATCCAAGGTCGTGAACAAGTTTTATAAGCAGAAGAAGAGAATTGGTAGGAAGATGTGCATGACTGTGCAAATTGGAAAGTATGAGATGGATCAAGTCATCTTGGATCTGGGGTCTGACGCAAATGTATTACCTAAGTAAACTTGGAAAAAGATGGGAGAACCAAAGTTGGAAAGGTCCACCAGTCAGCTGCGCATGGCTAATCAATAAAAGATCATTCCACTTGGAAGGCTCCCACAAGTTGTGGTAGGCATTACTGAAGTGAAGGTATGTGTTGATTTTGAAGTAATACAAATTTTGGATGATGCAGACCCTCACCCTGCACTGTTAGGATTAGATTGGGGCATTGATATGGGAGGCATCATTAACATGAAGCGTAGAAGTATGATTTTTGAGAATAATGGTACACCGGTGATAGTCCCACTAGATCCAGCAGAAGGAGAACGATACACAGAACCAGTGCGTGAGGGGGATGTTGTCGACCATATCTACAAGCTGACTGCATGGGACGAAGATTGGATCAACCCTACAGCCGATGGCATGTTGAACTGGGAAAAGGATAGCTCGTGTTTTTCTGATTCCAATGGTGAGATGGAGAACTGGTAGAATCGGTTGCACGATGTCTTTGCGCTATGCTGCCTCAAGGTCATAAAGAAATTCTGATGCATCTCCTCTGAGGTAAGATAAATACCCTACTTTTATGGTTCTGGTAGTTTCAAAGAATTTTTGGAAGCTTTGGAAACAACCGTCCCAGAGGAATGAAGGTTTTGGGCACTTGATTTGGCTATGCGCACAACTCTAATGCGTTGGTGGGATACGCACAAGGGATCTTTCCAGGACTGGGAGGAATGTAGACAAATGATGACACTACGCTTTAAACCTCCAACCACCCCACCAATTAAGCTCTTTTATGGTCGAGGAGATCCACGCAAGCACCTAGCCATGTGGATGGAGCTATGAGATGAAAAGGCATGGAATGAGTGGGTTCATAGGTTTGTCCACTCGTTGGGGCTGGTACCCACCACCTGGTATCTAGAGGTTGAGCTACACTGAAGTACCTAAGATTGGTTTACAATGACTAAGGATTTCTTGGCAACCTTTGGCTCAGTTGGGGGCTCAAAGAAATTGGACGAAGCTCTGCAAGACATAGATGCCACAATATTTAATGAATCCCGGCCCCGAAAGGAATGTGCTACACTAGCCTAGGATGCACAGATATAATACATCGTCAACTATAGAAATCTGTCAATCGAGGATAATGAAGATGACCCAAGGAATGTTAATATCCCGAAGTCAAAATGAGAGTGCGCAATTGCAGGGCCCTCATTAGGGATGGTGGATGTTACTAAACCTCTGGAATTTAAGGAAGTCAATATTAGGACAAAAGAGAAGCCCAAGTTGGCCAATATTGGGGACTACTGGGATGATGATACAATAGGAAATATTGCAGAGCTACTGACAGAGTATCAGGATCTATTTCCTACAAATTTCTTTGAGTTAAAGGGAATTGTAGGGGACTTGGGTGTTATGTTGAAACCAGAGGTGCGCCCTGTCAAGCAGTGCCCATATCAATTGAACCCCAAATATAAGGAGAAAGTAAAGGGGGATTTAGAAAATATGGTGGCTGTAAGCATCATTGAACCGGTCAAACGGTCTGATTGGGTAAGCCCAATGGTGGTTCGGGAGAAAAAGACTAAGGGAGAAATAAGGATTTGTGTAGATATGCACAAGTTGAATGATGCCTGTGTGCATGACCCCTTCCCTACTTCGTTTTCTAATGAAATCCTAGATAATGTAGGAGGACAAGAAGCGTATTCATTTCCTGATGGATTTTTAGGGTATCATCAGATTAGAATTGCGGCGGAAGACCACAACAAGACCACCTTCACCACTGAATGGGGTTCTTTCCAATATAATGTCATGCCATTCGGATTTAAAAATGCACCTACAATATTCTCGCGCGTGGTAGTAGTTGTGTTCAAGGAATTCATGCATATATTCTTGGAGGTATATTTTGATGACTGGACAATTTTTGGATTGGTAAAGAAACATGTGTCAAACCTGCACATGATGCTTGACACCCATAGGAAGCACCATATTTCTCTCGACCTGAAGAAGCGTATATTTTGCGTGCCTTTTGGAATTTTGATGGGGCATATAGTATGTCAGTAAGGATTGACAGTAGACCCAGCCAAGGTCATGATTATCATCAACTTACAAGTTCCTACCAATGAGAAACAGTTGCGCTCCATCCTAGGTCACACTAGTTATTACACGAAGTTTATAACAGGATATGCTCTAATCACCGCACTAATGGAGAAGTTGCTAAAGAAGGATGTAGCATTTTTTTGGGATGATGAGTGTCAGAAGAGATTTGAGCTGCTAATGGAGAAAATGGTCACTACACCTATCTTGATATTCCCAGACTGGTCTAAGGTTTTTCATGTGCATGTCGATGCATCTGGTATAGCGCTTGGGGCTGTTTTAGCACAACTAGGAGAAGGAGACATTGATCACCCAATCACTTTTTCCAGTCGAAAGATCTCTAGCGCGGAGCGCAACTACTCAACTACAAAAAGGGAAGGATTGGCCATGGTATACCTGTTGCAAAAATACATACACTATTTGCTAGGAGGGCATTTCAAAATGTTCACTAATCATTCTGCTTTGAAATACCTGGTCAATAAGCCTGTGTTGGGGGGGAAGATCCATAGATGGTTGTTGCTTTTTCAAGAGTATGACTTTGAGATTATCGTGAAGCCTGAAAGGCTGAATTATGGGCATGATCAGATGTCGCGAATTAAGAATGGGGAAGAACCAACCAGTCTGGAGGAGGGGTTACCTGATGCGCAACTCTTCGCTATCAAGATGTTTGATGAGCACTTTGCTAATATTATTCATCTTCTGACCATGGGAACAACTCCTGTGGTATATTCAGTCTAGCAAAAGAAGGAGTTGGTTGCGTGCGCAACTGATTTATCTTGATTGCAGGTCAGTTGTATAAATTATGAGAAGATGAAGTATTAAGGAGATATGTGTTGGAATATGAACGATAGGATATCTTGGTTGAGGCTCATGAAGGATTGGCAGGAGGCCACTATGTTGGGAAAGCCACTGCGTAGAAGGTATTGCATGCTAGGTTATGGTGGGCTACGCTACACAGTGATGTACAGGCGCACTGTCGGGCTTGTGATGCATGTGAGAGAACAGGAAAGCCTTCGCGTATAAATGAAATGTCCCTGCAACCTTAGATGGCCTTTCAGGTATTTAATAAATGGGATATAGATTTCATTGGACCAATCAACCCTCATGGGAAAAAGACTGGAGTGCGTTATATCATTACTACAACTGATTATGTAACCCAAGAGGCAAAGTCAGTTAAGGACTGTACTGAAGATACTGCTGCGCACTTCATCTTTGAGCAAATTTTGACTAGGTTTGGATGCCCAAAGATTTTGATGAGTCATAGAGGTACACACTTTATTAGTGAAACAATTGAAGCTTTGACAAAGGAATTCCAAATCCATCACAAGAAGAGTACCCCTTATCGCCCACAAGTAAATGGCGCAGTAGAAGCTTTCAACATGATTTTGGAGAACATGCTCACAAATATCTGTAATGCCAATCGAGATGATTGGGACGTGCGCATCCCTTCTGTGTTACGGGGTTATAGAACAACATAAAAAATTTTGATGGGAAAAACACAACTTTCACTAATATGGTCGAGTATGACATTATGGAGGAACGGTTGGTGCAACTCGTTGCCTTAGAAGAAGATCGATTCATTGCTAACTTCCACCAACAAGTGCAGAAGGCACGCGAAAAATCCTGGCATAATAGGCACATCAAGCAGAAGGTGTTCAAGGAGGAAGAATTGGTCTTGCTATATGACAGTTAGTTTGTGTGCCACCAAGGAAAGTTCAGAAAGCATTGGTTGGGGCCATATATTGTAAAGGAGATCACTGATGGCGGGGCAGTGTGCTTGGCCACGCTACGCGAAGAGAGCCATCCCGGGTACTTCAATGAAAGCCATCTGAACCATATAGAGAAAACCTGGTTTCAACCAAATGAATATATGGCCGAAGCATTAGAATCAAAGGGTCTGCATGTAGCAGAGAGGGAGGGCACAGGCAGGTGCGATAGAGGCGCAGGGGTGACGTGCTGGAAAGGAAAATAACCGTTGGAATAGTGAAACTCGGTGAAAAAGTGAAGTTACCGTTGGATGGAGCATATTTTCGCATTTAATGAGGCAATATTGGAAGATTTTTTACTGTTCTCTTGAAGGTAAGTGGAAATCAATGATAATCTGACCGTTTTTACCATGGATGGATTATAAAAAGGCGGGTGCGGGTCTTAATCAGTTCATTTTTTGTTTGAATATTTGGCGCCTTGTGATTCTCTGTAATCTCTGTTATCCTCCTGTCTATGAGTTCTGTATGTCTAGCCACGGATCTCCCTCTGACATCAGTAATCCAAAAATGCATATTCCGCCCGAGAATGATAGCCACCAACCCTGCGGAGGAGCATTCAATGCCCCTCACTTCTTCTATGGAGATGGGATCAGATGAGGTCAAAGAAGTAGTCCTAGAGGTAGAATAAGTTGTGTACACATCAGGGAAAGAGAAAGGAAAAGGGAAAATGTCCAAGTTGGCTACTTCTAAGCCGCGCACCTCTCCGTGGAATGTAACATCCCCAAGGCTAGCCAGTAAGGATCGATCCCCCATCGATGATCCATCGAAGCACCTGATGAGCGCAAGGGAAGAAGTTATGTTCATGGAACCTATCTCACTATGACCACCCTATGTTAAGCCATGGAAGACCTCTGCGCGTAAGCCGCAGAACATCGATATTGTTCGGGAGTGTCTCCAAATGTCGTTGGTCCCTTAGGATGTCCCTCTGGTTGGAGAAATGTTCGATAAGATTCCACAAATCAAATTTGATGATTAAGACTTAGCCAATGAAGCAACATTCCCTGAGCTCGCATTGGAGAATTACTTGGAATGGGTGTTGTATGATGATGTGCCAAAAGTAGAACAAATGCCTTGGGCACGCGGGCTGAACAACGCAGGAGTCCTCAACCTGCTCAGGATTCCATATTTCGGGAGGTACCCAATCACCGACATTTGTGTGCACCAACTTCTGGCCTTAGTCCATAAGGGATCCCTGTGGATTCAGGGGCAAATTCCTATAGATGCCACGTTGATCCATCGGATCACCAGCCTTCCCAAGAAGGGTCCCCATCCAATGAAGGGATTTGGGAAGAGCAACGAGTTGAAAGTGGTGACGGATGTGAAAAAGAAATTCAAGGTGGGCCGGGATAAGAGGGGATTTATGGTCCAGACCATCGTCGACCCGACGGTGCGCTTTGACACCCTCATCCTCCAATGCAAGCCTATGAGGAAGTGTTGCCCAAAAATCATCCCTGTGGACATCATTCCCTTAGTGGGGCAATGTGAAAAGGGGATGTTGTATAAATGGTTGTTGTTTTTGTGCAGAGAGTTTCTGGAAAATGTGTGCGAGGCGCAGGAACTAGGGAAGCAATTCTTATACTCGTGGCTTCTACTGTTGATTGCGGTGGTGGCATGGGAGACCCCAGCTGATGCAGTCCTCCCTAAGATCGATCCAGGCATATGCGAAGGGGTGCGCTACGCGAACTTATAGGACTCATCCAACCCTCGACGAGTTAAAAGAAATAAATTTTTTTGGGTACTTTTTGAAGGCACGCTGACTCAAGCCATACATTCCAGACAAGAATCTCGCCATCTGTGCATGATAAGTACAAAAGTGTTGCAAAATTTCAGGTGACCATGCACAACATCTAAATCAAGGTGCACAAGGACTCAAACTGGTACACCTTGCTATATATGGTCACGAAGGTGGAAGTTGACCAGGTTGTGGTGACATGGCAGAATGAATGGAAGATCAAGCTTGGCTCCACCCATCCCATTATGCCATCCACTTCTGGTAAAGATATGGCTCCAAAGGACACAATAGATCCACGCAAGGAGATGGGTGTTGAGAAGACCAGCAGAAAATATAGTGGGGCTAATGCAGAGAAGGAGTCAGATGCCAAAAAGACAAAGATCAGGAGTTGGGAGGAGACCAGGAGGAGGTGGACCTCGGAGGTCTGGATGGGATCAATGGGGATGGTGCTGAGTCCCCGCATGGAAAGAAGCGGAAGGGGTCCAACGCGGGAGGAGAGGAAGAGGTTACTATAATAGAAGAGGACCTCGACAAGATTGCTGATGCAATTGATTCAGCATCGGAGGACCGATGGAACTCTATGGAGACACAGTACAAGGCCACAATGGAAGCCTTGCATTCAAGTTTACAGGTTCTACAGTTGAAGACAGATACATTACAAGAGAGCATAGATCAAGTGAGGCCAGTGCAAGTGATCTTGACATCCACTTCGATTGTCGTGACTAAAAAGAGCAGAATTTTCCCCTTCCTGGGTGCAGGAGTATCCATGGAACAAGCAGAGTTGTGCACGCAAGTCCAAACCTGCCCCGAGGTCGGAATCAACCTTGCGAAGCTACTGAGTGGGAAGCTACACACTCTCCACATCTTCATATCAGTAGAACTCCATAGTAGAGAGGCGCGCACACAATAAGAGCTTGACGAAGCTGAACAAATTGCAGCTACAAAGACGACATAGTCTATCCAGGCTCAGACAGTGCAGCAGGCAGTCATAGCTTAGCGCGTGGAGCTAGAGAGCTTCATTGACATATTATGTGGTGAGATCCGCGACGTAGTCATCCCAGCCTCCGCCGCACTGCAAGAAAAAATTGAGAGCCTGGTCGTAGCCCTCAAAGCTTCCAAGTCCGATATCCAGTTGGTCAAAGCAGATTTTGAGCAGTAAATTGCTACACTACAGGCTAAGCTGCAGCCTGAGACCCCTCCAGAGTTGCACGTGCAATGGTATGCCTTGGTGAAGTCAACGTTTGTAGGCATATCCGTGAATGTTGATAAGGGCTCAACACTCCTGGAGGCAGCCATGGGACTTTGGACCTTTGTGCAGATAGATCCATTATTCAAGAAAATTACCCAGGAGCTGCGCGTGAAAGAGCAGGAGTTTGAAGATTTTTAGGAGGCTTTACCTACATTCATCCCTGCTCAGCGAAAGTCACACTTTCAGACCAGCCATGCATTGTGGGACGAGGTGGAGGAGCTCCGCCACAAGAAACAAATAGTCACAGATCATATGAAGCCAAGGGAGGACAAGGCCATGAAACTCTCTCAGGACCTTGATGTTGCAGTCCAGAACTTGAACTAGACTTTGCAGAGCATAACTTTGGCCACAAAAGGGCCCTTTCTTGGCACCATTTGCAACTTCTATCAAGGATCTCCATAATAAAATGAAGAATCTAGTGCCAGTGTGACTCGGGACGAGTCACAAGATTGTGTTGAGGACCTGTTGGAGCGGGGTCCCCTAAGTCCGAAGGACCAATTTTGATATATTTTGTAATAGATTAGTTATGCATAAGGGCTTTGGGGCAGGTCAAAGCCCTTCATGAGTTGTAATGGGTAAGAAGGGTATATCAATGGGCTGAAAACCACAGTTTGCGGACCATAGACTAGTGCAGGCTAATAGTATAAATGGAAGTCTAGATCGAGTCTAAGAAGTCAGTTTTTTGGATACTTCTGAACATTGATGTTAGATCTGGTAACTTTGTGATATTTTTTTTGTGGATTTGTATGGGTAGAAGGCTTGTGCTGGCTGTGTGCACGGAGACCTTAGTCCTACTGTGTGCGGACCCCACTGGTTGTGTGTGCAGGTTGTTGAAGGATTCTGTGTGAAGGATCTAAACTGATATAAATAAAGGAAAGCTATTGCAGATATCTGAGTTTGGAATGCATCTAATATCTATGTTATGAATTTTTCTACATCTTATTTCTCATTCCTGTATTGTTTGCAATTGGATCTCTTGCGTAACTGTGTTTGGGTTTATATGAATGTTTATTGGATACATCTGATGGTATAAGGTTTTGACATTATCTGTTTAGGGTTATTACTTTGATTATAGATGTTGTGTTAACTCGCGCAAGGTATTCTGCATAATTGACCATATCTGTTTGAAAGGGTTTCCTGGTTAGGGCTTATGTGCGAAGGTATGTTTATGTTTATTTGGATCTTAGGCACCCACATATTTAAAACCTCTCTTAGGGTGTGGAAACCTAGTTCCAACACCCCCCCATACTGCTTCGGGTGAGACTTTGACTTGCGCAAGTAGGTCACTTTCGAAAGGGCTAGTAGTAATAGGGTTTTGTTGGTTAACCTCAACTCTGAACCTGGGTCAGGACCCCTCAAGCCAACAACACTCCTCAATATCTGACTGGCATTGACCATCTAGTTATTGAATATTATGGGCCCCCATAGTAAGGTAATTATCCATGAGACAAAAACACCTCAATGGACCCTGCCCAAATTTCTGCACTCCCAGGACTATCGCTTCACATCACCCTACCTCACACCTAGAGGTATAGCTGCATGTGCCTCCTCTACCCACTTAGATTGAAATATCCCCCTACTAGAGGTGTCTAATTGAGTGGATGTTTCCACTTTCTCTCCTCTCTGCTTCACCATTTGTGGCTTCTCCACAACTTTCTAAGGTTGCTTCTCAGGCTCCATTTTGAGAGGTAGATCATGCTCCCTCTCAACCACAAAGTCTCCAAAATTTCCCTTGCTCCTTAAGGCTTTGCATGCATATTCTACCTCAAGTGCATATAGGTTCTTGACTCACACACCAATCTGGTTCACTTATCCTATGGTGATGTGTCTCAGGAATGTCTTTCCTTTGTTGAATATCACATCGTAGCCAAGGTCTTCCAACACCAAGACGGAAAAAATATTATTCTTTAGTCCCAGAAAAAACATCACATCCTTGAGTCTGAGAGGGTGGACTGACTCCCTCTAAAAGGCGACTGTACCGATACCGGTCACGTTATACCTTTCGTCATCTCCAAAATCAATGTTTTGCTTGAGGTCTTTCTCCTCCAAGTCACTAAAGAAATCTCTATTCCCCGTCATGTGGAATGAGGCACCACTATCCAGATACTGCATGCTTCCCATCACCATGCTCGCCATGGATGCGTTGAGAGTAAAGTCAAGCTCAAACTGTGAAACCAAATCTTCACATGTTATTGCTATTGCAGACTCCTTCTTGCTTACCTTCCTCTATGGACACTTTGTGGCATAGTGCATGTATTCATGATAGTGAAATAACTTGATTTTATACAAGTCTTTCTTCTTTCCCTCTTTGAAGGAATAAACCTCACCTTGCGACTTCTTTTCCTTCGCTTTACTTCCTTTGCTAAATAATGCAAATTCCTCTTCCTCTTCTTTGTATGAGGTCCCATCTCTAGTATTCCACCTTGTCACCTCCTATACCAAATCGGACCATAGACATTCCCAATTTGGTAGCTTCTCCCTCCCATTTACCGAATATTAGTAGTTGTGCCAACTCTTGGGAATGCTTAGATGGGCTAGGATTACAAGATCATCCTCCACAACTGTAACCCCAAATCCTCCAAGTTCATCACGACATTGTATGAACTGACTCAGACACTGTTGAATAGATTTAGTCTTTTGCATATTGATATTTCGAAGCTTGTCATTGAGCGCCAGCTTCATGTGGTCACTACTATTTTGGAACAACTTTGTCAGTGCTTGCCACATTGCATACGAGGTTTATTTCCCATGGATATTGGAGACTATGTGATTCTTCACACCTTCCAATATGATTCTCCTCACCTTGGCTACACATTTTCTCCATTCTGCTAGATCCTTGAGGTCCGATGATCCTGGTTTTGGAATGTCAATATCTACGAATTCATTCAACCCATTTTCCTCCAGTATCACCTCCATAGGATCCTTTCAAGAAAAAAATTTCAAGCTACCCTCAAGGGAATACTCAATCCTTAGACCATAGAATGCCATCCTGTTAGCTCTAAAGAATTGATCCTGCAAATTTGATCCTCATTCAAAGACAACTTTGAATTCTCTTCTCTAATGTGAATCATGCTTTGATAGCATGTATAAATTATGTTGTATAATTGCAGTTTCTCATGAATTTTTAACCAAAACCATAAGACAGAAACCTACTCTACTATTTTGTGGACATTATTTCACAATTTAGAACAAAAATTTCAGACATGGAAAAAGAAATAACACGCATTCAACAAGTATTTTTATCTAAGGAAAACAACTACTCAAAACCGCTTACTATCTATATTGCATTAATTAAAGAATTTCGATGAATACAATATGCTTTCTCAAGCTTGAGCACAACTTGCACCTGTATCTTCTATCCTCTGCCTGCCTGACTGAACCTAGCCAATTTCAGGCCTTCCCATGCTCCTAATTCCTTGTGTTGTTCCTCAAGGAATGTAACAACCCTAGTGAAAATTCCATGTAATAAAGTTAAAAATAATAGCCACGGTTGATGGGACACGTATTCCAAGCTGGATGTTAGGAAAAACATCTTAGGGGGTGGTAATTTTGTTTATTATGGCTAAGGAAATTGGTAAAGTGATGCAGAATAGCTGCAGAAATATTAGAATATACCCGTGGAAACTATAATGTTTACACTCCACACAACCTTATTACCCGCAACGGATTTGTTTTAACTTCGGAGCCTGTTAAACATAGCTATGGTGCGATCAACAACGTTAACATAAACAATCACATATAAATGAAAACAATATATATGTGCGGAATTTCTTACCGGAGGGTCCCACATAAGCCTGACCAATCAGCAATGATTGCAAACCGCACAATTTGCAGTTAACTTTAACACTTAAAATTTAATCCTTGCAAATTGCAAAATTGCGCTGAGCCAACATGTGTCATCCCCTTTTCGCATCATAAATAAATTTGTTTACTTTGCAATGTCTTAATGCTTATCTTCTAAATATTGTGAATCGCAAAATCGCTTCCCAACGCTACGATCTCCACAGTTGGTTTAGTCTTGGATCCAACGATCCTCATTGTCTCTCCACCTCCTCACTTCTCATTATTGATTAATCAATTTAACTTGTGAAAAACCCTTTGACGATAAACACAGTTCTATGCTATGTGCGATGGTTTTCAATTGCGATGAGATCTCTCCCATTGAGCGGGTTCAGATCTACGACTCTTGTCGCGCCTGCAATCCAATTATCCTCATATATATATGTATATGATTCAACGAGTTTAAACCAATAGTTCGAACGAAGGGCGATCAATACAAAACACTTGAAAATTAATAATAAAGGAACTTACGAGCCAAATACTTGATCGGTGATTATTGCAGTTTTTATGCTCTCTCTGCTCTCTCCTCTCGCACACCTATTTCATACTTGTCTCACTCTTTTCCACCAGATTTGTTCTCACTCTATCTCATATATATATATATATATATATATATATATATATATATATATATATATATATATATATATATATATATATTTGAAGTGATCCTTCTCACCTAAAATAGATTTATGTTGAACCGCTTCTAACAAAAAAATGCTACCCTATTTCTAAGATCTTATCCTACTTGGCTCAATCTCCTCACAGGGAGAAACCAATTTCAGTTTTTTTTATTCCTAATTAATTTAGCAAACCCAAACAAAATAACTTCTCTGATTTAAAAATAAGTAAAATATTAATGGCCAATGTTTATCCACCTCATGTTAGCCACAACATGTGAACATACAATCACATTTCTGGCTAAGTCCAGATGCTCCTACATCAGACTTTCGGGGAAAAAAATTGTTCCATCAATGCTTCAGGATCTGTACTAAACTTTTGTAACTCCGCTGCTGTCATCCAATTGGCATCTTCCACAGGGTGTCCTTTCCATTTGACTAGATACTGATAGTAATTTTTTCCTCTGGTCTTTTTGGCTGCTCTTTTCTCAAAAATGGCTTCCACTTCTTTCTTTTCGGTCTTTAGTATTTGTTCCTTTCGATTCAAAGTCTGGTCTTCCTCTTCTGTAGAGTCTTCTTGTAGCTCTTCCTATGTTTCTTTGTATAGGTACAAATCTGCAACATTAAAGATGGGCGGTATTCTAATTCCTGCTGGCAATTCAATCTCATATGCATTTGAAGAAAATTTCCTTAAAATTCTACATGGTCCTATCTTTTTCATTTTTAATTTGTTGTAAGTCCTAATAGGAAACCTTTCTTTTCTCAGGTACACCATGACTAGATCACCCACTTGGAATTATTTTTCTTTCCTCTTCATATCAACTCTCTGTTTGTATTTTCCACTGCTTTCCTGCAATCTGTCTTTGACATATTACTGTAGTTTATGCATATGTTCTGCAAAATATTCAGCATTTGCACTCCTTAACTCTTGTTTTCCTAAATTTCCGAGCTCATACACACCTCTTGGATTCATTCCAAAAACAATCTGGAATGGACTCATCCCAGTACTTCGATTGGGAGTATCATTATAAGCAAACTTAGCCTGAGCAAGTGCTAAATCCCACTGCTTAGTATTTTTATACACTAAGCTCCTCAATATATTTCCCAAGCTTCTATTCACTACCTCGGTCTGTCCATCCGTTTGAGGGTGATAAGCTGAACTGAAACTAAGGTTGGTACCTAGTTTCTTCCACAGAGTTATCCATAAATGCCCAACAAACTTGGTATCCCTGTCAGACACAATACTCACAGGCAATCCATGTAACCTTACAACTTCTGGAAAAAAAAAGAAGAAGAAGAAGAAGAAGAAGAAAGAAAAAAAAAAAAAAAAAAAGAAAGAAAAAGAAAAAAAAGAAAGAAAAAAAGAAAAAAAGAAAAAAAAATAAAATAAAATAAAATTGGTAATAGGTGATACAATCTTTTAGTATTTTGAATTCTCCCCTTAGCATGCTGAAAAATGCTGCATTTCTCAAAAAATCTCTTAACATCAGTTTGCATCTTTGGCCAGTAGTAAAAGAATTTACCTGAGCAAAAGTCTTGTCTTATCCAAAGTGTCTAGATAAGACTCAACTGTGTTTATCCTTAATTCTGTTTTCCCTCATAGAACATTTGGGAATACAAAATTTATTACTTTTGAATAACAAACTTCCTTGGATAAGATAATCCAACCACTGGCTTCTATTATGAATGGCTGGGTTTTGCACAGATGCATAAATTTCCTTAAATTTTGCATCTTCTTTATACATGTCAACCATTTCTTCAAATCCTACAACACCAACTTTTAATTATTGCATGATTAAATTCACTCTGCTCAAAGCATCAACAACTTTGTTCAACTTACCGCTTGTATGCTTAATCACAAAAGTAAAACTTTGCAAAAATTATATCCATTTGGCATGTTTCTGGTTCAATTTTGGCTGGTTTTTTATAAACTGTAACACATGGTTATCAGAATATAATACAAACTCTTTTGGTAACAAATATTGTCTCCATTTTTTCAAGGCTTGCACAACAGCATAAAACTCTTTGTCATAAGATGAGTATTTCTTCTTAGCTTCATTCAGTTTCTCACTGAAATATGTTATTGGCCTATGTTCTTGACTTAAAATTGCTCCAATTGCAACTCCACTAGCATTAGTTTCAACTTGGAAAACTTTTTCAAAATCTGGCAAAGCTAAAGTTGGTTTTTCTATAATTTTCTTTTTCAGCAACTTAAAGTTTTGGTCTACTGCTTCTGTCCACTTGAATGGATGATTAGTTTCCCTGATTGTTTCAATAATGGGTGCACAAATCTGACTAAAGCTTTTGATAAATTTTCTATAGAAACTTGCAAGACCGTGAAAGATTCTTACCTCAATTATGTTTTTTGGAGTTGGCCAATTCAAAATTTCTTAGACTTTCTTCGGATCCATTTTCAAGCCTTCTTTAAAAACTACAAATCCCAAATAGACTAGCTCTTCCTTCATAAAACTGCATTTATTCAAATTTATTAGCAGCTTCTCTTTCTGCAAATTTTTTAGAACCAATTTAAGGTGCTCCAAATGCTCTTCCTTTGACTGAAAATTAGAATATCATCAAGATAAATAATTACAAACTTGCCTGCATATTCCTTCAAGAATTCATTCATTAATCTCATGAATGTGTTGGGTGCATTAGTGAGCCCAAAGGGAATCACTAACCATTCATACAAACCGTTGTTTGTTTTTAAGGCAGTCTTCCACTCATCCACTTCTCTAATCCTTATCTAATGATAACCACTCTTCAAATCTATCTTAGTAAAATATTTTGATCCACTCAAGAAATCCATTAAGTCATTCATGTGTGGTAAAGGAAAACGATACTTGATGGTGATTTTGTTTATGGCTTTGGAATCTGTGCACATGCACCATTCACCACCTTTATTTGGACAGAGTACTGTTGGTACATCACATTGACTAAGACTCTCTCTTATCAACCCCCTATCTATCAACTCTTTCACTTGCCTTCCAACTTCTGCATTTTCTTGAGGAGCTAACCTGTATGCTGCTTTATTCGAAAAACCTTGCTCCAGGTATTAGATCAATGTGATGACTAATACTCCTGATTGGTGGTGATGCATTTGGAAACTCATCCACAATAATATCAATAGAATCATTCAATAGATTTCAAATTTCTTCAGACAAATATTCTAAATTTGTGGAAGTTAGAATCACCTTGGGTCTTCCTACAACAACAAAATGAATCTCCTAATCCTTCTCGACTTCTTGCAACAGTTCTTTCCCACTCATTAGCATAACACTATTTCCAGGTGCTTCTTTATCAGCTTCATCCTTCAATGGCAACAATGTATGTCTGTTTCCATCCTTCTCCAGAGTATAAGTGTTTCTTCTGCCATCATGTATGGCTTTCCGATCAAACTGCCAAGGTCTTCCCAGCAATATGTGACATACATCCATCAATGTTACATCACATAATATAACATTCTTGTAAATAACAATCTGGATCTCTACCTTACATTATTCTGTCACAATAATCTGATGTCCTTTTTGTAGCCATGATACCTTATAAGGAGTAGGGTGTATTGTTTTTACCAATCCCAAATTGTCTACCATCTCTGTAGAAACAAGGTTATCAGTGCTTCCACTGTCAATTACCACTTTGCAACATTTTCCTTCGGACTTGCATATAGTCCTGAATAGATTATTCCTCTGAGCTGGTTCTCTTGCTTCTTTTTATGCTTTAAGAAATACCCTTTTCAATAACAAGGATACTCCTGCTTCGGGTGGTTCCTCTTTACCTGCAATTTGAGGAATTTCTTCCTTTATTTCAGCAACATTCACATTTCTCTGGGTTGTTGACTTATTATGAGGATAGTCCCATGACCCATGTCCCCATTCACCACATGTAAAGCACCGAATGTCTCTTCCTCGGCCTCTACCTTTGAGTACAAACCTTCCTCGACCAAAGTCTCCTCTCTGTGGTGATCTGCTACTCAAACCTTCTGATTCATTCTAGGAATCTTGAAATCTAGGTTTGAATGTTCCTCTTCCTCTTGCTAAGCTCTTTCCTCGATTCCTCTGACTTTGCTTTCTCTGTATCTTCTCTTCTACTTTTAAAGTTGCCTGGTAAGCATCTTCAATTGTCTGCATGATGCATAAAATCTGGGTTAAATCAGATTCCCATATATAGAACAATGAACTCTTCCTCCTTTCTTAAACACTTAAGAAAAAATCATTCAAATTCTATTAGCTTCAAACAAATATACATATATTCGAAAGAGAGCTTATAAAAATAAAACACAAATATAAAATAACATCAGAAATCTTCGGCCATATATTACAATGGAGAGCTTCTTTCAGCTCTTGGCCCTTTCAAAGCTCTCAAATCACTTCACACTCTCTCTTAATCCCTCACTTCTCACCTCTCTCACTCCTCTTCTTTTTCTATTTACACTCTCATACAATTCTCTTATTTATACAAAAATATGGATTTACTCCATTCCAAAAATCTCTCCACACAAATCTCAACTAAATCTAATTTAGATTCATTCTAGGTGTGGACTCAACAAAGTCTCGTACATAGAATTCCTACTCCCTAAATTTGCTACCTAATCCTATTTCACTCATATCATTTTAATTATTAAAAGAATATATACAAAAATCCTCACAGTTTCTCTTAATTTATTAAAATAAACAATTTAATTAATAAAATAATTAAAATGTCTCACCCCCCTATTACATAATTAAATAATGAAAATTTGAGCTTGATGCTCCTGCATCAGATTCCCAAGGTTGAAATTTAGCCATGATCCCCTAATCATGTGTTTCGGATCTTTGTTTTCCTGGATCCCATATCTTGTGCTGCAATTCTCCATTTGTTGTTGCTTTTGTTTGTTGTGTTTCTCCAGGTCTCCACACTTTATGTTGCATTGCCCCACTGTCTATGCTTTCACAGTCTTCTGATGTCTTCCTCTTGTTGCTTCTTCTTTGTTTTACTGCCGCTGTCTGCTTTTGGGATACTTTCATCATTATTCTCCTTATCAGTCTAATTTCTCTATCCAATAGATCTTCTCCAGCATCTGCAATAAAAATTGTACTCACAAAACAATTATTAAAATAAAAAACATAAGGCCTCAATGCCTCTTTCTCTTTTGGCAACATTTCAGTATGCTGCTTAGAAATTTCTTCTTCCATCATCACATCAGTATGCTGATTTAAATCCTCCATGAGACTATCAGCTAGTCCCTCCTCCATATCACCTGTTTCAAGAATGTCTCCCTGTTCTGGTTCACAATAATGAACTTCTTCAAATTGCTGAATCATTCCTACCTCCTTACTTTTTGTTTCTTGATTATTATTCAGAACAATTTCTTTGTCTTTCTCTTTCAGCAACTCACCCTGAGTATAGATCCTCTGCTTTTCCAACTCTCTTCTCTGAAGATCTAATTTCCTATATAACTTAACAATCTCAGTTGGGGTAGAACTTGGAAACTTTACACTACTTTCCATGCCTTCACTTGTTGCTGACCAATCATCAGATGGCCCTTCTTCCTCTGCTTCAATATTCTGTTGAATATTTCCATGAGACCCCTTTGTCTTCATTTCTTTTTGAGATCTTGCTATCTCAACATCGTTCTTAATAGATTTCAGATTCAACTCTTCTTCTTTAACAAACTTCAAAGTTTGTTCAACACCCTGTGATGTACCTATAATCACACACAAATCATTAGTTCTAAAAACATCAGACATTGTGGTCTCACTGGATGCTTCTGTCAACATCTCTCTTTGCTGCTCTGAATCCTTCATTTGATTTAGTTCTTCTGTAGATTCCTCTTCTATCTCATCATTACTTTCAGAAAGTAATGGACCAATTTCTGGCTCACATATCAAATCTTCCTTTAAACTGAGTAACTCTTCCTTCAACTGAACATTCACTCTATGTTCCCACATCACTTGCAATCTATGCCATGTGATTTTTCTCTTCATACTCCATCCACATCTTTGGTCTACTTTACTTTTCCGTAACATTTCCATCAACAACCAAAGACGGAAATTTATCTCAGCTCTCTCTCTGTCAATCTACTCTTGACTCATTCTCATGCCATTTGACTTGGCATCTTCCTTTTCATTTCTTCGGCTGTGGTCTTCTTAAAAACCTTTGCAATGACCTTCAGTAGTCATCTTTGTCTCGATCTTCATGAGTTCCTCACTCATTCATCATGAGTTTTACTAAATCCTCTACAACAATAGTCTTCCCTGCTGCCACTTACCTCACCAATCCTCTCTCTGGACTTGGTCTTTGGCAAGCACCGATTCTCTTATTCTCTGGAACCTCTTTGAGAATCCTCTCTGCTCCCTCTAGGCTTCAACTCACCTGCACACAACTATCCTTCTTATCCAATCTCTATTGGAATTCTTCAAGGTTCTACTCCACACTTTGCTTTCATTCAAAAACTATTACTAGTCTCTTTCATCAGTACTGTTAAAACTGTAATCTTTGTTTGCTGAAATATGCAACCTGTATTTTGCAAATATCATCTTCAAAACCAGAGTTAAAATATTTCATGCACCATGCAACTGCATATTATAAATGGCACATCATTCACACTTCTTCACACAAATTCCACTCATGCAAATGTAAAAAACCGCATATTACATTGCATAAGTTGAATGTTGACTCGCACTATTTATAAACAATGAATAGCCCAAATCATCAAACATTGAATCATTCAACTTTCACTTACACTCTTTACAACCATTCTCTTACGCAATCATCAAACCATAACACCGTTTGAAAACCGTCTCTAACTCCCTTACACAAGCATCTTACCATGCTGCTTTACCACTGCATTTGGTGTGATACTGTTCGGGCATGCAAATACTTTCATCTTGTGGCTTGACTACTTCCAAACGCAGCCTTTGCCAATCTCTCAAAATGATATAGATCTTACTTGCAAGTGGACAATTCACATACAAATTATATGTTAATTTTCATCAACTTTTTTCAACGACTCCTCTTAAAATTTTATCACTTATGCCAATTTCAACTCACACAATGTTTATTAAATCCTCACAGGATCATTGTGGGTGTAAGTAATAAATATAAAAAAAAAACATTTAAATTCTCATGATGATTCTTCCACCTCATAAACCGACTTGAACAGTGCTAGACGTTTCCAACGCTATCACTTTCCAGGTATCGATGGTCGATGGTCTAAATTGTTGAAGATTCAATTATGTTAATAATATAATGCCAATCTGCTCTGCAATTCATTAAAAATGTGATTTCTTTATACTACACATTCCTGTGTCATTCTGTTGGCCGACCATCGTAACGATGGGCGAAACGTAGGGGAAGCACAATTGTGCTACATCCGAATGCCAAGTCTGTAGAGGTATAATTCGCCACCAGACTTCATTCCTCCCTTTTCCATTTGGCTCCTGCATTCAAATTAGTTTCTCACGGTGCACACACAGTTTATGTATATATTCAAAACAGGGATCTTAACAAGCTCTAATACCAAATGATGCAAAAAATCTGGGTTAAATCATATTCCCGCATATAGAACAATGAACTCTTCCTCCTTTCTTAAACACTTAAGAAAAACTCATTCAAATTCTATTTTCTTCAAACAAATATACATATAATCGAAAGAGAGATTATACAAATAAAACACAGATATAAAATAACTTCAGAAATCTTTAGCCATATATTACAATGGAGAGCTTCTTTCAGCTCTTGGCCCTTTCAAAGCTCTCAAATCACTTCACACTCTCTCTTAATCCCTCACTTCTCACCTCTCTCACTCCTCTTCTTTTTCTGCTTACACTCTCATACAATTGTCTTATTTATACAAAAATATGGATTTACTCCATTCCAAAAATCTCTCCACACAAATCTCAACTAAATCTAATTTAGATTCATTCTAGGTGTGGACTCAACAAAGTCCCGTACATAGAATTCCTACTCCCTAAATTTGCTACCTAATCCTATTTCACTCATATCCTTTTAATTATTAAAAGAATATATACAAGAATCCTCACCTTTTCTCTTAATTTATTAAAATAAACAATTTAATTAATAAAATAATTAAAATGTCTCACCCCCTATTACATAATTAAATAATGAAAATTTGAGCATGATGCTCCTGCATCACTTCAGATATAATAGATTGATCTCATCCTGGATATCATATCTCAAGCCATTTATATACTTGGCTACTTTCTCAACATAATCCTCTACATGTCCAACTCTGATATTTAGCTTATAAAACTCCTCTTTATATTCTTTCACTGTCATCCCTTTTTGTTTCAAATTCTACAATTGCTTAAAAAGATTTAATTGATAATCCTTAGGCATGAACTTACTTTTTAATTTTCTTACCATTATATCCCATCGCTTGATTTTGGGATTTCCCTTTCTTTGTCTGGATACCTGTAACTCCTCCCACTAGATAGCTGCATGACCCTTTAGTCTAGTAGCTACAAAATTCACTTTAATTTTGTCTTCAACTTCTTCAAATTCAGAGTACTTGTCTAATGAACTGATCCAATCCATTAAATCTTCCACATTTAGATTTCCCTCATACAAAGGTATATCCACCTTTTATCTTCTAGTTGCCTTAATCAACATTTTTAGCATTTTAGCTGCGTCATCTTCTGCTTCTTCTTCTTCCTTAGAAGTTTCCTTTGTTGCGCTGACATCTCCTTCCTCAGGTGCTCTCCTCTGAGCAACCTCTACTGTCTCCATTCTTGTATGAAGATGTCGAATTTCATTCAGCAAAATTGCATTAGCTTCCGGTCTTCCACGAACTATGCCAGCTCCTCTCCTGGGTGGCATATTTTCTCCAACTTTCAAGAACAGACTCAAGTCTGCTCTGATACCAAATGATGAAGACTAGCTACAAAATATCAGAATATACGCGCGGAAACTATAGTGTTTACACTCCACACGACCTTAGTACCCATAATGGATTTGTTTTAACTTCAGAGTCTATTAAACATACAAATGGCACGATCAACAACATTAACATAAAAAATCACATATAAACTAAAACAATATATATATGCGCGGAATTTCTTACTGGAGGGTCCCACGATAAGCCTGACCAATCACTGGCGATCGCAAATCACACAATTTGCAGTTAACTTTAACACTTAAACTTTAATCCTTGCGAATTGTGAAACTGCACTGAGCCAACACGTGTCCTCCCCTTTTTTGCATAGCAAATAAATTTGTTTACTTTGCGCTGTCTTAATGCTTATCTTCTAAATCTTGCGAATGGCGAAGTTGCTTCCCGACACTACGATCTCCAGTGTTGGTTTAGTCCTGGATCCAACGATCCTCATTGTCTCTCCACCTCCTCACTTTGCATCATCGATTAAACAATTTAACTTGCGAAAAACCCTTTGACAGTAAACGCGGTTTTGTGCGATGCGCGATAGTTTTCAACTTGCGATGAGTCTATCTATGAGGTGGTTAGATCTACAACCCTCTTCACGCACATAATCGATTATCCTCCTACTATATAAATTTAAACCTCTGTTATATATATATATATATTTATATATAATAAGTTTAAATAATGGATCGAACGAGAGCCCGATCAATACAAAACACTTGAAAATTAATAAAGGAACTTACAGAGCCAAGCCCTTGATTGGTTGGTTATTACAATTGTTTATGCTCTCTCTGCTCTCTCCTCTCACACACTTATTTCACACTTGTCTCCACTCTTTTCTACCACTACTCTCACTTTATATCATGCATATATATATATATATATATATATATATATATATATATATATATATATATATTTGAAGCAGTCCTTCTCGCCTAAAATAATTTTCTGTTGAACCTCTCCTAACAAACAAATGCTACCCTATTTCTAAGCTCTTATCCTACTTGGATTAATCTCCTTGCAGGGAGAAACCAATTTCTATTTTTTTTATTCCTAATTAGTTTAGCAAACCAAAAAAAACTAACTTCTCTCATTTAAAAATAAGTAAAATATTAATGGCCAATGTTTATCCACCTCATGTTAGCCACAACATGTGAACATACAATCACATTGTTGGTTAAGTCTGGATGCTCTTGCATCACAAAGGCAAAGGAAAAGGCTTTGGAAAGGGAAAATGGCATATTTGACACATTTCTTTATGAAAATAATGGAAATTAGGAGAAAAGGGAGATGAAAGGTCACAGGTTTCATGTGAGGAGGAAAATGAAGTAAAATAATGGAAAATGAAGAAAATATAGGCCTCATCTATAAAAAGGATTCTGAGGAGCAGTTGGTACCTTTTTTTAGTGCATTTTTTGATCTCTCTCATTATTCTCTCTCTGTCTCTCTCACTCTTGGACACTTAGAGTTTCTTGGAGCACTTTGGCATTTGACCAATAAGGGAAAGAAAGTAGGAAGAAGGAGGAAGCAAGCAAGGAGGAGCAGGAATCAAGCAACTACAACAGGATTATTTGCAAGTATTGATTTGTATGCATGATTTCCTTTCTACATCTGGCATGCATGGTATTGCATGTGGTTATTTTCTGTCTTGGCATGGGTTTTGCTAGGTGTGACAGTGTTTTCAGCCTAGCCTTTCCATTTTCAGATAGCCACGGTGTTGTGGATTTCTCATGTTTTGGTTTAGCTAGATTGTTAGATGGATTGAAAGCTGTGTGAGGTGGATCTCCAAATTATTATGGGATTGGTTCGTGTGTTACCTCGGTTTAGGTCTTAGTAATTTGGGTTTGGATTGCATTAAAGCTTGAGAGGTGGTTTGCTCTCCATTCAGGCCTTGGAATCTCGAGTTTGGGATATACTATAAATCCTAGAGAGTATGTCTCAATTTAGGGCCTAGTGACCCTTGGTTCGGACTGTGGGTTGCGGTAAAGCCTAAGATACTAGGAGACATGAAAATTCCTCAAAGTTTAGGCGAAGAGAATCTAGTGATATCCATGCTTGTGTTGGCATAGTGATTAGGTGTGGATCATGATAAAGCCTGATTTCTATTTGAAGAGGGTGAGGTAGTTAGCCTAGGGAGTCTTTGGTTGGTTCTTTCAGTTTGAGTCCCACATTCATGCTTGGAATATGGCATGGGGGTAATTCGCTGAAGAAATATTTGGCTCAGCCAATCTATGGTCGGGTGGAACGTGGAAGTCCCATCTTCAGTTGGTTTTTACACTCATTAATGAGAAGCTCATTCCTTTGGTATTTGTATAATTTCACTAGTTATTATGTGGATTCTATTGTTGTTGTATCCATGGTATTTCTGTTATTATTATGTTGGTTATAAGAATGTATTTTATTAGCGATGATGTATGGATAATCCATGTTTTTACTTGTAAATGAATGCACAATGTATCTATGGTAAAATTGATTGCATGACAGCTAATGATGTAGGGAAGGAATGCTTCTTAGAGATTTTTAGATAAGTATGAGACCCCTAAGCTCAGTTCTATTATTTATACATGTAGTTTTCATTTTTGTGACATGTTTGACAAAATGGTAGTCATGGCTAGGAGGGGTCCAGATGAGTTCTTAATAATTTGATTGCTTCTGTACCATTTCCATGTTGTTATTTATTATATCTGAACTTTTCATGAAGTTTTGGGCCTAAAAATGTGGCTCAAATACCGGGGATGCAGGCATGAAACTGAGTTTTTAGAGCCTTGACTGCTGGCATGCAATGTTATTCCTACGGTTATAGCCTCATGGACGATGGCATGTGGTGTTATGCATGTGCCTATAGCCTCCCGGCTGCTGGCATGGAGTGTTATGCCTATGCCTATGGCTAAAAGAGGTTAAAATGTTAGCATGACCTAGGGGTAAGAGGCCTAGATCGTTGGGTTACCTCCTGGGGGTGTTGTTGTTGTTGTACAAGGTCTGTATTTTATGTTTCCACCAGTTCCATGTCCTTAAGGTTGCCTAGGAGGTTGAATCTAATTATAGTAGCCTCTCGTCGTATATTTACCCCGACTAGATGGTTGCTTGGGTAGATGTGGGAAGGGGGTGTTACAGATTGGTATCGGAGCATGGTTCAACCCTTAGCCTGGATGGGCGATGTTTTGGTCATGATTTTATATTGGTTGCATATGTGTTTGTCATACCAATGGTGTATGTGTTTGTTGCATCCGTGTTGTGTTGGCCATGGTGGCAGTGGTGTCACCATGGAAGGACTGATGATGTTGTTGTTAACATGTTGTAATGTGTATATGACTTATTATGTGTTGTTCATGCTTGTGTATTGTGTGTGCACACTTGCTTACATATTGTTACATGTATATGCATTGCTTGTTTATGCTAGGTCACATATTGGTTATGCTTGTGTGTTTTCCATGGATGCTTGCTTGTGTGATGTCATATGTTGAACATGCATTCGTCATTCATGCTTGGTTAAATGCCACTTATGCTTTTGTATGTTCCGTGCTTGTGATGGTGTGTGGTCAATTTACATTGGTATGGTTATGCATTAGGTCATGTTGTGTATTTCGTATGGGCATGCATTGATGACTGGAATCCAACTAGAATGATGTTTATGCACTAGTATAGCATGTGTTATGAGTTTATATGTTGTTATGAAAATATATACACATATGTTACGTTGATTGGTTGATCTTGCAGGATGTATCCTCCCCAAATTACACTAAGTTACATGGTTTATTGTTATTTGGTTAGCTAACATATTATGCTTTGCAGGAGAAAGATCATAATGAATAGAAATATGGTATAATACAAGCACTCTCCCTATGAGTCATATGAGCAACATGGTGGGCACTCTTATGATTTGGCAGACACATTGAGAAGCCTAAAGGAAGAAATAAGGAGTTGTAAGGTAGACAATGAAAGACTCGTACAGGCATAAGAGAAACAAGCAGAGGTGAATGTAATACTTCTTCAGAGCTTGTTAGATTTTTAGAAATAAGGGCCACTTTAGATCATTTATGGACAGGAGGACAAAACTAATGGGGCATATGGTAGTAAGTATCCTAGTAGATACAGGTCATATAGAGCGAATATGATGAGAGACGACATATTGTTAGATACTCAGGATAGGAGGGGTGATGAGTGAATGAACCATTATAGTTCTAGTTCGGATAGACATAATGATTGTCATCGGTATCATCCTTACAGAAGGAGTGACAGGGGATACATGTCAGATGAATTTAAGAGAGAAAATCCACCTAATTTCGATGGGGAATTGAAGAAACCAGAAGAGGCAGAATCTTGGATACTTGGGATGAAGAAGTTCTTTGAGTTTCATGAGTACTCAGATAACATGAAGGCGATGATTTCTATCTTCAACCTTAGAGTTAAAGTAGACATCTGGTGAGATGATGTAAAGCGGGTTAGACACATCAGGACATATGAATTGAGTTGGCATGAATTCAAAATACTTTTCAGGAAGAAATACTTGTCAAAGAGGTACTATGACAAGAAGACCAAAGAATTTTATGAGATAAAGATGGGATCAATGACAGATGAGGAGTACTCGACAAATTTCTTAGAGCTATTGAGGTATGTACCATATCTTGAGGATGATAAGGCTAAATTTCAGCGATTTCTCAGTGGTTTTCCATTAGAATTTAGAGATTAGATTAAGTATGATGAGGCTCATACACTTGAGGAAGTCATTGGGAATCTGAAGCATTGCTATGAACAGTCAAAGCACAAGAATGAGTCTCATCAAGGATGGAAAGGGAAGGAAAAAGGTAAAGGTAAATGGAATCTGAAAAGAGAAATGCCTTATAATTAGAAGAGAAAGAAAATGTGGCACCGCAAAAGAAGTTTAATGCAAGTGGACAGGGATATAGGCCACAACAACAACATAGATCACAACAACAACATGGATGTTATGGTAGGGGATAGTTGAATTGTTGGACATGCAGTGAGGAGCATCTTAAGAGAGATTGTCCATAAAATTAGGGTGGTAGGCCTCTGATATATAGTGCACAGGAGGCGTAGAATATTGGGAATGCTAGGCAGAGCATTCCTCGTATTTATGCATTAGTCGACAACAAGCGGGAAGATCACTAGGCTTATATCATTAAGATGGATGGTAAGCTTTGTGATCAATTTATTTCTATTTTGATTGAACCTGGATCTAATTATAGCTATGTTAGTTCTGAATTAGTGAATAAATTTGGTTTGAATAAGGAAATGCATGCATAATATTGGCTAGTGCAGTTTGCCACATGTACGAAGAAAAAAGTTCACCATTGGGTAAGATCTTGTGCATTTGAGATAAATAGTATGCTTAAAACATTGCACTTGAAAATGTTTCCATTGGGATCATACAATATTCTATTGGGTATGGATTGGTTATATCTTCACATGACCAAAGTGGATTTCTATGACAAATCCATTGAGTGCTTGGATGAAAATGGGGAACCAAGAGTCTTACAGGGAAAGAAGAAAGCCACATCAGTTAGGATGGTGAAAATTATGTAGGCCAAGCGCAATCGTAGGAAAGGGTGTGTGTTATTTACAATTCATATCTCTAGTGACAAAGGTAAGGAAGTGGAGGATGCATAATTTTTGAGCAGGTATCCAGTTTTGTAGCAGTTTCAGGATGTGTTTCCAACATAAATTTCAGAGTTGCCACCTTACAGGGAAGTATAATTCTATGTTGAATTGGTGCCAGGGATAGCTCCAACATCAAAATCACCTTACAAGATGAGAAAACCTGAGTTGGTAGAGTTAAATTTGTAGTCTAAAGAAATGCTTGACAATGGGTACATTATACCAAGTGTATCACCATGGGGTGCACCAGTGTTGTTCGTGAAGAAGAAGGATGGCACTCTTAGACTATGCATTGACTACATGAAGCTGAACAAAGATAACAAAGTAAACATCAAGAACAAATACCCATTACCGAGGATCGATGATTTGTTTGATCGGTTGAAGGGAGCAACAATGTTCTCTAAGATCGAATTGAGATTGGGATATCATCGGGTATGCATCAAAGAGCAGGAAATCTACAAGACCACATTCAGGACTAGGTACGGGCATTATGATTTTGTTGTAGTTCCATTTATTTTGACTCATGCCCCAACTACATTTATGTGTTTGATGAACAATGTGTTGCATCCTTATTTGGATAAGTTTGTTATTGTGTTCATTAATGACATATTGGTGTATTATAAAAACGAGGAAGAGCATGTCAAACATTTGGTAGCAGTGTTGAGGTTGAGAGATGATCTAAAAATGGGTTGGATAACTTGTTATGCTTTTCAAGAACCTCATACTCAGTTAAAAAAATAAAAGATCTAGCTTGTACTTGACTTTTGCGGAATTTTATACTTGAAACAAGTGTATGTCTTTTAACTGTTTAAGTGCTTTAAGTCCATTTATTTTTTTCTGGAATTAAACATGTGCAAAAACCATATAATGCAGCAAATAAACATCAACACATAACAACAAACTTAATCTAGGAGTTCACCCAAATATCATGGGCTACGTCTCCTTGAGCTCTTGTCATCTTGACTTGGCTCTTTGGGATTATGGAAATATTTCTTTTACAATTTACAAAAATCAATTCCAATTGTTAACTGAACTGAACCAAAGGGTTTTGAATACCATCTATATCCCTATCATGGTTGTCTTCACTCTGAAAACAGATCTAGGCTTCCTTAGATTTGATTCCTTTTGTCGGTGCTCTTGAGATTCTATGAGCTTCTCTATGGCACAAACTCCTTCATAATTATTTTTCTGTCCCCGAAACCTCACCTACTATCTCTAGCACATATCAGACCTCCAAAATGGACTGATCATTTTCTCTAAAAGAGCATTGCATCCCCAATCTAGGCCTCCCTCCACGGTTGGCCCTGGGCTACCAAAAAATTCCATGTAGCTTCTCGAGCTCTAGAAGTCTTCAAATGACTATGAAAATTGCTTCAATGGATTCATAATGTCAAATATAATCATAATATACTATTCACTTGTAGAAAATGGCCTTCGGCGGCTTCGGTTTCACCTCCAACACATGGTGACACTCCTTGGCTCTAGGGTCAAAGTAAACTTATATGTGGTTTCTCAACCTCTAGAAGTCCTCAAAAGCTTCTGAAATATCCTCCATTGGATTCATAATGCTCATTGTAGTCATAAATTACTATTGGTTTGCTGAATAAGGCCTCTAGCTGCCTTGACTAGGCCTTGAACTGCTCCTAGCACTTGTTGGCCCTAGTGGCCCCTAAAACTTCACTGGAGGATCTCAGCTTTCAAAATTCCTCTACAGACTCTGAAAACCACACCATTAGTTCCATAACATCTGAAAATTCCAAAATTTACTATTGTATTGTTGAGAAAGGCCTCTAGCTGCACTGGCTAGGCCTCAAACTGTCGCTGGCCCATGGTGGCCTTGGTGGCACCTAGAACTTATATAAAGAAAAAACCTACTCAAAATTCCTCTAATGGCTCTGTAACCCTCACCAATGAGTTTGGAATGCCTGAGATAGTCGAAATTGACTATTGGCACTCCAAAATTGGTCTAATATAGCTCAAGATAGAGCCTGAACTCATTTTTCCCAATGACCCCTAAAAATCGTCCACCAAACTTGGAGGAACTGGACTTAACTGAAGTTAAATTAGGCATTTTGGCCAAAAATGGTGCTCCGACTAAAATTCCGCCAAGGAAACCACAAATGTTAACTGCTGGCCGTTAATTTTGGGCACATGTAATAAATGGCGCGGTCAATTTAAATGTCAAGCGGAACCCAATGCTGAAACCATGGTGGAGTTTTGTTTAATTGGAGTTGGTTGCGGAACTGTCGGCTTAACTGTCGCACATGACCGTGGTTTTTCGAAGCCATGTGACAGGTTTTAACAACCGCCGATGTTTATCTTTTTTAGCGCTAGGTTTTGAGGCTATGGTTCTATGGGGAGGCTGGCCCCCCCTCCGAGCCCCAACTCGGATTGCAATGCATATTAAATATAAACCATAAACATATGTGGTTAAGAAATACCACACAGCTCGAACGGTAAATGGTTGGCACTCTATGGGGGAGGTCACCGGATCGATCCCAGCTGGCTCCCCAAAATTTTATTGCACAGTCCCAGGGACACATGGTAGCCTTAGGGCTGGCGACGTGCCACCCATTTATTGGCCAAAATTCCAACATACAATCCATGCAGCAATAAGATCACGACATGTGTCAAAATATATTTGGCTAAAAGGGAATATTCTCTTTTTGAATTTCCCAAATTCTAGTCAAACTTGGTCAAAGTCCAAAAACTGCAGTTTACTAGACTTTTCAAACTACGATAACTTCTTCATACGTTGTTGGTTTTTCGAACCGTTCACGACACCGAAATAAGCAAGACTAGATCTATCCGGTTGCTCAAGTTCGGCATACTTTTGAACACTTTGAATTTTGAGCTATCATTTAGGTCTTTGATCCAAATCTAATCAAGAGAGCATCAATTGTATGCTAAGCTTAGAAATGCAGTTCCTTCAAGACTAAGGTACACTACTTGGGATAGGTTGTCTCCAAGGAGGGAATTGCAGTCGATCCGAAAAAGATGAGAGCCTTCATGGAGTGGGTAGCTCCTAAGAATGTAGATGAGGTGACATCATTCATGGGATTGTCAAATTACTACAGGAGGTTCATCAGGAAATTCTCACAGATTACTTATCCTATTACATAATTGCAGAGGAAAGGTAATAAGTTTGATTGGACGGAGTAGTGTGAGGCTAGTTTTGAGCAGCTTAAGAAGTTTTTGACACATGCTCCAGTGTTAAATATTGCAGATCCAAACAAGGAGTTTGTAGTGTGTAAATATGCTTGCAAGAGAGGACTTGGTGGAGTCCTTATGCAGGATGGACAAGTGGTATGCTATGAGTCACGAAAATTGAATGAGAATGAGAAAAAGTACTCGACACATGATCTTGAGCTAGCAACAATCATTCATGCACTAAATATGTGGAGGCACTATCTTCTCGGCAGGGGGTTTGTATTGATGAGTGACCACATTTGGTTGAGGTACTTGTTTGACCAGCCAAATTTGAATGCCAGGCAGGCTAGATGCTTGGTAGGTGAGTATAGATAAATCAATCAACAACGATGAGATCCTATGGGAAAGACTTATAGGATAGGATCTTGTAGGTAGGTCAGCAGGATCACAATTATATGGAGTTTGTAGCCATATGTTTGGATTGTAAGATGGTTAAGGTAGAGTGTAAACATCCAGGTGGACTACTACAACTAATTGCGATTACAGAGTGGAAATGGGAGGTCATTTCCATAGAATTCATTAGAGGATTCCCTAAGACAAATAAACATCGCGATTCCATCATGGTTGTTGTGGACAGGTTAAAAAAGGTTACACACTTCATTCTAGTGAAGACTACATACTCACCTAGCAATGTAGCACATGTTTTCATCAGAGACATAGTCATATTGCATGGTGTTTTGAGGAATATTGTGTTAGACAGGGATGCAAAGTTTACTTCTAAGTTTTGGAAGGAGTTGTTTTCGGGTTTGGGCACTGAGTTGGCCTTCAACACAACTTATCATCCATAGATAGATGGACATACTGAAAGGGTCAACTGGATATAGGAGGATATGTTGAGGATGTATGTGATGCGTCAACAACACAAGTGGGAAGAGTATCTTCCACTATTAGAGTTCGCCTACAACAACAAGTATCAATAGTCATTGAAGATGATTCCGTTTGAGGCTATGTATGGGCGAAGTTCAAACACTCCTATCTGTTGGAATGATCCAGTTAACTGGGTACTGATTGGACCAAATATGTTGGCATAAATGGAATAGGAAATGCAAATGATCAGGAAGAACTTGAAAGCAACGCAGGATAGGCAGAAGAGTTATGTAGACAGGAACAAGTTGTTTAAGGAGTTTCAAGTTTGGGATCAGGTGTACTTGCGTATCAAGCCCAAGAAGAGCTCCTTGCGGATTGGATCATGTTCCAAGATGGCACCATGGTTTTATTGACCCTTTAGGATCATTAAGAGGATTGGACTAGTGGCCTATCGACTTGCACTGTCTTCCATAGTGAAATTCCATGATGTTTTTCATATATCATAACTCAAGAAATATGTTAAAGATGTTGATCATGTGATTGACTGGTATGTATTGCAGGTGGAACCCGATAGATAATTCCAGTCAGAGCCTCAATGTATATTGCAGAAAAAATGTGCTCATGCTCTGGAATCGAGCAATAGAGCAAGTTAAATTGCAAGTGAAGCACTTTGGGCCCAATGAAGCTACATAGGAGATGGCATATCAGATGCGAGCCATGTATCCTTCTTTGTTTTCTGGTTGAGGCAAAGCAGTTTTGGTGTGATGTTGGTAGTTGTTTGGCATATGTTTTGGTGATGTTTTGATGTATGTACATATGCATATGGATGTAAATACTGCCATGAGCTATGTTATAAAGCTCAAATAAGTGGTATGGGTGTTATGTCATTATAGTTGTCATGTTGTAATGATGTCATATTGGTTTGCTTTTGAGCAGGGTGATATTTGTAAATACTACATCGAGTTATGTTATAAAGCTCCATGGGCAGTATGGTTTCTTTTCAGCAGTTTTGTTGAGGTATATGTGTGTTTGAACACTGAGGATGGTGTCCCCCAAGGGGGATGGTTCTATAACAACCTTGGTGAAAATTCCATGTAGTAAAGTTAAAAATAATATCCACAGTTGATGGGACACTTATTCCAAGCTAAATGTTGGGAAAAACATCCTAGGGGGTGGTCATTTGCTTTATTATGGCTAAGGAAATTGGAAAAGGAAAATGAAAAGGCTTTGGAAAGGAGAAATGGCATATTTGGCACATTTATTTATGAAAATAATGGAAATTATGAGAAAAGGGAGATGAAAGGCCACAAGTTGCATGTGAGGAGGAAAATGAAGAAAAATAATGGAAAATGAAGAAATAGAGGCCTCATCTATAAAAAAAGGATTTTGAGGATCAATTGGTACCTTTTCTCAATGATTTTTTAGAGCTCTCTCATTTCTCTCTCTCTCTCTCTCTCTCTCTCTCAGTCTTGGACACTTAGAGTTTCTTGGAGCACTTTGGCATTGGAGCAAGAAGGGAAAGAAAGCAGGAAGAATGAGGAAGTAAGCAAGGAGGAGCAGGAATCAAGCAAATACAACAAGATTATTTGTAGGTATTGATTTTCATGTATGATTTACTTGCTAGATCTGACATGAATTTTATTGCATGTGGTTCTTTTATCTCTTGGCATGGGTTTTTCCAGGCATGTTAGTGTTTCCAACCTAGCCTTTCCATTTCCGAATAGCCATGGTTTTGTGGAGTTCTCATGTTTTGGTTTAGTTGGGTTTTCGGATGGATACGAAGTTGAATGAGGTGGAACTTCAAATGATTATGGAAACGATTCATGTGTTTTGTCAGTTTAGGGCCTAGTAATTTGGGTTTGGATTGATGTAAATCCTAAGAGGTGGTTTGATCTCCATTCAGTCCTAGGAATATCAGGTTTGATATATACAATAAATCTTAGAGAGTATGTCTCTATTTAGGGCCTAGTGACCCCTGATTCATACTGTGGGTTGCGGTAAATCTTGAGAGACTAGGAGACATGAAAATTTCTCACAGTTTAGGCAAAGAGAATCCAGTGATATCCATGCTTGTGTTGGCCTAGTGATCGGGTGTGGATCACAGTAAATCCTGATTTCTCTTTGATGAGGGTGAGGTGGTTTAGCCTTAGGACGTCCATATTAGTTCTTTCGGTTTGAGTCCCACATTCATGCTTGGAATATGGCACAGGAGTGATTGGCTGAAGAGAGATTTGGCTCAACCAATCTATGGTCGGGTGGAACGTGGAAGTCCCATTCTGGTTGGTTTTTACACTCATTAATGAGAAGCTCATTCCTTTGGTATTTGATGTATAATTTCACTGGATATTATGTGGATTATATTGTTATCATATCCATGGTATTTTTAATGTTATTATGCTGGTTATAAGCATGCATTTTATCAGTGACGATGTATGGCTCTATACATGTTTTGACTTGTAAATGAATGCACAATGTTTCTATGGTCAAATAGATTGTATGGTAGCTAATGATGTAGGGGGAAATGCTTCTTAGCGATTCTTAGATAAGTATGAGACTCCTATGCTCAGTTCTATTATTTATACCTATAGCTTTCATGTTTGTGACATGTTTGACAAAATGCCTGTCATGGCTAGGAGGGGTCCAGATGAGTTCTTAATGATGTGATTGATTTTTATCATTGTCCTATTGTTATTTATCATCTCTGGAATTTTCATGAAGTTATGGGCAGAGAACTGGGTTCTGGGTGTGAAAATGTGACTCAAATCCTGGAGATGCAGGAATAGAGATGAGTTTTTGGGGCCCTGGGCACTAGTATGCAGGCACAAAACTAATTTTTTGGGGCCCTCGCTGTTGGCATGCAGTGTTATGCCTGCAGCTATAGCCTCCTGACCATTGGAATGTAGTATTATGCTTGCGGCTATGGCTCAAAGACATCAAAATGTCAGTGTGACCCAGGGTTAAGATGCCTAGGTAAAGGCTAGGTTACCTCCTAGGGGTGTTGTTATTGTTGTTGTACAAGGTTTTTATGTTATGTTTCTGTCGGTTCCACTTCCTTCACCTACGAGCTTGAATCTGATTATAGTTGCCTCTCGTAACATATTTACCACGACTGGCCAGTTGCTTGGGTAGATGTGGGAAGGGGGTGTTACAAGGAATTAACCCCTATTAAATAAGAAATTCCCTCATCTAGATTGCACAATTTCTTTAGGTCCTTCCTCTGACTGCATGCACCATCTGTACAACTTGGAATAGTTTACAATTAATAGTACACTACCCTTGAACTCCAATATTAACTGGTTAACTCAAATTTCATGCATGAATGAGTTAATTTAGGCTGATTGATCAGTTAATTGGCTAAACACTGAAGTTACACCCTACTGCTAGACCTCCCACTAGTTCCTCCATGAGTTCGAACTAGTTTAACTGACCATAACTCAATTTAACTAAATTAAATTGTTACAACTAAAATTAACTCAACCTAGGCTCGTAAAATTTAGGAATCATTATACACAAATCAAGTTCATACCCCCAAATCGAATTAACTAAGCTAATTGAGTGATAACAACTATATCACCTCAGTTAACTCATTCAAGTTGTCTGTTGATGTGGAATTTCAAAATTTTCCCAATATAATCAAGGGAGAATTAAATTAGGAATTTCTTGTTGCATTTTCAACATAGTATTGAGTGTACAAGTGTTGCATGGAGTCACATATCCAACCTTGATAATTTTGCAATCAATTGGAGGAAAATTCCTAAAAAATATGGGCCGAATTCCTTAGGATTTGCGCAAGGAAATAGGGCTCAAGAAGAGGAAAAATTTGACCAAGTCTAGGTCAAAGATTATCATTGAGCAGAGAGAAAGGTTATTCAGTTGCAGGTTGAGCTCATAGTGAGCTAGGAATTGTAATAAATTCTCGATTCATCTGATTACTGCAAGCAAAATTAAGGGGTTTTTACCAGTTGGTTTCCCCTAGATAAATTTGTGTACTTGTGTATGTGATTAATGCATGTTTATGGATGTTGTTCTAAATTGTGAATTATTTTTTATAGAGAGTAAAATAGAGTTGTGTCTCTTGATTTAGATGAAATTTATTGAGAAGTTGCAATTCTATCACCATATTTCTACATGGTATCAGAGCAATATTCACATTAGAACATGAATTTTGAATTGGTTCCTCAGGAGTTCCGAATTTGTAGCTTCAGTGTAGCAAGATTTCTTCTAAATTTGGAAAGTAGCCTTTAATAGACCGAGATTAGAATAGGCCTTGGAAGGAAACTAAAATTTCATTGCCCGGAAGGATCACATGGAGGCAGTGCTTGATGATAATGGATTGCTGGAATATGTCCAGACAAACATTCCAAAACTAGGATCAGCTGATGTCAAAGACCTATCCCAATGGAAGAAAGATGTAGCCAAGGCAAGGAGACCACATTGTCTCAAATATCCATGAGAAAGAAGCTCCTTTCGCAATGTGGAAGGAAACAATAGAGCTATTCGAGAATAAAATGACCATAGAAAACTGACCCTCAAAGACAAACTTCGAAACATCAAGATGCAAAATAATGATACTATTCCATAGTATCTCACCAAATTTACACAAGTTCGGGATGCGCTTGGAGGTGTTGGTGTGAATTTTGCAGAAGATGACCTATTGATTCTAGCTCTTCGAGGCCTTCCCAAAGATTGGCATAGGTACCAGGACTCGATCAATGGGAGGGAGAAATTACCGAATTGGGAATACTTATGGTATGATTTGGTACAAGAAGTCAGGTAGAATACCAGAGATGGAAGTTCATCCAAGGGAGAGGATGAAGAAAATTTTGCATTGGTTAGAAAGGGAAAGAAGGGAAAAGGGAAGAAATCTCATACCAAACCAGAATCCAACCAAGGAGGCAAGAAGAAAGACCTGTCTAAAATAAAATGTTTCAATTGTCATGAATTCAGTCACTATGCTACAAAGTTCCCACACAAAAATTCTAGCAAGAAGAAATTCGGAGGAGCAGCAGGTGAAGCATTAGCTTCACAGTTCGAGTTAGACTTCACCCTTACTACATGCATGGCCATCACTGTGACAGGGAATGTTTGGTGCTTGGACTTATGTTGCTTGTTACACATGTTAGTGTGTAGATATTTTTTCATTGACCCAAAGGAGAAGGATATCCATATGCATATTGAGTTTGGAGATGACCGAAGGTACAATTCTACCATGATTGGTACAATAACCATTAAGAGGGATTCAGGATCACCTCTTCGCCTCAAATATGTCAGGTTTGTACCAGGCCCGAAGAAGAAGCTCATATTTGTAGGAGTTCTAGAAGAACATGTCTATGATGTGATCTTCAATAAAGGGAAATCCTCTCTGAGGCACATAGCTATTGGGAAGGTGAAGCAGATCGGGGTTTGTGTGAAGAATCGGTATAAAATTCATGTGGAATATTGTGTTGCATTAAGCAGTAAGGAAAAGAAAGTGCATAGTCGCGATGTCGGTGAGATTTATGATAGGAGATTGGACCATTTTCATCATGGCACCTTAAATATTATGCAACAAATAAACATTAGCCTCCCCAAAGAATCACTTTAGTTGCAAGATGTATGCAAGGGTTGTACCTTGGGGAAGTATGTAAAATCCACATTCCATGATTGAGACAACAAAGAAAATGCATTGTTCGAGAGATCCCATTGATGTTTGTGAACCCTTCTTGACAGACTCCACTACCAGACATAAATATTATGTTATTTTTATTGATGATTTCTCAAGAAAGTGTTGGATCTTCTTCATGTAGAAGAAGGATGAAAAATTTCCAAAATTTTTGGAATTCAAGGCACTAGTTGAGAAAGGGACTAACAAGAAGGTGAAGGATATCAGGAGTGACAATGGAGGTGATTATGTTTCAAATGAATTCAAGGAATGTTTTTCCAAATAAGGAATTCAAAGAGAACTGACATCTCCCCACAATCCACAACAGAATGGGGTAGCTGTGAGAAAGAACTTGAGAATTGTGGTAGCTGCGAGAAATATGCTGCATGACCAAGGCCTGCTGCTGCATTTGTGGTAAGAGGCATGTAACACTAAAATCTACTTGAAAAACTGGAGTCCTCATCATATTATTGCTATGATTACACCGAAGGAGGCATTCTCAGGGAGAAAATAAGATGTGTCTCATTTTAAAAATTTTGGAGCCTTTGTTTACTACCATGTCTCAAAATATTTGAGGAAGAAACTTGAGTTGACAATAGAGTTGGGAGTTTTTATGGGTTATACCGAAACTACAAATAATTACTGGGTGTACTTACCTTCCCTCAGAATGACAATTGTGTGAAGGGATGTAAAGTTTGATGAGGAGAAAGCAATAAGATGCTCTCTTGAGAGGGATCTTCAAATCCCACCAGAAGAGGAGCTTAGCTCCAAAGGAGGAGCCTCAAGAAGTTGTAGAGTAGCCAAAAATGGAGGATCAGAGAGGATGTAGAGTGCAGACATCCACTCAAGCAGAACCATCCAGAGAAGGTAGAAAAAGAACCAGGGAAGTTGATAGATTGGTGCATGATGCGAGGGAGAATGTGGGAGCTCCTTTAAATCTGCGCAGGAAAATGAGGCTTGAGAGATACACTGGCTACATGGCTCTAATGAATTATATTGTAGAGACTAAGCCATACTCTTTCGAGGAACCATTTGAGAAACCACTTTGGGTTGATGCAATGGTGGAATAATACAAATCCATCGCGAAGAACACTATTTGGGAAGTGGTCCCAATACTGGTAGATAAATCATTTATGGGTTTGAGATGGATCTTCAAGGTTAAGCATGAAAAAAATGGAAGCATAGAGAAGTATAAGGACAAATTTGTGGTCAAAAGATTCTCTCAAGTTGAGGGAATTTACTATGAGGAAGCCTTTGCTCTCGTAGCAAGGTATTCATCCCTTAGATCAATTCTTGCACTGGTTGCACAAAAGGGGTGGAAGATACACCAGATGGATGTAAAAACAACATTTCTCAATGTTGTTATTGAGGAAGAAGTGTACATCGAGCAACTAGAAGGTTTTGAGAAATTTGATCAGGAGTCTCATGTATGCAGAGTCAAGAGAGCATTGTATAGTCTCAAGTAAGCATCCTGAGCTTGGTACACTTAGATCGACAATTATCTCACTAGATTGGGATTCATCAAAAGTGAAGTGGATGAAAACCTCTATCATATTTTGGTAGAAGGTAAATTACTTATCATTGCTTCATATGTTGATGATTTAGTATTGATAGGTGATGAGCAGTTGGTCATCTCTTCCAAGAAGGACCTTGCAATGAAATTTGATATGAAAGACATGGGTCTCATGCACTACTTCCTCGGGATGGCAGTATGGAAAGGTGATGGGGAATTGCTTGTTTCTAAAGGCAAGTATTCCACCAATATACTGCAAAGATTTCACATTGAGAGTTGTAAACCCTTGGAGACACCTCTAGTGACCAACTAGAGGAAGGCGAATGCCACTTCAGGTGAAGAGGTTGATGCTACCATTTATTAGCAACTAGTGGGTTCATTGATTTATCTTGTGAACATACAACCAAATATGTGCTATGAAATTAAATATTTGATCCAAGTTATGGTTAGTTCGACCAAATTGTATTGGAAGGCAGCTAATCATGTTTTACGATACCTCATAAGAACTACCCAATATGGATTATGGTACAGATGGCAAAAAGGAGTGAAGCTGTGTGGCTTCATATATGCAGATTGGGAAGGGATTCCATCTGACTAAAATACTACATCATTTGGAATTTTTAGTGTTGGGCCTGCAACAATTTCTTGATACAATAGGAAGTAAAGGTCTATGGCGCTCAGCTCGGCATAAGCTAAATACATGGTTGTATGTAAAGCAACATGTGAGGCGATCTAGATGAGAAAGATACTTGTGGGACTGTTTGGCTAGGATATGGATCCAACTTTGATCTATTTTGATAATTAGAGTTGCATTAATCTCTCTGAGAATCTGATATTTCACGATTAATCCAAGCATATAGATATCTAGTATCATCATTTACAAGACTGTGTGCAGAGGAGGATAATGTTGCTAGAATACATTCCGACAGGAACAAGATGTTGACATATGGACAAGGATTTTTCAAGAGGGATGTTTGAATTCCACAAGTGTAGAATAGGGGTGGTTGAAAATCTCTTTCTTGCTAATAGGGAGTGTGGAAAAGTGTTGCAATAAAGGCTCAATTTGAATTTGCCTTGGTCAAATTGAGAAAATTTGAATTTCCACATTAGCAGACAACTTTCCAAGAAGTTAATTAAGGTGACATGGCTCTTGTCACTCGGTTAGCTCAGTAAATTCAAGTTAGAGGCCTTGGGGAACACCATGCAATCTCACGATCTCCATGATGAAGACCCATGCTACCTCAATAGCTGAATAAGTAGCCTTCATTGGAATGAATTGAGCTACCTTGCTAAACCCATTGGCCACAACCATGATAGAATCATGCTGACTCGATGTAATTGGAAGACCTATAATGAAGTCCATGGAAATGACCTCCCATTTCCATTCTAGAATCAGAATAGGCGGAAGCAATCCACCAAGATTCTTACACTCTGATATGACCTGTTGGCAGTATAAACATCTATCCACAAACTCTGCCATGTCTGTTTTCAAATTCGGCCAGTAGTAGAACCTCTTCACTCTTGTAAACATCTTCTGATATCCTGCGTGATTTTAATATGGTTTGGCATGAAAATCCCTCAAGATAAGTTTTGTGAGTTCACTGTCATCTGGCACATAGATCCTGTCCTTGAATCTCATCAAGCCATCTGTCGTGAGACAATAGTACACATCTTGATCACCTGTAACATGTTGTAACTTGAGCATAAGATCCTTATACCTGTCATCCTATTTTCATTCCTGTAAGATTCGATCCTATAAATATGTCCCATATGAGCTCACTATTTAAACATGGTTCAACTACACTTTCTTGTTAAGAGCATCTGCAACCCTGTTCTCCTTTCCCTTAATGTATATGATCTCAAAGTCAAACTAAATAAGGGTAGCCAACCACCTATCTTTCCTCACATTCAAATTCGGTTGGTCAAACATATATATCAACCCATTGTGATCTCTCATCAACACAAACCACCTGCCAAGAAGATAACGTCTCCACATCTTCAATGCATGTATGATTGCTACCAACTCAAGATCGTGTGTTGGATAATTTTGTTCATGTTCATTCAGTTTCTTGGACTTATAGCATATCACCTATCCTTCTTGTATAAGGACTCCACCAAGCCCTCTCTTGTGAGCATAGGTACACACATGAACTATTTATTCAGATATGTAATCTTTAACATTGGAGCATTTTTTAACGACTTCTTCAACTTCTCAAAACTGGCCGCACACTCCTCTTTCCATTAAAACTTCTTACATTTCATTTGGAATGATGTAATAGGATAGAAAATTCATGAGAACTCCCCAATGAACCTCCTATAGTAACCTTCTAGTACCTTGAAGGATCTGACTTCATCCACATTTCTAGGAGTTTCCCACTCTGTGATAGCTTTTTCCTTTTCGGGATCTACTACTATGCCTGCCTTGCAAACAATATTTCCCAAGTAATGTACCTATGTTTGAAATAAACTGCACTTTCTAAGCTTGGCATATAACTGATGCTCTCTTAGCAATCTCAAGGTTGTTGCTAAATGTTCGACATGCTCTTCCTCATTCTTAGAATATACCAAGATGTCATCAATTAATACAATAACAAACTTGTCTAGATAAGGACACAACACACTATTCATCAAGAACATAAAACTAGTTGGAGCATTAGTCAAACCGAATGGAACTACAACAAACTCATAATTCCCATACATGGTCTTGAAATCAGTCTTTTAGATGTCCCTCTTCTTTGATGCATACCTGATGATATCCTGATATCAAATCAATATTTGAGTACATCACTGCTCCCTTCAACTGATCAAACAAGTCATCAATCATTGGAAATGGGTACATGTTCTTTATCCTCACCTTGTTCAGTTGCCTGTAATCAATGCAAAGCCTGAGAGTACCATCCTTATTCTTCACGAACAATACTAGTGAACCCCAAGGCGATACAATTGGTCTAATGTATCCCTTATCAAGCATTTCCTTCAAATGCAACTTCAACTCCAACAACTCTGGTGTGATCATTATGTAAGGTGCCTTTGATGTTGGTGCTACCCTTGGTACTAACTCAATAGAAAAGTATACTTCCATGTGAGGAGGTGACTCTAGAATCTATGTTGGAAAGACATCCTGAAACTACAATAAGGTTGGATACCTCTTGAATATTTCTACATCCTCAACATCCTTGCCTTTTTTACTGGAAATATGAACTACAAACATCATTGACCCCTTCCTATAATTGTGCTTAGCCCACATAGCTGTAACCATCCTCAACGATGTAGGCTTCTTCTTTCCCTGCAAGATTCTCTTTTCCCCATTATCATTCAGGAACTTAATAGCCTTGTCATAGAAATCTACCTTGGTCATGTGAAGATACAACCAGTCCATACCCAAAGGCATACTATATGACCCTAATGGTAGTACATTCAAATATGTTGTTGTAGGCATACCATTCAAGTCAAATGCACAAGCTCTTAGCTAGTGATGAACTCAATTCTTAGTACCTATAGCCAACTACACCAAACAAGAGTCTGCATGCACTTATTTTCTCAAGCCACACTTATCCACCAGGTCAGGATTAGCATAACTATAATTAGATCCAGGATTAATCAAAATATAAATAACTTGTCCACAAAGCTTACCGTCCATATCAATAATAGATGCCCGGCGATCCACCTATCTATTGTCCACAAATGCATAATTCTGAGGAATATTATGACCAACATCCCTAACTATTTTCACCTATTGATCAATATAGATCTAAGGCCTACCTCTCTGGTACAATGGAAAATCCTTCTTACTATGATCTTTGCAAAATATCCAACACTGTAACAGTACTCTAGTATCACCTCTAGTTGCTGCTCTCCAGGTTGTGACCCATGTCCCTTCTCAACTGTATTGAACTTCTTGTAAGGAACCACATTTTCTTTCTCACCTGCATCTTGAGGTCTTCCCCGATTCAGTGTCCACTTCCCTTTAACTTTCTCATTTCCCTTCAGGTCAAGTTTAGGCTTAGCTTTGCACTTTGATTGTTTATATAAATGCTTCAACTTCTAGATGGATTCCTCCAATGATCTAGGCTCATAAAAATCAATCTTGTCTCTATACGCTGTTGGAAATCCCCTGATGAATCTATGAATCTTAAGCTTCTCCTCCTTGATATATGAAACATATATCAACAACTCCAAGAACTTACTATTATAATCATCATCTGTCATAAAACCCATTTTTAGCTCATAAAAATCCTTAGCTCTATCATCGTAGTACCTCTACGATGGTACTTCTTCTTGAATATCCTCTCAAAATCATCCAAAATCAAGTCTTCTTCCCGAATTCCCTTGATATTCTTTACATATTCCCACCAAATATCAACTTTCCCTTTTAGACTGAAGGTGGTTATCTTGGCTTTCATGTTATGTGAATAGTTATGCAATTTGAAGAATTTCGTCATCCCAAGCAACCATGCCTCTGCATCTTCTGACTTATTTATCTCTACATCAAATGTAGGAGGCTTCACTTTCTTGAACTCCTCAGAGAAAGACTCCCTCATCCTATAAGGATGATGGCAATGATGACTGTGATGATGTCTCCTTTATGAGGAACTAGAATGATGCCTATACATACTAGTCCTCATATCAGGTTTATCCAATGATATGCCACCTCTAAATATGTCCCCTCTATAAAACCTATATCTAGACTGAGATCTGCTACCATAGGTTCCATTAGTTTTCTCTTCCTGTTCTAGACTGATCCTCAATGTCCATGTTTCTACAACTATGACAAGCTCTGAAGAATCACTACATTAAGCTCTACCCACTTCTCCTGAGACATTACAAGTCTTTCCTAAGCCTCAACCAACCTGTCATTGTTTTCTTTGCAAATTTTGGTCTCTACCCTCAAGCTTCTCAATGTATCTGCTATACCAGGAGAGTACTTTTCTCCTTGCTTCCCAACTGATATGTAGGGAGAGTCACGGGAAATGTATTCTACCATTTTTGTTGTCATCTTAGATTCTCTTCTTCCTGGAGGTATATCATGTCAGATAAACCAAATATATACCAAAATAAAATCCATACCTCAATGATGTTCAGGGGAGGCTTATCTCATCTACAAGATCAATCCACATTAGCATGTACACGTATAATCATAAGCATACCATGCAATTGACATAACAACATAAAAACATTATGCATGACCATACCAATTGTATACCATGACCCCATGAATGACAACCATAACCTTGAAAACATCAGACTTGCCCAAAGAGAGCGTAACCTACTCTGATACCACCCTATAACGTGCCTCCTCCCACATTTACCCACTTTCACCTGCTTACTCGGAGTAAACATGAGTTTAGGGTCACTATGATAAGACTCAACCTCTTATATGACCTTAAGGAAATGGAGTCGATAATCTAAGACCTTAGTAACTTCCCTCAGGTGCCACAAGACCCCCAGGAGCAACCCAACCCCTTCAAGTGTCCAACCCCTAAGATAAATTTCTTTTTCCTTGAATTAGAGCCCCAATCACTCCCTTACCAAGGTCTTCAAGTGAATACGAGTCTCCAATCGCTCCCATAGGCCTACTTGAGTGTGATTGTAGCTTTTTTTGCTAGTTCTATGCCAACGACTGCGAGATTTAAGGCTTTTTTCCAGGGCTGGGGCTTAGCCTTTGCCCATAAATCTATGAAACTTTCAGAATCATAATAGACATGAAGACAATTCTTGTAAACCAAAAACTGAAACCAGGACTTAACCCCACCTTCCCCAGCCGGAATTGAAATTCTGCTAAACACTTGGTACATATGCAACCTACAGGTCATGAATGCAAGTCTGAACATAAGGGACTGGAAAATTATATAAGGTTTAATAATAAGGGTCACTACCTTCTCACATCAGCTATTATTGCATCAATTAGGTCTTGCATTCATTATTCATTCATTTACAAGTAAAAACATGAATAGAACCATGACTGAGATCTGTCATATAACCATCCTTATAACCAACATAGAACCAGATAAATAAAAATAGAGAACAAGCATTAAAACCACATAATAACAAGTACATTTCCTTATCAAAGGCAAGAGAAACTTAGTTCTTATTGAAAATAGGTAAAAGCCAACCAAGTTCGAGCTTCCACGTACTACCCGACCATAGATTGGTTGAACCAATTATTTCTTTCAGTCAATCACCCCCATGCCATATTCTAAGCATGAATGTGGGATCTCATGGGATAAACCAATCCAAACACAACCAAGGGAATCCAAAGGTTAAACCACCTCCACCCTCACAATACCGTGATCTCACCTAAACCGATGCCAAGATCACAAAATTGAACCAAGATTGGATGCCTTAGAATTTATTTTCCAATACCTTGAGGAATTTTCCTATATCCACCCTCAGACATTATCATGTATCCCACCATTACCGTTCAAGGGATTCCTAGGCCTTTGGGCATTTTACTGAGACCACCTTGCTCGAATTGAAAATCTTCTGACAATCTAAAGCTCAAACCAAGAACAACCCCATCACACCATGACTATCCAGAAATGGCAAGGCTTGGCTAAAATCCATTGTCCAACCTGGGAAAACCCATTCCCAATGATATAAAAAGAAACAAATGCTAACATACACATACCATGCATGTCAAAACCAGCTAGGAAATCATACACACAACCTGTTACCTGCAAGTATTCTAGTTGAAGCTGCTTGATCCACTTTTACTTCCTTTCCTTTCCTTTCCTTTCCTTCCTTTGCTTGCTTTCTTTCTTTCTCCTCTCTGAGACTAATCCCAAAAATGAACTGAAAAAAGCTACCCACTGACCTTTTTTCCTTCATTTTCCTCCTCACATGCAACCTGTGACCTTTCACCTTCCTTTTCTCCTAATTTCTTTTGTTTTCATAAATAAATTCCAAAAATACTCTTTAGCCTTTCCAAATACTTGGCCATTTCCTTTGCCAATTTCCCCTTAGCCATAAAACACAACAAGTGATTCCCACTAAGATATTTTTCCCAACATTCAGCTTGGAATAAGTGCCCCTTAACCAAAGTCTTATTTTTCCTTTATTATTATTTTTACATGAAATTTTAACCCAGGGATGTTACACTCAACACTAATCAAAGCAATCAATTTTCTCTTTCTACTCATTTAGGATACCATGGAGGATCCCAAAATAAAAAATCCTCCATTAGTGCTTCTTCCATCCTTCTCACTACCTCCCCAATCGTAATTTGTATATCTAATCAATTGGACATCATTCCTCTTATCGTACTTCAAACAATAGTGGATCGTTCCTCATAGATATCTCAGTATATACTTGGATGCTATTCAATGATCAGGCTTGGGCTCTAACTGGAACTAACTAAGAAAATTTATTGCAAAATAAATGTCTGGTTGAGTATTCACCAAGTACATCAATGAGTCAATCAATTATCTATACATGGTCAGATCCACCAGGCTTGATCCATAACTTATTAACATCTTAGAGTTTGTGATCATGGGGGTTGTCATAGTTTTGCAATCCATCATGTCAAACCTTTTTAGCATATCGATCACATATTTTCCTTGACCTAGATAAATCTCATCAAGTCCTTGCCAAACTTCCAACCCCAAATAATAATTCATCAACCCTAGATCCTTCATATTGAATTGTATTGCTAGTTACTTCTTGCACTCTTAAATATGACCTTCCACACCTGTCATGAGAAGTTCATCCACATATAGTGATTTGGATTTATGCAGGAACGCAACAGAATATACATATAACCATAAATACAAATATGCAACGGAAAAAAAACTTCATTTCATTAATATCAAAGAACTGAAATTTGCTTACAGACATAATGGAAATAAACTAGCTAGGGCGCTGATAGGTTATCTCTGAGAAGAGACGTGGCGGCTACAGGCCTCTGAACTGTGTTACAATGAGGCTCAAGGGCCTATTTATTATTTAGAAACAATGGAAAACCCTAAACATCCAAAAACCTATCTCTAGGAGACGAAGCGCCAAAACTATGGCCCCCATTTGGATAAATTGGTGTTTCAACTTCCCGGGGACATAAATTTGGCATACGATCTCCATTTGACGTGCACCATACCTTGTTAGAAATATATGTCTGAGGACTACAACTTTTGCTGTGAGCAACATTAGTCCATGGACCCATGTTGCTCTTGGCTTTCCCAAAAAACATCGTTTAGGGCCTCAAAACAGCTCTAGAAGTTTAGGGCCTGAAAAACTACTAAAAATAGTAAGTTGTGCCGAAACTGAAAAAAAGAAAGAGACAATGGTGGGGCCCCAAGTGGAATAGGCGGGTGGCCACCAATATTCACCTGGATCATTCCACCCCCCTTAGGAATCAATTTTCCCCATTGCATTGAGTTCCTCCATGAGATGAGGAAACTTCTGCTGAACTTGGTCCCTGGTGAACCACTTGCCTTGCTGTAGGAGTTGGCCAACTTTGACAACCTGATACAGTTGGATCTTCTATTGGCGAGTGTTCTTGATTTGCATGTCCATGATGTAATATGTTGTGGCTTGTTCCATGTAGTCTGGGGTTAACTCTATTGGGGTGATTTGTTGTGCAATGTCGGAGGTGTCCAGTAGAGGTGGGAAGTAGGGCTGAAGGCGGTCCACATTGAATATTGGGTGGAATAATGAGCTCAAAGGCATTATTACCTATAGCCTTGGTGATGGTGTACAACCCATGTCAGAGTGGGCAAAGCTTGAGGTGGGGTCCAGTGAGGCACTCCTTCTGCAAATGTAGCCACACTTTTTCGCCCACCTGGAAGTTGTGTGGCACCAGATGTTTATCATGTCATTACTTGTACTCAGAATTGGCTCTATCCAATATATCATGAACCTATTGGTGGATGTGATGAATGCACTCGATGAAGCTATTTTCTTTGTCAGCTTCAGACTGGACATGAGCTGAATCAACCTGAGTAGCCGCAAATGGCATGGCTACGTCAATGGGACTTAGTGGCTAGAATCCCAAGGCCACCTGAAAGGGTTGTGGCCGGTTGAGCTATGGAGAGCTCGGTTATAATTGTGTTATACATAAGGGAGGCTCTCATCCCATGTGCGTGGATTCTTTGAATTGTACATGCGCATAATGTTTACAATCATCCTGTTGATGACCTCTCTCTGCCCATCAGTTTGGGGATGGAAAGCTGTGGACTTGGTGAGTTTGGTGTCCAGCATTGACCAGAGACTGGACCAAAATGTGCTGAGGAACCTGCTGTCCCGATCTGAGATGATAGACTGTGGGATCCCAAAGTGCACCGACACTCGTTCAAAGAAGAGTTTAGCAGTGGCTTCTGCTATGATATTCTTCTTGCAGGTCGCCATAATGGCCATCTTCGAGAATCTGTTGACGACCACAAAGACATAGTCGTTTCCATGCTTAGTAGAAGGAAGGCCCGACATGTAATCCATGGATATTGATTCCTAAGGTATACTAGGGGTAGGTAGTGGAGTATAGAGGCCTTGATTCTTGATGGTCAGTTTAGAAATGGCGCAAGCGGTGCAGGATCTGATGTACTTCTCGACATCCTACTGAAGGTTTAGCCAATAGAAATAATTCTGCAGTACTACCACTATTTTCTCAACCCCGAAATGCCCAACAACTTGATTGTAGTGTGCTTCCAAAATCATCTTGGCACGCTTGCTTGAAGGAACACTAAGGTGTCCCCTGTGACATAGCAGTGCATCTTGGAGGTGAAAATTTGGAACTTGCATACCCTCCAAGAGTATCTTGTATGTGTGGCCAAATTCTGGATCGCTCTTGTAGAGAAGCAGCCAATCAGAAGTCTCATGCCCACAAGAGTTGAGAACGGTGGTTAGCGCCACTATCGGTGGTCGGCTGAGGTAGTTTGCAACATTATTGGTGCTACCCTTCTTGTACTTGATGTTCAGATGAAACTGTTGCAGATATGTGGACGAATTTTGATGGCGATCGTTCTGCAACTTCCCTTGTGTCTGTATGAACTACAAGGGTTGGTGGTTTGTGATTTTTTCCATCCCCAAAATGTAATGCTTCGATTGTTGACAAGCCTACAAAATGGAATATATTTATTTGTCATAAGTGGGATACTTGCGGACTGTGTCGGACATTGTCTCACTGTGATATGCCACTAGATGCTCCTATTGAGTAAGAACTGCCCCAATAGCATATTCAGAGGCATTTGTCTCGATCACGAATTGTTGTTGCAAGTCTGGTAATGTGAGAATTGGGGCATAGCATAGGCGATGTTTCAATTCAAAAAACACCTTCTGTTAAGATTCCAACCAAAATAATTTTTCTTTCGCTCCTCCCTTGGTGACTTGACTAAAGGGCCAAGTGACATGAGAGAATCCCAACACGAACCTACGGTAGAAATTAGCAAGACCACGAAAGCTACGAAGCTCTGTTAGAGTGGTTGGGGCTAGCCAATCCCGAATGACTTGGATCTTGGTTGGATCCACATACAACCCCCTTTCATCAATAATGTATCCCAAATATTGAACCTAGGTCATGCCAAAATTTCACTTCTCCAAATTGGCACACAACTTGTGTTGCCGTAGTGTTTGGAGGACATGTCGGATGTGGTGGAGGTGCTCTTCCCAAGTCTGGATAAAGACCAGAATGTCATCCAAGTACACCACTACAAATGAGTTGGTGAATGGTCGCAATATGTTGTCCATCAATTTCATGAAGGTTGCGGGAGCATTCATCAACCCAAAAGGCAGGACCAGCCATTCAAAAAGGCCCTCCTTGGCATTGAAGGAAGTATTCCACACATTGGAGGGTTCGATTGGTACCTGGTGATACCCAGAATTTAATTTGATATTGCTAAAATATTTCACCTCTTTGAGTTGGTCTAGAAGGTCATCAATCTGTGGGATTGGGTACCTATTCCGGATAGTGATCTTGTTCAGCGCCCGATAGTCAATACAGAGTCTCCAAGTCCCATCATTCTTCTGTACCAACATGATTGGGCTCCCATAGGGCGATGAAATCGGATGGATGTGACCTTTCTGCCGCAACTCCTAAATCTACCTCTTGATTTCATCGTTCTCCAGAACAAAGTGCCGATAGATTGGTCCATTGGGTAGTGGCGCACCTGGGCTGAGATCAATGGGGTGTTTGAAATGACAATGCAGATTCACCCCTGTGGGTGAGGTGAATATGTCCCCATAATCCTCCACAACCTTTCCCATTTGTTGTGGTCGTGCGGAGGAGCCCTGTCTGGAGGTTGTGGCCACAATCGTCTTCTTGCCCTGGGGGCGGATCATTAGGAAAAAAAATTTCTTGGTTTTTGAAATGAGCTTACTGCATTTTTTTGCAGTAGCCAAAGAGATAGCGATAGGTGGTGGTACCTCTGGTATCTTGTACCACTTATTTCCCAAAGTGACAATAACAACACGAGGCCAGGACTCATACACAACATGTCACTTCCACAAGTATGGTTGGCCTAATAATACATCAGAAATCAAGGGCTTGATATCTGTACCTCATCGTGAAGGAGAAACGATGCTATACGGAAAGGCGGCAACGCGTTGTACGTAGCGGAGATCCCGTCCTTGGTGAAGCCACCCGATGGTGTATGGTAATGGGTGTGCTGTGGTCAGCAAGCCCAACTGCTTCACGTTGTCTGCTGAAATGAGGTTCTTTTGGCTCCCACTGTCAACAATAAACTATGGCGGGGAACCCTTTACCCACATCTGGGAGTGGAAGAGACGCTCCTCCTCCTCTGGATTTTTCGGTTCCTCCTTCTGTATCTTCATAGTGGCAACGATGGCATTGGGCTCTGCATCAATAATCTGCTTCCCTTTTTCACTCCCATTGTCGGGTTCTGATTCAGAGTCAGAGGATGCATCTGATTCAAAAGCTCTCATCTTGGCCACCAACGACTGCTTGGCCCGACACTCACTTGTGTTGTGAGTGGAGCTCTTATGGAACTCACACCATTTTCCCGTGTCCTTCTTTGGCTTCACGGTGTTGTTATTTTCTTGCGGCTTTGGCAGGTTGTCTTGGGCCACCATACCTTGGATTTGTCCTTTGTTCTGCGGTTTGGGGGCACCTTTCCCTTGCTTTTGATTCACTGATCCAAAGTCTCGCTTCTTCTATTTGAATTTCTACTCAATCTTGGCAACATACCGGTATTCCATACAAAGCAAGGAGATGTCGAGGAACTCCATTTCCTTCTAAATGTATATGTGCAGACAACTGTAATACTTTAGCACCAATTTTTTTTCTGAATATTTGACACCCAACATTGTGCGCATGGTATGGAACATATTTGTTAGCTCATGCACATCTTGATCCCTTTGTTGCCGCAATGTGGTCCATTGTATGTACTTGTCCTCATAGCTCCCCACGAGATAGTATTGTTCCTTGATGTTGTCTCGGAAATAATTCCAAGTGGGTATGGCCGAGAAAAAAGGGGGTTTCATCTCGTCCTTTTTCGCACAGTAGGTTTCCCACCAGTCCTTGACATGGGGGGTAGCTTTGAGGAGTGAAAAAATAATCTTCTCCCAATTGGAAAATTCATGGACCAAGAAGTATCCTTCTAATAGATTCAACCGTCTATCTATGACATTTGCATCTATCTGGTCCTCAAATATGGGAATGCCAAAGTTTTCTTGTACCTTAAAGGGATTCACACCTCTAGAGTGGCTGCTAGATGTAGATGCACCGCTGGTGGGAAGTTGTTGAATAATCTCGGAAAAGTTATCCATCATCGCGTTCCTTTGTTTTTCGAGGGCCTCCTTGAGTAATATTTTGATAGGATCTCCTGCTCCCTCATATTTATTTTCATCCCCCATGGGCGACCGTTGGGGTTTGCGAGGCTAATCTTGCAAAGGTTCAACGGGATCGAGCCCTAACTCCTTATACCCCGACCTCGTTGGGGACATGCAAAGAAGGATCGAGAAAAAGCAGACCGCTCTGATACCACTGATCCAGATTTATGCAGGAGCATATAAGAATAGACATATAACCATAAATAAAAATATGCAACAGAAATAACACTTCATTTCATTAATATCAAATAACTGGAATTTGCTTATAGACAGAATGGAAATAAACTAGCTAGGGCGCGAGTAGCTTATCTCCGAGAAGAGACGTGGAAGCTACATGCCTTTGAATTGTGTTACAATGAGTTTTGAGGGCCTATTTATTATTGAGAAACAATGGAAAACCCTAAACGTCCAAAAACCTAACCCTAGGAGACGAAGAGCCAAAACTATGGGCCCCGTTTGGGTAAATTGGTGTTTCAACTTCCCAGGGACATAAATTTGGCATACAATCTCTGTTTGACGCGCACCATACCTCATTAGAAAGATATATTCGAGGACTACAACTTTTTCTATTATAAAATCAATCCATGGACCCATGTTGCTCCCATTTTTCCCAAAAAATGTCATTTAGGGCCTCAAAACGGCTTTGGAAGTTCAGGACTTGAAAAACTGCTAAAAATAGTAAGTGGTGCCGAAATTGAGAAAGATAATGGTGGGGCCCCAAGTGGAATAGGCGGGTGGCCACTAATATCCACCTGGATCATATAAAATAATAATTACAAGCCCATCCTTCACAACCTTGATGTAGAGATTTAGATTAGTAGAACTCTTCAAGAAGCCCAATCTTTGTAGGTATGCATACATCCTTGCATACCATGCCCTCGGTTCTTTCTTAAGGCCATGAAATTCCTTATTTAACCTACAAACATAAGTTTATATATCTTTTAATTAAAATCCCAAGGGTTGCTCTATACAGATTTCTTCATCGAAAGTTCCATTCAATAATGCAGTCTTGACATCAGTTTTATGGATGTTCCATCCCATCAATGCTTACAAAGAGACTCGTGAACGTATAGTTTTATATCTTGTTGTAGGTGCAAATGTATCTTCATAATCGATTCCTTCCTGTTGAGAGAAGCCCCTAGCTTCAAATCTTTCCTTATACTTATCAATACTTCCATTTGCTTCATGTTTACTCTTGTAGAGCCTCTTGGAAGTTACCACATATTTTTCCTCAGGCCTAGGTGCAATTTCCCAAACTCCAATTATCATTATCGTATGATATTCTTCATTCATGGAATATTTCCACCCTTGATGTTTGAAAACCTCTTAAAAGGTGGATGGTTATACTTCTATTAACTTCATCATATTGGCTGCATACCCTGAATATATTTTGGGCTTCTTACTCCTGAAATGTGCCTTTAGATGCTCCATGTCCCTCTACATCTAAAAGAGTAGATTTCAACCAATTATGTCTCTTTCTACTTTCAGGGATGACCATAAGTTGCATAGGTTCAATGGGACCTTCATCTTCATGATTTGAATATTCTTCCTCCGTGGTAAATTCCTCTTTAAATATTGGAAGTTCTTCGTCATCAAAGTCCATGGGGAGGTCTTTTTATTTATTAAATGCAATAATTTCATCAAATATCACATCTCAACTAACTTATATTTGATGTACTTCCTTTATCTACATCCTATATGCCTTTGAAGTAATACTATAGCCAACAAATGTTCCCTTCATGCTTGTAGGATGAAAATTCTTTCTGTTATCCTTCAGAATGTGAATATAGACATGAAAATCAAATATTTGGAGATGATCCTCGCTTGGTTTCATCCCAGTGAATGATTCTTCAGGATTCATGTTTTCTAGAGTTCTACGAGGACTTCGATTTTGGATATATACAATAGTATTTGCTGCTTCACCCCACAAAATTTTTGGAAAATCTTTATCATGTAACATGGCTCTTACACTTTCTTCAATAGATTGATTCTTTCGTTCTGCAACTCCATTTTGTTTGAGATTATATGGGACTATCATCTCCCTCTTAATCCCAACCTACTTATAGAAATCTATGATTTCCTTTGAAGTGTATTCTCCTCCATTGTTAGACCTTAGTATCTTTTTTTTTTTTTTTTTGTATGGTTCTCCACTTCAGCTTTGAATTCTTGATATTTATTGAATACTTCATCCTTAAATTTCAACAAATAAACCCAAGTTTTCCTTGAATGGTCAGAAATGAATGTCACATATCATATATGAACTCCAAGATACTTTGTAGACATAGGACCACAAATATAAAAATGAATGAGATCCATAATTTCTTTTGACCTTGAAGCACTACTTCCAAATGTTCTCTTGACATTTTTACCTAATTAACATCCCTTGCATACTCCTTAATGATCCTCCTTGGGATCAGGGATGCCATTTACCATTGAATTTAGAGTTGGTAATATTTTGTAAAAGGTGACCAAACCTTCTATGCCAAAGATCACATGGAATTAATCCAATGTGAACCAAAACTTAAGATAGGGGAGTCAACAATCTGTAGAGTCTTCCTTCACAAATCCTAATCATATTTGCATTTTTGATGCTAGATTTTTTATCCCATACTACAACCTTTCCATCTATAAAATCTACTCTATCTCCCTTATCTTCTAAACATGAAATAGAAAGTAGATTCTTTTGAAAAACTAAAACAAATAGGATTTTGTTGAGATGAATTTCCTCCATTCTCTAGCTCCAACAAGGTTGATCCAATTTATCTTATATAGCTCAACGAAGTAAGAATATTTTTCTCTAGATAAGGTCTTTAGTTGCTTGTGCTCACCATTCATATGTATTGATGCTCCAATGTCGATTACCCACACATTCTCATCTTCAAATGTGCTAATAAGTGCTGAGAATAATCCTCTGCCTTTTTTAGATGTCTTGGTCATACTATTCTTGATGGATAATAGGATATTCCACAATGCATTGATACCATTCTTGAGATGAATTGCTACCATAAAAAACTTCTTTAAAGACTTCTTCAAGTAATTAGTGATCTTTGGTGAGCCCTGGTATTTCACCAAGAGTGCTGCAACTCCCAGGGGCTGCCCTAATTTACTTTATCAACCCAGGGTTCGTACAAACTTGGAGGTGACAGTGTTATATACATAGCTGATGCATTCTGTTGATGTTATCCTCTTCCACTTTACAAAAGGGTGCTATTTCTAAGGGTTCTCAATGAAGTCTGTCACACTTAAATGAAACTAAACAAAATTGCAGAAAAGAAATGTCAGAAGGAAACTAAATTAAATCGCCGAAAATAAATGACAGAAAGGGAACTAATCTAAATTTCTGAAAAGAAATGACAAAAAAGAATTAGCAGAAATTAACTAAATTAATTTTCCTGAAAGGAAATGACTGGAAAGAAACTAAAATAAGTTGTAGAAAGGAGACTAATTTAAACCGCACTTAACTTGGGCAATCGGCTAAATGCACTCTATTTATCTTATGGTCTATCTACCATGCTTCTACCCATGCAACTAAGCTATCCATGACTTAATCCTAATTGAAAGAGTGTTGATTTTGCAGCTTGGAGGAAAGAAAAAGGGCTAAAGAGGCTAATGGAGGGCTTAGCACATGAAACAGGGCTTAGAAGTGGAAAGCGGGGGTTTAAATGGGATTAAGACTCTATTATAGTGCAAAAGGCTTTGGAGCATAATAAATTGAAATATGCGATGTAGAGGTGGGACTGATATCGTAATCGCGATATTTTAAAGTTGGAGCGGTAGGCGTTAAAGGGAACATGCTAAATAATGCGATGTGCAAAGTGCAGCGGGGAAGAGCGGCGAAGTGCGATAACAATATCCTAATAGACAAAAGAAAGCTGTAAGTCTTGGAGAAAAAGGGAAAAGGTGTGAAATGCGATTTGCGATGGGTGACGTGGCGGTGGGACAATCGACAGAGCGCAATCGTAATAACAAAATTGTAGTTGGAGAGGTAAGTGCGAACGGGAACAAGTGAAATAATTCGAAGTGCGAAATGCGACATCGCAATTCGCAATATCACAAATATGGAGGAATAACGAAAGTGTTGTTTAGAAAATACTGCGAAGTGTGATTTCGGAAAGGATATGTGATTGCTGTCGAGTGGAAAGGAAATGCAATGTGATTTGTGGTAAGTCTCGAAAGGAAAATGGGGAAGGTGCGATATGCGATATGCGATATCGCAATCGGCTACAACGAGCGGTAAGTGTTAAAGTAAAATTTTCAATGGGTGACGTGGCAGTGGGACTGTCGGTAGAGCGTGATCGCAATATTGCAATCGACAGTTGGAGCGGTAAGTGCGAACGGGAACAAGCGAAATAATGTGAAGTACGAAATGCGATATCGCAATTCGCAATATCGCAAATCTAGAGGAATAGCAAAAGTGTTGTTTTGAAAAGACTGCGAAGTGAGATTTCAGAAAGGAGACGCGATTGTAGTTGAGCGGAAAGGAAATGCGATGCGATTTGTGGTAAGTCTCGAAAGGAAAAGGGGGAAGGTGCGATTTGCGATATGCAATATCGCAATTGGCTACAATGAGCGGTAAGTATTAAAGTAAAAGGGAAAAGTCACGAAGTGTGATTTGTGAAGTACGGTAGCTGGGATTTCGAGGAGGAAAGGTGAAGTTCGACCTTGGATGGTTTTTCAAGCATTTTGTGACTAAAGAGGGTAAGGAAACTGTGATCGATAAAAACAAAGGAATACAACGGGTTGAATGGTTTAAGTGGTTTTATGAATAAAAAGGTGGGTGAAGAAGTGAGAATTAAGTGGGAAAAAGTGGAGATGGAGGGCGTAACAGTAGTGTGCAGAGCGTAACAACATAGATGGAAGGGAGATGGAAGATGAAGTGGGAGGTGTTGGAGAACTTTTCTCTGGGCTATATTGCTCGTACCTGCTATCAACCTGCCTATTTATAAAATAAATACAGACAATATGTTCATGAAAATACAAGCACTGATCTAATCTATTTCTAAGAAATCATAAGCGAGAAAGCATTTCTGTTATGTGAGAAAAGGTCTACCCTCCTCGAGCTCTATTGACAGAGTTGAGAAGGGAAGGCTGGCCTCACAAATTTATGGAATTTATCAACTATTCTACCACTCTGTAAGTAGATTAAATCTACAACAAAAGACAATGGGATGTGAACTAAAACATCAATAAAAATACCAGCAAACTAGCTAAATGTTCAGAAGAAAAACTAGCTAAATGACATGAAAGAAAAGAATGGAAACAACAGAGAAGCTGAGGCACATGGGTTGGGCCCTAACCCACGAGCCTAGCTCTCTGGAACTAGATCAATAGAAATTCATCTGAAAACTCATTACATTAAAAAAATAAGGTCTTATTACATCCCAAAGGTCTTAAACAACAAAAGCCTAATAACTTGCAGCAAAAGTTCTGAATGGAATCGAAGAATGGAATGGAATCGACTAGAATCAACTAAATAACTATCTCACTCCTTCCTAGCTCTAGATCTGCTTTATTTATTCTACAGGGAAGCTACCAACAACTCGATTGGAAATGGTGATTGAGTCCACTTGACTCCTAGTAAACATAGATTGAGTGCTCATCATCTTCTGTTGCTTGGCTGACTCTTGGAATTCAAATTGCTGGAGACTCCAAGTGAAGTATGGATTGAGTGCACTTGGTCTTGAGTTGCTTGGCTGCCTTTGAGAGTTAAGGAGGGTGGACAACCTCGTTGAATCTCTCCAATTTTTCTCCCTACTTTTTTGATATTGTGCTCATTTATTCTTCAATCTTAATCTTCTAGTGGCAGGGAGCAAGTCCCTAAATCATCTCCTTCTCAAATTATGTATAATCTGCCAAATATTCTCACAATATTCTACAAAAATAACCAATATTAGGCAAAAATATGCAATTACATTTAAACCTTCCTAAGAAAATATTGAAGCATAAGAAAACATTATTAAGTGCAGAAGGAGAGATTTAATATGTCCTTTTATGCGCATAAGGAATGTAGATGGGCCTAAGAAAGGTTATATGGGCCTTATTTTATGTCTAATTTAGAGGCCCATCAATCTTCATCATGCCCTTAGCCAACCTTATCTTTGATACCATGGTGAGAAATATACAGGGCTATAGTTAAGATGATTTCTCTTAAACTTGATAAATGCTTGTGATGTTTTATTTACTTTTTCTTACTTATTAGCTTCTTCTCATATTATAATGTTATTATTATCATCAACAACTACCAAAAAAAGAATATAAAGAATACATAAGAACACAGGATATAGGCTGCAAGTGAGGGCCAAAACTTCTACACTTGAGAGGAAAACCCACAAATCTCTTCTCTTCTTATAGATTCTTCAAATTAAGAATTCCAATACATATAGACCAAGACTAATACCCTTACAAGACCAAGTATGATATTCTTAATGATGTGCTTCCATTTTCCAAGTCAAGCCCAGTCAAATTTATTCCAGTAGCACAACTTTGACTCCCAACTACAAAATTTCAACCTTCACTATTGGTCTGAAATTTTCAGCCCCTAGTAACAGTTGCTGCCTTCACACGTATGAGTATATTATGGGTTCCAAGGATTATTTTGACATTCACATGGGTTTATCCTTATTATAGGGCCCTAGGATTACCTAGTAGACCTTCCTTCAACCTTCTTTCTGCAATTTCTCCAAGTTCGATCTTGGAGTAACAAAACCCAAGCCTCCTTCCTTCACACGTGTGAAAAGAAAAAGAGAAAAAAACCCAAACACTTTTCCTTTCATCCTTTCTTCTTCATTGCCCTTCTTCTTCTTCTCCTTCACTTAAATAATGAGAGGATGAATGATATCTCTAGGAGGTTGATTTCCCTCCTATATATAGGCTTTCAGGGTGGACAAAGCACCCTAATTTAGGCCGACTTCTTAGCAACGAGGCTAACTTGGTCTTGGAGGGAATTTTGACTCTTTTAAATAAAAAATAATTATTTTTACAAGTTCCAATTTTCTTGATGGGATATTATTCCTATGACAATGAATTTTTTGACATCTTGACCCTAGGACAAACCCTAAAAGCACTCAATCGGTGCTTGACCTTGTTGGAGCGAGGTCCCCCAAATGCAATTTTGAATATAATTTGTAATATTTTGAATAGTTTAGTCATGCGTAGCAAAAGTTAGGGAACTTTGTGGTGGGTCAAAGTCCCTCATGCATTGTAATGGGAAAAAAAGGGTAGATATAGGGGTCACAAACCACAGTTTTTGGACCTTAGTATAGAGAAAACTAAAAGTATAAATAGGGGTCTAGGATGAGTCGAAGAAAGTAGTTTTGTGAATTTTTGACAGGATTGTTAATGATAGATCTGGTCTAAGTGATTTTTGTGCGAACTTGTCTGGGTAAGGGCTCCTACTGGCTGTGTGCGCGGAGACCCTAAGTCCTGTTATGTGCGGACCCCGCTGGCTATGTGCGTGGGTATATGAAAGAGTATGTAAGGAAAATCTGAATTACTAATGAATGAGAAGACATTTTACTAATATGGGTTGCACTGCATGTTGATTCCTTGTTATTTCTATATTGTTCCCGTGATATTAAATATTGATAGCTAATTGATAGCACACGTGGATGCGATGCATTAGAGAGTAATGAATGCATAGATCTGGTAATGTTTAGTCATATTGATCCTATTAATCGATTACATTATAAGTTACAAGCTGCACACAAGTTATTCTGCTATGTACCTTGCTAAGGGTTTCTGGTTAGGGCTTTTCTCAACGCAGAACTCTTTAGGTCTAAAGGCACTCACTCATTAATATCTCTCTCTCAAGGTGCCGAAACCTAGTTCCAGCACCCTCCCATACTACTTCAGGTGAGACCTTGACCTGCGCAAGCAGGCCATTTTTGAAAGGGCTAGTAGTATAGGGGTTTGTTGGTTAACCTCGGATTTGAACCTAGGTCAAGGCCTATCAAACCAACAAATGGTTCCGTTGCCGGGACCGGGAGCATTTTGAGAGAGAGACCAGGTGATGAGTCAAGTTTTATGACATGCAGAAAAATTTGAAATCAAGGAATGGTTCGAAAAGAATATCTAAGAATTTACCCTAAAAGAAAACAGGAGTAAGAAGTTGTATGTAGAAGAGTGAAATAATAAGTATATTTTCACAGAGGTGCACGAGATATTCTTTGTGACCTTTGTGCACAAGTTTCAGGAGTGGTTTTCGAGATTAGCGGAGTTTTAGACATGTTGGAAATACGATAGGGTTACGTAGTGGACCCCTGAATTGATTCGGCAATTGGAAATAACTGATAAAAAAATCACCCGGACCGTAGATCACTGGGTTGATAGTATCTTGGGTGGATTTGTGACAAAATTTGTTGTAGATCAGTTCATGTCATATTCTGAAGATGAGAGAATATTTTTCAAAGGGCTAAGAGGTAAATTCTTGCGAACATTGCCCTTGTTGATTAAGATGCTACTGAGCAAAAAAGGTGTTCTGTGCAACCACACCAAGTGAATGAGTTACAAACAGGTTGAAAGCACCACACATAATGGAAAGTACTATCGGATCAATCAAAGCGGTAAGAGAGTTGCGTACAACCCTCTCAGGGATTCGCCGGACCTAGAAGAAATTAAGGCTATGCACACTACAGGTAGCCCTCCTACTACGCCATACTCTAATTCACGCAGGACTCAAACATCTCCTACCCCACCACCACCTCCACCTGCAGATGATATGGTCGCGCACATGAAACTACCCATATTTAAGGGTGTAGGGGATGAGGACATGGATCGGTTCTAGTTTATAACTAATGCAGTATGGACTGCACAAAACATTACTATGGATGCTGTAAAAAGAGCACAACTAGCCATGGATTTTGAAGGTCGTGCGCTAGACTAGTTTATGGGATATCTAAAACAAAAAAATACTCCCACTATCGATGATATCAAGAAGAAACTAAAACTACAGTTCAAAAAGACGAAGTCCTTCACACAGTTAGAGGTAGAGTGAAAGACTTCAAGCAAGGAGCAAAATAATCAGTTTGGGAAGTCGATTAGTGACTGAAGCAAACTATCAGTGATGGAGGATTTGTTTATGATGATGATTAGCACAAGGAATGGTTCATATCCATGTTGTTACCCCATCTAAATGGGCCTCTGGGACAAAAGAAGATTGCTACTCAGGAGGAGGCTATGAATTTCACTATGAAGCTAGAGGCTGTGCCTAGAGAAGATATTCCCCTTGGGACTCTGCAAATCCAAAGTCAGTTGGATGCCATGCACTTAGAGATATAGAGCCTATGAAGAGAAAAGGGTAAAGAGGTTGGCGCAGATTTCTGGTGCATTCGTTGCAAGGGAGCGGGCCACACCAAAGATCAGTGCCCTGTGTTTACGGACTACCTGCAAGCGAAGGGCCAAATCCATTATGCCTTAGGGGAGGTGTAGGTCCTAGCAACCTCGCCCTGTGGTGCGCCGATTGCCGGGTAGCTGGCCAACATGATACCAACCACTTCCCATAGCTAGGAGCCTATGTGCCAGAATTAAAGCAACAATATTGCAGATTCTGTTCCTCAGTTGGTCATGATGAGCATCACTGTTAGACGTATGAATTAATGATGGACAACGCAAACCTGTACAAGGTACAGGCCGAAACCTCTTTGCTAGTATCTCCCTCGAGACGTGGAGGATCCTCGCTAATAGGAATTGGAGGGGGGAGAGGTTGAGGCATAGGATGAGGCAGAGGGCAGTTAATCTGATATAACTATGGAGATCCAGGACATTATGCATGCAATTTCCCTAACCCTGCATGGAAGTCCTGTAGGTACTGTAGGCAAGTTGATCATGTAATTGAGGAATGTCCCATTCTGCTAGCTAAGAAGTAGGAGAAGCAAAAACCACCTACGTAGAACATATAGATCACGAAAGCTAAGCCATGCGATGATGGCCCTAGTGTAAATGAAATAACGCGCAGTGGTATGGAAACTGGCGGACCTGCAGAGTACGCTACTGCAGAGTCATGGATCAGAAAGGAATCTGACAATAAGGGAGGCCTGGACCTGAACAAAGAGAAGGAAATTTTCGTAGAAGATAGAAAATATTTTTCCACAGCGGAAGCCGCAACATCAAAAGCTTCTATGGATCCAAAAGCCAATGAAGCAGTCAAACCATTCCTTCAAGCTTGTATGAAGTTACTATGCAACCAGAAGGCGGTAGAGAATCTCCAAACATTGATAGACAACTGTGCAAAAAAGGAAACCACCCGGAGGGAGATTAAGGATGTGAACAAAATTTATAAGAATAAGAAGAGGACTGGTCAAAAGATGTGTATAACTACGCAGATTGGGGAATACGAAATGGATCAAGTCATCTTGGATATGGGATCTGATGCTAATGTCTTGTCGAAACAATCCTGGCAAAGGATGGGAGAGCCCAAATTGGAGTGGTCCACCATTCAGCTATGGATGGCTAATCAACATTCCATTGGGAAGGTTGCCTAAGGTTGTGGTAGACATTGTGGGAGTTAAATTATATGTAGACTTCAAATTAATCTAGATTGTGGATGATGTGGATCCTTACCCTGCGCTACTAGGACTAGCTTGGTCTATTGACATGGGAGGTATCAACTTGAAAATGAGGAGCATGATATTTGAAAATTATGGTACGCGGGTAATAGTCCCTCGAGATCCAGCTGAAGGTGAAAGATATACAGAGCTGGTGCGCGATGAGGAGGACGTTGACCATATTTACAAACTATCTATGCGAGATGATGATTGGGTCAACCCTACCACTAATGGCATGTTAAATTGGGAAAAATATAGCTCATGCTTCTCAGATTCGGATGGTGAGATGGAAAATTGGCAGAAAATGTTGCATGACGTATCTGCACTACGCTGCCTCAAGATCACAAAGAGAATCCTGTGCATCTCCTGAGAGGTAAGAGAACTACCATACTTTGATGGTTCTGGTAGTATTAAGGAATTTCTTAAAAAGGTAGAAAAAGATGTCCCTGAGGAACAGAGGTTATGGGCACTTGAATTGACCACGCGCGCAACCCCTGCCCGATGGTGGGAAACACACAAGGGGGCTTTGCAGGACTGGCGGGAGTGTCGAAAGATGATGATCCTGCGCTTTGAAACCCCAATCAACCCACCCATGGAGCTTTTCTCTGGCCGTGGGGATCTGTGCAAGCACTTGACTATGTGGATGGATGTATGGAATGAAAGGACCTGGAATGAATGGGTCCATATGTTTATTCACGCATTAGGGCCTATCCCCACCACCTGGTATTTAGATGTGGAGCTTCACCAATGCACTCGCCATTGGGATACAATGACAGAGGATTTCATGGCTATGTTCGGCTTGGTTGGAGGGACGTAGAGATTGGAAGAAGCCCTGCAAGATATAGATGCTCTTGCCTTTGATAAGTATTTGCCTTGAAAGGAATGTGTTCCCGCTTGGGATGTGTAGATGTAGGATATCGTCAACTGTAGAAATTTGTCTAGAGAGGACTGTGACGAAGATCCTAGGAATATCACAATCCTAGAATCTGAAGGAGAACGCACAGTCAGAGGACCCTCATTACAGATAGTGGATGTTACCAAGTCATTGAAGTTGAAGGAAGTTAACATTGGGATGAAGGAACAACCTAAGTTCAAAAAAATTTGGGATTACTGGGATGATGATTCAGCTAGAAAGGTTGCAGAGTTGCTGACTGAATATCACGACCTATTTCCTACAAATTTCTTTGAACTCAAGGGAATTGTAGGAGATTTGGGTGTTATGAAGATCGCCCTAAAGCCGGATGCATGCCCGGTCAAGCGCGACCCGATTGACTGAACCCTAAGTATAAGCAGAAATTCAAGGAGGAGATAGGTAAGATAGTGGCCGTAGGTACCATTGAGCCCATCAAGCAGTTTGATTGGGTAAGCCTAATGGTAGTCCAAGAAAAGAAAACCAAAGGAGAGATAACGATCTACGTAGATCTATGGAAACTGAATGATGCCTGCGTGCATGATCCCTTCCCTACGCCATTCTCTGATGAAATATTGGATAATGTGGGAGGTCAAGAAGTGTACTCATTCATTGATGGATTTTCAGGGTACCATCAAATCAGAATTGCACCTTAAGACCGCAACAAGACAACCTTTTCAATCGAATGGGGCTCCTTCCAGTACACTGTCATGCCCTTCGGAATGAAGAATGCCCTTGCCATTTTCTTGTGTGTAGATGTTACAATATTCAAACAATTTTTCCATAATTTTTTGGAGGTCTATTTTGATGACTAGACAATATTTGGATCGGTGAAGAAGCATGTGTCGAACTTGTGCATGATGTTGGATACCAGTAGAAAACACCAGATTTCGTTGAATTTGAAGAAATTTATCTTCTGCGTACCTTTTGGAATCTTGTTGGGGCACATTATATGTCAGCATAGGGGAATTTTGAGGTCTAAAATGGGCCTCCTAAGGAAATTATAAATTAATAGTGGAAATAATAAAATAAGATTTGATTACATCATCAACTTTTAGAGGGAAAAAGGAAAAAATTACTTTTTCAACTTATCTCCCAAAGTTTTTACTCAAATTTTGAGCGGGAGTACTCGTTGGATGCAAAATTTAATTCTTCATCCAAGGAGTACCCATGTTGCTTACTTTCGATGAATCCTGCTACATGAAAATGAGAAATACATGAAAAACGTGATTGCAATAATGTTTTTTCATGTATTTCTCATTTTTCATGTAGCAAGGTCCATCAAAAGTATGCAACATGGGTACTCCTTAGATGAGGAATTAAATTTTGTATCCAATGAGTACTTCCACGCAAAATTTGAGTAAAAACTTTGGGAGATAATTTCAAAATATGAGTTGAAAAAGTAGTTTTATTATTTTATTATTTTTTAATATTGTTACCCTTTTACTTAAAAAATGGTGAATCATCCCCCATGGTTGACATCATCATCTTGAATCCTATTGGTTCTTATAAATTTTATTTTGGTTGTACATTTTTCTTAGGAGGCCCATTTTAGACCTCAAAATTCCCCTAATGCAGGAATTTATGGTTGACCCAGCCAAGATTGCGGTTATCATCAATTTAGCCATCCCCACCAATGAGAAATAGCTACGCTCCATCTTAGGGAATATAGGTTCCTACAGAAAATTTATTCAGGGTTACGCCTTGATCGCTGCGTCAATGGAAAAGCTACTAAAGAAGGATGTGTCCTTTTTTTGGGATGAAGAATGTCATAAAAGTTTTGAGTTGTTAAAGGAAAAGATGGTCACTGCACCTATTCTAGTATTTCTAGATTGGGCTAAGGTCTTTCACGTGCATGTGGACGCATCAAGAATAGCTATGGGGGCTATCTTAGTGCAACCAAGAGAAGGAGACATTGATCATCTGGTTGCTTTTGCTAGCAGGAAGCTCTCTAGCGCAGAGCGCAACTATTCTACTACCGAACGAGAAGGATTGGAAATTGTGTATGCCCTGCAAAAATACATGCAATACCTATTGGGAGGGCACTTTAAAATGTTCACTGACCATTCAGCTCTAAAATACTTGGTCAATAAGGCTGCGTTTGGGGGAATATTTGTAGATGGTTGCTATTGTTCCAAGAGTATGACTTTGAGATTATTGTGAAGCCTGGGAGATTGAACGCATGACCTGATCACTTGTCTCAAATTGAGAATGGAGAAGAGCCAACTAGTCTGGAGGAAGGATTACCCGATGTGCAAATTTTTGCTATCAAAGTGGTTGATGAACACTTTTCAGACATTATTCACTTTCTGACAACTAGGACAAAATCTATAGAATATTCGGTGCAACAGAAGAAAGAATTGGAGGCCCACGTAGCTGCTTTCACTATAATTGCAAGACAATTATATAAGTTGGGCACAAATGAGGTATTGAGGAGGTATGTATTAGAACATGAGAGATAAGCGATCTTGGGTAAGGCTCATGGAGGAGTGTCCGGAGGCCACTATGTAGAAGGTGCTGCGTGTAGGGTTATGGTGGCCCACATTGCATAATGATGCACAAGCATACTGCCGAGCTTGTGATGCATGTCAGCAGATAGGGAAGCCCCCATGTAGAGATGAAATGACCTTACAACCACATATGGCCTTGCATGCATTCAATAAATGGGCTATAGAATTTGTGGGGCCAATCAACCCCCCGAGAAAGAAGATTGGCGCACGTTACATCATTTCTGCCACTGATTATGTAAGCAGATGGGTAGAGGCAAAGGTTGTGAAGGATTGTACTGCAGATACTACTGGACATTTCATCTTTGAGCACATTCTGGCCAGGTTTGATGCCTGATGATCTTAATGAGCGATAGAGGTACACATTTCATTAATGATTATTGAATATTTGACAGAATAATTTTAGATCCATCATGCGAAAAACACCTCGTATCACCCACAAGCTAATGGCTCAGTAGAGGCTTTCGACAAAATTTTGGAGAATGTGCTAAATAAGGTCTATAATTCCAATCGGAATGACTGGGACGTGTGCATCCCTTCGGTTCCATGGGCCTATAGAACTACATGCAAGAAGTTGACTGGGAAGAATCCCTTCAGGATGGTTTATGGACATGAGGCCATCATGCCCATGAAATATATTGTCCCCAGCCTGCGCATTGCAGCTTTCACAAATATGGTAGAACCTGACATGGTGGAGGAGCGCTTGACACAATTGGTTTCCTTGGAAGAAGATCGGTTTATTGCTAATTTCCATCATCGAGCACAGAAGGCCCGTGAGAAAGCATGGCATGATCGGCACATCCGAAAAAAGGTATTTAAGGAAGAAGAATTGGTTTTGCTCTATGATAGTTAATTTGCACGCCACCCAGGGAAGTTTCGTAAGCATTGGTTGGGACCGTATATAGTAAAAGAGATTACAGATGGTGGTGTGATGCGCTTGGCCACGCCTGTGTGGGACTACCTTCCCGGGTACATTAATGAAAGTTGTATGAAACCTTACAAGGATAGCCTGGTGCCTACCAAATGACTATATGGCCGAAGTATCAGAATTGAAGGACCTGCACGCACTATGAGGAGAAGGCACAGGTAGGTGTGATGGGAGCGTAGCGGTAGTGCGCAGGTAAGGAGGCGTGAAAAGGTACGACTGAGGTGTTGGGGGAGTGCGCAACTAGAAAAATAGCCATTGGAACAATAAAACTAGGTGGAGAAACGATTTTACTATTGGAGGGAGCTTGTGTTTGGCATTTAATGCAACAATCTTGGAGGATTTTTTAACTGTTTCCTCAATTTTAAGTCGCATTTAATGATAATCTGACCATTTTTACCCATGGTGGCCTATAAAAGGAGGGTTGCACATCATAATTGGTTCCTTTTCTCTTTGAAGGTCTTATGCTTTGTGCCTTATTGCAAATTCTGTGTTTCTTGTGACCGCGCACTCTGTATGTCTGGGTGAGATACACCTTCCAACAACAACAATCCTGAGTTTTTATTTCAGGCAAGGATGACTGCCACTAACCCCACCGAGTCGTCACCCATTACGGCCTCCACTGAGCCGGGATCTGAAGAATTTTTTGAAGTCACCATTGAAGTCGAAGAGGTCGTGTCCATTCTGAATAAAGGAAAGGGAAATGGGAAGGGAAAAGGATAAGAAGAAGGTAAAGAGAAGGGAAAGGGAAAAACCATGAAGTGGGATTTTTCCAAGCCGCACACCTCCCCCAATATTGTGCACTCACCTCGACATGTGCCCCAAGCGCGCTCCCCTGTGCGCGACCCATCAAAGCACCCCATGACGACTGAAGAGGAGGCCCTGCTGGTGGCACCACTCTCATGGATACCACCTTATGTTAAGTTGTGCAAGATGATGATGCACATGCCTAAGAATGTGGATGTGGTCTGCGAGTATCTCTAGATGCCTCTCGTGCTGCAAGAAGTCCCTCTCATTGGAGATAAGTTTGGCCACATCCCCACTATCAAATTCGATGATCATGATCTAGCTAATGAGGAGACTTTTACGGATCTGACCCCAGAGCTCCATCTAGAGCGGGTTCTGTATGATGACATGCCGAAAGTAGAGTCGATGCTTTGGGCGCGCGGGCTCGAGGCCTTAGGAATCCTGAACCTACTGTGCATCCCCTACTTCGGGAGATATTCCATCACTAGCCTGGTAGTGCGGCAACTGCTTGCCTTAATCCATGATGGTTCCTTATGGATTCAAGGTCGCATCCCTCTTGACGCTGTGCTCATTCATAAGATTACCGACCTGCCCATGAAGGGGCCCCATCCCATGAAGGGGTTTGGGAAGAAGAACGACTAGAAGGTGGCTGACGATGTAAGAGATAAGTACAAGGTGGACTGCGACAAACGAGGGTTCTTGGTTGAGAGAATCATTGACCCAGGGGTGCGCATGGGATCTCTTTTACTTTTATTTAATTTGATGCACAAGTGTAAGCCATCAATTTTCCCTGCGTACGTCATTTAGTTAGTAGGGCAGTGTGACAAGGGGGTCTGCTACAATTGGTTGTAGCACCTATGTGAGGAGTTTCTTGATAACGTGCGCGAGGTGCAAGACCAGAGTAAACCCTTCTGCTACTCTTGGTTGTTACTGCTAATTACCCTAGTCGCATGGGAGATGCCTGAGGATGCGGTGCTCCCTGAGCTAGGGCCCGCTGTATGCGAAGGAGTGCACTACGTGAATCTATGGGACTCTAAGGATCCATAGTGCGTCAAGGAAAATAAAGTATTATGGGTATTATTTGAAGGTGCGCTGGCGGCGATGATACACTCCAGGCCACGACTATCGCCTACAGTATATGACAAGTATAAGCACATTTCCAATTTCCATGGTACTATGCACAATATGCAAATCCGGGCATGAAAGGACCCAACATGGTACAATCTTTCGTACATGGTCACTGAGGGAGAATTAGACCAAGTCATTACAACCTAGCCACCTATGTGAAAGCTAGGCCTCAAATCCACTACTCCGGTCACAGCAGGCACATCCGGTAAAGACGCAACCCCAAAAGATACCGTTCCTCCAATTACAGCGAAGGAAACTGAGCTGCGCTCCAGCAAGCTAGAGACCACCAAGAGGATCGAGCAGGAGCCAGATCATGGCACTGAGACTGAGGGAAATGGTGGGGAGGGTGCAGATCCCCCACGAGGAACAAAGCACACTAAAAATACCGCCAAAGGTTAGTGTAAGAAACACAAGGGTGGAAATTCCGACAGAGAAGTGGGGGTCACCTCGATTGAGGAGGACTTGGAGAAGATGGCTGATGTAGTCATCCGCACGTTAGAAGACATATGGAACAACTTGGAAAATCAAAACAAAGTCGCAGTGGAGGCCTTGCAGGCCAGTTTACAGGTATTACAGCTGCAAGTAGAATCTTTGCAAGCGAGCATGAACTAGGCGAGGCCGATTCAAGCCAGCTTGCCAACAACAACCATCATACCTGCCACAGAAAGTAGGATTTTCCCCTTCCTGGGCACGACCATGAATAGAACCGCCAGTATTGTGTGCGCAGGTATAGGCATGCGTAAAGGTCAGCCTCGACCTTGCCAGGATAACGAGTGGGAAGCTACACGCTCTCCACTCGTTCATCTCTGTTGAGCTACAAAGCCAAGAAGCCTGTGCGCAAAAAAAACTGAGCAAGGAAGAACAAAAAATTGAAACTAAGGCTTCTGAATCCGCCCAAGTGCAGGCAAAGCAGCGCGGAACAGTCGCGCAACGAGCAAAGCTAAAGCACCTAATTGATCGGTTATGTGGAGAAATGCCTGAAGTAATTCCTGCCTCTACTGCACCCAAGGCCAAATTTGAGAGCTTGGTGGCTGCACTGAAGGCATACAGGATCAAGGTACAGACTATTAAAGTAGACCTTGAGCAACAGATTGCTGCGTTGCAGGAAAAACTGCAGCCTGAAACCCCTCCAGAGGTGCAAGCCCAACGAGCCGCACTAGTTAAGGAAGCGACCAAAAGTATTTTGAAAAGATTATCCAAGGGCTTTGAATAGTTGGACATCGATATGGTGTTGTGGTCAACAGTGCAGCATGACCCCCTTCTTTGGAAATTCACTCAGGAGCTGCACCAAAAAGAAAAGGAAGTTGAGCAGCTGGAAGTCACCACACCAATTCTTGTTCCAGCCCAGTGCCTAGCACGCCTTCACACCAGTCATGCTCTAAGGGACGAGATTGAGGTGCTCCTCCATAAGAAGCAAGTTCTTAGTGATCATTTGAAGCCCTGGGTGGATGAAGCACTAAAACTCTCGCATGACCTAGACGTGGCAGTCAAATAGTTGAATCAGACATTGGAAAGTGTCACTACAGCTACTAAGGGGTCAAATTCACAAAAGTTGGTCAAGATCGCGCAAAATGTAGTTGCGCAGAGTGAGGGTGTCCTGCCGCCATTTTCCACTTCCCTCGAATAGCTCCAGAGCAAGATAAAAACTCCACTGCCGATGTGACTCATGACGAGTCACAAGATTGTGTTGGGGGCCTGTTGGAGCGAGCTCCCTCGAATGCAATTTTTAATATAATTTTGTAATATTTTGAATAATTTAGTTGTGCGCCACACAAGTTAAGGGAATTTGGGGAGGGTAAAATTCCCTCATGCATTGTAATGGTAAAAAACGGGTAGATCTAGGGGTCACAAACCACGGTTTGCAGACCCTAGTATAACGCAAACTAAAAGTATAAATAGGGGTCTAAGATGAGTTGAAGAAAGTAGTTTTGGGAAGTTTTGACAGGATTATTAATGATAGATGTGTTCTAAGGGGTTTTTGTGCGAACTTGTCTAGGTAAGGGCTCCTGCTGGTTGTGTGCGTGGAGATCCTAAGTCCTGTTGTGTGCGGACCCCGCTGGATGTGTGTGTGGGTATATGAAAGATCCTGCAAGGAAAATATGAAGTACTAATGAATGAGAAGACGATTTACTAATATTTGAATGTCTCTGTGTTGTGTTATGGGTTACATTGCATGTTGATTCCTTGTTATTTCTATATTTTTCCTGTGATATTGAATATTGATAGCTAATTGATAGCGCACGTGGATGCAATGCTTTAAAAAGTAATGAATGCATAGATCTGGTAATGGTTAGTAATATTGCTCCTGTTAATTGATTACATTATAAGTTACGGGCTCCATGAAAGTTATTCTTATACGTACCTTGCTAAGGGTTTATGGTTAGGGATTTTCTCAGTGCATGCCTATTTAGGTATAAAGGAACCCACTCATTAATCTCTCTTTATCTCTCAGGGTGCAAAAACCTGGTTCTAGCACCCTCCCATACTACTTCGGGTGAGGCCTTGAACTACGCAAGCAGGCCATTGGCGAAAGGGCCAGTAGTATAGGGGTTTGTTGGTTAACCTCATATTTGAACCTGGGTCAAGACCCCTCAAACCAACAGACCTCTAAAATAAAAAACCTTGAGAATGAAACCCATGATTCAAAAACAAAGATTCAAAATTACATTTCATATTTATGAATATTGAATCTAGTTACACATTTTTCAACAAGAAGACGATAAAGTTCAATTTGTTGAAACTGTTGAAGTTGTAAAATAATTTGAAGCAAAATGAGAGAGAGGTTGCTATTGTGTCAGCTTTTAGCCTCCCAAACTCGTTAGATTAGTATCAATGAATCACCTAATATCATGATTTTTTGAATCTTCTTTTCGATGGCTAGCTCTAAGAATTTCCAAAGAGTAAGGAACTTTTCTTGATTGTTGGTTGTCAACCCCAGTCCCCAAGCATATTGTATCTCAATTTTTTCATCGGGGCAAAGGATCACCCCTCATGTTCCTACCACCTGTCATAAAATAAATATATATTAATATATTTAAAAACAAGTAAATATGTTCATTCCATTTTTTGAAAGATGTATTTCAACTTGAATAAAAAATAAAAAGTTTATGGCTAATAAACAATGATCTCAACAAATATTTTAGACATGGAAAAAATGTTTCAAGTATCTTGATTCTATAAACATAGTCAAATTATGCCCTTAAACAACTCTTCTATTCATATGAGTGATAAATGGAATGGTCATGTTAGAGAAAATATTGACAATACCTCATAAATTTGAAAATAAAACCAAATTAACTTTAAGAAGAAAATCCTTGTTTATTATAACTCCGGGTGTGTTAAAACCTTCTAAGCCATGGCATCAATATAATTTATTCTCAAAGTGATGCAAGCCTTTGAGATAAGAAACCGTATCTAACTACCCCATAAATAGTATGCATTTGACATAGAAATATATATTCTCAAATATTAAACTTTGGTGACCAAACAAGGCAAGTAGTATTTGAAAAGGCTTAAGAATAAATGAAACCATATCAAGAATCAAGCTTCAAACAAAATTGATGGGATGTGTTATTGCCTAAATCTACCTCAGGCTGAAGGAAGGCAGAGTCTAGGGTAGCATCAAACCACGCTTAATCTGGTAGCTAGCCCTACCAGATCAGGAGAGGGCTCTCTCCGGGTCAATCTCAGCAAAAATAATCAGTGAGGCTTGAGATGACTTAAAATAAAGGTTGATTTTAGGCTAGGTATACATATAAAAGAGTTTGATTTTATTTTGGGGGTTTTTGTTGGAATCAAAGGGAAGGGCAGATTTTGGGTCTGGGAAAATGATCAGTTTTGCAGAGAGCTGAATGGGGCAAGAAAGGAAATTGTTTTGATGCTTTGAATTTGAATGCAATGGATAGCTCAGACCGGTGAGGGGTTGAAGAGGGCAAGGGGATTTCAGGAATCCTCTTCAAACAGTTGAAAACATGGAAAATTAAACAAAACTCAAGGCAGAGCACTGCAAATCTAATGAATTCCACCTTTATTACTTGTTTGTTTAACTTAAGAAGAAATGAGAAGGAAGATGATACACATGAAACATCAGTAAACTTACAATCACAGAGAGAAACACACCATCAAAACATAGAGCCACATGGATCCCAAAGAGTGCTGCAAACCATGGTCTATTCCTTTGCCAAAATGTAGAGATGAAATGTACAATGAAGCTCAAAGCAATCCCAAGTGTCCAACCCATGCCAATGACCGAAAAAATACAAGATATAGACAAGAATAACTCATCCCCAGCCTCTAGGGGTCGAGCTCACTAGTTTAGGAGCTGTTTCAACAAGATCTAAACTAAGAACTGGAAAATAGGCAGTGGAACAACTTGCCTCTATAATATAGGAAACTGATTCATTCAGTTACAATTCACTTTTTGGTGAATGAATCTACTTACATGAGTAAAAATGTGCCAAAATTACATCAAAGCCATGAAATTACATCAATTTACATCAAGATTTTCACATTTGGAGATGAAAAATTCAAACTGGCCAAAACTAGGCGAAAAACTGAGTTACTGAGTGAAAACTAGGCCAAAGTTCCCAATGCGCCGTGCCTGAAATCTCTATGCGTCGCGCCACTTTGAGGCTGATTTTAAGGGCCTTCCCGGAGTCCAAATTGAGTGCAGGATAGCTCGTTGGAAAGCTTTGCCTTTCTACTTTCCAACCCAAGTGTAATTTCTAAATTTTGTCTCCATTTGACTTTCCAAAAATGAGTTTTCCCATCACTTCTTCCTGTGTGTCCAAAAAGTGGTAGAAAGGCCATTTTTAAGGTGTTTTTGACCCTTCAGGCAACCCAAAACTTGTCAAAATCCTTAGGTAATGGGCAGGAATGCATAAATCTTGATGAAAAATCCAAAAATAAAAAGTTTTCTTCAAGAGGAGCTGCCAATTATAAGCGCGCGCCAAGTGGTGCTACGCGTCAGGCGAAAAAATCTATGTTAAGGCCAAAAAATTCAAAATTGACAAAATGTGTCCCAAATTTCTTGAAATTTGGGCTGAATGTCCACCATCAAGCACTATGCTGAGCCAAAGAAGCTTCGGCCAAAATTTGGAGTCTATCATGCCTTTTACGATGCTTTAGTGCCCTCTTTAGTTTTGCCTTCCGGATCTTGATTCGCGCCTTGCAAACATGATTTCGTGCCCAATAATGGTTCTTCATGTGCCTAAGCATGTTATTTTCCTTTTTGGACTTCTCCAACATCTTCTCAAGATGAATATTGACACTCTCAAGCCAAGTCTCTCTATTAGCCTCAATCTCCCGCTCAAAGGATGTCATCTCGGTTTGGCTTCTTTGGGCAGCTTGCCGTTTTTGCCTTGATGTTTTTGAGCGCCATGGATGAGTAGGACTGATGAGGGGAGGATTTGATGCTAAATGTATGATTTTAGGGAAGGAAAGGGTTTAGGGGGACATCTAGGTTTTGGGATGGCAATTAGTGTTTTGGGGATATTTGACTAGGGTTTGGGATAGTGGGATTAGGGATTTAGGGTTAGTTGATTAGGGATATGGGAAATGTGGAATGGGTAGATGAGAATGTAGCGAAAGGGAAAAATGAAGGAATAAAGGAGTGAGGGAGTGAGAGATAGCTAGGAGTAGAATTGGCAGTAAGAAATACAACTCATAAACCCTATGCAACTGCTTTTGGCAAGAAATGTAAAGAGGTAGGGTTTTGATTTTTTCTGATTAAATCACCATAAAAACCAAGAGAAATTCATTCATTGGTCATGGAGGGATGTTAAATTATTTTGGAAATGAATAATTTAGCAATTTTAGAGCTTTGGTGGAAGATTTAATGGATTTCAAGCCTTTTAGCCCAATGCGTAGCGCCAGTTACAAAATTACACTGCAAACCACTGCCCAATGCGTAGTGCCTTTTTTCAGGAGGCTTTTGGAGGCCTTCCCGGTGTCAAAATTGGGCGCAGGATAGCTCGTTGGAAATATTATTGAGTCTAATTTCCAACCCAACTGGAATTTTTCAATTTGGAGTTCATTTACCCTGTCAAAAATCAAATCTCCCAAGATTGGTCAAAATGTGCAAAATGAGGCTGCCTCAAGGCAGAGTACTGTTGCAATCAACTTTTGAAGGTCTTCCTCAACTCTAAATTGAGCTCATGATAGATAATTGGAAATATATTTGTGTCTAGTTATCATTTTACTCATCAAGCAAGTCATTTGGCCAACCAAGCTAGGAGAAATCTTGATTTTCCCAAAGTCACTTCAAAGGTGCATCAATTCTCCTGAGGCAACTGTATTTTTGACATTTCTCTAAAACCATGACACATGTGTAAAAAGTGAAGGAATTTTTTCTTCCTTGGCCATTTTTTGACAAAAACCTCTCTCAGTTGTCCCAAATTCATATTTTCTTACTCAGAAACATCATTGGAGTAAAACCTATCCCGATGTGTGGAACAAGGGATTTGCTGAAATGAAGCGAAATTAAGGGGATAAGGGGCTTCTAAATTCTTTAGAAAATTTTTGGAAGTAGGGAGGGATGTTAGGAAGTATGGGAAAGTGTAATTTCAGAGATTGAGTGAGGGGAAGGGGTCCAAAAGGGCAAAACACAGGCATAGCCTAGAAAATTGCCAAGTTGTAGCAAGAAACTAGGGTGTGTTAAAAAATGGAGAATTTGGGGGATCTCAGTGATGGTAAGTGTTTAATAAGGTACATTAAGGATAGGGGAAGGTGCATGGACATCAGGATACAAGTTTTGCTGATGATTTGACCATCCAAGAGAAATTACCTCCAAAACCCTAGGAGAGGGAAATGAACCTTACCTAAGCACATCTGAAGCATGAACAAGGTGTAAAATGACGCATTGGAACCTGACATGATGATGAAAACCCTCTGAATGATGGTACACTCAGCTGAATGGTGACATGGACCGACATTTGGACAACTTTGACAAGAGTGAAAACAAACCCTAGACCTAATACATAGTGACCAAATTTTACTTGAAGACGCACTGAAATGACAAATTTTGACCTTGAAACCTTAAAATCACCTTGTAAGAGCGTGTTTGATCACTGGAGGAAGGCTAAAAGGACTAACACTAACAGGATGGACCTTTGAGAGGTTAGATTTCCTTACCTAAGAAACACATTCCCTTGTTGTGAAAGAACCAATCTAGAAATAACCAAGATCTCTTAGACTTACAATAGAGAAATCAAAGAGGTGGTTGTCCAAACAAAAAAAAGCAAGCTACATTGACTAAAAATTCTACTCAAACTAACGACAAAAAAGTAGAAGAAAAGGCCACCCAAATTGACATTCTCGATATATAGGCGATAGAAAAACAAGATCGATGGAACGAATTAATAACATATTATGTAGAAGGTGTGATGCTTATTAAGGAACACCCACAAATTGTTAGACCATTAAGGGAGAAGTGGGTTGAATATTTTTAAACACACCAGATTCAATGGGAAGAGGCAATAATGGAAGAAAATAAATGATTTGACATTAAGAAACAAGTAAATAAGTTGGAAATTGAGAAAATTCAACTTGGATTATTCTTTGAGTAAGCTCTTAGTTGTATAGATCCCTCATTGCACTGCAATATGTTCTTACATGAAAAACTTACAATGTTTCAAAGGAAATATATAATGACAAGGAAACCCCCTTGAGATTACATCACCCACCAACTTTTTGTAATTATACTATGCATGTATGAGTGAAGATGGGAATCTCCTTTGTGAATTGTATAAACATAATGTTTTACAATTCCATGACCTAGTATAGAATCCTAACCACTTCATGGGGGATGTCCTAGTGAAAGCACTTTTGTCTTATTTTAACAACCATGTTCATTGGTCATTTTCTCGTAAAATTGCAAAGAAAAACCTTAGAAGAAACTTATGGGTCAAAGGATAATTTCACAGGCCTCTGCAAGTTATTAACATACACAAACAATGGACCTTCCTCTCCACCACATACAAAATTCATGACCAAAACATGGAATAAGCCACTACACATTTCAAGGAACAAACTGAAGCATTGGAAAAGGAATCCATGGAAATATGCACAGAGAGATGGAAACAAGCCAATGAAGATGTCCAGCCAAGAGATCACTTTAATCCTGGAAATATGAAGGCAACACTAGAGAGGGTGCACAAATATATCAAGTGCATGGAATGCTATGAAAATAACTAGATAGGTATGGTTTTCCATTATCCAATGATATAGCTAACTACCAAGGTGAGAAAAAAGAATACAAGTTATTTGGGAGGGAGGAACTAGCCGATTGGGAGGAGAGTTAGGCAAGAGGAGGACACTTCCCTTCTAATGAAGCAAAGCAAACTGACTAAGCCTCAAAAACCTCTAGGGGAGCCTTTCCTACTTAGACTCAAAATAATTGTTGGTTACATGGGGACATGCAACGAGTTCAACTGGGGGGAGATGAACAGTGCTCAAATTGACATTTTTTTAACACCCATCTAGTACCTTTATATATATATATATTCTGTTCCATCTCATTATGATTCTCTTTTCATTCATATTGCTGCAATTTTTGTCATTCTATAATTACCCCCCTAAAAGGTCATTTGAATGCCTATTCTTATGCAATTTCAGGAGATTAATACCTTTTGTGCCAACAATGGTATAAATAATGAAGCTGCACATGTATCTTCTGAGCACTAGTGTTGAAAATCTCTCAACATTTATTATAACTATCCATGGAATAGAGGTGTTGATACTCATGAGTATGAGTTATAATACCTCGCTGCTTAAGCATAGTTGATGCAACTCTAAGTTGTTTCCACTTGTGCTACAAATCTAGGTTTCTACCATCATTGTTGCAACTTCCCATTGTTGTGGCTCTTAGCTCATTATTGATGCAACTCTCAACTCCCTATTGCTATGAATTTCACCTTTTTTTATTTTGCAACTATTTCTTGACTCTCACTGTCGCTGCAACTTGCACCACATGGTCGTTGTTGCAACTCATTCAAGACTGTTGTTGTAATTCCAAGGAAGGATGTTGTGAATCCAAGCTAGTTATAACAACATAGTCAATTGAATAGTAATCATTTATGGATCGGTCAGGAAAAACATAACCAATCTCCTTATGTAGGAAAATAACAAAGGAAAATAGGTGCTTAAGAAGGAATGTATTCACTCAACTACGATATATCATACAAGTGATTAAGCATGCACTACAACAGAACACCCTAATAATTCCTAAACTAACCTTGAAATTTAGTGTAATTCAGTTTACGTATCAGAAACCTTTGCCGGTGCAAAAATGGATGCAATATGGGATGTTTATCCTAATTCCAGATTTAGCACCAAAAATAACACTTGATAGCACTGGGAAAATAGCGCTAGAAATAGCACCAAAAATAGCGTCGGGAATAATTCCATAATTTATGCTAAAGATATCATCAGAAATCATGGTTGGCATAGCTTCAGAAACAACGTCGAGAATAGCACCATAAATAACACTAGAAATTGCACTCAAAATTGTGTCGGAAATAGTGCTAGGCATAGTGCTGAGAATAACACCGGAAATATCACCAAAAATATATTGGGGAACAATGCCAGTTTTAGCACTAGGATTTTCTCCCATTTGGATTCTGGTTTGGCTTCCAATTTTTCTTCTACTTTTGCCTCTAGTGTGACTTCCAATTTTGCTTCCATTATTGCTTCTTTCTTTTCTTCCAAGCACTAGGAATGACATCAGGAATAGCGCCAGGAATAGGACCAAGTTTAGCGCAAGGATTTGCGTCCAAATTGGCTTCCATTGTTGCTTCTTTTTTTGCTTTGAAAAATGATTATTGTTTTACATATAAAATTAATATTTTTTATTTCAATTTAATTAGTTAAATATATCATGTCTCTTAAATAAGTTATATGATTATATAGTAAGTCATATGAATTCATTTGAAATATTTTATATGATAACATTTATAGAGAATTTATGGGGAAACAACAATCCATACAAATTAACATCATTATACTTATTAAATCTCCATCAAAATAGAATCTTCAACATAAAGTATATATAAAATAGCAAGATAATTATTGTAACATTATCATCATCTATAATTAAAACAAGTGAGTCAAATATCTATAATTTAAGTGAATTTGAGAACATCCATCATGAAAATTTAATCAAAACCATCATACATAATAAATATGCATCCAAATCATCAACCACTTTCAATATATCAAAATTGAAGTGTCAATATTGATAAGATCATCATCATATATAACTAAAACAAGTGAAATTCACGTATACTAGTAGATCAATAACATGTGAAAATGATACATGTCCAACAGTCGACATATGTCAAAATGATACATCATCTATAAATGATATAAATAAAAATGATAAATTATGTAAGACAAAATGATACAAGTCAACATGATACGTCATGTCCAAATGATATAGTTCAATATGATACATGTCAAAAAGATACAACTCAATAATATGGTACTAGAGGCCGCGAAAATGATACATATGATAGTAAATATGAAAATTGACATCATAAAAATATATAAAAAATGATTCATGATGCCGTTTATATGATCATGAATGTCACTGGATGGTACCAACAATTGCCTTATCATCATCATCATCGTCATATGTATCAACATCAACCTCATTGTCATCTGTATTTGTGTCATCATGAGCATCATCTGCCTTCTCAGCATTATAACCAACGTGATCTGGATCTATGTGATGAGGATCATTCAAATCTTCTGGAAGATCCTTGTTCAACAAAAAAAAACATTTAGAATCAAAAGTTGCCATTTATTTCATGTAATAGTTAATTTCTCCGTTATATATCTAATATTACAATATATGAAATGAAACACTAATTGTATTACATCATATCAAATTACACATACGATAATAAAATTTCAAATAAGTTACAATTAAGATGTCATTCCAATGATATAAAACATTCAACAATTCTAATAAACGTTAGTAAATATCATAAAAAATCAATTATAATTTCTATTACATAAGCTTAAGTACAAACCCTATCCATTTTGTGCTATATATGATTATGTTTGCCTTGAAGATATTTTTAGATTTAATTAATCTATATGTCTTCTTCTCTTATATTTTAGAAGTGAATGTTTTTTAGGACATTTTGGCACTCCCTAACATGTATTGGCACACCTTAGAATGCCTTGGCACTTGGCACAACTTAACACCTAGCACATTTATGCATGTCTCACACACATTGAAAATCCCTATCACACTATGGCACTCAAAAGTAATCCATGGCATCCCCTTTATTCGTTAATTTCCATTCATTTTAACCCATTTCTCCATTTTGTTGCCCTGGCACTCCCCGAAACTCCCTATCTAGCATAGGTTGGCATGGCTTGGCACCTGAAATCCAGTTGAATTCTTGGGATGCACCGTCATGTGTTGGAATTACTTGGCACTCCATTGCACGTTGGAATTTCCTAGAAATCCTTGGCATACGTTGGCACACCTTGGCACCACTCCCTAGCACTCATTGGCATGCATCGATTTGCATTGACACTTGGCACTAGGCACACATTGGCAACTAGTGTTCACCAAGTAAATTTTTATCTTCATCACTACAAGAGATATATGCATAGCCAAAATAATTTTGTTGGACTGAAATCATAGGTATGACCTTAAGTTATTTTCCATATTTGGGATTTAATCAACTATTGATATAATTAAACAAAATAAATAAGTGATAAGGAAAATTGTAGGTGTGTGAAACTATTAAAAGATAAAACTATGTTGTATCTTGGTGAGGACATAATCATTGATCAAATGTTAGGATTGACATGAAAATATTTTATAGGGAGTTTATACTGTTTTTGTTATTCAAAGTGTTGTAACAACTAATGCTGTTGTTATTTTTAAATTTGTTGAAACTGATATAAAACCTAATGCTACAACGAAGGATCTTGTAACAAAAAATGTTGTAATAACAGTTGTTATAACAACATATGTTGTAACAACAAATTCCATAACAATTTTAAATTTTAAATCTGTTGAAAATTCTACAACAACTGATGTTGTAACACCTATTACTGTTCAAAATGTTGAAAATGCTATAAAAGTTGATGCTATTAAAACAACTACTATTGAAACTATTGAAACAATGACCATTACATCTGATGTTGTAATAGTAGATGTTGTAACAACGAATGTTGTAACAATAATTGCCATAACATTAGTCAACATTGAATCTGTTGAAAATTTCATAAGAAGTGATGTTGTAACACTCATTCAAATCCCTTCAACTTAGTAGTATCTGTAGGTTTTAACCCTGAACATAAATTATCTACTCATGAATCTTATAACAGAAAATAAACAATAGCGAGAGCATAAAACAAAAAATAGATAAACACAGAGATTTTCCCCTGGATCCCAAATCGGGACGACCAGCTTGATTTTTCATTATATTCCTTTTAGTGTTACAACACAAATATATATACATGTCGAAGCATACATAAACCCCAATCCATAAACCCTAGATTAGAACATAACCGTAGTTCCCTTGATTGGATCTACAAAAAATACCAGGGGCCGAAAACCATCGTGCCCCAATACCATGTGAAAAACCATGCAAAAAACCATGGATGTGGACTACCCACCGGAAATTAAGGACCAAAAATTTTCGCCGAGGTGCTGCCCCAGACCCCGACAGGGGGGGGCTACCGCCCCCCCTGTGACCCCCCCGTTGCACCCAGCGCAAAGGGGGGGCTATCACCCCCCCTCTTACACCCCCACGCTTGCTTAGTCATGGAAAGAATATAACACATGCCCAACAGTATCACCACTTTTCATCAATTTTAAGAAGTCTTTCTTAAAATATGGGAAGATAAGAGAAATACTTTACAATTTTTGACCTAACACAACAATTTAAAGAGGACTAGTACTGAATCAATGCAAGAGTTCTTAGATAGGTCTAATTCCAGCTCATTGTAAACCTCCTCCTAGGGTTGCTCAAATGCATTATGATGGAGCCTTTGATTATGATTTCATTCATACTAGGAGATCAGAACAAAATTGTTGATTATTTGGCCACTTCAGCCAGTATTTTTATGATTCCTATTTACCCAAATAGGAAGTATAAAATTAAGGTTAAACATAGACCATAAATACTTGATAATTCTAAACATTGGCAAGTTTTGATGATGATCATCAAATTAAAATATTTCTAGAGATGACTAAGCCACTTGAAAATACATATATTGATGAAGAAAATCAAAACAAAAAAAATGATGAAACAATGTGAGAGGGTTTTCCTAGGGTAAAAGATGGTGTCTATTGTACATTTTTGTGATATGATGCTTTTACTTTCCACTGCATTTACTTTCACTATTAAGTTTAATGTTTACTGATACACTAATCATGTGTGTTTATTATGGTTGATGCTTTCATATGTAATTATGTTTAATGAAAAATTTGAAAAATGTACGCATAATTACCTGCTTGTGAAAGTAACTAAAATTCAACAATTTCATCTCATCAACAAGTGTAAAGGGAAGTTCTAGAGATCAAGCAAGCCTTGTGAAAGGAATTTCAGAACAAGTCTGAATCTTAATGCAATTTACAACTAAAGAAATCAATTTTCCTTATGAAATAACCTCTCATTGATGAATTGGAATGGTGTTGGAATCCATTTGGAATTAGGCTTGAAAACTAATGCAAACATAGTCAATTATGTCCTTTGTTGATCAAGAGCATTGATCCCAAGAAAAGTTTCTTTTGATCAATTGTATAGAAGTTGAAGGTCTTCATAATTGTCATTTGACTCATGTTATGATGTAATATTTATGTATCCATCAAAATAAGAAAAAGATATGATGTAAAGATAAAAAAAAAATATTTATATAGCATGGGTTAGGGTTTGTATGTTCTTAGAGATGGTTAGGGTTTGTACTTTAAAACCCTAGGAGTTCATTCTTTAAGATTCCATGAAGAAACCCTAGATTGGAAAATTTGTCTTCATGCTCTTGTTGTTGTATATTTTGCTTCATGGTACTTATCAATGAATAATGCAAGTAAAGGAAGAAAAATAAGAAGCAAAGCATCCCTTATGATTTGGTGATCATGTTGAAAGAGGGGAACCACAAGGATCCTAGAATTTTTGTTAAAGGAGTTAGCATGAATTATTAATGACTTAGTAAGGCATCATGTGATAGTAGTATATTTAGAATCTACGTGGTTGGATTGTTTTAAGAGAATCATCTAGTATTTTAAAGTTTGAAATCAAATTGCATAAGGTTCATCCTCTCATTGTCTAACATTATGTTAAAGGTGGTCATTCTGCTAAGGCGAATCCTCAAGATCCTACAAGGATCATCACTTTGGAGGTTCTTGGAAGAATTATTATGACATATGGAAATTTCCACCACCAAGTATAGCTTAAAACCATTCATAATTCTTCAATACCTAGACTAACATGTATGATTCTTAACAAATTTCTTAGAAAATTCAGAATCCTACAATTCCATGGCAAACTCCTAGTCCTCGTATAATTCTATATCCCACACGATGCCTCCCCGATTGGGGTGTGAGGAGGGAGATGATCCACATAGTGATTAGAGAAATGAATAAGAGTTTATGGGAGAGGGTAAGTGGGTGACCCTTCCCACACTTCCACATGGTAGTAGCATTAATGGTTTGGCAGTCCCATAGACTCCTGTCAGAACTAGCCTCAAACGATGGATATCTCGCACTCCAGTTGGTGGAAGATGCATTCTACATGAAAATAGTTTTTTGGATTCAAACCTAGTTTCTATGGTGGGTGGAAAACATGGTTAGTCAGCTTCGGAAGTTGGTTAAGCGAAAGGGAAACAATGCAAGAGTCTGTCACAACGTGGAGACTATGCGTAAAACCTGGTATATTTCTCGAGCTCTCTTGGTAAATGGGATGGAAGCTTTGCCTCATAACATGCATTCTGAATACAAGGGTCTGAGGAAATTGAGGCGCTGGTGTTAGTCATCAGTAATTTTTGTTGTTTTGTAGATGACTAAATACTTTTCCTAGATTTATAAAAGCAAATTCATGAATATTGTGAGTTTGAGAAATCTCACTGCCTTCATTATCCTTAAAACAAAATTTTCACTATTTTACTACTCTGCCATTCCCTGGTTAGATTAACACTCCTAAAATACCCCTCATGGGCTCATGCCACTCATCTTTATCCTATTTTCTCACGCATAACCTCAACACTTTGTTTTGCTTTTGCCTCACCCCTCCACTTTCCATCTAGGATTACCAAACAGCCTGCTCCTACTCATGTTCACTAGATGCCTCAAGCCTCGATGGTCTCAAAACTATCTCTGTAGGCTCTTTAGATAAATCAAGTACATTGGATTTTGGGTCTTCAATACATCAATTTGTCAAAAACTCTGTTTTTCACACTTGAAGACCCCAAGCCAAGCTTTTAGTCAAAGAACCAAGTCAAAAGAGCCTTCCACTAGGTCGTTAGGGTTTCTTAGGTTATAGGTTTATCCTTGATGTTTTGAGCTCTGTTTTTCCTATGCAAGAAGTTGAATCAAATGTGGAAGAAGGTCAACACTTGTTTGTCCAAGATAGATCAGAAAAATATCCAAGGAAGGTCATGTAGAAATTTGAATAATAGTTGAATTATTCATCGAGATTATCCTGATTACACACTATTTAAGCTTCATGCATAATACATAACCTCTTCTACAATTTATCATCAATATGTGGAAATAGAAGCAGTCGCATGCGCACATTAAAACATAATCAAGCACACATATCAACACAGTATGTAATGGGGAAAGAAAAAGCTGAAAACCCCCAACTATTTGTATATTATAATGATAGAGAACATGTAACAATACATAGCACAAAGCTCTCACAGCTCTCAACACTATCTCCAAAAGTTACACACAAACTAGTATAGAAAGTGAACAAGTCACAGGTTCAAATCTCCTCCACAAGTCTGCCTGCCTCTACTATGCAATCCAAGATGAGAATGAATGAGATCCAAGTTCGAATCCCCTTGGCTTGTACTGCGCAATCCTCATTAGCAATCTCCATCAATGTGTGTGAAAATCTCATGCACAAGTATAGTCACAACTGGTAGTCACACTCACGCTTTCACCCACCTCTAAAACTGGTCTCCACTGAACTGTCCATGCATTGTAGTTAACTGATGTATTCTTTAGTTGATTTATGAGTTAATAATTAGTGAATTAATTAATAATTAATTCACACCACTCATCACTAGTGTATTTTTTAGTTAGACTAAATACAACTAGTTCAACTAAGTTAAACCGAACATAACTCCACCAATTGTCTCATCAACTCCACAAAACTCTGCCACATGAGTTCTAACTGAAGTCAACCATGCAATAGCTCAACAAACCCTTAGGAAAAGCGTATTTCCTTCTGTCAACTGCATGTGCCACGTCCAAGCATCAAACTGAAGTGCTCCAAGAGGATAAGATAAGGTTTATAGTCTAAATATTATTAAGGGTTAATAATATTTGACTGTTCTATTTTTAGCCCGGCAGTCTAAAAATAGAAACCGCCCAATGTCTAAAAATAGAGGTCCATCTATTTTTACCAACTCGACCAATCATCCATAAATAGCCTTCTGCAATTCATAGACCATGATCCATATGTCTAAAAATAGACTTTGCGACAAAAATCACTTGTGTGGGCCCCACCTAGTTTTGGTGATCACTCTCCAACTAGGATTAGGAAATATGTTTTAGGATGCCTCCTTCACTGTTTCTTGTTGCAATCTTCAACACTCCCTCTCAACAAGAAAGGACTGTCTTTGCATGCAACATGCAACTCCATGCATTCGCCCTGCAACCTTCACAAGCGCCATGCAACTCCATGCATCTGCTCTGCAACTCCTCTGAAACTGAATAGGCCCCAAACAACTCAATCAATCTGATGCACCATGCAACTCCATGCATCTATCATCAAAGTCTTCGACTTCTGCTGGTACCAACTGCACATGTCATCAGGAACCACTGCGCTGTTGAACTCTTGCACCCATGCACTTTGCACTTGTTGTCAACTCTGATTTGCGCTCCAGTATCCGACACTGTCACTTTGATCTGCCTGCATCAATCCAACTGATCATGCTACTACTGCGCTGTGGGCACCTCGTAGCCAGGTTCAATTCATGAGATCCACACCATCTCCATGAATCTTTCCCAGAAATCTTCTCTTGGGATTAATCATGCATGTCGCCCCACCTCTCACCTGGTGGTATAGCTACATGCACTCCCTCTGCCCATCTGGCACAAAATTTCTCTGCATGAGTGGTTTCTTCCACTCCATGATCCTCATCTTGTGGCTGCTCCACATCCTAGGTTCACTATTACCTCGCATGAAAAACTGCTCCCTCTCAAGCATCAATTGCATGTCTTTCTTGCACTTCCCAACATTAGAAGCTCCGTAGACATCCCATCTACTTCAAGTCCGTAGAGATTTTTCGCTTGAATCCCAACCTTTCGACTTGTCCTCACAGTCTTTGTGTCGAAGGAAAAATTTTCCTTCACTGAAGACAACTTCATACCCTTTATCCTCTAACATTGCGACTGAGATCAAATTCTTCTTTAAACCTGGAACATGCATTACATCTTGTAAAAGAATGAGTTTACCTGAATCCCTTTGAAAGGTTATGGTACCAATGCCGGTCACATTGTATCATCCATTGTCGCCCAACTCAACATGCAACTGGAGATCTTTCTCCACCAAGTCACTGAAAAGATTCACATCTCCCGTCAAGTGAAAGGAAGCGCCACGATCCAAATACCACCCCGATCCAAATGCACTAGACACCATGCATGCGATCAATGAGAAGTCCAGCTCAAATTGCGAGGCAAGAGCCTCACCAGCTGCAACTCCAGCAGCCTGCTTGTTCTTCTTCTTCTGTGGACAATTTGTGGCGTAATGTCCATGATCGTGACAGTGAAAACACTTCACTTTGGACATGTCACGCTCTTTACCATCCGCACCGATTTGAGAAGCTTGCATTCTTTCGCTTCTTCCTTCTTTTGTGGCAGCCACAGCGCAACTTTCTTCATCGTCTTCATCGATGCCTTCGATCAAGATCCATCCTCGGTACTCCACCTTATCTCCTTTCGCACAAGATCCGACCAAAGTCGCTCCCATCCTCGAGTTCTCCCGACTACGATTGCATCCGTAGGAATGCCAACTCTTCGTAAGACCAAGGAGACAAGCTCGCCCAAGTCCTCATCATCCACACTAACTCCTACACCCAAGCTCATCCCCGAGTGGAAAACTTTGTCAAGTATACCGAATAGTGTCATTCTTCTCCATCTTTATTTTCCCCGAGTTTATCCTTGAGCGCCAACTTCCTCTGGTCGCTCTTGCTTTGGAAAAATTCTTTCAACGCTTTCCACATCAAGTATGGAGAATATTTTCCATGCAGGATGGATAATATGTGATCCTTCACGCCCTCCAACAGAATCCTTCGACACCTTGATGTCTTCTTTTTCCAAGCCTCAACCAAGGCTGCATCGCTAGGCTTCGGAACTTCAACATCTATGAACTCCTTCAGCCCATTGTCATCGAGCACCGCCTCCATCCTATCTCTCCATGAAATATAATTCGAGCGACCTTCAAGAGCATACTCCAATCGCAATCCTTGATAAGACATTTTGACTTCGACACCAAGAAAACACTGCTGCAAATTCGAATTCCACCAAATTTCAAAACTCAACTGCTTCTGGATCTGTGAGAACAAGGTATTTCTAGCACAGAGATCGACTGTAGGGGAATTTACTGGATATATCACCTTTTAGAGAAAGGATGGATCCAGAGGCTACCTGGCCCGCTTACAGACTCTGTCTACCGAAATAAATTGTAATCACTGTAATAGATCCGATGATCAATTTTCTCTCTGATACCATGTAGAAATTTGAATAATAGCCGAATTATTCACCGAGATTATCCTGATTACACACTATTTAAGCTTCATGCATAATACATAACCTCTTCTACAATTGATCATCAATATGCGGAAATAGAAACAGTCACATGCACACATAAATACAATAGTCAAGCACACATATTATAATGATAGAGAACATGTAACAATACATAGCACAAATCTCTCACAGCTCTCAGCACTATCTCAATGCTACACACAAAACTAGTATAGAAAATGAACAAGTCACAGGTTCAAATCTCCTCCACAAGTCTGCCTGCCTCTACTGCGCAATCCAAGTTGATTAATGATGAGATCCAAGTTCGAATCCCACTAGCTCCAACTGTGCAATCCTCATTGGAAATCTCCATCAATGTGTGCAAAATATCATGCACAGCCAATAGTCACAACTGATAGTAGACTCACCGTTTCACCCATTCCCAACAATTTAGTTTGACTTGCCCCACCGAATGTTCCATGCATTGGGTGCTTAATCGATGTATTATTTAGTTGATTTATGAGTTAATAATTAGTGAATTAATTATTAATTAATTCACACCACTTTCACTAGTGTATCAATCAGTTAGACTAGATACAACTAGCTCAACTATGTTTAACTGAGTTAAACTGAACACAACTCCATTAACTCCTCAATCAACTCCACCAAACTCATTCACATGAGTTCTAACTGAAGTCATCATGCAATAGCTCCACTTAGACCCTAGCAATAGCATAATTCCTTATGTCAGCTGCATGTTCCACATCCAGGCATCAAACTCAAGTGCTCCAAGAGGATAAGATAATGTTTATAGTCCAAATATTATTAAGAGCTAATAATATTCGACATATCTATTTTTAGACTGGCGTTCTAAAAATAGATTTCGCCCAGTATGTCTAAAAATAGAATTCCATCTATTTTTACCAACTCGACCAATCATCCATAAATAGCATCCTGCAACTCATAGACCATGATCCATATGTCTAAAAATAGACATAGTCTAAAAATAGACTTTGCGACAAAAATCACTTGTGTGGGCCCCACCTAGTTTTGGTGATCACTTTCGAACTAGGATTAGGAAAGATGTTTCAGGATGCCTCCTTCACTGTTTCTTGTTGCAATCTTCAACAGGTCACCTTATCAAGTTCATTTTCTGCAAAAGTAAATTGTTCATTTTGACATTTTTGCAGGAGTGTCAAGGTGATTATCAGCGGAAAATTGGTAAGGTGAGAGGCCTGCTCCTCATCAAAAGACATTCACAAGCTAAGAGACAGGGATTAGTTTATGTCCAAGGAGAAATCAGGGTTTCTAAGCCTGATTGGGCTAGCAGTGTGCCAGCAAGGTTCAATGCAGCAAAACACATGGAGGAGGCACCCCAAATGAACCAAACATGGAAGATGTTTCTTAGAAATTATAAATGAAAAGGGGAAAAAGGTGAGGTGAAATGGACAAAAATGAATGAACTTGAAAGGGCTATAGAGAACTTAGAAGACAACACTAACGATTCTTCTCTAACAGCCCAAAAACCTAAGGTTTTGGAAAGATAGTCAAGGGAGATGAAACGAAGATGATAGGCCTCCATGATGAAAAAGGAAAGAAGGTTTGAAGAGACTATTATAGGTGACTTCCAAATTCTGCCAAGGTAAAGTACCTCACTGCCTCAGAAGAAAGAAAATGAAAAGAGTATCAGTGAAAGGAAGGTCAAGCTCCCATTTTTTAGTCATTTACACTCAATGATCGAAGGGATAAAAGCATAGGGTTGAACTCCAAGATGGAAAACCAAACTGATTATAAGGTTGCTGTTGTGTGACTAGATATGTCAAATTTCAAGAATGTCAGAAAGGGCTAAATCAACATGTCATGGCACCTGCAAAAATTAGAAGAGGCCAAAGAGAAGGCAATTTTTGGTTTTCTGCTATGTCAAAATGAGTTAAACGGACCCTCAGGCTAAAGAAAGACCATTTCATTTCTCCAAAAAGTTGCCACCAAGAGAAAAAGAGCCACTTAAAAGTTTTCAAGTCTCCTGCAAAACAAATGTCAAAAAGTTAGTGAAAGACAAAAGGCTCAAGACACATTAGCAAAGTGGGTTTTTCCTAAATTCAAGTTATCTTCCTAGGCTATAAAGGGAATTTTCACCCTTCACTCAACTCATTATGCACATATAAAGACAACCATAACCTTCAAGGAGAAAAATCTACATTTTTAGTCAAATTTGGGTGAGTTTGCACGGCGCTGCACGTTCTTGCAGGTGCTATGCATTCAACGCCCGACGCTGTGCATTCGAGAGACTTCACAGTGTAAATTTACGCTGCGTTGCGTGTTCAGACGGGCACTACCCGTTCACCCCAGGAGAACCCAATAGGCAGAAAACTTGCCGACGTTGCACGTAGGGAGAGTCCGACAGCCAAAAAGATGTTCAAGCGTTGCGCCCAGGAGACCCGATAGGCCTGAACACATTCAGGCGCTACGCTTAGGAGGCCCAACACCCAGGAACGCGTGCAGGCACTGCGCGTAGGGAAGAAGTGACCCAATAGTGCGTGCAGGCACTGCGCCTTCACTAGAAACCCTCCTCCGCTTGAAAATTGTCAAAAAAGCCACAAAAGGACACCTCCAAGCTGCATCCAAGAAACTGCAAAGACACCAAAAGTTGGTAGGTGGATGTTTTTTCTTCTCCTCCAAGTGAATTTCATGATTTTATGATTAATGGAATTGACCAAACTCTAAGTCCTCATGACAAAAATCCCGTTTTGACCTCTAAACAAGAATTTAATCAGTCAAGGAAGGTGTGAATTAGGGTAATTACAATAAGTTGGAGTTTACCTTTCATCAAAGCTTGAGGGGGATCAATAAAAAACACACACCTCCATCTTACACACTCACAAAAAACTGCCTTTCACCATCATTTCATTTCACTCCTCCTACCAAGTTTCACAAGCAGGCCTAAGGTTGTTTAAAGACAACAGTGATCAAATGTCAGGAGAAGAAGGGAGTGTTAGCAGTGAAGGAGGCCAAGTGGCTATGAGGCAGAAGCACAAAGGTGGGAAGGTGAATAGGTTTCAACCCAAAGACACTTTGGATCTTAAATCCTCTCCTATGATCATCACATGTTTTCAAAATGTAGGGTGTTTCCAGTTTCGTGAAAAGGTCCAACAAGTGCAAAGTCACCCTCAGCTCACTAGGTTGTTTATCCTCAACCTACAAAATAAACAAGTAAATCTTGTAGGGTTATATTTTGAGCTATCATCAGATGCAATTTCCCATGCTACAAGCATACCCGATGTTGGTGAAAAGTGGTTCAAAAGAGAAAAGTTGGACATGAGCTGCTATGAGCCATTTCTCAAACCTAGGTACAAAGAAGGCTGCAAACCTATTTTCCCTTTTTCACATCTACTGGAGAGGTATGAACCCTTAATGAGGGTCATCATGAAATATTTTACATGTGATGGGAGATACTCTAGGCTCTACTCCTACCATATCAAATTACTCATGCATTTAACTAGGGTTAAAATGCTTCATTTACCCTACTACTTGTATAGGAGTATCGACAAGATGTCTTCTGTTGTCCGAAGGAGAAATTATTCCCAGCAAATGCAGAGTTTGTTCCACCACTCCTTGATCAAGATGATTGTGCTACATCAGTTGGAGCAAAAAGGCATACCATGGGAGGCGTTTATTACTCATGAGGTTTTCACAAACCCATAGCCCCATCTTCATCCAAATCTACTCTCATCATCTCATCCTCCTCCCCCCACTCCTCCATCACCTCCTACTGACCATGCCTCATCACGTACACAAGTATCCTCTCCTCAAGAAAGCCTACCTTCCTCATCCTCTCCCAATGCATCAGATCAAGAAGGGAATGGAAGTGAACAAGCTAATGACCATGAAGATGATGGTGACAATGAATCGAACCAAAATGAAGATGAGGGTGATGGTGAGTCAAACCAAAAGGAAGCTCAAAACATGGAAACAGAGGGAGATGACAACAATGAAGAAAATGAGGAAGCTGATAGTGGAAATGGATTAAGCAGTGATGAAGAAGAGGTCAATAATGAAGCAGAAGACATGGAGGTAGATGATAATGAAGAAGAGGAAAGTGACAAAGAAACAAAGGATGATCCTAAGGATAGCAGTGAGACTAAGAGCCATAATGACAGTCAAAACAGTGAGGGTCATAGTCATGATAGATATGAGGGAAAAGATGAAGAGAGCAGCCAAGATGAAGATGATAACCATGAAGAAAATGAAGAGGCTGAAGACAACATAGACACAAATGAAGCAAGCATAAATGAAGAAAAAAATAGTCATGACAATCATGACAACAGTCATGACAGTCATGAAAACAATGAACCCCGTAGTGATAATGATGATACTAGGGACAACATAAAAAATCAGAGCCACGATGACAGTAAAAACATTGAGATTCCTAGTGGTAATAGGGGTAGTGATGATGTTGGAAACAAAGAGGACAGTGATGAAGCAAAGAACATGGTGACTGATGGAAATAATGATGAAAATGAAGAGTTTGATGATAGCAGCAAGGATCACATCCATGAGACTCCTAGCAATGATTATGAAAAAGATGAAGGCAGTACAAAGGATAGTGCACAAATTAGTGAAGAGGCCAACAATGAGGCTGATGTTGAAGGTAATGAGGTAAGCAACAATCAAGGTAATGAGGAGGAAGACATGGAAACAAATGATGGCAGCCATGATCAAGACACTAAAATGATCACAATAAAACCTCTTCCATTGACATATCAAAGAGGATAAAGGCTTTTGTTTTCTGCCTCTAAAAGGCAAGGGACCATGCCATCCACCTCAGCTAAAAAGCTTGACAAAGGCAAACAAAAGATCAAAGAAGAAGAAGAAGATGAGCATGAGTTTGAGAGAGAGATTGAAATAATTCATATTGACAGTGACGAGGAAAATGAAGCAAGGATCTCAAACTTTCTCCTCTAGAACAAAGATGCCCAAAATGAAGACCTCCAAGCAAATCTAGATAGGGCCAAGAGTGTGAATGATGTCCTTGAGATGGAGAATAGGCAGCTAGGGGCACAATTTTCCATTTATGAGGCTAGAGAAATCAGAGCCTGGAAAGAAGCTCAAAGGGCACAGGTAAAGCTAGAGGAATTCATGGGCACCTATGAGGAAAGTGAAGATGAAGAAGGACCGTCCAGAAGAATACCAAGAACCATGGGTTTAAAGAAGGCCTTGGCAAGACAAAGAGAGCAAGAGTCCACCTTAGCAGAGCAGCTCCCTCTAAGTGAGTTGCTTACCATAGAGATAGAATATGATTGGGAGCCTTGGCTAGAAAGAGAAAACACACACTTGGAGGCCAAATTCGAAAAGGCAAATAGATATTTTGACCTCCAAAGGAAGATGACCAAGCACTATGCATTGCAAAATCAAATTGCAAGGGCCAAGCTCAAAGGAGCCCTTGCTAAAATAAAATCACTCAAGGAGGAAAAAGACCAAGAAAACTTTGGAATCTTGGCTGAAGCTTCTCTACAGGCCTCTCAAACCCCATAAGGAGGATATCCACCAATTTTGGGAAATTTTTGACAATTTTTGGTTTTTTGCAAATTTTTGAGGCTTGTAGGCGCAACACCCTTGGCACTACGATTTAACCTCATGAATCCTCAGGAGGAAAGATTTGAATTTTTGGAATCCTCAGCTCAATTACAACATGCTCACCAAATTTCAGAGCATTTGGAGCATTTTTTTTCCCTCAAAAGGCTAAAAAACACCTCATTTTTCACCTTTTTGCCTTATTTTTAGGCCTGGCACTGCACCTAGAGCAGCTTTGGTAAATTTAATTTTTGAAAAGGTTAATGGAGCACAATTAGAAAAAAAAGGGTAGTTTTTTAAAGTAGACTCAATAGGTTTTCCAACGAGCCATCACGAAGCAAGTTCCGACACCGGGAAGGGCATCAAAACTTGCCTGCAATTGGACCCAATTTTTCCCATGCAGGCGCTACGTGTTCACACCTCTGTGCTGCGTTTTTGGCCAAAAATTCAACAAAACACACTGATTTATGGAAAAATGATATTTTAGTGTTTTTTGGGGCAAATCACTCCAAAGTTAGGCACTAAGAGTTATATTTGCATTTATTTCATGAGATATTTTGTGTCTTGGGCCTTGCATGGTCTCTTAGACATAAATGACATTTATGGATGTTTTTGGCATTTTCAAACCCTAGTTAGGGTTTTTGCCCTCCTTTGCTAGATAAATAGAGCATGAGGGCCTTATTGTAAAATGTTGGCATTTTATGACTCTTGGGAGAAATACATAGTTTTTTTTGGAGATTGAAGATAAATTGGTGTTGTGGAATTTGTGGATGGTTTGTTTTGATTGATGATGGAGAAGGCTTGCTTGCAGGATCCCTGAGCTTGGTTAATAGTGATGTGATTATATTCAATTATTTTTTTCTTATGTATCATTGTGTTTCATCCTTCTATATTGCAGTAGAAAAAAGGTTTTAGACTAAGCAATGTTTTTCAAAGGCACCTTAGCTCTGTTTGTTCTTCACTTCCTCTATGTTTTCCTCTGCTAGGTCAGTTTAGAGAATTCTTAGTTGCTCTCTAGGCTCACCCAAGATTGTTTATCTTATGAATGATTTAATACAGTAGATATCAAATATGTTTTTATGGTTTGCCTTTCTTGTTTGATGTCACTAAAACATTGTTCTTAAGATCTTTCTTTGAAGTACCACTAATTAGGTTTTTCCAAAGAGGCTATGTTTCGATCATACCCTTTGTCCATTCTTGAAAGGTTGTTTTGGAGATATTTATGGCTATGATCAATGATGTTTAGGAGTTCCCTCTTCTTGATTAAAGTTATATGTTTATCTTAAATGTTTTCTAACCTTGAAGGTGAAATCACTGGAAGTTAAATAAGTTTCTTGCCTTCTATATTTCATTGGATTGTTTGTATTAAATGCTTATTTGCTTGAGTTTAATCAAAGAGTTATTGGTGTGCCCTATATTATTATTACTTCTTTATGCTAAATAGTGTTGAAGGCCCTTCTTGTTAAATTATTTTACAAAGGATTCTTAATTTCCCTTTTCCCTACTTTGTTCACAAACTTGATGTTCATTTCATTTCACACAAACCTTGAAAATCCAATTGACCATGTTAGATTTGCCCTGTGATGCACCCTGATTCATTGTCGAAACTTTCCATTACTTTTATAGAGTCCATAGCCCAATGAATTGAATATTTCCTCACTCCATATATTCTACTTGATCATCTACTCAACCAAAACAAACAAACAAACCCTAAACTTAACAACTAGCCTAAAATCAAACACTAAAAGCAAACAAGTTCACATCCTTTGCACAAAATAGAGAGAACCCTCTCTGAGTCCAGGAAAGCTAGGTCCTAGGACTCCAAAGACTGGTGTAATGTTACCGCTGTTCATTTGTTCTCACCAATCTAACAAATTACGGGGACCTAACAACTGGAAATTGGATTGTTTGGAAAAAATGAATTGTTTGTGTTTGTCATGTCGATTTCCATTTATTATGAAAGTCTGAATGCTTCAATGGGAATGTTTTGGGTTCTTTCATATGTCCTGGATATGGTAAATGCCTATAATGTATATGAGTCTTTTTGCCTCTAGTTTTATTTGCTTTGGAAAGTTATGGGCAGACCTGTGGATATGGGTTTAGTTCAAGCCCAAATTTCAAAGCCCCAGTTGGTTGAATTCAAAGGGCTCATTGCTAATTATCAGAATTCGCTCAATACTTCTGGAAAATTCTGGTTCTTGGAACACCAGAGGAAAGAATAATGAGATGAAGGAGAGGCTATATGTCGACAGAGGCATATAATTTTTTAAATTTTTTATCAGAGAAAATTTAATGGTTTTTTTTTTATGCTTGAACATTACATGTCTACCTAATCTACTATTCGCTTCGACTGCTGCATTGTGGGTCTTGCCTCTAGTGCGGGTTAGAGTGGTCTTACAACTGTTGGGTGGTCCAGTAAAATCCAACATGGTGAAGGCAACTCCAGGTAGTGGAAAACAAGGGCGTGGAGTCTGTGACAAAAATTAGTTGAGGGATAAGGGTAAAGAGCAACAAGCATCATCCAAAAAGCCCCCGTGCCAGAGAGGCCATAAAAATGACACTGAGAACAGGCAAAATACCTTTCATGCTTATAGTGTAGGCTTGCGAGCACATGTGAAGAACTTGATTTCATCTTGGGAGATATAACTAAATTTAAAGGCAACAGAAGAGGTTCAGGTCCAGGACTGGACAATGTTGGTCTTTGACCTTGGGCATACTCGAGGCCAACTTACACTCTTCAAAGAGTCGTTGCATCTTTATTGGTTCATGAAATGTATAATGGTGAAAACCATAACGAATACGCTTGCAGAAGTGGGTAATTCGAAGCCTAATCCAAGCCTCACTGACATCGAAAAAGAAATTCAACTGCTTCAGCTCCAGTTGCATGACTAGAATATCCACTTTGGCCGCATTGAATGATAACTTGAGGGCTCGTCTCAAACTGAAATGCCAGGGTTAAGTGTCAAAGACCCTGCTTCGGTAGAATCGTCTAATGATTAGCTACTGGATAGATAAATTTAGGTTTTATTATGATGAAATTGTGATATAGCATTTAATTTTGTAGTCTTAAGTTTAGATGGTTTACAAAATTTATGGCCTATAGGGCTTGGATGGAAAAACTCAAACTTTTAAAGTTCTGGATGAATTATAATGTTGTTCGGTGGCCAACGAACCTGGTTTCCTTCGGGAAGGTTGAGGCCATTAAACATCTTCTATGATTGTAACATGCTGTTTCGGGGAAAATCACCCTAGAGGTTTGTTGGGTCTAAACCTCCACAGAGCAGGGCATGATATTTAGAAGGAATCACACACAACCATACTTGGATGCAAAAAAATAGTTAACAACGATAGCAGAACTCACCCGAAGTCCTACGTTCGATGTATATCCCGCAGGGTCCAAACCCCCAGCAACTCTCCTTCCTCCTTCAACCTGGAAAACAAGAAAGAACGTGCACGGAAACCTAGTTGTACAACATATAATTCTCCTAAATGTTAGTGCAATCCATGTGAAACATTATATAAGCCATAATAAATGCTTAAATGATAATCTTTTCACACATATAGATAAACATTAACACACGAGTTCAGGAACAAGATGGTTCTTCATTATCACGAACAACATGTACAGTAGTAAAAGTGGAGAGATCACCTGAATCCTTCCACGATCTTCGAGCAGACCGTCGTCCGGATTCGTCCCGCCCTTGCCTCGCTAAGATTCTTCCAAGACTTGTGCACTCAAGATGGCATATAAATGGATGAACATCTCCAGGAAACAAGAGTTTTCTGATATAAATCTGGGAAAGTGCAGGAGGTACGGGGAATCAGACTTGAACTGGGATTCCAACAAAGTATAATGTCTATAAAATTTCTCTCTCTCTTAGGACATGCACATGAGGGGCTCTTATACTCCCTCAAAGTAGTTTCAATCAGTTGGAAACAGTTGGCCATGTGCTGGGGTGGTTGAACTACCAGAGTAACCATCAACCCAGCCCGAAAATAAGGATTTTTTATATATATTTTTAATGATTTTAATGGCATACACGGAAAAGTACATGTGGACTCGCGTATACATGCGGAAAAGTCTGGGCATATCCGCGTATGGGGATTTTAACACTGTTTTTTAGTGAATTTTGTTCAAGTCTGTAGGAATGGGTGCCCAAAGCCATAAAAGAAATCATGAATCATATGAAGGTGAAAAATGATGCTATAACAGATGCCCCCTAATATATGAGGTCATAAGGGGTACATGATGGCCGAAATGTATTATGCACATAGAAAGAACTTCGCAAGGACAAGATAGGACTTCACCAGATTTTAGCCTTCCAAAAAACCAATTAAAGAAAACAGAGAGTCAACTCATGCTGAGGTGAGCATACCCATGCTCAGTCAAAAATACATCATATGGAAAGTACTGAATAGATCCAACATGTATACAAGTATAGCTGAACTGAAAGTACACAATGAATCATCTGAGCATGGCCCGGAAGTATAAGTCTGAATCAATGTCCAAGTATCACATATAGAAAGTTGATCAATGATGCTGCAACTGGATGTCTGATCATATAAGTAACTAAATCTCCAAGTACCAAATCACAAAGGGTAGATCTCATGGTACAATCACGCAACTCGGGAGCCAACATATAAGATGCTGCGGTACAGAACTGCAACATATAAGGGTGGACGACATCACTGGCAGAAACTGAATGGACTGTCAAAAGTGAACCGAAAAATGCTGATGCAACCCGAGGTCTTCACCGATCACTATGGAACAATTCTACACAATGGGAATAAATGAGCTGAAGTCGACCATGTGAGAAATCGTTGGATTACCGGTCAATGATGAATACCGTTAACCAACGTGAGACAACCCACCAATAAGGAAAATGAGTGTCAAGGTGCCCCAATACAATCTAAGAAGTGCGAATGAATGAGTTGAAGTTGAACACTTGAAAGAATCTACCAATCAGGAGGCAATGATGAATCCCCACTGTCGATAGCGAAGAGTCTGCCACTGATGACTGCAAACCCTAAGGTACTGACAAAAAGACTCTAGACCTTATTCCCAGAGCAATGAGTCGGAGTCGATGGGAAAAGATCTGTTGGAAGGAAGGCATTAAGGCATCCCACATCAGTCCAGCACGAGTGTAACCTGCAGGCCAAGATTTGGAAGGAATCGGACGAAGTAGAGTGATGGAACCAAAACCGAAGTACGTTTCCGACGTGCACAAGATGAAGCTAGCGCATGGAAGAAACCCTCTGAACCAACCAATAATGAAAGCTGACACAGAGGCGAGAAATCCACCGATAGGGTCAAATGGAAATCAAGGTACTGCACGAATCCCAAGTGTGATAATGTGTGCTGACGTCGAACACAGGGGAAACCACTCAGTCAAAGACCCATGATGATGATCAAATGCTGAGCACAAGGTCACCTATCAATGATGGAAATAGGGCCAGGGTGCGGCTCTAGGTTTGCTCTCAGAGCAATGTGTCGTAGTCGATAAGAGACAAACCCACCGGCAAGAAGTCAATGGGGACCTTCTCAAACCAGCACGAGCAGAAGACCAAAACATCTGATGTGATAGAACAAGATACTGACAAAACCGGGAAGGCCGACTGAATAATGAGTCAAGAGACACTGCAGAATGGCCGACTCTGGTTAGACTTCCCTTGAACAAAAGCACGACTCATGATGACCATGGTAGTAAAAAGTGACACTGTATAAGTCTGTTATGCAGGAGGCAGAACAAACTCTCCATATGATTGGAAGAGATAACCAACCGGGGGAGAACTGACAAGTGAAACAAGATAAAGGCTGAACCTAGGTCAAAACTAAAAACCATCCCAAATGTATGAAATATATATAAGTATATGTGCTTTGTTCAAGGGCGACAAACTGACTCTGTACTGCCATCAAAACAACGAAGATACATCCCGTTCCCGCTCTTTTTGTTATATTTGATTTTTTTGTCTTTTTCATATAATAAGCCTGAAAAAGAATAAAAGAATGCTATGGTACAATGGATAGAATGAGTATCAATAATCAGATGCACTAGTTCCTGGGATTGGAACAATCCTATGCTCAATGCAAGGTGGCGGAAACTGGTAAGCGATACTCGGAGGAATGTTCCATCCATGGGTAAAAGGTGTCAAGTCGTGATAGCTAAGTGCATGCAATGGTTAACTTGTACAGAGAGTCAAGGTCAAAAGTTGGCTTAAACATCGAGTCCAAATGAAGCCGGCTAAAGGCCAGGATAAACAAGTAGCCAATATGCAATGTAGTAATACAACTTAATGACACCAGGGAGCCTCTAGGGTAATAGCCAGAAAAATGATAGTGAGGAAGAAGAAGAATGAAGCTTCAAAACATAAGTCATGGCGGGACTAAAGATGACTCCCGAGCCTACATAAAATGCAGCATGGGCAACAAGTGATAGCGAGGAACTAACTAGGAAGCCCATGTAAAGGAAGGCTCTACCACCAAGTCATGATTAAAAAATCGGCGAGTGAAATGGGTGTAATACTCATGACCTGATGGGATCAACCCTATGGCAAGTGATCAGAATGGAGGCTAGTATGCAATGCAATGGAAAGTGAATTCCCTAACCTATATGCTAGTGAAGATCATATACCTGCCATGACGGGTCAACAATCATGGATCAAAATCCGGAAAAAATCTCAAAAATCGTCAAAATGGACCTGAAAACATACCAAACTGGGCACTTCCAAGCATCCGGGTTATGCAGCTTAAGATAGATTGAAAAAATAAGCATAACAAATTTTTGCGAAAATTTCCAACTTTTTGGGCATAAATAGACAAATTACCTCATATTTGGTTCATTATTACATTGCTGATTTGGAAAAAAGTGCTCTGGAGCAAAAACTTCTTTCATCAAAACAGGAGAAACCGACCGTCGAATTCCACCGAATTTCTCAGGTTAGCTCTTAATTCATCCTGCTATTCATTTTGTCCGTTCATAAATTAAAATTTAGGAATTTTTCACCATAGAATCTCTTGCTAAAATCACGGGTTTGCGCATACGCGGGTTTGTAATGACCAAGTCACGTATACACGCGACTGTGCACAAATGAAGTCGCGTATGCGCAACCCAAAAATCAAGAATGCGTAGCTAATGAATGGATTTTTGAAATTTTACAGGATGACCATCTCATGGAGAGAGCGCAAACACAGTGCAATTGATCAAGAAGTCATGCAGGACCAAGCATCACTAAATATTCTTCGGAATTGCGGATTGCTCAAGTCTTTTAAAATGCCAAATATGAAGAGCAATGTTCGGTTGCTCGAAATGCTTGTGAACTATTGGGAACCGGAAGAGGATTGCTTTATGATAGATCAGATGCCTGTACGCATTGAAGTGGAAGACATATATTTTATCACTGGACTCTCCCGGAGGGGGGAGCCAGTAGACTTGCATGGTAAGCCTTTGGGAGGGCTCACCGTGGAAGATTATGTCCACGTGTACTGCGTACAGGGTTCCAAGAAAGTTGGAACTCAAATTGCAATCAAATATTTAAGGGATTTGCACATGAAAATCCTCCTTTTCACCATTGGCAGAGTGGCAGGATCTGCCTCCCTACACCAGGCATCCAGGACACAAATGAGCATAGCAGTGGAATGCTTAACTCATGTATATGATTGGTGCACAACCCTACTGATGAACATGCAGCAACAATTGACCTCTATCCGCCAAACAAAGACAAAACACTTTGGATACGGTACAATTTTGATGACATTCTTCTTTGAGAAGATTCCAGCACTAAGACCCAGAGTGATCTCTACCATCAGCAGCCCGAGAGACCCAAGAATTGCCTGCTGGGAAGACATGATGAAGAGATTGGGGGGAAGTGAGGTTCCCCGGACCACTTGGGATGATGATTTCTTCCAATGGTGGAGAGAACAAATCATCGCGGTGGACGACTATCCCTATGCCGGGATGGACTTTCGTGGTGATCCAGATCTTGTCCTTCCACCAGGCACAGCATGGGGTACAGTCGGTAAGTTTACAATTTTGACTTATATAATTTTTTTTGGATTTTTTCAATATGTATGAAAAAATGTGAAAAACAAACATGTTTTTGATTGGATTCATAATGACTTTAAAAATGATCATGATACAGATATTGGACCAGTTCGACCTGAGGGTTTCCCACGACACAAGTGTCGCCGAGGCGAAGCGGATACAGTGGATTCAGACATGACCCTCCAGGATGTACAAAGGAACTTGGAGGGATTAACCCACCAAGTACCTATGGCTGCAGTGGAAGATCTGCCTGAAGCCATCCAGAGGCAGGTGGTAGGAGTACCCCGCGACTGGGTACGGTTATTCCGCCGAGTTGCCACCGCGATTGTGTTCTATAAGAACACCACTTCTGGGCAGGGACCTCAGTAGTAGATAGATATGATGTATTAGATGACTGTATATTTTTTTTTGAGATTGTTCATGATCAAGCCTAAGCCCAAGTTTTTGTATGACCTATGGATCCAGATTTTTGTATAGTTTTGAACACTCTGATGATATATACACAGCGATATTTGATGTGATGTGACAAATGTATCAAAATGTATGATGTTTTTGATTAAGTTTTATTGTATGGAATGATTAATGTGCCAATCAATTGCTTGATTAGCTAATGAGTCTGCCAACCAATTGTCAGCTCGAGGAATATGAATGAACATTAAAAATTGAAATGATCTTTGTAACAAACGTACCCTCAAGAACAACCGGAGTAAAAATGGATCTCGAACCCGATAATTATTGTTCAACTGCGACACCACCAGCTGAGAGTCCAAGAAAACTATCAACGAATCAACACCCAAAGATATTGCCTCCGAGAGTAGATAAACAACTGCAGTGTATTCTTCTATATTATTGGAAGCAGGACCAATGGAGACCCCTCTTGATACTAACAGTTGACCGGATGGATAATGAAGCACCCAAGCCGCGGAAGCTAAGTTTCGGGTGTGTCTACTAGCACCATCGGCGAAACCAAAATGACTCATGACATCCGACACAACCTGCCAAAGCAGATCAAAAACATCACCATCGCATCAAAGATTGAAAATCAACCAGATATGTGCAAAGCAAAAACTACTATATACAAAAGCAACATGCCAGGCCGAAGCCTAGGCATAATACTTCTTCAAATAGAGCCCATTTCTAGGCTTCGGCAACTCGTTCCCTTCAAAATCAACCAAGGTATATGCTCCTTTTTTAAGGACTTTTTTAACGATAAAGGGGCCATACGACATAGATTTAAATTTTCCTGCCCCCAGGGCATATTTTTCTTAGGCATAGACCAAAACAAGGTCACCTTCCGAAAAAACCCTAGGCTTGACCGCCTTATCGTACTGAACTTTAACTCGGTTTTTATGCGCTTCATTCATCGTGGCGGCATCCCGACGCTGCTCATCGAGATGTTCCAGATGAAGGAGCCATTCTTCAAGACTAGAAGTGTCAGGAAGAAGTTCAACAGCTAATTTAAGAGAAGGAATCTTGCATTCAATGGGAAATACGGATTCCAACCCATGCACTAGCTGAAACGGAGTAAAGCCAATTGCAGTTTTCACTGACGTCCTGTATGCCCAAAGTGCAGGATATAGCATAATATTCCAGTTGGATCTAGCTTTATCAATTGTCCTTTGAAGAATTTTCTTCAAGGATTTATTCACGGCTTCCACTTGGCCATTGGCTTGAGGATAATATGGAGATGAATGCTCCTGCCGGAAACCCAATTTTAGAGCCAACTCAGCCATCATGCTATTCTGAAAATGACTGCCATGATCAGTGACAATCTCTCTAGGAATACCAAAACGAGCAATAACCTGGTTGAAAAGAAAAAGAGCTGTAGTCTCACCATCATTCCCAAAAGTAGGCATAGCCTCGACCCACTTCGTAAAGTAGTCTACTGCTACAATAATGTACTTATGACCTTTAGCCGAAGGCGGGTTACAAGTAGTATAATCAATACCCCACTTTGTAAAGGGACCGACAGTAATGACTGGAAAAAGCGGAGCTGGATGAGCGCGCATTTTTCGAGTATAAACTTGACACGGATGACACTTTTTGACCGACTCCATACAATATTTGAAATCGAAGGCCAAAAGTACCCAGCACGCAAGATCTTTTGGGCTGTAGCAAGCCCAGATAAATGACCACCACAAGCCCCACTGTGGCAATCATTTAGCACAACCTCAACTTCTTCAAGAGTTAAGCAACGTCTTAGGATTGAATTAACCCCTCGACGGTATAAAGCATCACCAATGATCAAGTAATTCTTAGCCAAGTGACGCAACTTACGGCGCTCATCTTTCGAAAAAGTAGAGGGAAACTTCGCAGTCTGAAGATACACAATGATATCTCCATACCAAGGATCCTGTGGAGAGATAAGAAACAAATGTTCATCCGGGAAGGATTCATCATAGACTATCTCTTCCCCACAGGGCAACTCGAAGATCAATTCCGCGAAAACCAATGATTTCTTGGACTTGGCAGACATAAACTCAAGATCAAATTCCTGCAAAATCACAATCCATCTATTGTATTTGCCCCCAATCACTCGCCTACTGAGGACAAACTGAAATGGATTGGTTGCTGCCAAAACATAAGTTTTTCGTAGAATAATGTAATGCCGAAGTCGCTGCACAACATGAACAGCTGCCAAAGCTAACTTTTCTATCGGAGTATACCGGAGTTCAGGTCCTACCAAACCTCGACTAAGGTAGTAAATAACATGCTCTGCAAGAGCATCATCCTCCTGAACCAGAAAGATACCAATAGTAGATTCTTCTACTGCTAGATACAAAAGGAAATCCCTGCTATAATCAGGTGGACTCAATAAAGGAGCAGAGGTCAATGCTTTTTTCAAAGCATCGAATGAGCGTTGAGCGAAGTCATCCCAAAGAAATGGAACTCCCTTCTTCAACAATCTCATAAATCCCTTGGTAACTTCAACATAATTTACGATAAACCTCTGAAGAAAATTAGACTTTCCTTGTAGACTTTGAAGTTGACGGACAGAGGACGGGGGAGGCAACCGAAGTATTGCCTCAACCTTGAAGGGATCTATCCTAATCCCTTCTCTAGACATAATGAATCCCAATAACCGACCAGATGTAGCCGCGAAAACGCACTTGTTTGGATTCAACCTAATCTTATAGAAATGACACCGTTCAAATATTTGATGGAGGTGAGCAGGATGATCCATCCTCTTTTGAGAATGGGCAACTAAATCATCCAAATACGCCTCGATAATCTTTTTGATGTCGTGAAAGGCATATGACATGGCCCACTGAAACGTAGCCCCAACATTTTTAAGACCAAAAGGCATCTTCTTGTATGCAAAAGTACCCCAGGGACAAATAAAAGCAGTCTTATGCTGATCTTTAGGACGGATAGTAATCTGATTATATCCGGAGAAACCGTCCATGAAGGAGAAGATCTCATTACCAGCACACTCGTCAATGATCTGATCGATAAATGGTGTGGGGTAATTATCTTTAGGACATGCTTTATTTAGGTCTCTGAAATCGATGCATACTCGAATCGTTCCTTACTTTTTATCTACCAGAATAGGGTTTGAAATCCATTCAGTCAAAGGAACAGGGAAAATGAATCCCGCCTTAAGCAGCTTCTCAACCTCAGCTTTGATAGCTGCTGCCTTCCTAGGATTGACCGGACGAAGTTTTTGCCTTACAGGCTTAGCGTTTTCATAAGTCTTGATCTCATGCTGGACAATAGATGGATCTATACCAGGCATTTCCTCATAAGACCAAGCGAATACATCCCTATACTCTTTAAAGAGCTCGGTGTAAATCTGAATCTCTTCACGGGAACATTCAACTCCGATGAAGACATTCTCAATGATATTGGGATCCCTGGAAATGTTCATCGGGATAGTAGGAGAAATCACAACCATGTTCCCTTCAGCATAAACCTGTGTTGGTGCTAAAGGGTTCAGGACTGGGCGAACAGGACCAAGAGATGGAGGACTTGGAAAACTTGTTTCAACTTCGCTCAAATCAGGTAAAATGTAAGACCGATGATGCAAATCATCCCACGGTCTATCTATACCAGTCATAGCTTCCAGGATGGCCTCTTCAGATGGAAGAGTGGTATCAAGGCAATCATGGGCAGAAGAAGAACTAAGTGCCCAAGCCAGAGCCACATCTCCATCCAACTCTTCCGGTGAGAGAGGAGCTGGGATGGATTCTGCAGAGTCGACAATAGACTGATAAGCAATCTTAGCTGCAGACATTGGCAATGCCATTCAAACCACTTGACCTTCCGCTAATGTGGCAGTAGGGGAAGGTAAGGTCCAAGGGTCCGAAAAATAATGAGTTCTGAAGAACTCTCTTTGAAGAGGAGCCTTGGAGGATGAAATTGCATTAATATGAACTGTAGGAGGAGGAATATCAAAAGTACCCATCAAGGAAGAATACATTCCAACTCCTAAATTCTCAACAGGTGCCTTGGTATTATCCAACTTGGGAACAAATGAGTCAGTGGACGCATTCAGGTCTACAGGAGGACAGTCCAGTTGATCCACTGTAACAATCCTCCCTTCATGAGGGAAAGAAATAATGCGAAATAATGAGGACGCAATGGAATCCATTTCATAAATCCAGTTTCTCCCCAACAGAAGGTTGTAGTCCAAGCTTGCATCCACTACCTCAACCTCTATATTCATAGTTTTTCCCCCAACACAGATAGGCAAAGCTGGGACAATACCATGTGGTCTGTGAGAATGACCATCAAACGCAGTTAGAAGAGTGGTAGATGGAACAACTTTGGGAGATCCAATCGTCTTCCAACATGTGAGAGACATCACGCACGTGGAAGCACCCTCATCAACAACCGTTCGAAAGAGATTGCACTTCCGGTACGATGATTTAATATGAAAAGCCATATGATGGGGTAGTCTCTTCTTAAAATTAGTCATATCAAATGTAATCAGAAGATAAATTTTCAGATCAATAGCCCCAATGAAAGTGAGAAAAGCACTGCACTGAGTTGGACAAGACTGGAGCACCTCTAAAGCCGACATGGCACAAGGACTCTGCGCCAGATCTTCCACAATAGAGTAGTTCTGGGCAACCCTAGCATTTGGATTAATCATCGTCCGCTTGGTAGATGCTTTGGGCATCCGAGGTATAGGCTCAACAGTAGGCCTTGTAATGTGAAGCGACTCAGTAGCATCAGGAGCATCCTTAGCTTTTGAAGACTCTTCTCCGCCATAATCACGGGATATCGTAGCGACATCCACGTGAGCACTCATCATGAATATGTTTGATGGAATTTCCCCTTCCTGGGTGCCCCCAGAGGAAGCCCCAGGATTTTGATTCACGCCAACAACTAGTTGTTGCCCTTGGGGAAAAGGGTTTTTTAACACAGCCCGGGAACTAGAAGAACCCTGCTGAGCTAACAGGCACTGCACATCCTGAATTTTAGGGCAAAGGTGTGTAAGATGGTCTCCAGCACACAGCTTGCATGGAAACTTCACTTTATTTTTCTCCTTTGGACCCTCACCAACATGCTCGTTGGTTTTATTTGCATTACCCTTCCCATTATTACCCTTTTTCTTATTATTTCGTCCTTTCTTCTTCCTTCGGATTGTTGATTTCCTTTGGGATCAGAAGCTTGGACAACATTTATGGACAAAGATTGGGAAGGTGATGACTCAGCAGACACAGCCTAACTAGAAGGAGCAGATTGCAAAGACAACTGCTGCAATTGAGTAAGCAGGCTGGCTGCACCTCTATTGATCGATCCAATCAGTCCGTCACCATGAGGACCAGGCTTAGTTTTGGATAAATCTAATTTGAAGCGAGGAGCATTGGGCAAATACTTATGGAGGACCCCAGACTGAGAATATATCAGTTCCAACTGCTGGGCCCTAAAAATGGCCTACTCCTCGGAAAATACCCCTAAGAGGGATACATCCTTCGAAATATTTGACTGCAGAGATTTCAGAAACCATTCCAAAAGGAATTCACCCGGAATATGAGCTTTAATAAGCCTCTTCCTTCTCCGCCATTCCTGAATATGATCAGAAATGTGGGTTGCGTCGTCCTGTTTAAAATTATCTAGGAGTTCAGTCCCGACATCATATCGGACAGGAAACTGGAAATGGTTTAGAAATGTAACAGCCAGTTCTCCAAATGTAGCAAAACTGCCCCCAGTTAGCTCAATATACCATTTGGCAGCGTTTCTAGTTAGGTGCGTTGAAACAATCTCAACCTCATCGAATCATCGATCAGGGAGTTCGAAGAACACCATAAATGGAAGGTAGTGATGTGATCAGCTGGATCCTCGCCATTCTTACCTTCAAAATTTGGAATGTATGAAGGAAGTTTAGTGGGAACCGGAGGCCATCCCGGACTATAACGGATCGGATCATTAGTTAATTTCGAGAGATCTGGCAAGTTTAACGTTGTCAGGAAAGGTAAACGAGGTGGAGCCTGAGGATTCCATCCTTGATAGGATGAATTCCCAACATTCTGAAAAGAATACCCTGGATTTGATGAGGCACGAGGTTGCCAGAAAGAACTCGTAGAAAAAGGAGAAGAACCTCCTCCCAACGCAGAGTTACCAAAGCCCAGAACAGTTCCCCCCACTGAAGTATGAAATGAAGAGGAAAGCCCCTGATAGGGGTTCCAGGCATTAGAAAGAGGGGAAAAGGTCTGATAAGCACTCGACGAAGGGAAAGAAGCATTCCCTTGGTGACCAACATAAAACTGATTCCCTGCCCCCGCTGTAGTGAATATAGGGTTCCATCCTGTAAAAGTGGTCGAATTCTGACATCCAGACCAAGGGTTAAAACTCTGGGTCTGAGAAGTAAATGGAAAGGACCCTAAAGAAGGATTGGAACTAGGAATGTGCCCAGTTCCAAGGGGGTGTTGGGAAAAATACTGAGAGGGGGGTGAATCACTATTTACAGCATAATCAATACTTTTTCATTCCTTAAATCCCATACGCTACTTTCCTTCAGTAAACCTGCGTATATACGCGGATCTCCTTTGTGAAACTCGCGTATACAAAGATCTAGATATGTAATTAACTCTTCACTTAGATCATTCCATCATTCATTTATCAGATGTTCAATAAACTGTAAACATGTGCAGTAATAACAGAATAAGCCATCACACAAAGCATCACACATGAACACCAGGATTTTTTAGGTGGAAACCCAAAACGGGAGAAAACCACCGCTGCAGTTGCTCAGCCTTCAATATTTTTATTATAGAGAAAACATGTTACAACATATGTGCTGGTGCAGACTTGACCAGCACGCAGGCACCCACCTGCGCTCGTTTACCAGCCTCTCCTGGAAGGGAGCTCCAACCCCCTGACTCGTTTACCAGCCTCTCCTGGAAGGGAGCTACGACCCCACGATCTCGTTTACCAGCCTCACCTGGAAGGGAGCTACAACCCCCTGACTGAAGGCTACAACCCTCAGCACCACCTTGGACCACGTTTCATCAATTTTCACACTGGATCCAACCACTTCAATAGAACACAACTTGCAGACCGCAATTCATCATATTTCCAGACGGAACCCTTTCCATACTTTTAAGCACGAACATACATCATCAACAGATACATATCAACACAGATCAGATAGCAGAAACACAGCAGAACAGATCAGATATTTCATACCCCTTGCTTCAACAAGCCCTAGTTTGCATACGCGCTTTCCCTTCACTGATGTCGCGTGTATACGCGCTTCCGTCCATACAAACCAGCGTATAACTCAGTGTATATTTTATTGCGCATGCGCGCTTTCTCTTCGCTGAAGCTGCGTATATACGCGCTTCCTCCGCGTTGAAGTAGCGTATAGATCTTCAATTATTATAGAGCAGGATACTTCTTCAGATCAGATATTCAGGTCAGATTTACCCTTTCACTTCCAACAGATGTTCGCCTAGATGTTCGCCTCATCATAGATCTAAGCCTTCCATAAGCAGATCTAGTAGATACATTTCAGATCTAGATCCCTTTCTTCATCATTGGTGCATCATCCATTCAGATTTATCTTCAAGTGTAACCCTTTCATTCAGATCTACTTCAGAGAGAAGTATTCATTCAAGCTCATACATCTTGCACCCACACTCATCATTTGCACAATGAATTTCTTCTCCTTATATATGTTTACCCTTTGTCAATACCATGAGCCCATTTTTCAATACCATGGACCAAAACAATACCATGAGCCCAAAACTACCTGGACGGGGTCAATTAGGCGGACCATTACCCAATACAATGGGTTAATACCATGGTGGTTACCCCTGGTTTTGCACTTTTTGAGCGCTTTTGCCCATACGCGACTTGGAACGTTCCTTTCCGCGTGCATACGCGACTTCCCTTAGGCAAATCCGCGTATACAAAGAGACATACTCTTTTTATTATATTTTGAGCACATTCTGAATTCCTTTCTTCATTGCCTTCTGTTCACACTGTAGATACATCCGATTTCCTTCATCAAACCATATTCTATCAAGCACAACTTCATCAAGTGGATTGCCATCAAGGACAACATATGTCAACAGTCGCATGTCTTCATCCTCATTCAGTGGGTTGCCATCAAGGACAACACTCTGCATCATATTTCCAACACACTCTGCATCATATTTCCAACAATCTCCCCCTTTGGACTTGATGGCAACCACGATGGTGTTTGGTTACCACAACAGATAGGTACCATGTCACTCTCCCAAATATGTCACATCATTATCTTCTCTTTATTCAAATTCAAACACCATGTCACTCTCCCCCTTTGACATCAAGGGCAAAGGGTGGATCAAAAACCAACATTCTCCCCCTTTTCTCCTCATGTGGAAGAAACATTCTGAAATGTGCTGAAGTGGCCAAGCTCCCCCTGAGTTCATGCTGAATATTTTTCAATGAAGTACATGACTCTATGACCTTTCTATCACCAAAAGACTCATACTTACATCAAATATCCAACCAAGTGGATTTACATATAAGACTCAAGTACCCAACCAAGTGGGTTTACACATTGACAAGTCCTTACATGACTGAATATAGCAATTTACATCATGAGTCTCAACAAGACATTTACACCAAACTACAAAAATAACTTTAAGACCAACACCAGAAAGTCCTCAAGAAAGAGAACATATTTCAGAATCAACATAATGCCAACAATGCATTATACTCAGCAAGGCCAATGCTCCCCCTGAATCTGTGCAATCAAACAATCTTTCCAAAAGACTAAGGCTCCCCCTTAGTTTGTGCATCCTGAAAAATTCCACCAACAAATCATCAAGGCATCTTCATCAAAACATTAGAAACAGAATTATGAGAACTGGCACACCACCAGAGATACCAAACAGTATCAGAGATACCAAACAACACTGCAGCTGTGCTGAAAAGAGCTGACTCCAAGCAAAAATTGTCAGCAATCATACATACGCGGTTTTCTGTGCAGGAACTCGCGTGTATACGCGACTGTGTTTCAGGAAACCCGCGTATCCCAAGCCATCTTCTAAAATTCAACCAGATTTGTTCTTTTGACTGGCAGAGACCACTCCCAGCTTCTATCTTAGATACTCGAACGCTTCCCTGGGCAGAGTTTTGGTAAAGATATCAGCAGCTTGTTCTTTGGAGGTAACATACTCCAACTTCACTTTTTGCTCAAGCACTTGTTCACGTAGGAAATGATATTTGATGGGAATGTGCTTGGTTTTCGAATGCATAACAGGATTCTTTGAAATACTGATGGCACTTGTATTATCACACATAATGGAGATAGGAGTTGTACATTTGATTTGAAAATCTTGCAAGGTTTGCATCATCCATAGGAGTTGAGTGCAACAAGATTTGCATCATTTCCAAAAATGAATCCTTCCGGTTGTTCTATATATACTTCTTCTTCTAGATCACCATTAAGAAAAGCAGACTTAACATCCATTTGATAAACTTTGATTCGTTGATAGCTTGAGAAAGCAAGAAACATTCTTATGGCTTCAAGTCGAGCTATAGGAGCAAAAGTTTCTTCAAAGTCTATACCTTCTTGTTGAGTATACCCCTTGCAAACTAGTCTAGCTTTGTTCCTTACAACATCCCCATTCTCATTTAACTTGTTTTTGAAGATCCATTTAGTTCCAATGACATTTTTATCATGAGGTCTTGGTACCAAATCCCAAGTGTCATTCTTTTCAATTTGCTCTAGTTCTTCATCCATGGCATGCCTCCAACATTCATATTTGCTAGCTTCATTGACATTGTGTGGTTCAATTGTGGATATGAGTGCCAAATGATTAGAAGATCCTACAAGAGTTCTCCTTGTTCGTACACCAGATTCCTTGTCACCCAAAATTTGAGATTCAGGATGATTCTTTTGAACATATCTCGATGGAGCTTTTTCAGATAGATCATCTTCAGGTTCTTCATTGGATCCACTGTCTATATCATTGCTATCTGATGTAGAAGGCCATATGTCGCCATCATCTTCTTTTGTTGTTTGTTTTTCTTCTTTAGGAGCTGCAGGAGACTCATCAATAACAACATCAATACATTCAACAACCTTTCGAAGCCTTTTATTGTAACATGTGAATGCTTTGATTGACGATGAGTAACCAAGAAATATCCCTTCATCTGATCTAGGTTCAAACTTGCCAAGCTTTTCATCATTATTTTTGATAAAGCATTTACTTCCAAAAACCTTAAAATGCTTCACAGTGGGAGAATTGCCATACAAGAGTTCATATGGAGTTTTGTCACTATTTACCCGAATATGAGCTTTATTGAGAATGTTAACTGCAGTATGTGCTGCTTCACTCCAGAACATGTCAGGAACATCAGAATCAGCAAGCATAGCTCTAGCCATTTGAACAATTGTTCTATTCATTCTTTCTGCTACACCATTTTGTTGTGGAGTGCCTGCTACAGAGAACTGCCGTTTAATGCCATGTTGTTCACAAAATTCAAAGAATTCATTTGATGAATATTCTCCTCCTCGATCAGATCTAAGACACTTGATTTTTAGATCTGATTCATTTTCTGCCAAAGCTTTGAAGTTCTGAAATTTTTCAAGTGCTTGATCTTTGTGTTTAATGAACCCGATCCAACACATTCTAGAGTAGCCATCAATAAATAAGATATAGTATTCTTCCCCACGTAATGACTTTTTTCTCATAGGTCCACATATATCAGTATGAATGAGTTCAAGAGGCTTACTTGATGATCCTTCTTTGGCATTAAATCGTACTCCGGTTTGCTTACCAAATTGACAAGATTTGCATATGGTACTTTCTGGAAGATTGACCTTGGGAAGATCACGAACAGCTTGAAGTCTGCTAGCTTTGTTGATTTGAGAGAAACTCAGATGTCCCAGCCTTCTATGCCACAGCCAATTTTCTGAGGACTTGCTCAAGTAACATCGATCTATGCCATTTAGAATATACAGGTTGCTTGGATTTCTTTTTCCTTTTATAATGATTTTACCTGTGTCAAGATCACGAACCACACATTCTTTGGAACAGAAGACCACTTCTGCTCCTTGATCACACATTTGACTAACACTTAACAGGTTATGCCTTAATCCATCCACATACATGACATCTTTAGCCTTCACCTTTTCTTTTAGAAATACTGACCCTTTTCCTTTAATTACAGCAAGAGTATCATTTCCAAATGTAACTTTCTTTTCTTTTTCTAGAGCATTATAAGTATGAAGTTTGCTTTTGTCACCTGTCATGTGTCTTGAGCACCCACTATCGATGTACCATTGATTTTCTTCACCTTCTGCAAATAATGCTATCCCACACTTTTCAACCGGCGGTTCTTTCTTCTTCCACACTTTAGAGCTTGAGGGAACATGTTCTTTAGGCTGGATCTTGTTCCTGCATTCAGATTCTTCATGTCCAAAGTTATTGCAATAAGTACATTCAACTTCACTTTAAAGAGGAGAAAAATTGTTATAGGTATTCTTCTTTGGTTCAGTATCCAACCTTTTCTTTCTTGCTTCTCTTGTCATGATGGTTTTATATGCAACACATTGAATAGCTTTATGACCAAAATTGTGACACGTGAAACATTGCCCATTGAAGTAGAAATTTCTGCGATCATGGAATCTTCTATTTGAATTTACCCGTTGGTTGTAGTGTCTTTGAAAGCTATCCCTGTTAGTGTTCCTTGAATTGAGATGGTCCTGCTTTCCCTGTAGAAATCCTTTATTCTCTTGCTGAGTGGCCGAATGATGTAAACCACCTGTAACTGCTTTTAGATAGTTGGGTGCTGAAGTTTGAGAAGATTCTCCGGTATATCCAAGACCTGTCTTTATAAGAGGAGAACGTTGTACCTTGATGATCTCATCTAAGGTTTCATATCCTTTAGCAAATCTAAGATTCAAGGTTTTTTCTTTCTCAACTTCTTTTCTTTGACTTACCACTTCACATTCTAGTTTTTCAATATGTTTCTTTGCTTCTTCAAGCTGCTTTTCAATGGTCTCTCTGATTATCTTTTGTTCTTCTAAGCGTAATTTGAGTTGATTATTTTCTTCAAGAAAATCATTCTCCTCTAGAGCATCCATAAAAGTATCCTTTTCTTCAAATGCCATGAGAAGTCTAAGATCTTCTTCACATTCTTCCTCACTATTTGATGACTCATCACTATCTTCATTAGCATAGTAACTTTTCTTAGAGCTAGAACGGTTCTTATTCCTTCTTACTACTTCTTTTCTTTTATAAGGACATTTTGCAGCATAATGACCAACTTTACCACACTAAAAACATTTGAAGGGAAGCTTACCTTTGAATCTTCCAGTTCCTAGTTGGAGCTTTCTCACGAAATTTGCTTCTTCTTCATCGGATACATAGCTGGCTTCTTTGATAACCTCCTTTTCCTTTCCTTTTGTAGATGCCTTAAAAGCAGCTTCTCTTATTTGAGAAGGACCTCCTTGTCTCATTTCAAAAGCAGTCATAGTACCATGTAATTGAACAATAGAAAGAGTTTGCAGATCTTGCCTTTCTTCAATAGCAGAAACTTTAGAGTCAAATTTTGAAGTCAAAGATCTCAAGACCTTTTCCACCAGAGTAGTATCAGCCATGGTTTCACCCAAATTTCTCATCCAATTTACAATATCATCTAGACGAAGAAAGAAACTGGCAACACTTTCATCACTATGCATCTTCAAATTTTCATATTCAATTCTAAGAGTTTGGAGTTTTGCACTTTTACCTTTGTGTCTCCTTCATAGCTTAGAATGATTTTGTCCCATATTTCTTTTGCTGAATGTAGCTGCATCACTTTAGCAAATTCTGATTCAGACATGCTTCCTAGCAAGACATTTACTGCTTTGGCATTGGTTTCATACTTCTTCCTTTCCGCTGCATCAGTAGGAATACTTGCCGGGTATTGATAACCTTCTTCCACGATTGCCCATACATCTGCACCAAGACTTTGCAGATATGCTTTTGTACGTACCTTCCAGAATATCAGATTGCTTCCATTGAATAGAGGTGGCTTTATAGACATTACTCCTTCATGACTTCCCATTGTGACGGATCTCCTTTAAGCGATCAAGCTTCTGCACAAGGACCTGCTCTGAAACCAATTGTTGGGAAAAAATACTGAGAGGGGGGGGTGAATCAGTATTTACAGCATAATCAAAACTTTTTACCTTTTCATTCCTTAAAACCCATACGCTACTTTCCTTCAGTAAACCTGCGTATATACGCGGATCCCCTTTGTGAAACTCGCGTATACACAGAGATCTAGATATGTAATTAACTCTTCACTTAGATCATTCCATCATTCATTTATCAGATGTTCAATAAACTATAAACATGTGCAGTAATAACAGAATAAGCCATCACACAAAGCATCACACATGAACACCAGGATTTTTAGGTGGAAACCCAAAACGGGAGAAAACCACCGCTGCAGTTGCTCAGCCTTCAATATTTTTATTATAGAGAAAACATGTTACAACATATGTGCTGGTGCAGACTTGACCAGCACGCAGGCACCTACCTGCGCTCGTTTACCAGCCTCTCCTGGAAGGGAGCTCCAACCCTCGACTCGTTTACCAGCCTCTCCTGGAAGGGAGCTACGACCCCCTGATCTCGTTTACCAGCCTCACCTGGAAGGGAGCTACGACCCCCTGACTGAAGGCTACAACCTTCAGCACCACCTTGGACCACGTTTCATCAATTTTCACACTGGATCCAACCACTTCAATAGAACACAACTTGCGGGCCACAATTCATCATATTTCCATACCGAACCCTTTCCATACTTTTAAGCTCAAACATACATCATCAACAGATACATATCAACACAGATCAGATAGCAGAAACACAGCAGAACAGATCAGATATTTCATACCCCTTGCTTCAGCAAACCCTAGTTTGCATACGCTCTTTTACTTCACTGATTTCGCGTATATACGCGCTTCCGTCCACACAAACCGCCGTATACCTCAGTGTATATTTTATTGCGCATACGCGCTTTCTCTTCGCTGAAGCTGCGTATATACGCGCTTCCTCCGCGTCGAAGTAGCGTATAGATCTTCAATCATTACAGAGCAGCATACTTCATCAGATCAGATATTCAGTTCAGATCTACCCTTTTGCTTCAGACAGATGTTCGCCTAGATGCTCGCCTCATCACAGATCTAAGCCTTCCATAATCAGATCTAGCAAATACAAGAGCAATTCAGATCTAGATCCCCTTCTTCATCATCGGTGCATCATACATTCAGATTTATCATTCAAGTGTAACCCTTTCCATTCAGATATACTTCAGAGAGAAGTATTCATTCAAGCTCAGACATCTTGCACCCACACTCATCATTTGCACAATGAATTTCTTCTCCTTATATATGTTTACCCTTTGTCAATACCATGAGCCCATTTTTCAATACCATGGACCAAAACAATACCATGAGCCCAAAACTACCTGGACGGGGTCAACTAGGCGGACCATTACCCAATACAATGGGTTAATACCATGGTGGTTACCCCTGGTTTTGCACTTTTTGAGCGCTTTTGCCCATACGCGACTTGGAACGTTCCTTTCCGCGTGCATACGCGACTTCCCCTAGGAAAATCCGCGTATACAAAGAGACATACTCTTTTCATCATATTTTGAGCACATTCTGAATTCCTTTCTTCATTGCCTTCTGTTCACACTGTAGATACATCAGATTTCCTTCATCAAACCATATTCTATCAAGCACAACTTCATCAAGTGGATTGCCATCAAGGACAACATATGTCAACAGTCGCATGTCTTCATCCTCATTCAGTGGGTTGCCATCAAGGACAACACTCTGCATCATATTTCCAACAAGGGGAACCCCTGAAAAGAAGCTGATCCACTAGCCATGGAAGACATGGGTGTAGATCCAGTTGCAGCAGCGAAAAAGGAAAAAGAAGGAATCCCACTAGTGGGCATTCCAAAACTGAAGGGACCAGATTGAGAAGAATGTGCTTGGGTGAAACCAGAGCCAAACACAGCAGCACTAGAAGCAATCTAAGATATAGCAATAGTGCCCCCTCCTTCCACAGAAGCAGGAGTCTGAATGCCTGCAGCACTCACAGCAGAAGCCGCGTTCCCAGTCGTGGCCATCGAAAGGTATGTATAATATGGAGGATCTTCCGGTCTCTCTGACTCAGGTCCGATGTATTCAACAATGAACAGATAATCAGGAGGAAGAGGAGATGGAAGTGACACTGATGGTTTAGGTACTTCCTCTATTTGAACTTCTTCTTCCTGCGGAAATAAAAATCGCGAGGTGAGCAGAACCCTCCTCTCGGAACCAACACCAGAATCAGCTACGAAACCTTCAGACCCTTGTGGAGGATCTCTCTCCACTGCGTCAGACGTCACAGGGTGGTACCCACCTGCTAAACCACTCCTACGCCTTCTTGAAGAAGGCTCTGAACTCTTGGGAGATAACCCCGGATTCTCCTCGATCGACGAGGCGCTTGATCAGCCACTTTAACAAATTTTAATTAGACTAAAAAAAAAATATAAATCTAGGCAAGCTAGGAGCAAAGAGCACTCAATCTAAAAATAAATCCCTGAGATACAATCAAGCACACAGCCTTCAGGTATTTCCGCTCCGGGTGATTAGGACCGGACACCAAAATACAAGAAAGCGAAATATAGGACCTCCCGAAAGTAGTCTAAGATAATTACGGCCCAGGCCTACTAGCGAAGGTATCAGAAATAGTTACGCCGACCTCCTAACGATAGCCTTTGCCTGCACAAGTACCCAAGCTTCGCAAGGGCACACCCCAGAAGTACTGCTGAAAGTGATACGACGTCTGCCTTAGGTACCATGGGTATTCCCCCCCGCAGTCACCTATGTGGAACCTAGGAGTGGCAACTATGGGCACCAATCTGTGTCAGAAGCCGGGCGGAACGGCCTTGAGGTCAGATTCAGCAAATCAGAGAGGGGGTATCTCTCTTCTCAGCCTTCACTTCCCCTCGCGCTTGACTCTCTGGAGGAGAGCTTTCCTGGTCCACCTAACGGAGTTGGATTTTGCTCAATTAATCAACTTCTATGTTTTGTTTGAGCGGCCTTGGAGAGTTAACTCTCCACTCACCTAATCTAAGGCCCTACAACCTAGCTAGTTGGTGTATGACACTTAAAAAACTTGCTAGTTGCTTTTAAATTATATCGCTTATTTTAATTGGCCGTTATGTTAAGTCAAAGGGATACAAAAATGAAACTAGTGGTGTTTTGACGCAGAAAAAGAAATTAATAAAAACCAAACTACATGCAAATGCAGTTATTGTCTTTCGATGAAAAGCAACTCCTATACGGGTTCTACGAGACTAAAAATTTTATTTTTCTTTTCAAATAACAAACTCCACACTCACAAAAACTATGAAAATGACTAAATGCTTAAGTGCACCTGATGCAAATCACTAAGAGCATGCAAATTCTAAGATGCAAAATCTACTAAAGCAGAGAGAAATTTTCCAAAGATCCTTCAGTTTTATCTCTTTTTGGTTGTCCAGAAAGCTAGTTCCCTAAATCAAAAACTCTTAATATAAAGACACCAAAAACGCTTGAAACAAGAGGAAGAAACCAATGACAATTCCTTTCCAAAATCAAGTCAAAAAACAAAGACAAGAAACCTCAACAAAGCTTCAATAGATATAACAAAACGAAAATAAAAATGCGAAACAAAAGCAAAGGACAAAACAAAATGTTTTTGAGCTTTTGAGTTTTATAAAAAGGAAGAGATCGACAAGACCAAAAAGAGTACCAAATCCCAAGCCAAACAACTCTGAATTTCAAGCAAAAACTTCAAAAGTGCTCCAAATCTTATAGGGCTAGCTAGTAGCAATATTTATATGAGAAAAAGAAGACAAGAAACTCAAACACTCAGCCTAGAAGAATAGTACAACCTTGTAGCAAACAAAAACTTCAAAGAACCTAGAAAGACTCTTCAAAAATTGCAACAAGAGCTAGTCAACTGAACTCAAGAAAACCAACCAAGAATTGGGCAAAAATCGAAGTGAAAAGCAAGACACAAAGATAGGAAAGAGTAAATGAGTAGAAGCTCTATGTTCTGATGAAGCAGAACAGCCAAGAATCCCCAGAAAGAGACCTCGGTACTTGACCCAGAAATGCAAGCACAAGAAACAAACTTTTGCCAAAAAATCTAGTTTTCAACCAAACTAGAGAGAGAAAAGACCAAAGACCACTTTCTACACAATCCAGAGGATACAAAGACACTGTAGGAATAGGCCTCCACAGGCAGACAAGGCCAAAAAGCGAAAAAACCTAAAATTTCAAAATTGACCTAGGTATACGCAACTTGACAGTTTAGTAACAAGCGTGCATACACGACTGTGCTAAAGGAAACTCGCGTATACGCGACTCCCTTTAACAAAAACTGCGTGTATATGCGTCTGTGTATAGACTAACCCGTGTATAGAAAGGTAAATGATGAAAATTAAAAAAGATCAAGCCTGGATAAGAAACCAGGACTTCAGTCTGACTGAGAAAGAGTAAACTGGACTGGAAATAAAAGTTAAAACTGTTGGAAACTTATCAAACAACTGAAACCACCCAACAGGGGAATCACAAGAATGTGGTCCCCAGTGGAGTCGCCAGTTCTGTTTCGGGGAAAATCACCCTAGAGGTTTGTTGGGTCTAAACCTCCACAGAGCAGGGCATGCTATTCAGAAGGACTCACACACAACCATACTTGGATGCAAAAAACTAGTTAACAACGATAACAGAACTCACCCGAAGTCCTACGTTCGATGTAGATCCCGCGGGGTCCAAACCCCCAGCAACTCTCCTTCCTCCTTCAACCTGGAAAACAAGAAAGAACGTGCACGAAAACCTAGTTGTACAACATATACTTCTCCTAAACGTTAGTGCAATCCATGTGAAACATTATATAAACCATAATAAGTGCTTAAATGATAATCTTTTCACACATATAGATAAACATTAACACACGAGTTCAGGAACAAGATGGTTCTTCATTATCACGAACAACATGTACAGTAGTAAAAGTGGAGAGATCACCTAAATCCTTCCACGATCTTCGAGCACGTCGGTCGGGATTCGTCTCGCCCTTGCCTCGCTAAGACCTCTCCAAGACTCGTGCACTCGAGATGGCATATAAATGGATGAACATCTCCAAGAACAAGAGTTTCCTGATATAAACCGGAAAGTGCAGGAGGCACGGAATCGACTTGAACCGTGGATTCCCAACAGAGTATAATGTCTATAAAATTTCTCTCTCCCTTAGGCCATGCACATGAGGGGCTCTTATACTCCCTCAAAGTAGTTTCAATCAGTTGGAAATAGTTGGCCACGTGCTGGGGTGGTTGATCTACCAGAGTAACCATCAACCCAGCCCGAAAATAGGGATTTTATATATATATATTTTTAATGATTTTAATGGCATACGCGGAAAAGTACATGTGGACTCGCGTATACACGCGGAAAAGTCTGGGCATATCCGCGTATGGGGATTTTAACACTGTTTTTTTAGTGAATTTTGTTCAAGTCTGTAGGAATGGGTGCCCAAAGCCATAAAAGCAATCATGAATCATATGAAGGTGAAAAAATGATGCTATAACACATGCTATTTTGAATGAATGAATAGAAAGGCACTGCCAAGATTACAAAAAAAATACTCCACACTATGCCCGCAATGGCCCTCTCCCATGAGTTGGATATCCCTGTGGCCTCAAGGATGGTTTAAAGCCTCTTTTCTAGGGTAGTTTTCCATGCAAACTCTGCTACCCATTCAACAACAACAACTAAAAATTCCATCCAATGCACCAAAAATTAATCCTACGCTATGATCCCAATTACCTGTGCAACCTATCCCAAATCAAAACATTAAGGTTGCATAGTAATCCAAAGCACCTGTTTTTCCCACTTACTCCCTCATTGAATGTAATGACATATATTTTAGATCAAAGATAGGAGTGAATTCAAGAACTTCCCCTATTATCACAAAGCATGAAGCAAAGAATTCACCTTGGGAAGAAGCTGCAATACAGAGATCATTAGAGTAACAACACATGATTGGAATTTATCCTAAAATTGTTGTTACAACTGATACTATTGATGTTTATGTTGAAACTGTTGTAACGGTTGATACTATTGTTGTTGTTCAAACTACTATAACAACTGATGTTGTTTTTACTTTTTAATCTGTTGCAACTTCTATAACAACTAATGCTGCAACAAAGGATGCTATAACAATAAATGTTGTAACAACGGATGTTGTAAGAGTAGATTTTGTAACAACAAATTCCATAACAACTGTCAATGTTAAATACGCTGAAAATTTTGTAAAAATCGATGCTGTAACACACATTACATTTGAAAATGTTGAAATTTCTTTAAAGGTTGATGCTATAACAATTTCTACTATATTTGAAACTACTGAAACAATAACCATTGTAGCAGATGCTATAAAAACATATGTTGTAACAATGCATGTTGTAACAACACATATACAACAACAGACATTCTTTCTCCTTCTACGATTTTTTATGTCTTTGTTATGCTCATTGGAGATTCTCTATGACACATGTCATGTCCTTGGAGGCTCTCTATGACTAGTGTCTTGTTCTTGGAGGTTCACTATGGCTTGTGTATTTTCCTTGGAGGCTCGCTATGACTTGTGTCTTTTTCTTGGAGGCACACTATAATTGTGTCTTGTCATTGGTGGTTTGGCATACTCTTTCCTTGCACTTTAAATGTACTCACTATGATTTGTCAAGCTGCAATAGAGATTTGGTTTTTTGTCTATGGGTTCTGTATTACAAGGTCTTGCATCTCTCCTTTGGCCTAGGGTTTTTGGAAAAGGACTTGATAAATCCATGATTGGATATTGATTTATAAGGACTTGATCATAATGAAAGGTTGGTGATTTATAAGGGTGATATGACCGATGGGAGCACAAAAGAAATCAAGCTACACCTAAATAAACAACTCAACACATAAGAAATGCAAATTTACATATTAACATAACAATATCCAACTAAGTTATTGAAATTTAGCTAATGATACCTTATTCTCCATCTAGATAACAAAATCAGACCATTTTTTGTCTTGTATCATATTGAATTCCAATCGTGATGGATAATGGCCATATTGTTTCTCATGTCAAAACATGGCAGATGGACTAGTTAAAGTAATTTATATCCAATCATTTACTTTTTTGTACAAAATTAATATGTATTTATATATAATTTCAGATATTAAATATACTTACAAATTTGCATATTATGGATTCTAATCCTGTTTGGTCACTGTGATGTGTGGCACAAAACTTGGTAAGCCTGGCCTTCAAGGAATTATCCTGATGCATACACTAATTCAATTTAATTATGCACTAGTAAAATATAAAAACCATTTAATGAATTTTAATATCTTATGACCAAATTTAAATACTTGTGTGCTCTCCTCGTCGAAATTCCTTCATGTATCTAATCTATAATTTTATTTCACGATATCTTTCACGTTGACATCAATTGGCCTTCTATTGGTCCTTAGCTAAGGAGGAATTTGTTTTATCTTTCTCATTTGGTTGCAACAAAATCTCTTGCAGTTCTGAGTCATTTGTTTTTTTACTTGCTTTATTGACCAACCTATCTCGAATTCAGGCTACATGTTATGGACGACTGCCTTTTAAAGGTGCATGGATATCCTCGATAATGGAATATTTATATGCTCTTTGAAGCATTGAAGGAATTATTCCTTTAACCTACACTTGAACACTTTCTCGACATTTGTCATTCTGGTATACTCGGAGACAACATCGTATTCTACCTCAGTTTCATATGTATCAGTGCAAGATGCATAACATGTACTAGTGGTGGAAGAAATTTATGTCCTAGGAGTGGGTGGTACATTAGACGTCTCTATTCCCTATTCCACATTCTTAGAGGTTATTGTGATTTATTTTTTCCTAGATATTTTCCTCGATCCAGGAGTTGATGGCGAATCATTCGATTCCCTTTAAGAGGCTTACTTTGGTTGGATTATTTTAGTGACTTTAGTAGATTGTTCTACCATGAAATTGGAAATCATGGAAAATTCCATACCTTCTAGTCTTTTCACTGCTTCTACCCCCAATATAGAAGCCATTTCCTCTTTCAGTTTCTCATTGTCTTGTCCCTATATATGTGCAACAATTTTTTAATTTTAAACATAGAAATTAAAAAATAAACCCTAATTTCTTCTTTTATAATTTTGAAATAAAAAACTAAAAAATACAATTCAAACAAGCAATCGAAGCATGTACAAATCTATAAATTGAGTATGAAATACCTCATTCTTGCAAGAGTCAGATCCCTTTGTTCATTTCCCTCTGTTGTTGCTTGAAATTTTTTTGGCGCCTTAGGGCTAATTCTTTTCCTCTAGACTATGGAAAATCCCTTCTATTTTCTCCCTACGTTTTTATCCCTTCCCTATAACCGTTTTAAACGACGATAATCGAAAATGGATGGACAGGGGTTTGATTTTCGTATCTGGTAGGGGGTGAATGAGACAAAAAAAATTATTTTGTGTCTACTAGAGGCTAAATCACACCCATAAATCATTTTTTTTATTGAAATCCACAATAGGGGAGGAGAGGTCCATCAATATCTCTTCCGAGCATCAACAAAGATCTAATTGATTAGTTATTTACTTTCATAGCCTCAACGCATTGATCCAACTATGGTCTGGTCCAACTCCACACAAAACTTCAAAGCTCCCTCAATTTTCAATTGGTGAGTATGAGAATGAAATACAGTGAATGCATTATATTGTTTTGGTTGAATATTCGGGATACACAATAGGATTTTCCATTGTGCGAATTATAGATTAGCAGTTATTTATTTATTTATTTGGTGGAAAATAACACTAGATTTAGCACCGGCTATTGGCTAAAAATGTAGTCAGCTTGGGGTGCCAAATGGGGTGCTAATTTGGCCTAATTTAGTGCTGATAATATTGCATTTTTTCTCTCTATCGGATTTGTATTCATTGTCATCTTTGCACTTTGCAATTTCGATGTGGGAGGATTTCATGTTATTTTCATTTTTTATGAGGTTTGAATACCAATATTGGATGTGCAATGCACATAGGAACATGGGATAAGTTGAAATGTTGGTTGATAAATAGGGGCATTTTAGTTAGAAAGGTGCAGTGAAAACCAACAGATCTTAAATCAATTGTGCGCTCAACTAATTGGACATAGAAACAATGAAGTGAATAGATGTCATGTCATTCATTTCATTGTTGTGTATTACAAGATCCAGAGGAGGCCATGGATAGAGGATGTGGACGATGTAGACCTACTAAATCAACGAGAGGAAAGTGGGTGCCCATAGAATCAGATACATAATATGCAGATACAACAAATGTAAGAAGAAAAAGCAACATCAACCAAAGGAGGATGGTGTTTATGAATTCAAAAATGCTACAACATGGACGAGATAAATTTATATAAACCATGTTTTTGTTTTTGTTCAAATCGAGAACATGATATCAATATTTCAATTATATGAGTAAAGTGAGGTTTTGTGTTGCATAACATATTGGTTGAAATGATATGATTAGTGTACTAGAATGGTGTTGGAATCCATTTGGAATTAGCCTTGAAACCTAATGAGAACATAGTCGATTATGCCCCTTTTTGATCAAGAGCATTGATCCCAAAAAATGTTTCTTTTGGGAAATTGTATACAAGTTGAGCATTTTCATAATTGTCATTTTACTCATGTCATGATGTCATTTTTATGTATCCGTCAAAAGAAGAAAAAGAATTGATGTATAGATCAAAATAAAATGATTTATATAGCATGGGTTAGGGTTTGTATGTTCCTATAGGTGGTTAGGATTTATACTTGAAAACCCTAGGAATTCATTCTTTAAGATTCCACGAAGAAAACATATATTGGAAAACTTGTCTTCATGTTTTTTTGTTGTTTTATATTTTTCTTTGTGGTACTTGTCAATGAATAATGCAGGTAAAGGAAGCAAAATAAGAAGCAAAGAAACCCTTGTGCTTTAGTGATCATGTTGAAAGAGGGGGAACTGTAAGGATCCTGAAGTGTTTATTAAAGGAGTAAGCATGCATTATTTCTGATTTAGTAAGGAATCATGTGATAGTACCATATTAAGAATCTACATGGTTGGATTGTTTTAAGAGAATCATCTAGTATTTTAAAGTTTTAAATATACTTGCATAAGGTTCATCCTCTCATTGTCTAACATTATGTTAAAGGAAGTCATTTTGCTAAGGTGGATCCTCAAGATCCTATAAGAATCATCACTTTAGAGGTTCTTGGAAGAATCATTATGACATATAACAAGTTCTTGTTAGTCATCAGTAATTTTTACTTCTCATGGATGACTAAAATACTTATCCTAGATTTCTAGAAACAAAGTTCATGAACATTGTGAGTTCTAGAAATATCACTGCCTTCATTATCCTTAGGATAATTTTTCACTAGTTTATCATTCATCCTATCTAGCCATCAATAGCCCAATACTCCTGGAAGACCCATCTTGCGTTCAAGCCATATTGTTTTGCCCCAACTGTCACTCATTTTTTACCATGTCTTGCCTTTTGGCCCAAATCCTATGTTTTGCTTATCTACAAGATTCCCTACTACTGATCAAACCTACTAATCCAATAATCTTGATGACTCTTCCATAATATTCCCAGACACTGATTATCTCTACAAACCCTCTAGACAATCAAAACACTAGATCCTAGGTCTTCAAAACACACTAAGTTTGTCACAGGTCCTATCTTACACTTAGTAATCCCTAAATTCTAAATGTCTATCTAAAATCCAAATCCAAAGGTCCCCATTAGGTCACCAAAGGTTTCACTGAGTTATAGGATGGATTTGGTGCCCAATAAGTTATGCCTTCCTGCATAAAGAGGATTTCACTCAAAGGGCCCCCCTTGGCTCAGAGTACAAACATTGCAAGGGACAACTGCCCTTGTTCACATATTGTTTTTTAAGCCAAGATGACCATCAACAACAAGAGGAGGCAAAGTGATAGGGCATAATCATCACCAAGAAGAAGACCCAAACAAGACAAAAACAACAAGCATATAGGTAAAAGAGTATCAGAGCTTGCTTTGGTGGATTAAAAAAACATTGATGACAAGAACAAAAGCCTCCTCCTTAAGGTTTTTTTCAAAATAGCACTGCTTCACCTGCACTAGGAGAAGAAAGACAAAGGGTATCAGGTTAAAGAAGACCATTTTTTGCCAAAGGATAGAAAAACATAGTTTTTAAGGTAAAAGGTCAGACTGCGAGTTATTGTCAAAGAAAGGGAAAAATGTGACCTTGATTTTTGCATTTCAACGATAGGCTCCCAACAAAGGGCCTCTATGCCAAAAAATATTGCTCCCCAAAATATTGGCAAAGGCAGGAATAAACATGTTTTTCGAGAAATATTTAAAAAGGGTGTTCACAGCAGAATTACACATTGAAAGATAGGAAACCCCAACCTTACAAAAGTGGGTTTGGGCTTTTTAAATTTATTTTTCAAAACAAGTATAAAGGCCAAGTGAACCTTCCCCATGCATCATTTGCACTTTACCGAGGATAAGAAGTCGTTGAGAGGAAATTTATTGAGTTTTCGGGCAAACTGTAAAAATTTGACATGCGCTACACGCTGAGCACGACGTTACGCCCCTGGACTCCGGTGCTACGCGCAGAGGCGAGGCAGACAGTGTAATATTACACTGCGCTACACACTCGCGGGGTGGTGCTACGTGCCTGGGTTGGCACTGCGTGCAGGCACAAGAGCGACTGCCGGAGCCTGTTTTTACACCCAACGCTACTCCCTGACGGCCCGACCGGCCCGGTGCTATGCACTGGCGCTATGCCCCTGGAAACACTTCCGAAAATTGTGCCAAAGGTTTTCAAAATCAGTTTTTTCCTCTACAAACCCTCTGCAAGTTGAAACAAGGTCAATCAACCTTTCTTTCCTTTTCATAAATATTGATTATCAAAGAGGTCATCCATGATTAGAGATTAACCAAAACCCTAGATTATGCAAAAAAAAATTGTCATTGTCTTTGAACTAGGGTTATAAGAAAGATTGGTTTTCATACAAAGAGAAGACTGAGTTGTATAAACTTGACCTCTACCACCAAGTCCAAGCTTTGAAAACTGTCCTCACCCTAACTTCCCTCTTTGCAAAAGTTTTACCTACACCAATTATTTTGCTCCAAATACCCTAAAGAAAACTCAAGGTTCCTTCTACTGTTTGGACCAGCCATCAAGTCAGAGAGTGATAGTCACACTAGTGGTGATGAGAGTCATACTCCCACCAAGAAAAAACATCATGGGGGGGAGAGCTAAAAGGTTTGAGCCCCTAGACACCACTCCAATCACTTCCTCTCCTATGATCCTTTCATGCTTCTAGGATGTAGGATGCTACCATTTTTGTGAGAAGGTCAAGCAAGTTGAATACCATCTAGACTTAACCAGGTTGTTTGCTTGTAGCCTACAAAATCACCAAGTTAATCTAGCAGGGGTCCAATTTGAGCTTTCATCTGAAATCATTTCCAAAGCAACCGGTATACCAGATGTTGGTGAGCTTTGGTTCAAGCAAAAGAAATTGGATTTGAGTTATTATGGGCCTTATTTGAAACTCATCTGTCAAAAAAATTGCAAGGCTTTTTTTCCTTTTTCTTATCTGCTAGAGAGGTATGCAGCATTAATGAGGTAGATTATTAGTTTCTTCACATGTGAGGGAAGGTATTCTCGGATCTATTCATATCATATCAGATTGCTGATGCATTTCACCAAAGTCAAAATGATGAACCTACCTTATTACCTTTTCTGGAGTATTGATAAAATGGCCTCTGCTGTCAAGAGGAAAAGATATGACCACCAAATGCCTAGCCTCTTTCATCACTCCCTGATCAAGATGATTGCCCTATACCAGCTAGAGAAACAAGGTATATCTTGGGAGACCTTCATCTCACATGATGTGTTTTCAGTCTCCCGAGCCTTCATCCAACAAAGCTTGCCTTCCACTTCACAACCTTCTACCTCCACACAGCCATCATCTCCCCACTTGCCTTCTCCACAAAGAATTTCACCTATTACTTCCTCCCCTGATTTACCAAGTGAAGGGGATGACAGTAGCCATAGTGAAGGGAAAATAGGAGGCAACAATGAGGAAGAAGATGAGACAGATAATGATGATGAAGGAGAGGACAGTGAAGAAGAAGTTGATGAAGAGGAAGATGACAAAGAAGAAAATGAGGAAGAGGAAAGTGGCCAAGAAGAAAGCAACAATGGCCAAGGCAGCAAGATTATCAAGAGGACAATGAAGAAGAGAATGAAGAAGGAGAAAGCGGCCAAGAAGAAATCAGCAATGGGCAAGGGCAACAAGACAGTGAAGAAGAAAACAAAGATAAAACCAGTGATGATAGTCACAAAGATAAAAACAGTGAACATGATGATGAAGAGGACAATGACCATGATGATGAAGAGGAAAATGAAAATGACGATGAAGAATAAGATGAAAATGAGGAAGAAGAGGCAAAAAGTGAAGAAGAAGAACAACTAGATGAGGAAGGCAACTATCTAAGTGCCCAAAACAGTCCAAGAAAGAGTCACGATAGTCATGACAGCTGTCATGAATGTCTTGAAAAAGATCAGTCCATAGAAGACATAGAAAAATCATAGCATATTGAAGGACAAATTGATGTCAACATTTCCTTTGAGACTCCCATGATTTCCCCTCTCTCATGCACTTATCATAGAGGGAAAAGGAGTGTGTTTGCTGCCTCTAAGAGGCAAAGCGCCACCTCCTCACAAAATATAAAAACATCGGACAAAGGCAAAGAAAAAATGAAGAGTGTTGAGCCAAAGGCACTGGTCAGGAGGAGCAAAATGATTAAAAAGGTTTCTCAAGGCCCTCTCTTTGTTGATCTAGACAGTGATAATGAAGACCAAGGGATAAACAAAAAATTACTCCTCCTAGAAAAAGATGCCTAGCTTCGAGAATGGGAAAATGATTTTGAAAGAGCAAAAATGGTCATCTACTATTACAAATAGGAGCACAAACATTTCAAAGAGGTCAAGAGGGGCCTTTCCTTGCAGAAGAAAATGGTCAAACACTATTCAAGGAAGAGCATGATGCCAATGCTAAATTGAGGCAAGCCCTCCTAGAGCTAGAAGAGCTAAAAAGGCCCAAAGTTCATGACAGCCTCAGGATCTTGGCTGAGGCTTCTCAACAGGTGTCCAAAACCCCTTGAGGGGTCTACCCACCAATTTTGAAGAAAATATGGACACTTTTTGTTTTTTCAAAATTTGGGCCCCTAGGAGCGCAACACCCTAGGTGATACGCTCTTTTTTGGGGCATCCTCAGCTGCTAAAGTTTATATTTTTGGGTTTTTCATGTCTCCAGCAGTCTCCAAAAAAAATTTGAGATCATTTGGAGCATTTTTTCCCCCTCAAAAGGTCAAAAAACACCTCAAAAATGACCTTTCTGCCTCCTTTTCAAGCCTGGTGCTGCGCGTTGAGCAGTCGAGGGAGATTTGATTTTTGAGAAGGTAAATGGAATCCATTCAGCACAAATCAAGTATTTCTATAAATTAGACTCTCCAAGCTTTCCAAAAAGCCATCATGGGCCCAAATCCGATGCCGGGAAGGGGTGCAACACTCAGCTGCAACAGACCCCAGATTTTGCTAATATGGAGTTACGCACAGAGACAACTTTTTGCCAAAAAGTCAACAAAAGACACAAATTAATGGAAAATTAGTTTTTAATATTTTCTTGGATAAAACACTCTAATTTGATTAGGGAGTTATTTTTTGGTGTGTTTCATTTATTTCCTTATCTCTTATGTGTCTTGGGCCTTGCATGGTCATTAAGCACATTTATGACATTTATGGCTAAATTAGGGTTTCTACCTCCTCATTTGCTCCATAAATAGAGCATGAGGCTCTTGTATATTTTGTTGGATGTTGATGACTTATGCTGAAGTAATACATAGTCCCCTGAAGCCTTTGATGAGAAATTGATGTCTTGGAGCTTATGCATGATCTGATTCACTTGTTGATGGAGAAGGAATGTTTGCAGGATCCATAGGCTTGGTTGATGGTGAAGTTTTCTCTTGTTACTATTTTCTAAGTTTCTCATATATTTTCCATCCATCTATGCTGCATTAGGACAAAAAATTTAGACTAAGATATGCTTGTTGATGGCACCTTAGATCTGTTTGTTTCCTTCACTGCCTAAATGTTTTCTTCTGCTTAAGATATGTTAGAGAATTCATCTTTTGCTCTCTAATAAGTTTTGGCTTGTCTATTTTCTTGAGTGATTTAGATAAGTTAGTATCAATTATGATTTATGGCTAGCCCTACATATTGTTACCTCTAAAGTACTCTATTCTTGAAATCATCTTTTGAAGCAGCTTTGCCCATAGTTTGTCAAAGAAGTTTGTCTTAACCATGCTCTTTTCCTTACTTAGCTAAAATTGTCTCAAGGAACTCTCATAGCTGTCACTGTGGATGCTAGGGTTTGTCTCTTCGTCTATGGTTATAGTTACTAGTGCAACTTAAATGTTTTTCTTGCTCTTGATGATAAAACCCATGAAAGATTCAATAAGTTTTGCCTTTCTATGTTTTATCTGAATGTTGTCTTGGTTGATTATCTGCTTTCAGTCTGAAATCAAATGGATCAGTTTTTCTTAAGCCTTTGATTCTCTTGCTATGCTTATAAATCTTCTAAACTCCCTCAGTTTACAAGGATATAAAGGATTCTGTTTCTTCCCTTTATTAGCTTGTTGTTCTCAAGTTTAATGTCCATCTCATGATCCTTCACAACCTTAAAGATCCACCAACCAAGTTAAATTGCCCTGAAAATGCTTTTGACACCATTGATGAACTCATTCATGACCTTGTTTGACTCCATTGCCCAATGACTTAACAATCTTCCTTGTTTTCTATCTAAATCTGTTTGAGCATCATACCCAACCAAAAACAATCAAAATACCCTCCACTTAACATTTAGCCTAAAATCAACCTAATTAGCAAACAAGTTCACATCTTTGCACCTACTAGAGAGATCCCTCTCCGAATCCAGGAAGGCTAGGTCCTAGGATTCCAAAGCTTGGTTTGATGTTACCCTGTACCTTTGTATCTCAATCAATCTAACAAATTACAAGGAGCTAACATAATGGCGATCATGGTGGAACTGAGTTCATAGTAGCCTGAAAAACTCTTGTAGACTCATATCCATCCCCAGTTTGAATTAAAAACCAACCCATAGCCAGAGTAGAAACTAATTACTTCACTATCCTGGCAAGATGATGACTTAGCTAGGGGATACTCATTTACCTTAAGGCTGCATAAAGAAACTAAAAACCCAAAAAAGTACTCCCTAGACTGATTTTTTTATCAAGGATTTGGTGGTGGACCATTGTATACATATCCTCAAAATTTCAAAAAAAAATCCACCTGGTGACTCCACTAAGCCTCCAGTAGGCCTTCCTCATCCCACTAGTCCCATAGGTTGTTCTAGGATTGTGTCAAATCAGTCCTAACCATTTTTTAAGGCCTAGTTGTACCTTGTGTGAATAGAGAGATCAGGCTTCACGAAAGATCTATACCAGATCACACCCGGACCCAAATCCCCCTACCGTAGTTGATAACCCAGAAAATATTTTGTGGCAAAATCTTAAAGCTGGAAACTCACCCAATGTTAGGACCATCCTTAGAGCAAGTTCTACACCGGAACACCTTACAGTTTCACAAGATCCTCAGTTTTATTTTCACCATACCAAGAACCTATTCAGGACCAAATCATAAAGTAGGGTTGACCAAGCTAACTTTCAGCGCATATATTTGCAGCAAAGCTCCGGTAAAGAAGCTTCTCCTTCCACTCCACCTGATTTTTAGCTTCTCCATCACCTCATCTCTTTTCATCTCAAATATACTCAGAATCAGTCTTCTGGTCCAAGTACCTCAGCTACACCCATCCATACCATTAGAGTGCAAACCACCTCACTCCATCCTCCTCCACCTCTCACAAATCCTACCCTTGTAAACCATCCCTTGTTTCCTTTCCCTCCCATCATGGCAGCCTGGTATGCTCCACTAGCTCTATAACAGCCACTATTACCTCTGCCAAATGGCTGTCTGTCCAAAATCCCTCACTTAGGGACTGAATCCATCACTGCTTAAAAACATGTAGATATAATTAATGATGCTTTTGACTATATGGAGATAGAAGAAGAAACCATAAAAATGAGGATTTCTGCTCAGAGCCTAGGGGGATAACCCAAGAAATGGTTTAAATACTTGCCTCCCAACAACATTCATGATCTCCCTACTCTATACCAAACTTTTGTGAACAAATGGGAAATCAAGAAAAACCCTCTCCAAATTCTGTCCGAATATAACAATCTTAAGAGAAATCCGAGAGAAAGCATTCATGACTACTCCAATAAATTTAATAGTGTTTACAATGCTCTTCCACCTCACATAAAACGTCCACAAGTCTTGGCCTTGGTGAAATATCCCGAAGGCTTTGATGCTGATATGGCCTATCAACTAAGGGAGAGAGATTACCTAACTCTAGAAGACATGCAAAAGGGGGCTGTAAGTGTAGAGGCCAATATGATTTAGAAGAGGGCTAGGGTAAGATAAAAAAAAAGGGTGACTTATAGAGATGACAAAACACCTGCACCCTCCTCTTCCGACACCAAACTTGACTCCATAGTCAGGATAATGGAGAGGATTATGGAAAAATTTAGTTTGAATGAGAGAAAACCTCCTAGGGAAAATCAAGCCAATCTTCAAAACAAGAATAGAAATCAAAATTTTAGAAGAGACCCTCCTCCAGTCAGACAAAGAGAGAGTGACCAACAAATCAGACCCCCTTTCCAAGACAACTATGTAGATGAAGAAGAAAGAGAGCCTGAGCAGTTGGAATAAGACCATGTAAATGTCATAGGTTTGGATGATGAGGATAACACATTCCTTACCGAAGAAGAACAAAGGATGTTTTCCTCAAAACCACATGAGAAATCATATGAAGATTTTGAAGAATATAGATTAGGATTTGAGAATTCCATAATGGAAGTCCATAGGCAATATGACCTTAGGAGTAAAAAGAGTCAAGATATTCCTAAAACCAATCAGCCAAACACTGTTGTTAGAAAAACCTCTGAACCTATCCCTAAAAAGACAACAGAAAATACAAATACTGTGGCTAAGAAAACTGAACTAAACATACCAAAGACTAGTCAACCTAACAAAGATTCAAGCTGCCCTAGTACTTCAACTAGTGGCCCTGAAAAAATCCTGGTTTCCAAATCATTAAACCAGAATCAGCAAATTAAAAATGTAGAAAAGTTCATGGCTGATAAAACTGATGTAAATGCAATAAAGACACCTACACCTTTCAGTTTTGAGGGGGATATTTCCAAGATCAAGATAACCATACCTCTCACTGAGCTGGTAATCCAAGAGGTATATAGATCCCAGATTTTCAAAGTTTTAAATATAGGGAGTGATACGATACTTTAAACTTAACTGATGATAAACCAAATTTTTTGTTTGGTCCTGAAGTAGAGGGAAAATATCAAGAAGGAGCTGTCCCTCCTTTCTGTGTAAGTCTGAACATACATGATAAAATTCTGCATAATGTTATGTTAGACTCCGGTGCCTCACACAACCTCATGCCAAATGTTGTGATGGAGAGATTGGGCTTAGATATCACAAAGCCCTACAAATATTTGTACTCTTTTGATTCCAGTAGGGTCAAGTGTCTAGGCCTAATCAAGGATCTGTGTGTCAATCTAGCACAAATCCCCGCTAAAAGTCTAGTCATGGATATAGTTGTGGCTGACATCCCCCCAAAATATGGAATGCTTTTATCTAGATCATGGGGGGCCAAATTCCAGGGAAGCCTTCAAATGGACATAACTTATGCCACCATCCTAGTGTTCAATCAAAGAAGGAGATTATATCGGGAATCCCACATGAAATACATGGTGAGTAACATAGATAGGCCAAATAACACACCGGTTTATTCCATTCACTCAGACCTTGACTCCTTCATCATGTACAATGAAAATGACATAGATGAACAAATAGATGACAAGGAGAAATGACTAAGCCCCTGAGAACAACCAAGCCCGTCCTCTGACCAGGAAAATGACACCCCAAATCTTAGCAGCCCCAAAGTGCAGAATATTGAAAAAATTGAAATTGACACCCTTTGGCATATAAGCTTTGATGGCTCCTATGGTAAGGATGGTTCAGGAGCAGGGGTTTGGTTCCACAACACAAATAAAGGCCATTCCTATAGGCTATATTTCCAATGCACCAACAACGTTGCAGAATATGAGGCTCTCCTTATTGGTTTACACCTACTCAAAGACCTCAAAGCTAAGAAAATATTGGTTCAAGGAGATTCAAAACTGATCATAAATAAAATTAAGGGAGAATATTCAGCCAAGAACCCTAGGTTAAGGGAATATAAAAATGCTTCCCTAGACCTTCTCAAAACCTTTGAGAAATATGAGCTCACTTTCATCCCCATGGCCCAAAACTGCCTTGCCAATGAGCTTGCCTTTGCTGCCAGCAATTTCTCTTTACCTTATGAAGAGAACCAATGCCTCATCAAAACAAATAACATGCCTACTGTACCGAACAACCTAAACCATTGGAAAGTGTTTGACAATGATGACCAAATAGATGATTTTCTGCAATCCAAAAATGACTTTGCAAGTATAAAACAGAGTTTGAGATTTGAAAGAAATAATTCTGCTGAAAAAGAAACTCCCAAAACAGAGCTTCCCTTTGATGATGTTATAAACCACCTTCAAAACTCTTGTGTAGTAGAATTATTTGATAAATCTGATCCAAAAGAATTTGAAATTTTGTAGTACAAAAATGATACCTTGCCAAGAGGCCTTACACCACTAGAAGAGCTGTTTGATTTTAATGATGTAGCTAAAAAACCCAAGATGGAATCCACTGAAACAAATGTAGAAGAGTGTAACATTGGAGAGATGAAAGAGCCCAAAATGATCAAGATGTCCAAAACTTTTCCATCTCTCACAAAACATAAATACATTGAGCATTTTAGAGAATTTAAAGATGTGTTTGCTTGGGGGTATGAAGACTTGAAATCCTATGACACCAAAATCATTCAACATAAAATTCCTCTCAAATAAAATCAGAAACCATTTAAAAAAAATTTAAGAAGAATAAACCCCATTTTGTTACCCTCAGTTGAGAAAGAAATAAAAAATATGTACGATGCCGGGATCATAGTCCCGGTCCGATACTCGGAATGGGTTTCCAACCTTGTGTCAGTTAGGAAGAAGACCGGTGAAATTAGGCTTTGTATTGACTTCAGAAATTTGAACAAAGCCTCCTTGAAAGACAATTACCCCTTGCCTAAAATGGATCACATACTCCAAAAGATAGTTGGCTCACAAAGAATTTCACTATTGGATGGGTTCTTAGGTTACAACCAAGTTCTAGTCTTTCCAAATGACCAACTTAAAACTGCTTTCACTACACCTTGAGGTAAATTCATGTATGTTAAAATTCCATTTGGTTTAATGAATGCAGGGGCTACTTTCCAAAGGGAAATGGACATAGCTTTTTCGGAAGACATAGGTTACTTCATAGTCATATACCTTGATGACATCACTGTCTACTCTAAGACTGATGAGGAGCACTTATTCCACTTGAGAAAAGTCTTCGAAAAATGTAGAAATTATGGCCTCTCCCTCAATCCTAAGAAAACTTTGTTTGGCCTTCAGGAAGGAAAACTCTTGGGTCACTTCATCTCTGAGGAGGGAATCAATATAGATCCTAAAAAAATAGAAGGCATCTTACAAATCAACCACCCTAGAAACATTAAAGAGCTGCAATCTTTCATTGGAAAGGTTAACTTCCTAAGAAGATTCATCCCTAACCTTGCTGAGATCCTAAGAAATATCACCAATATGTTGAAAAAGGAAGTAGAAGTGAAGTGGAATATGGAAGCAAAACAATCTTTTGAGATGGTAAAACAAGCACTCACGCAAACACCAGTCTTAATCAACCCTGACTTCACCAAGGAATTTCACATTTTCTCCTTTGCCTCTGAACATACTGTGGTAGCAGTATTGTTGCAAAAGAACATCATGGGACAAGAGCAACCTATAGCTTTCTTCAGCAAAGCCTTAAGGGATGTTCCTCTGAAATATAACATTATGGAGAAACAAGCCTTTTCCTTAATCAAAGCTTTGAAGGATTTTAGAGTTTATATTTTGCAATCACATATCATAGCCTTTGTCCCAAACACAGTTTTCAAAGATATACTTAATCAAAACCCTGATGGTAAAAGGGGAAAGTGGATTGCTACCATTTTAGAATATGATTTGGAAATCAGACCCACGAAATTGATTAAGGGACAAGGACTTGCAAAACTTATGGATGACTCAAATTTCCAAGTTCTAGACATGAATATGGTTGGCATGTTAGAAGAAACTCAAGAAATTACAGCACCATATATTGAAGAAATGTTTCTAAATTCACCTTGGTATGCTGATATTATTTATGTGCTTCTTTATCTCAGTGCTCCCCCTTCTTTGTCAAAAACTAATGCAAGATTCTTAAAATAGAAAACATTAAATTTCTGCATTTTAGATGGAGTATTGTATTGGAAGAGTTTTGTTGGTTTACTGCTTAAATTTTTGCTTGAAGATGATGCAGAGAAAATCATGCATGAATTACATGAAGGGGAATGTGGGGGTCACCTCTATTGGAAGACCACAACCAACAAGATCCTTAGAGCTGGCTACTATTGGCCCACCTTATTTTTCGATACTCACAAACTAGTCACAACTTGCCATAAATGCCAAATATTTGATGGCAAAAGAAAGCTCCTATCTTTACCCTTGCACCCCATCAATGTTGAAGCCCCTTTTCAGCAGTGGGGTTTGGACTTCATAGGAGAGATCCATCCTACTTCATCTGCCCAACATAAGTGGATCCTCACTGCCACCGACTATTTCACCAAGTGGATAGAAGCCATCCCTTCTATAAATGCCACTAATTCAGTTATCATCAAATTTCTTGAAACCAACATCCTATCCAGGTTTGGTTGTCCTAAGAATATCATCACCGATAACGCTGTTGCCTTTACATCTACGAAAATGGTGGAATTTTTCTACAAATATCACATCACCCTCGGTCACTCCACTGCTTATTACCCACAAGGGAATGGACTAGCTGAGTCCTCCAACAAGAGCTTGGTAAACATCATTAAGAAGCTCTTAGAACAAAATAAAAAAACATGGCATAGCAAACTAGTGCATGCGTTATGGGCTGATAGACTAACCACCAAGAAATCCATTGGTATGTCTCCCTATCAACTAGTGTATGGCATGGATGTAGTTTTTCCCACCTCTTTAGGAGTCCCAGTCATGAAGCTTCTTCAAGAAGTTCAATAAGAAGAAAATGACATGCAAAGGAGGATGAACCAAACCATTCATTTGTAGCAATCAAGAGAAGAAGTTTACAAAAGGACCCAAGCTATCCAGGACAATATCAAGAAAATATTTGATAGAAGAACCAAAGCAAATGATTCCTAGATTGGAGACAAGGTTCTGAAATGGGATTCAAGAAGGGAGGACAAAGGAAAACATGGTAAGTTTGAAAATCTGTGGAAAGACCCCTATATCATTGATTCGGTGAGAGGCAACAATGCTTTCTTTCTAAAGGAACTTGATGGAACTGAAATGTTTGGAGGTCCTGTAAATGGGAGGATGCTTAAACATTACTTTTTTCAAGAACCTTAGTTTAAAATTTCTCATTCCTTGTACATACCAATGTTTGATGAAAGGATATAAAGACAAAAACCCTAAAAAAATAGAAAAGGGGAAAAGAGGGCAGGAATGGAAGGATAGGTACAGCCCCATACCCAAAAAAAATTGATGTTGCTGAATATGTGAAAGTATAAATGCCACTACTAGTCTTTGAAAAACAAGTATTGTTCAGTCATCTAGTCTAATCATGGCTGAACATGTTTTCAATTTAGTTGCTGATAGGTTAGTGAGAGAAAAACTTGTCAAAATCATGTAAACTTGAGTTGTCAAAAGAGAATAGATTAGGAATGAAAAGATACTAGTTCCACATGCTCAAAAAATAACCAAAGAGGAAGATGAGGATGCATAACAAATGATAGATCACAACCCTTATCTTTCTATTTTACTTTCATGCAAAATAATGTTTGTGTGCAGCTTGTTCTTATGCCACAACTCTTGGTAAGTCAAATTGCCTAATCCTGATTTAAACCATGCTTTCAATTTCATGTTTATATCTTAGAGAATGAAGTTTGTCAAACAACTTAATCTTGACAAATGATTAGAATAGGTAGAGAATAAGAGAGTTCATTAGCCTAATCTGAACTCTTGGAAGAAATAAGGGTACAATTAGATAGTTTGATTTGTGTTTTCAAAAATAAAAATGTCAAGGGTTTTCCAGTCCAAATGCACCCAAGGAAGAAAAAAATGTTAGGTTGGTAGGTTGGGTAGGTAGAGATGAGGTTGATGTTTATCATGTTTTTTCAGATTACTAAGATCACAGCTTCAAGCAAGCATCAACAAATGAAAAGAGGTAAAAATCTACCCAATGGATGAGGCACTGGTCACCATAAAGCCAGAGATCTGAAGTTCTGGACACCTCCTGAAAAGGAGCTGCCCTCCCCAAGTGGAGCCACTGTTAGTCATCAGTAATTTTTACTTCTCATGGATGACTAAAATACTTATCCTAGATTTCTAGAAACAAATTTCATGAACATTGTGATTTCTATAAATCTCACTGCCTTCATTATCATTAGGATAAGTTTTCACTAGTTTATCATTCATCATATCTAGCCATCACTAGCCCAATACTCCTGGAAGACCCATCCTAGGTTCAAGCCATATTGTTTTGCCCCAACTGTTGCTCATTTTTTACCATGTCTTTCCTTTTGGCCCAAATGCTTTGTTTTGCTTATCTACAAGATTCCCTACTACTGATCAAACCTACTAATCCAATAATCTTGATGACTCTTCCATAATATTCCCAGACACTGATTGTCTCTACAAACCCTCTAGACAATCAGAATGCTAGATCATAGGTCTTCAAAACACACTAAGCTTGTCACAGGTCCTATACTATACTTGGTAATCCCGAAAGTCTAAATGCTTATCCAAAATCCAAATCCAAAGGTCCCCATTAGGTCACCAAAGGTTTCACTGAGTTATAGGATGGATTTGGTGCCCAACAAGTTATGCCTTCCTGCATAAAGAGGATTGCACTCAAAGGGGCCCCCTTGGCTCAGAGTACAAACATTGCAAGGGACAACTACCCTTGTTCACATATTGTTTTTTAAGCCAAGATGACCATCAACAACAAGAGGAGGCAAAGTGATAGGGCATAATCATTACCAAGAAGAAGACCCAAACAAGACAAAAAGAACAAGCATATAGGTAAAAGAGTATCAGAGCTTGCTTTGGTGGATTAAAAAAACATTGATGACAAGAACAAAAGCCTCCTCCTTAAGGTTTTTTTCAAAATAGCACTGCTTCACCTGCACTAGGAGAAGAAAGACAAAGGGTATCAGGTTAAAGAAGACCATTTTTTGCCAAAGGATAGAAAAACAGAGTTTTTAAGGTAAAAGGTCAGATTGTGAGTTATTGTCAAAGAAAGGGAAAAATGTGACCTTGATTTCTGCATCTCAACGATAGGCTCCCAATAAAGGGCCTCTATGCCAAAAAATATTGCTCCCCAAAATATTGGCAAAGGCAGGAATAAACATGTTTTCCGAGAAATATTTAAAAAGGGTGTTCATAGCAGAATTACACATTGAAAGATAGGAAATCCCAACCTTACAAAAGTGGGTTTGGGCTTTTTAAATTTATTTTTCAAAACAAGTATAAAGGCCAAGTGAACCTTCCCCATGTATCATTTTTACTTTACCGAGGAGAAGAAGTCGTTGAGAGGAAAGTACTTGAGTTTTCGGGCAAACTGTAAAAATTTGATAGGTGCTACGTGCTGAGCACGGTGCTACGCCCCTGGACTCCGGCACTACGTGCAGAGGTGAGGCAGGTAGTGTAATATTACACTGCGCTACGCGCTCGTGGGGTGGCGCTACGCGCCTGGGTTGGCATTGTGCGCAGGCACAGGAGCGACCACTGGAGCCTGTTTTTACACCCGGTGCTACGCCCCGATGGCCCGACCGACCCAGCGCTACGCACAGGCACTATGCATTGGCGCTGCGCCCCTGGCAACACTTCAGAAAATTGTGCCAAAGGTTTTCGAAATCGGTTTTTTCCTCTACAAACCCTCTGCAAGTTGAAACAAGGTCAATCAACCTTTCTTTCCTTTTCCCAAATATTGATTATCAAAGAGGTCATCCATGATTAGAGATTAACCAAAACCCTAGATTATGCAAAAACAAATTGTCATTGTCTTTGAACTAGGGTTATAAGAAAGATTGATTTTCATACAAAGAGAAGACTGAGTTGTATAAACCTGACCTCTACCACCAAGTCCAAGCTTTGAAAGCTGTCCTCACCCTAGCTTCCCTCTTTGAAAAATTTTGACCTACACCACTTATTTTTCTCCAAATACCCTAAATAAAACTCAAGGTTCCTTCTGCTGTTTGGACCAGCCATCATGTCAGAGAGTGATAGTTACACTAGTGGTGATGAGAGTCATACTCCCACCAAGCCAAAACATCATGGGGGAAGAGCTAACAGGTTTGAGCCCATACACACCACTCCAATCACTTCCTCTCCTATGATCCTTTCATGCTTCCAGGATGTCGGATGCTACCATTTTTGTGAGAAGGTCAAGCAAGTTGAATACCATCCAGACTTAACCAAGTTGTTTGCTTGTAGCCTACAAAATCACCAAGTTAATCTAGCAGGGGTCCAATTTGAGCTTTCATCTGAAATCATTTCCAAAGCAACTGGTATACCAGATGTTGGTGAGCTTTGGTTCAAACAAAATAATTTTGATTTCAGTTACTATGGGACTTATTTGAAACCCACTTGTCAGCAAAATTGCAAGGCTATTTTTCCTTTTTCTTATCTACTAGAGAGGTATGCAGCATTAATGAGGCAGATTATCAGTTTCTTCACATGTAAGGGAAGTTATTCCCAGATCTATTCATATCATATCAGATTGCTGATGCATTTCACCAAAGTCAAAATGATGAACCTACCTTATTACCTTTTCCGGAGTATTGATAAAATGGCCTCTGCTGTCAAGAGGAAAAGATATGACCACCAAATGCCTAGCCTCTTTCATCATTCCCTAATCAAGATGATTGTCCTATACCAGCTAGAGAAACAAGGTATATCTTAGGAGACCTTCATCTCACATGATGTTTTTTCAGACCCCCGAGCCTTCATCCAGCAGAGCTTGCCTTCCACTTCACAACCTTCTACCTCCACACAACCATCATCTCCCCACATGCCTTCTCCACAAAGAATTTCACCTATTACTTTCTCCCCTGATTTACCAAGTGAAGGGGCGGACAGTAGCCCTAGTGAAGGGCAAATAGAAGGCAATAGTGAGGAAGAAGATGAGACAGCTAATGATGATGAAGGAGAGGACAGTGAAGAAGAAGTTGATGAAGAGGAAGATGACAAAGAAGAAAATGAGGAAGAGGAAAGTGGCCAAGAAGAAAGCAGCAATGGGCAAGGGCAGTAAGATGATCAAGAGGACAATGAAGAAGAGAATGAAGAAGAAGAAAGTGGCCAAGAAGAAATCAGAAATGGGAAAGGGCAGCAAGACAATGAAGAAGAAAACAAAGATAAAACCAGTGATGATAGTCACAAAGATAAAAACAATGAACATGATGATGAAGAGGACAATGACCATGATGATGAAGAGGAAAATGACAATGATGATGAATAAGAAGATGAAAATGAGGAAGAAGAGGAAAACAATGAAGAAGAAGAACAACCAGATGAGGAAGGTAGCTATCTAAGTGCCCAAAACAGTCCAAGAAAGAGTCATGACAGTCATGAAAACTGTCATGAATGTCTTGACAAAGATCAGTCCATAGAAGACATATAAAAATTAGAGCATAGTGAAGGACAAATTGATGTCAACATTGCCTTTGAGACTCCCATGATTTCCCCTCTCTCATGCACTTATTATAGAGGGAAAAGGAGTGTGTTTGCTGCCTCTAAGAGGGAAAGGGCCGTCTCCTCACAAAATATCAAAACATCGGACAAAGGCAAAGAAAAAATGAAGAGTTTTGAGCTAAAGGCACCGGATAGGAGGAGAAAAAGGATTAAAAAGGTTTCTCAAGTCCCTCTCTTTGTTGATCTAGACAATGATAATGAATACCAAGGGATAAACACAAAATTACTCCTCTTAGAAAAAGATGCCCAGCCTCGAGAATGGGAAAAGTATTTTGAAAGAGCACAAAGGGTCATCTACTATTAAAAACAGGAGCAAAAAAATTTCAAAGAGGTCAAGAGGGGCCTTGCCTTGTAGAAGAAAATGGTCAAACACTATTCAAGGAAGAACATGAGTGCCAATGCTAAATTGAGGCAAGCCCTCCTAAAGCTAGAAGAGCTAAAAAGGCCCAAAGTTCATGACAGCCTCAGGATATTGGCTGAGGCTTCTCATCAGGTGTCTAAAACCCCTTGAGGGGTATACCCACCAATTTTGAAGAAAATTCGGTCACTTTTTGTTTTTTCCAAATTTGGGCCCCTAGGAGCGCAACACCCTAGGCGGGGCATCATCAGCTTCTAAAGTTTATATTTTTGGGTTTTTCATGTCTCCATAAGTCTCCAATTTTTTTTTTAGATCATTTGGAGCATTTTCCCCCCTCAAAAGGTCAAAAAACACCTCAAAAATGACCTTTCTGCCTCCTTTTCAGGTTTGGCGCTGCGCGTTGAGCAGTCATGGGAGATTTGATTTTTGAGCAGGTAAATGGAATCCATTCAGCACAACTCAATTATTTCTGGAAATTAGACTCTCCAAGATTTCCAACAAGCCATCACGAGCCCTTATCCGATGTTGGGAAGGGGTAAAAAACGCAGCTGCAACAGACCCCAAATTTTGCTGATTTGGAGCTACGCATAGAGACAACTTTTTGCCAAAAAGTCAAAAAAGACACAGATTAATGGAAAATTAGTTTTTTAATATTTTATTGGATAAAAAACTCCTGATTTTATTAGGGAGTTATGTTTTGGTGTGTTTCATTTATTTCCTTATCTCTTATGTGTCTTGGGCCTTGCATAGTCATTAAGCACATTTATGACATTTATGGCTGAATTAGGGTTTCTGGAAGCCTCTTAGGGTTTCTACCTCCTAATTTGCTCCATAAATAGAGCATGAGGCTCTTGTATATTTTTTTGGATGTTGATGAATCATGCTGAAGTAATACATAGTCCCTTGAAGCCTTTGATGAGAAATTGATGTCTTGGAGCTTATGCATGATCTGATTCACTTGTTGATGGAGAAGGACTGTTTGCAGGATCCATAGGCTTGGTTGATGGTGGATTTTTCTCTTGTTAATTTTTTCTAAGTTTCTCATATATTTTCCATCCATCTATGCTATAGTAGGACAAAAAATTTAGACTAAGATATGCTTGTTGATGGCACCTTAGATCTGTTTGTTTCCTTCACTGCCTAAATGTTTTCTTCTGCTTAAGATATGTTAGAGAATTCATCTTTTGCTCTCTAATAATTTTTGGCTTGTCTATTTTCTTGAATGATTTAGATCAATTAGTATCAATTATGATCTATGGATATCCCTACATATTGTTACCTCTGAAGTACTCTGTTCTTGAAATCATCTTTTGAAGTAGCTTTGCCCATAGTTTGTCAAAGAAGTCTGTCTTAACCATGCTCTTTGCCTTAATTAGCTAAAATTGTCTCAAGGAACTCTCATAGATTTCATTGTGGATGCTAGGGTTTGTCTCTTCTTCTATGGTTATAGTTACTAGTGCAACTTAAATGGATTAGTTTTGCTTAAGCCTTTGATTCTCTTGCTATGCTTATAAATCTTCTAAACTCCCTCAATTTACAAGTATATAAAGGATTTTGTTTCTGCCCTTTATTAGCTTGTTGTTCTCAATTTTAATGTCCATCTCATGATCCTTCACAACCTTAAAGATCCGCCAACCAAGTTAAATTTCCTTGTAAATGCTTTTGACACCAATGATGAACTCATTCATGACCTTGTTTGACTCCATTTCCCAATGAATTAACAATCTTCCTTGTTTTCTATCTAAATCTGTCTGAGCATCATACCCAACCAAAAATAATCAAAATACCCTGCACTTAACATCTAGCCTAAAATCAACCTAATCAGCAAACAAGTTCACAAATTTGCACCTACTAGAGAGATCCCTCTTCGAATCCAGGAAGGATAGGTCCTAGGATTCCAAAGCTTGGTTTGATGTTACCCTGTACCTTTGTATCTCAATCAATCTAGCAAATTACGGGGAGCTAATAGTTCCAACACCAAGTATAGCTCAAAACCCTTCATCATCTTTTAATATGTGGACTAACATGTATGATTCTAAACATATTCCTCAACAAATCCAGAATCCTATAGTTCCATGGCAAACTCCTAGTACAACTCTAATTCAATACCCCACACTATGCCCACAATGACCCTCTCCTGTGATTTAGACATCCCTATGGAATCAAGGATGGTTTAAAGCCTCTTTTCGAAGGTAATTTCCCATGCAAACTCAACTACCCATTCAACAATAACAACTACAAATTCCATCCAATGCACCACCAAGTAATCTCCTTTGCTATCCCTGTTATCACCAAAATCATACTTGATTAGCTGTTGATCAAACAAATTTAGTGTAACTATTTGAAACCAATCTTGTGACTGAGGCTTAGCCTCCTCAATCTGAGAGGGCTCTCTCAACGGTTAATGATATTGAATAAATATGTAGATGGATGGCTAACTCTATGTTTTATGTATTGGTTTTATATGTTTGTAGGTTGAAACAAACATATTATTTTCAATTCATAAGTATCTCTCTTGGGCAGTCAGAGCATGTGATACATGAATTCTAAGTAATGAAACATCAAGACATTAGAGGTATGGAGTCAAAGGAAGTCAGAGCATGTGATACATGAATTCTAAGTAATGAAACATCAAGACATTAGAGGTAAAATATTGAAAGAGATATACCATGGCTTAATACTTAAAGGAAGTCAAAGCATGAACAATAATGAGTTCTTAGTAATAAGAATTAAGACATTGAAGAAAAACTTTCAAAAGATAGGACAGAAACTCACTGAAATATAATAAGAATCTCAGGTGAAGAAAAGTCGTGTTTTTACTGTATATAGCAACAAACTCCAATAGATTTACAATCAAATAGTCTTATGAGATAACATCTCCAACATGTAGGTTGAAAATAATATCAATATATAGCCATTGGTATTATGGAGTCAAAATTTCAGTGATTAGAGTGAGTTTACATTTCATGGAAGTTGAGGCAGGTCAGAGTTTTTAGTAGTAGGACACACAAACATGAGACAAGGAAATACACAGTCAATTCACTTATAAAGGAAGTTAGAGCATCACATGGATTAATTCTAAGTAATATAAATGAAAACCACTGCAAGAGAGATACATAAAAGGTAAAGATAGAACAAGTAAGCACTAAAAACTCTTTCAGAATCTCAAGTTGGTCAAGTAACAAATCTCTGTATTAGCTGAAACAATCCAATTACAATAAGCTGCAATTTTGCCAAAAATCTCCAACCCTTCATACATCGAAGTACTCACTACTTATAGGCATCTAGCCTTTACATCCAATCTGCCAAGTGGCTAGATCATTAAACTCTATTAATTAAACAAAATCTTACCACTAACTAGATATTTAAAACTAGAATTGACACCTTTCGAATTAGGAGTTAGAGTCCTACTGTGACTCAAACACCTACTTATTACATTTAATCTAAATATGATCCAAATATTCCTCAAAAGGAATCATGTATTTCAAACATACTGGCCACAAACAAAACATTAATACTCTAACTGTCTTCATGAAGCTGCTCTGCCTATTATTAAGGAGCTGCCAGTTTGATGATATGGCAACATAGTGAGCTGTTATCTTCGAACTATATCCATAACAAAATATCTCCACCTAGCAATATTTTGATTTGATACTCTTTATCATTGCTTTGATACTGTTTTTCATTCCTCATGGAGAATAGATTTGAAATAGTTATTTACCCTTTACCTTCTTCCAAAAATTGACCTTGCTGTAAAAACAGAGTTTTGAGCTACTTTTGTAGCTAATTTCGTAGCAAAAACAAAAAGGTCATATGTGATAATCCTCTACTATTATTGACCATTGGAGGGTGTTAAGTGATAAAAAAAATTAAATACAAACTTTAAAGTTCTTTAACCAGGTAAATTTAATTGACTTGAAACCAAAAAGATGTCTTCAGAAATTCCGCAACAAAAACTGGGCTTGAAGCCTGGGACATGTTGCGGAATTGCCTAATTGCCCACAGACTTCACATAATTTGGATTTTAGGCCTAGAAAAGGTCCATGGCTGTGTGTGATGATAGTATGAAGCTTGATAAGGAAACTTTGGTTAAAAATACCTCTTACCCTCCTCAAGAAATAAAATTTTCACCTTCAGCCACTTCATCTACCAATAAAAATGACTCTGTTTTTCCTGAAAAATATGGCTGCACTCATGAGCTCCTATCTCTCAATCCCTGATAGTTGTTGTAAAAATGGATGAGTTTTTTTTAGATAATAATTTTAATAAGAAAAACCTCTCTTGGTTTTTTGAAAACCATATTTAGTTGTCCAAAATATGCATTATAAAATCATGTATAAAACAGGAAAATCCAGAATTATGAAAATAGATCCCAAAGGAAACTTCGAATCTCCAAATTGGTCGAACCTGGGAGAAAATTGAAAGAGGTTTTTGTTCCTTGTTATGTTCTTAGAGAAAACCTGCTTCAGATTTTTGAAACTCATCTTCATTTGCCTGAAAATTTCTCTTGAAACCAACAGATAAAACAGTGCAAGGAACACAAAAATCCCCTTGTAGCCCTTGGTAGAAATACATGTAACCTATCTGGATGAAAGCTTGAGTGAAGTTGAGGTCATCCATGATCAGTTAAAATTCCATAGGCTCCTATCCAAACACATAGCCTCCTTTTTATGCTTTCCTCTTCATGGCAGTTTCCTTTTATAACCCAAACTGCCCTCTTAAAAAATGTGACAGCTTTAAAAAACAATTTGGACAACAAGCTGTTTCTCACAAAGCTAAATTTTCAAAGGTGACAACTAACTGATACATGCAAATGTTGAAAATTAAATGACAGAGAGGAGCTTTGGTAACTTGTTGAAGGAATGAAATTCGAATATGGAGAGAAAGGTGACAAAATGAGGGAGTGGAAAGCAATGATGAGTGGTATTTATGCTTTTCATGCTTGGATTATTATGAAAATAAATTGTATGAACTTACCTTTACCCTAAAGCACTAAATACTTGACAGGTCATCGTCCCATTAGTTTTTGCAGAAAAACATAACTATGCAGCATTCTCAGTTATAAATTTTAAATATTTGCTGCGGAATCAGGAAAAATCAGACATGTGACTTAAAAATGAATTTTAAACCAATTCATGTGAACCTAAAGTGAAAATTGATGGATATGATTGAGATGACATGATGAATGAGGTGTTTTGGACTTAGGATAAAGACTTATTTCATGAAATTTTCACTAATTTCATGGGCCAACCTTATGAGATAGATGAAACCTAGATGAGTGACCCTAATAAAAATAAATAAAAATTTATGTGTGATAATAGTGGCTCCACTTGGGATGGTGTGCCCCAGTGGTACACCAAAGAACCAATAGTTCCAGTGTCATCCATATTATTGGAATAAAAACTTTGAAACTTTTCCAAGTCTTCTTCAAACTCTTATGGACATCACCTCGGGATCAAGCTTGATGATCACTGCAGAAGAACCAAATCTGTACCTACTGAAAAGATGCTCAGTCAACTTTGAGCTTATTCACACACTCCTACCTATCCTAACAGCCACAATCTCCATTTTTAACTCAAGCAACATGAAACTTCCAATGAAGCCAGTCATTGATTTGATATGACACTTGAAATTGTTTATTGCACTTGAACCAACAGTAAGCATGATACTGAAATGACCAAGGCAACACAAAATGGATTTGATCCTCATGATGAAAATATAATTGAAAATCTGAACTGTAGAACTCTTCCATGTAGTCAACTATAGGATCATAGAAGACATAATCTGTTTGATAATTCTCAAGACATTCTACAAATTTGGACAACTCATATATGATTTTCTCAACCACACAATATTTCAATTGTGTGCTATCAAATTGCTGTTCAAACTGATTTTAAAAAACACTGTATTCTTCCTCAAACTTAAAGGAGAAAGGTAGCAACACCCTCTCTTTGTTTTCTGGCATTAAAAACTTTTGAAAAGACTGATCTTGATCATGAAGCCTATAAGGTTGAATTTGATCTTCTAAAACTTCAATGTCTTTTTCAATGTTCTTAGCAACTTCATCCACAAATTGAATCTTAACTTCTAACTTGTACTCAGATGATTTCAGATTAGAAGACAAGGATACAGAAAAAATTTCACCAACTTCTTCATTAGTGTGATCATTATTTGATGTAGACTGATGCAAGAAATAACATGAAGAATCAAAATTTTCCTTTACCTGAGAGTTATAGTAATTATCTTCCAATATTTCCTCTTGTTGTTTGCAATGATTCTCATACTCCTGATGATCAAAATACTGACAAGTCTGCTACAAATTTTCATCAAACTCAAAGGATGTAACATGATTATCATAAATAAACTCCTATTGGGTTTCATTTTCATCCAAGAGAGAGGATATCCTTTTGTATTGGTGATGAAAGGGGTTTTCATGAAGGGCCTCTAAAATTTCCTCATCCATGAACTCATCATCTTCATAACAATTCTCCAAATTTTCAATAAAATTCACACAGTGTTTATAGAAGTATTTGACCAACAATAAGGAGGGATGAAACTCTTCATACATCTCATAAATTGCAACATGGAAATCAACAAGAGAAGATAATGAACCATTTGGCAAGCTTTCATACCAAGACCATGCTTTTCCTTCTAAAGTGGCCATAAACATCTTCATGAGACAATCCTAAGGGAACTGAACCTTAAGACTGTGTACATGCATATGAAATCTAACCAATTGAAGAGAATCATTGTCTTTATTTTCATCTTTAAATATTGGAAGATCAATTAACCATTCAACCTTTGGCATAGGATTTGGAAAACCATGGATGTGAGATCGATTCATAGGTGCATACCTGGCATTTATTCTTGCAATGGAACTCATCTTGAAACTTCATCGAGCTACTAATCTTCAAGCAGTGGAGTCACCTTCCAATTTATTATTTGATGTGTGGAGTCGCCAAAGCAGAAATATAGCCAATATGTGCCTAAGTGTCTACTTATCTCAGACCTTAGAACTGAAACTTTTTCATTCTTCCCAGGGAAAATTTATACCTTCGATCCTCGACAACAGTGCCAAAATGTCATCACCAAAATCGTACTTGATTGGCTGCTGATCAGAGAACTTCAGTGAAACTATTTCAAACCAATCTTGTGACTGAGGCTTAGCCTCCTCAATCTGAGAGGGCTCTCTCAAGGGTTAATGATATTGAATAAAGATGTAGATAGATGGATAACTCTATGATTTATGTATTGGTTTTATATGTTTGTAGGTTGAAAAGATCAAAGTTTACTACCATTGGGCTATGGAGTCAGTGACAGGGATCTCAATAACAAGGCTTTCCTTGTGGAATTTGAGGCTTGTGAATATTTCAATGAAAGAGAAACCATACAAGAAGTTTTCAATAGCTTGAGGTTCAAAGGAAGTCAGAGCATGTGATACACGAATTCTGAGTAATGAAACATCAAGGCATTGGAGGAAAAATATTGAAAGATATATACCATGGCTTAATACTTAAAGGAAGTCAGAGCATGAACAACCATGAGTTCTGAGTAATAAGCATTAATACATTGAAGAAAACCTTTCAAAAGATAAGACAAAAACTCATTGAAATATAATAAGAATCTCAGGTGAAGAAAATTTGTGTTGTTACTGTATATAGCAGCAAACTCCAATAGCTTTACAATCAAATAGTCTTCTGAGTTAACATCTCCAACCTGTAGGTTGAAAATAATATCAATATGTAGCCATTGGGCTTATGGAGTCAAAATTTCATTGATTACAGTGAATTTTCTTAACATGGAAGTTGAGGCAGGTCAGAGTTTTTAGTAGTAGGACACACACACATGAGACAAGGAAATACAAAGTCAATTCACTTATAAAGGAAGTCAGAGCATCACAAGGATGAATTCTGAGTAATATAAATTAAAACCACTACAAGAGAGATACATAAAAGGTAAATATAGATCAAGTAAGCACTAAAAACTCTTTCAGGATCTCAAGTTGTTCAAGTAACAAATCTCTATATTAGTTGAAACAGTCCAATTACAATAAGCTGCAATTTTGCCAAAAATCTCCAACCCTTAATACATCAAAGTGCTCACTACTTATAGGCATCTAGCCTTTACATCCAATCTTCCAAGTGGCTAGATCATTAAACTCTATTACTGACACCAAATCTTACCACTAACTAGATATTTAAAACTAGAACTGACACCTTTTGAATTCGGAGTTAGAGTCCTACTATGACTCAAACACCTACTTATTACATTTAGTTTAAAGATGATCTAAATATTCCTTGAAATGAATCATGTCTTTCAACCATACTGGCCACAAACAAAACATTAATGCTCTGACTTTCTTCATGAAGCTGCTATGCCTACTATTAAGGAGCTGTTAGTTTGATGATATGGCAACATAGTGAGTTGGTATCTTCGAATTATATCCATAACAAAATATATCCACCTAGAAATATTTTGATCTGATACTCTTTATCATTGCTTTGATACTGTTTGTCATTCCTCATGGAGAACAGATTTGAAATAGTTATTTACCCTTTACATTCTTCCAAAAATTGATCTTGCTGTAAAAACAAAGTTTTGAGCTACTTTCATAGCTAATTTCGTAGAAAAAACAAAAAGGTCATCTGTGATAATCCACTGCTATTATTGACCATTGGAGAGTGTTAAGTGATAAAAAACGTTTAAATAAAAACTTTAAAGTTCCTTAACCAGGTCAATTTAAGTGACTTGAAACCAAAAATATGTATTCATAAATTCGGCAACAAAAACTGGGCTTCAAGCGTGGGACACGTTGCGAAATTGCCTAATTGCCCATAGACTTCACAAAATTTGGATTTTAGGCCTAGAAAAGGTCCATGGATGTGTGAGATGATAGTATGAAGCCCGATAAGGAAAATTTGGTTAAAAATACCTCTTACCCTCCTCAAGAAACAACTTTTTCACCTTCAGCCACTTCATTTACCAATAAAAATGACTATGTTTTTCCTGAAAAATAACGCTGCACTCATGAGCTCCTATCTCTCAATCCCTAGTAGATGTTGCAAAAATGGAGGAGGTTTTTCTAGATAAGAATTTTTTTAAGATAAGAATCTCTTGGTTTTTTGAAAACCATCTTCAGATGTCCATAATCTGCATTATAAAATCATGTATAAAACAGGAAAATTCAGAATTCTGAAAATAGATCCCAAAGGAAACTTCGAATCTCCAAATTGGTAGCACCTGGGAGAAAATTGAAAGAGGTTTTTGTTCCTTTTTATGTGCTTAGTAAAAAATTCCTTTAGATTTTTGAAACTCATCTTCATTTTCCTGAAAATTCCTCTTGAAACCAACAACTCAAACAGTCCAAGGAACATAAAAATCCCCTTCTAGCTCCTGGTAGAAATACATTTAACCTGTCTGGATGAAAGCTTGTGTGAAGCTGAGGTTGTCCATGATCAGTTAAAATTCCATAGGCTCCTATCCAAACACATAACCTCCTTTTTATGCTTTCCTCTTCATGGAAATTTCCTTTTATAACCCAAACTTCCCTCTTAAAAATGTGACAGCTGTAAAAAACAATTTGGACAGCAAGCTATTTGTCACAAGGATAAATTTTCAAAGGTGAAAACTGATTGATACATGCAAAGGTTGAAAAGTAAATGATAGATAGGAGCTTGGGTAACTTGTTTAAGGAATAAAATTCGAATGTGGAGAGAAATGTGACAAAATGAGGGAGTGGAAAGCAATGATTTGTTGTATTTTTGATTTTCATGCTTGGATGATTATGAAAATCAATTGTATGACCTTAACTTTACCCTAAACCACTAAATACTTGACAGGTCATCATCCCATTCATTTTTTCAGAAAAAAATAATTTTGCAGCGTTCTCAATTATAAATTTTACAGATTTGCTGCAGAATCAGGAAAAATCAGACATGTGACTTAAAAACGAATTTTAAACCAATGCATATGAACCTAAAGTGAAAATTGATAGATATGACTGAGATGACATGATCAATGAGGTGTTTTGGACTTAGGATAAAGACTTATTTCATGAAATTTTCACTAATTTCATGGACTAACCTTATGAGACAGATGAAACCTAGATGAGTGACCTTATTAAAAAAAATTAAAAATTTTTGTGTGATAATAGTGGCTCCACTTGGGATGGTGTGCCCCAGTGGTACACCAAAGAACCAGTAGTTCCAATGCCATCCATCTTCTTGGAATAAAAACTCTGAAACTTTGCCAAGTCTTCTTCAAACTCTTATGGCCTTCACCTTGGGCTCAAGATTGATGATCACTGCAGAAGAACTAAATCTGTACCCACTGAAAATATGCTCAGTCAACTTTGAGCTTATTCACACACTCCTACCTACCCTAATAGCTGCAATCTCCATTTTTAACTCAAGAAACATGAAACTTCCAATGAAGCTAGTCATTGATTTGATCTGACACTTGAACTTGTTGACTGCACTTGAACCAACAATAAGCATGATACTGAAATGACCAAGGCAACAAAAAATGGATCTGATCCTCATGATGAAAATATAATTGAAGATCTGAACTGTAGAACTCTTCCATGTAGTCAACTATAAGATCATATAAGACATAATATATTTGATAATTCTCAAGACATTCTGCAAATTTGGACAACTCATATATGCTTTTCTCAACCACACAATATTTCAATTGTGTGCTATCAAATCGATTTTCAAAAACAATGTATTCTTCCTCAAACTTAAAGGAGAAAGGTAGCAGCACCCTCTCTTTGTTTTTTGGCATTTGCGCTTTAAGTTAAGGCTCGACCATAAGGAGAGGCAGAGTAGGGACTCACTCATTCATATGCCCCCCACCCAATAAGAATCAAGGAAGGCACACTCGACTAATCCTTTCTTACCTTTCTTCTTAGCTTCTTAAGAGGGTAGTTGCCATTCTTCCTCCTTCCTCCCTACTTCCCTACCTGCTTATTTCCAGCTGAATGAGTCCAAGTAAGTTAGAGGCTTCTTTCCTTCCCTTAGTTACTTGTCTACTGGCTAGTGAGGGAAGCTAAATGGGCTAGATAGAGTTCTTAGTGGAAACTATAGCAATCATTATGAAAAAATATGCGAACTATGTGAACTATGCTAACTATGCCTACTATGCTAAATAACTAAACTATGCTCACTCAGAACTTTTGAAAAGACTGATCTCGATCATGAAGCATATAAGGTTGAATTTGATCTTCTAAAACTTCAATGTCTTTTTCAATGTTCTTAGCAACTTCATCCACAAATTGAATCTTAAATTCTTACTTGTACTCAAATGATTTCGGATTAGAAGACAAGGATAAAGAAAAATTTTCACCCACTTCTTCATTAGTGTGATCATTATTTGATGTAGACTGATGCAAGAAATAACATGAAGAATCAACTTTTTCCTTTACTTGAGAGTTATAGTAATTATCTTCCAATATTTCCTCTTGTTGTTTGCAATGATTCTCATACTCCTGATGATCAAAATGTTGACAAGCCTGCTGCAAATTTTCATCAAACTCAGAGGATGTAACATGATTATCATAAATAAACTCCTGATGGGTTTCATTTTCATCCAAGAGAGAGGATATCCTTTCTTCTTTGTGATGAAAGGGGTTGTCATGAAGGGACTCTAAAATTTCCTCATCCATGAACTCATCATCTTCATAACAATTCTCCAAATATTCAATAAAACTCACACAGTGTTTACAACAGTCTTTGACTAGCAATAGGGAGGGATGACACTCTTCATACATCTCATAAAATGCAACATGGAAATCAACAAGAGAATATAATGAACCATTTGGCAAGATTTCGTACCAAGACCATGCTTTTCCTTCTAAAGTGGCCATAAACATCTTCATGAGACAATCCTCAGGGAACTGAACCTTAAGACTGTGTACATGCATATAAAATCTAACCAAATGAAGAGAAACATTGTCTTTCTTTTCATCTTTAAATATTGGAAGATCAGTTAACCATTCAACCTTTTGCATAGGATTTTGAAAACTAGAGATGTGAAATCGATTCATAGGTGCATACCTAGCATTTATTATTGCAATGGAACTCATCTTGAAACTTCATCAATCTACTGACCTTCAAGCAGTGGAGTCACCTTCCAATTTATTATTTGATGTGTGGAGTCGCCAGAGCATAAATACAACCAATATGTGCCTAAGTGTATGCTGACCTCAAACCTTAGAACTGAAACTTTGTCGTTCTTCTCAAGGAAAATTTATACCCTCAATCCCCGACAACGGCGCCAAAATGTTATCACAAAAATCGTACCTGATTAGCTACTGATCAGTAAACTTCAGTGTAACAATTTCAAACCAATCTTGTGACTGAGGCTTTGCCTCCTCAATCTGAGAGGGCTCTCTCAAGGGTTAATGATATTGAATAAAGATGTAGATAGATGGCTAACTCTATGATTTATGTATTGGTTTTATATGTTTGTAGGTTGAAAAGATCAAAGCTTACTACCATTGGGCTATGGAGTCAGTGACAGGGATCTCAATAACAAGGCTTTCCTTGTGGAAGTTGAGGCTTGTAAATATTTCAATGAAAGAGAAAAACATACAGGAAGTTTTCAATAGCTGAGGTTCAAAGGAAGTCAGAGCATGTGATACACGAATTCTGAGTAATGAAACATCAAGACATTGGAGGTAAAATATTAAAAGAGATATACCATGGCTTAATACTTAAAGGAAGTCAGATCATGAAAAATCATGAGTTATGAGTAATAAGCATTAATACATTGAAGAAAACCTTTCAAAATATAGGATATAAACTCATTGAAATATAATAAGAATCTCAGGTGAAGAAAAGTTGTGCTGTTATTGTATATAGAAACAAACTCCAATAGATTTACAATGAAATAGTCTTCTGAGTTAACATCTCCAAACTGTAGGTTGAAAATAATATCAATATGTAGCCATTTGGCTTATGGAGTTAAACTTTCAGTGATTACAGTGAGTTTACTTGACATGGAAGTTGAGGCAGGTCAGAGTTTTTAGTAGTAGGACATAGACACATGAGACAAGGAAATACACAGTCAATTCACTTATAAAGGAAGTCAGAGCATCACAAGGATGAATTCTGAGTAATATAAATGAAAACCGCTACGTGAGAGATACATAAAAATTAAAGATAGAACAAGTAAGCACTAAAAAATCTTTTAGAATCTCAAGTTGGTCAAGTAACAAATCTCTGTATTAGTTGAAACAATCCAATTACAATAAGCTACAATTTTGCCAAAAATATCCAACCCTTCATACATCGAAGTACTCACTACTTTTAGGAATCTAGCCTTTACATCCAATCTTCCAAGTGGCTATATCATTAAACTCTATAACTGACACCAAATCTTACCACTAACTAGATATGTAAAACTAGAACTGCCACCTTTCGAATTAGGAGTTAGAGTCCTACTATGACTCAAACACCTACTTATTACATTTAATCTAAAGATGATCCAAATCTTCCTCGAAAGGAATCATGTATTTCAACCATACTGGCCACAAACAAAACATTAATACTCTGACTGTCTTCATGAAGCTGCTCTACCTACTATTAAGGAGCTGTTAGTTTGATGATATGGCAACATAGTGAGCTGGTATCTTCGAACTATATCCATAACAAAATATATCCACCTAGCAATATTTTGATCTGATACTCTTTATCATTGCTTTGATACTGTTTGTCATTACTCATGGAGAACAGATTTGAAATAGTTATTTACCCTTTACCTTCTTCCAAAAATTGACCTTGCTGTAAAAACAAAGTTTTGAGCTACTTTTGTAGCTAATTTCGTAGCAAAAACAAAAAGGTCATCTGTGATAATCCTCTGCTATTCTTGACCATTGGAGGGTGTTAAGTGACAAAAAACATTTAAATACAAATTTTAAAGTTCCTTAACCCGGTAAATTTAAGTGACTTGAAACCAAAAATATGTCTTCAGAAATTCCGCAGCAAAAACTGGGCTTCAAGCCTGGGACACGCTGCGGAATTGCCTAATTGCCCACAGACTTCATAGAATTTGGATTTTAGGCCTAGAAAAGGTCTATGGCTGTGTGAGATGATAGCATGAATCTTGATAAGGAAAATTTGGTTAAAAATACCTCTTACCCTCCTTAAGAAACAACTTTTTCACCTTCAGCCACTTCATCTACCAATAAAAATGACTCTGTTTTTCTTGAGAAATAAGGCTGCACTCATGAGCTCCTATCTCTATATACCTGATAGCTATTTCAAAAATGGAGGAGGTCTTTGTAGATAAGAATGTTTATAAGAAAAACCTCTCTTTGTTTTTTGAAAACCATTTTTAGTTTTCCAGAATATGCATTATAAAATTATGTATAAAACAGGAAAATTCAGAATTCCGAAAATAAGTCCCAAAGGAAACTTTGAATATCCACATTGGTAGCACCTGGGAGAAAAGTGAAAGAGGTTGTTGTTCCTTGTTATGTTCTTAGAAAAAACCTCCTTCAAATTTTTGAAACTCATCTTCATTTTCCTGAAAATTCTTCTTGAAACCAACAACTCAAACAATCCAAGGAACACAAAAATCCCCTTGTAGCTCCTGGTAGAAATACATGTAACTTGTCTGGATGAAAGCTTGTGTGAAGTTGAGGTCATCCATGATCAGTTAAAATTCCATAGGCTCCTATCCAAACACATAGCCTCCTTTTTCTGCTTTCCTCTTCATGGCAATTTCCTTTTATAACCCAAACTGCCCTATTAAAAATGTGACAGCTGTAAAAAACAATCTGGACAACAAGCTGTTTGTCACAAATCTAACTTTTCAAAGGTGAAAATTGGCTGATACATGCAAAGGTTAAAAATTAAATGATAGAGAGGAGCTTTGGTAACTTGTTTAAGGAATGAAATTCGAATGTGGAGAGAAAGGTGACAAAATGAGGGAGTGGAAAGCAATGATGAGTAGTATTTATGCTTTTCATGCTTCGATGATTATGAAAATAAATTGTATGACCTTACATTTACGCTAAAACATTTAATACTTGACAGGTCATCATCCCATTCGTTTTTGCTGAAAATCATAATTCTGCAGTGTTCTCAGTTATAAATTTTCCAGATTTGCTGCAGAATCAGGAAAAATCAGACATGTGACTTAAAAACGAATTTTAAACCAATGCATGTGAACCTAAAGTGAAAATTGATAGGTATGACTGAGATGACATAATCAATGAGGTGTTTTGGACTTGGGATAAATACTTATTTCATGTATTTTTCACTAATTTCATGGACCAACCTTATGAGACAGATGAAACCTAGATGAGTGACCCTAATAAAAAAAATAAAAATTCATGTGTGATAATAGTCCCAATTACCTGTGTAACCTAACCGAAATCAAAACAATAAGGTTTCATAACAATACAAAGCACTTATTTTTCCCACTTACTCCCTCATTGAATGTAATGCCATATATTTTAGATTAGGAAGAGGAGTGAATTCAAGAACTTACCATGTTATCACAAAGCGTGAAGTAAATAATTCTCCCGAGGAAGAAGCCACAATCCAAATATCATTAGAGGAACAACACATGATTATAAATTATCCTAAAATTGTTGTTACAATTGATACGATTGCTGTTGTTGTTCAAACTACTATAAAAATTGATGTTGTTGTTATTTGTATATCTGTTGAAACTTCTGTAACAAATAATGTTGCAACAAAGGATGTTGTAATAATAGATGTTTTAACAATGAATGTTGTAACAATAGATGTTGTAACACCAAATGTTGTAAAAACATATGCCATAACAACTGTCAATGTTAAATCCAATGAATATGCTGTAACAACTAATACCCAACGACTACTAATACCCAACCTGATCCAACTGGGCTATTAATATTTGGACGGGATGATCCAAAACATATTTTAAAGCGTGCTAGGGTGAAAAAAGTATATTTAAAGAGAACTCTACCACCTAAAAAATTTGAACAACTAATGAGATTGGCATACACATTTATTTGGGGATGGAAAAAATAATGACAATAATTATAATACGGTTGAAGATAACAATGACAACAATGGTAATTACCACTAATGTAATGTTCATGATAAAAACCTGAAAGAATCCATCACGCAAGCAACAAAGACACTTGTGTTCAAATCGGGTGCAAATAGAACCTCAAAACTGGCATGCACATTAATATTATTAGAAATCAAGTGACTATTTGGTTGTTCAGACTGTAGAAATTATATGCACTAAGCATGCATATTTCCTAGATCCACCTGATCTCACACTGTTTAACTTTATGCAAGATACTGAATCTATTCCACTTGTTAATCTTTTGCAGAAAAATTAATTGCACACACATGTGAAGCATAAACAAAAATAATCAATCACACATAACATAGTTTTTAACCAAGAAAGCCTGAAGTTGAAAACCCAAACTATATATTATTTAACATGGAGATCATATGAAAATCTCATACAAAGCTTATCACAAGCTCTCAGTACAGTATAATCATCATACACTAATCAGGACCAATCTTGCAAATCCATGCATCGATCTTTGCCTCCTGCTAGCCTGCTTCCACTGTGAAATCCCTGCTCAAGAATAGCTCTGAATGAATTCGAATTACTCTTGGATTGACTACACAATCCTCATTGGCAACTCCAATGTGTGTGTGAGGCAATCAATGCATCACTATAGTCACAACGGATAGTCTATCTTTCCCTTTCACCTATCTCCCCACTGGGTCTCCACTGAAACTACCATGCACTGTAGTTAACTGTTGTATTGTTCAGTTGATTAATGAGTTATTATTTGTGAATGAATTAACTAATTAATTCACTCCACTCTCACTAGTGTATCATTCAGTTAGACTAGATACAACTAGCTCAACTGAGTCTAACTGAGTTAAACTAAATACAACTCCATAACTACTTCTTCCAACTGTGTCATAACTCTGCCACTTGAGTTCTAACTGAGTCCTCCATGCATTAGCTCCAGTAAACCCTTGGGAATTGCATAATTCTCTCAGTCCACTGATGTGCCACATCTGTGCACTGAACTAAAGTGCTCCAAGAGAATAAGTTTCTATTTAGAGTCTGATTATTATTAAGAGCTAATAATAATCGACATGCATCTTTTTTAGATTAGCGATCTATAAATAGACTTCGCCCAATATTCTAAAAATAGAATTTCATCTATTTTTACAACTTGACCAACCATCCACAAATAGCATCGAGCAACTTCTGAAATATGATCATCATGTCTAAAAATAGAATTGTGCCAAAAATAGCCTGCGGGCCCACTTAGTGAAGGCGACTCTTTTCACTAAGCTCATCATCTTGTTGAATCTCAACACTCCCTCTCAACAATATAGGGATTATCCTTCACCCCGATCCTGCCTCTATGGTATTCGAATTTTCTCCTGGTGAGCGCCTTCGTTAGAATATCTACATCCTGATCCTCCGTAGGAATGTACTGAAGCAACATCATCTTCCGCTGCACACAATCTCTAATATGATGATACCAGATATCAATATGTTTAGATCTATCATGAAACACAGGATTAACCAAGAGTTTAATGCAACTATAATTATCAAAATGTATCACTGTGGGATCTAAATGTGAACCGAACAAACCAACCAAGATCTTCCTCATCTAGATAGCCTCACATGCAGCTTGACTTCCTACCATGTATTCCGCTTCCACTGAACTGAGTGCCATGGATCTTTGCTTCCTTCTGTACCAAGAAAGATCCGATACTGAAAATCCCTCCTGATGTGCTCTTTCTGTCTATTGGGTTTCCTGCCCAATCTGCATCCGTGAAGCCATGAAACTTCACCTCATCCGTTTGTCTGTACCATAAACCATACTCAGATGTGCCCCTGAGATATCTCAAAACATTCTTGCTTGCCTTCCAAAAGAGCTTGGTAGGCTTAATCATCGCTTGTGAAAGTTGGTTCACCGCATAGCATATATCCGGTCTTGCATTGACTAAATACATGAGCGAACCCACCAACTATCGATAAACAGTGGCATCCACTACCTCTGCCGATGTAGCATCCTCTTTCTTCCAATTTCCTGGAAGAGGAGTGTTGATAGGCTTGTAGCCTTGCATGTGAAACTTCCCCAGTATCTCCCGGGCATACTTTCCTTGAGACACAAAAAGTTCACCTTCCCGCTACCATATTTCCAATCCAAGGAAATAATGAAGGAGGCCCAAATCCTTCATCTCAAACTCCTTTGTAAGATCTTCCTTGCATGAGTGTACCAACTGCTCATCACCTGTTAGTATTAAATCATCAACATAAAGTGCAATGATTAAAAGCTTACCCTCCACCACAATCTGGTACAGGTTTGCATCTGCCTCACTCTTGGTGAAGCCAAGTCTAGTGAAATAGCTGTTGATCTGAGTGTACCAAGCACGGGGTGCTTGTTTCAGCCATACATCGCTCTTTTGAGCCTACACACATGCAACTCACTACTGAAGATCTTAAATCCTTTAGGCTGCTCAATGTACACCTCTTCCTTAATGATCCCATTAAGGAATGCAGTCTTCACATCCATCTGATGAATGTGCCAACCCATCTGCGCTGAGATAACAAGGATGGTTCATATGGAAGAATACCGTGTGACAGGTGCAAAGGTTTCTTCATAGTCAATCCCCTCAATATGTGAGAAGCCCCGGGCAAAAAATATTTCCTTATACTTCTCAACACTCCCATTAGAAGCTTGCTTTACCTTGTAGAGCCATCTTGATCCTACAACTGATTTTCCCACTGGCCTTGGAACAATCTCCCAAGCACTGTTTCTAACAATGGAGTCATACTCCTCCACCATGGCATCTACCCATGTGGGCTCCTGCACTGCTTCTTCAAAAGAAGATGGCTCTGTCATGATAAACTTGCTCATAAGAGCCATGTATCCAGTATATCGGTCAGGTGACTATCTCTATGTGCGCTTTGATGTAGGAACTCCTACATTCTGTGCCGCATCAAGCTTCAGTCTCTCAGCTTCCGTGGCACGCTTGCTGCCTTGTCTGATGTTTGGTTCTGCATGAGTGGAATCCTCCACTCCATGAATCTCCTCCTATGGCTGATCCACATCTAGAGGCTCATATTTGGGAACAAGAAGTTCCTCCTTCGCATGCAAGTATAGCTCCCTCTCAAGCAACAACTTCATGGCTTTCACCTCATTTAATTTTATATCCCGTCGCACAACATTCATCCAACAGTCTGGAAAATACACACGATAGTTATGGGGTGTTTCTGTGTACCCCACAAATATCCCAACTTCTGCAGTTGGCTCCGGCTTCTTCCTTGAGATATTCGTCACATGAATGTAAACAGGTGAGCCAAAAATATTCAAATGAGAAATATTAGGCTTCTTACCAATAAAAGCTTCTTCGGGTGTACTCATGCCAAGTACTCTATGAGGACAACGGTTTTGCACATAAACCGCAGTGTTGCATGCTTCTGCCCACAAGTGCATCGGTAGGCCCTGATCATGCAGCATCACTCGTGAAACACCCATGATCGTTATTTTCTTTCTCTCTGTGACCCCATTCTGCTGTGGGTTATGAGGCGCTATGAGTTCTCTTCGAATTCCTTCTCTGCTACAGAAGTCTTTGAATTCGCCCGAGATGTATTCACCACCATTATCGCTCCGTAGAGCTTTCACTTGCTTCCTCGACTCCTCCACCAATGCCTTGAACTCACAGAAATTTGAGAACATTTCACTCTTCTTCTGCATGAAGAAGATCCAACATCTACGAGAATAGTTATCAACAAATATCACATAATACTTGTGTTTTGCTGTTGAAGCAACCGAGAAAGGTCCACACACGTCTGTGTGAATTCTCTCCAGGATCACTGAAGCACAGTTCTCCTTCTCATGAAAGGTGGTCTTCAAAAACTTACCCATAGTACATCCCTTGCACTGATCTGACTATGCAAGAGTACCCTTGGGAAGTCCAGTAGAAATTTGCTGCAAAATATTCAAAGCACCATGGTGAATATGGCCCAATCTCCTATGCCATAATTCACCCTCATCCCGGCTCACCACTTCTTCTGCTTTGCCCACCATTTCAGTGCAACCATCTACCTCCAGCTTGTAGATATTCTTAATTCGAACCCCTATCTTCTTGGTTTGACTCGTTGTTTTATGTCAAAGGAAGGCTTTTCCCTCACTGAAAACAACATCATAACCCTTGTCTTCCAGCATTGTGACTGAGACCAAGTTCTTCTTCAGACCTAGAAGATGCATGACATTCTTCAACAAGAATGGATTACCGGAATCCCTCTCAAAGGTAATGGTCCCAATGCCAGTCGCACTGTACCGACCATCATCGCCCATCTCTATATGCATCTGGAGGTCCTTCTCCTCCAAGTCACTAAACAACTCTTTGTCTCCCGTCATATGGAAAGACGCACCACTATCAAGATACCACACCGATCCCATGAAGCTTGAAACCAAGTAAGCGATCAAGGAGAAATCAATCTCAAGTTGTGAGGCTAAGGCCTCTCCAGCTGCAGATCCAACAACCTGCTTGTTCTTCTTCTTCTGTGGACCATTAGTGGCGAAATGTCCATGCTCGTGACAGTGAAAACACTTTAATTTGGACAAATCCTACTTCTTGCCTTTAGCACCAGATTTTGAAGAATATTTATTCCCCTTCCCTTTCCTTTCTTTGGTAGCCAAAGAGAAATTCTCTTCATCTTCATTCTTCAATGAAGATCCATCCCTGGTACCCCGCCTTATCTCCTCCTGCACAAGATCCGACCAAAGTCGCTCCCATCCATTAACCGAGTATTCGTAGCTATGCCAAATCTTTAGAAGCCCAAGGAGAGCCAAGCTCACCAAGTCTTCTTCATCAACAGTAACCCCCACACTTCCCATTTCATCCTTGCAGTGGACAAAATTCGTGAGGTATTTTGGAATACTGTCGCCTTTCTCCATTTTTATTTTTCTGAGCTTGTATTTAAGCGCCAACTTCCTCTGGTCACTTTTGCTTTGGAACAAGTCTGTCAAATCCTTCCACATTAAGAATGGAGTTGCTTTCCCATGAAGGCTGGACACAATATGGTCCTTCACACCTTCCAACAGAATCCTTCTCGTCTTTTCTGTCTTCTTTTTCCATGCATCAAGTAATGCAGCATTGCTAGATCCCGGCTTAGGAACATCGCTATCAATGAACTCCTTCAGCCCATTATTCTCCAGCACCGCCTCCATCTTGTCCTTCCAGGCTATGTAATTCGAGCTCCCATCAAGGGCATACTCCAATCTCAACCCGTTGAAAGACATTTCAATGTATGCTCGATTTCTGCACCAAGAATCTTCTGTAGCAAATTCAAATTGTCCACCAACACAAACTCACTTCACAATTGCAATCTTCAATAAAAAATGTTCTGATACCATTTAGAAATTATATGCACTAAGCATGCATATGTCCTAGATCCACCTTATCTCACACTATTTAACTTTATGCAAGATACTGAATCTATTCCACTTGTTAATCTTTTGCGGAAAAATTAATTGTACATACATGTGAAGCATAAACAAAAATAATCAATCGCACATAACACAATTTTTAACCGGGAAAGCCTGAAGCTGAAAACCCCAACTATATATTATGTAACATGGAGATCATATGAAAATCTCATACAAAGCTTATCACAAGCTCTCAGTATAGTACAATCGTCATACACTAATCAGGACCAATCTTGCAAATCCATGCACCGATATTTGCCTCCTGCTAGCTTGCCTCCACTGCGCAATCCCTGCCCAAGAATAGCTCTGAATGAATTAGAATTACTTTTGGATTGACTATGCAATCCTCATTGGCAACTCCAATGTGTGTGTGATGCAATTAATGCATTACTATAGTCACAACGGATAGTATATCTTGCCCTTTCACCTATCTCTCACTAGTACATTTGGTGGAAATTATGACACTTGATTCCGACACATTTGACCAAATGTCAAAAATTTCCCCAAATTTTTTCAACTTTTTCAAATCCTGCCCGAAACCGTCGCTATACCAATGTTTAGAGACAAGTGTCGCAATACCGACACTTAGACAAGGTGTCGCAATTACGACGTATGGAGGAATCCATCACAATACCGACACTATGCCCCAAAGCGTCGCTATTGCGATGGATTCCTCCAAATGTCGCAATTGCGACACTTAGACTAAGTATCGCAATTGCAACGTTTGGAGGAAGCCGTCGCAATATCGACGCTTTGGGGCATAGTGTCGGTATTGCGACGGATTCCTCCAAACATTGTAATTGCGACACTATGCCCCAAAGCGTCACTATTGCGATGGCTTGCAAAAATAAAATGTAAAAATCAAATGAGCGGTCATTTGAAATGCAAAAATCAAATGTAAAAATCAAATGTGCGGTCATTTGAAATGCGCAGTCATTTGAAATGAAAAAATCAAATGTAATTGAGGAATGAAATTGCTTGCTATGAAGACAAGTCGAGGAATCAACATCGAAAGCTAAGGTCCTAGTCTCGCTCAGGTAAGGGGTGAAATAAGCATAGGTCTAAGGTAGAAATCAAACACAAGGTCAGTTCATTGTCCAGGATTGGAGGAGTTGGAAGGATATCTTCAATGACATGGGTTGTGTTTTGCAACGTACCTGATGATTGTCCCTACTCGGTGGAAACAAAGTTACCATAGAAAAGGGTATCGTTTGTGTAATAAACAGTTGAGCTAATGGAAAACTTGGTAGCATCATGGATGTGTGCCTTATAAACAGCTCGAAAGAACTGATCATGTATTGACTGTAACCTCAATTTCTTCTTCCTATAAACATTGGGCAAAGCAATTCGTCAATGGAGCTCGTGGTACCCATGATATGATGAGGGAGCTCTTAAGTCAGGTTAGATTCTCTCTACAGCTACTAGGGACTGTCCATTCATCTACTGCCACCAAGCAGCAGGTGAGGACAAACTCATGCAAGTGCACAAGTTTGGAGTATCAAGAAATTTGAGGCTGAGGTACTGAGTAAAATAAGAAACACATTGATATGAGTTCATCCAATTGAAGATGGGATAGATCAACTGTTTCACATTGTGAAATGTACTACAGATGCAGATCCAAAAAAATATACAACTTTATAATTCGTATAACAGGTGCAGATCCAAAAAAATTTCAATTTTATAACTCGAGAATTGCCAGATCTACAAAGATTTGGGCAATTTTAAAATAGAATCAACAACTAGTTGATTATATGGCTCGATCACTACCAGCAAAGAACAAAGATTCAAAACTAGATCCATAATGGTTGAAAGAAACTATATGTGCACTTGTATGGCTCAAAGAAAACTCCAAATTTATATGGTTATCTGGGCAATTTTACATTGAAGAGCCCTTTTAAATCCAAAATTGAAAACTCATTTTCTTTAAGATCTACAAACATCTGTAGAATTTACAACAAATATTTCATAGATCTACAAAGTTTTTCAATGAATTTTAGATCTAGAGTATATTACAACAGATCTAGGGTTCTTTCGGGTATCTTCTAGTGTTGAATTTTTTTCCCACAAAATAGAGACCAGGTATGGATAACAAGGCAACTTATGAAAAAATATACGTGGATAAATGTGTCTTATCTCCTTCACCAGTCATGCATGATTTATTTACCACGAACACCTCTCATTTGATATTCATTTTCTGATTCATCCATTTCACTTAGAAAAAGGATAAGGCTATCCCATGAAGTGCACCCTTTTGGTGTCTAAAACTAACCGAAAGTCCGCCCTTATAACCTACCAGCAGGTGCTCTATATGCTGCTGTCTAGCAACTACAGAAACATTACATGAATAATTTGAGGATGGATCAATAAAAGAGTTCACAAAAGCACATAAAGGAGAGCCCTATGCTGGGCATAATTAAAAGCAATAACAATCTATAAAGCTACACTCCTCAGAGGAACCATGAAGTGAAGAGTCAAAGACAAGAGAACCATTAGCTAAGGTTGTTGTATACTGATTTCATTTGGTTGTTGTATATTGTTTGGCAAGGAGATTAGAGTGCCTTTGTCAAAGTAAAACCTGCAGGCATTTTACATATCAGGAGTTGCAATATGATACTTCTGGTTTTTCAACAGGTTGCATTTCTAGATTTCCTCTTGGAGTTTTTCATTTCTGCGCTTCTGTTTTGAATGGGAAATTTCCCTTGAAATGTTTGTTAACCTTGTGAACTCAATTCAGTTATGCAACATCCTTATTCTTGCAGGGATTTTTATAGGAAGAGGAGGCTGTAGTCAGCCTCTCTGCAAATTGAATCACTAGAAATATTAACTTGACTGAGTTAAATTATCTTAGCAATGCAGTAATTTAGTAATATGGATTTTCATATTACAGGGCATTGGGTTCTGCTGGGAACATATTTTCCACAAACGAAAAGGAAGTTGCTTCACTTGTTGGACCTGGATCACCATTGGAGATGATCGAGCGTATTACAGAACTTAGAGCTGAGGTTTTGCTTCTAGTATATATTAAAATTGTGTTGCCATCTATTAGTTGTTTTGAGCTGCTGCAAACTCTCTAGAATTGAAATGGTAATGCTAATAAAATAAAAATTGCAGGTAGTGACTCTTAGAAGAGGCCCTTCGGGAAGCATTGTTTACAAGCAAGATATTAGTACTCAATTAAACATTCATATTAGGTTCAGCCATCGGCGAGGTAAGAACATGCCAGGTAACTTAGGTCTTGCAATATGTGCTAGTAACTATCTTTTCAACTGTACTAAATGCATTACATATGCAATAATCTTATTTCATAACAAAAGCTTGTTGTGCCTGATTTTTGTATTACTTTATTTTGTGTTGTAACATTCCAAGGGTGTGTAACAGACCCACATTTCCAGAGATTCCATATTCTTATTGACTGTAGCTGAGATTTTATGGATTATAATTGAGACTATGTATTTATGATTTTAAATAAAAAAATTCATGTTGTTTAGCAGCTTGTTTCAAGGCAGGGGAAACAAGAACATTTTTATTTGTCGTCTCTATTATTGATTTTATTTTGTATAGATGTAAAGTCATGTTGTCAGCTTTTCCTATTACATTACCAAATCATTCATATAGATATAAATGTATGCATATATGTATATTTGAAGAATGTGTTGTGGTAAGAGTAGTACAATGAATGTGAGTAGCTAACTGGTTGTTTCATTTGTAGTTAATACCACCTGCCTTCAGCAGTCTAACGAGGAAGATGCAATGGCTAGAATATGAATTTTTCCCTTATGAAGCAAACTTGATGAATCTATGCATTGACTAGTTATTGAATTACTATCTGCAGGGAAATATCTTTGTATATATTACACAAATTTGGTTTGAAAACCTCATTTGGTGGAAAACCATTTTTATGCGACGATTATATTACTTGGATTGTGCATGAAATGATTCATGTTTACAATTTTGTTAGATATTACGACAGCTGAAGCATGAGAATATCACAGAGATGCTAGATGCATTTGAAATTCCACAGGAGTTTTGTGTTGTGACAGAATTTGCGTAGGTATTTATGATTGTATTATAGCATGTGCGTACTCTTTTATCTTTCCAGTTTGAAGTATATCAGCATTAAAATTCTGCTCCCAAAGCATTTGATATAGATCATAGACTTATAAATGATTTTGATGATAGGGTGAACTATTTGAGATTCTTGAAGATGACAAATGCCTTCCTGAAGCACAAGTTTAGGCTATTGCTAAGCAACTGGTATTTTAGTCTTTATTTTATGCATTTGTAGCTGTAAGTAAATGTGTGTGTGTGTTGATTTTCTCAGTGCTTTTAGTGGTTGGATTAACGATATTTTGGATTAAGCGTGACTTCTTAAAATCTTGTTTCACTGTTTATTATCATTTTTTGAAAATCCTTAGTTTTAGGACAAACATTTCGTTCATGAATATACGTCCCATTTGATGAGGAATGTGGGCATAAAGGGGTATTTGTGATGAAGAGTCTGCCATGATTATATAAGTATCTTTTTGGAGTTAGGTTAGATTGAGAATTTGAGGGGCAGTTGTGTCCTGTTTGGGAAGGCTTGGACTATCTATAGGTTTAGTCACTGCATTCGACGTCATTTATTTCGAAAGAATTCTAATTTTGCTGAATCTCAAGGATTGGTGAATTTAATGGTGAAATGATGGTGGATTTTACAAGTTTACACAAAATATACACTCAAAATGGGAGCCAACATGACCTTCCTGTTTGTCACATATCATTTCTTAGTGATTGCAAATATTTAGTTTTGAGCCATTTGTAAGCCTTTGGCATTATATACACTCCTTAGTATTGTATTCACTTTGGATGATTCATTATAAGTAAGTTTTTGATGCATTGCTTGGTACTATTGATAGCTTATAAAACTTAGATTTTGACAAGGTATTTTCTGAAATTAGAGCTAAGCAATTTTTGGTTGCTTAAGGATGTGAAGAATATATCTCCTAGGGCATACTTTGGCCTCATGACAAGGTTGAGGTTCCCTTTTATTTTTGGATCTTTATGTTTTTAGTATAATATAAAAGAAAATTGTTTCAAAGTTCAAAGTTCAAACACACACACATATAAGGTAAGCATCCTGTGGGGTATGCTTACTTGAAGTGCCCTCCACTATCTTTGGCATATTTAGAATCATTAGAATCAGCACCCGCTACCCTTAATCCATCAGCATTCCCATCAATTTCTGAAATCAATTCTCAACTTCAGTTTATACCTACCCTTCCCCTCCAACTTATCACTCCTACTTCTCCATCAACAACTCCTCTTTCTATGGATTCGCCCCATGAGGCTATGTTTACAGAACAGATTTGTAAAGTGAAAATTCTGTCAATCTAATATTATTTTATGATAAACTGTATGCTTATCTATCCACGGGCGTTCTTAACAACAAAGTTACAAACTTCATTATGAGTTGTCCTGTACTGTTCCTCTTGCATACAACTTTATGGGTTATTTGAGGGCCTCTCTGATGATATGCAAATAATTGTGCATATTGTTGTCATTTTTTTACCATAATTTGGCCACTGTAGCTGTCCTTCAATTGTGTTGTAATGGGCATTAACATCAGAGTGCCCGAAACATGAAAAATCCATGGAAATTTCTTGTTTCTCACTGTGTTTTAGTTCTTGTCAGTATGTGTAGTGAACTTTAGTAATGTAATGACTTTACTGCTAAGGTTTAGCATCGTAGTTCTAGTGGTTAGCCTATATTTTCTGACTTTAATGTCTATTTTTCTCCAGGAAGGGTTCTTGGTATATGAATGCAACTCTATGTGCAGCTGTAATAAAGAATGCCCAAACCGGGTGCTGCAGAAGGGAGTGCAAGTCGGAATTGAAGTATATAAAACAAAGCATAAGGTGTTATTTTGCTTTTATTGAAGTTCTAGTATTAGTAGTGCATTAGGAGCATTATTGAAATGTAATCATGGTCTAGAATGTAAATAACTTCACTTGTTAATCTCAGATGCATTTTTTCAAAAAGCAAAGGCTTGGTTTCAAAATTATCAATAAACCAAGGTGCAACAAGACCCCAATTCTATTTCAATGTTTTGGTATGTCTTTCTATTTGATTTTAGGGCTAGGCAGTTAGAGCTGCACAAGAAATTTCACGTGGGATATTCATTTTTGAATACCTTGGAGAGGTCTTAAATGATCAAGAAACAAATAAAAGAGGAGAAAGGTAAATTTTTATCTTGTATTAAATTCTATTTTCCTATTTCTTCATCATAAATGGTTCTCTAACTGAATGCACCTATTTCTTACTGCCACTGCTTTTCTTGTTTGTTCTAAATTACTACTATTCAGGTATGACAATGAAGGTTGTAGCTATCTATATGATATTGACGCCCATATTGATACAAGTGATTTGATTGATGGTGTACAACCAGATCTGATATATTTTGAATTCACTATTGATCTGTTTCCCATGGAAGCAGATAACAGATTGAACTGCTTGTAATTCATACTGTATACTATTAAAAGTATAATTTTGCTAGCTTAAAGAAAAAAGATGAAGTCTGCACTAAGGAAACTACTTGCCACCAGAAAAAGGCAGCTATTAAAAAATATAAATATACAAAGAGAAAAAGGAACCATCAAAGAGGAGATGAATGGTCACATAAAACTACACCAGTGAAAAACACTCAACTCCTACCCTCTATAGTCAATGCCCACAAGGACAACAATATTTTTTAGCAGAATTCACAATCGTAGGATTAGCCAAGGTTTCTTGCTCCCAAGTTATATGTCCAGATGCATACAAAGCTCTCATTGCAGAGTGATATGCACGAAGTTCTAATTTATGTACTTTTGCTACTCCTTTATCTTCAGTCAAAGATTTATCTTGCCTCCGGTTTGGACATTCACATGAAGACATAGCATCATCGAAAGAGCTATAGACTACAGGTCGTGATGAATGCTTTTGATTTGAACATAAAATATCATTTGACATATAGCTACTACTACTACTAGCAACGGAACAATGAAAACTCTCAGCTTCCTCAATTGAACGATTTAATCTGTCTTCAAATGAAGACATGCATACACATTCCTCACTCACATGTTTTCTGGGGAAAGGAAAGGTATCTACCTTTTCTAACAGAGGACGTGATGACTCTCCCACTGCCTCATGGTTCCTAGATTTCCGGATTGCTCTCCTTTTCTGAGGAGCAGCCTCCATGTTGAAGAAATCTTCCTTGTATGCAGATTGCATTTGAATGCTTGGTTTTCTCTTTGTAGCCTTTAAAGAGACATGAGATGTCAAAGGGTTGCACAAATAGGAATATTTTTTTTCTTACTGTATCACTTAGAAGGCCTGTAACAACAATTACATACAGTATCAGTTGTGTAACAGAGGCAGTGTCACCCATCAAGACTGTAAAAATGCTAGGCTTGGGTTGAATTGGAATTTGTATTTTAATATTTTTCATTTGACATAAAGGTAGTAATTCCTTCCAACCATGGTCCAATTTTCGCTACCAGTCCTGGTCACTAATTCATCAAATTCTTGCTCAAGGACTGCAAAAATATTAGCTGTGAATATGACATTAATCTTACGAGCTTTTGCTAGGGGATGAAATGTGTGTAACTGACAAATATCCGTTGCTACCAAAGATCCTGTATTTGGTTCTTGGTTGTTGGAACCTGATGGAGGTAAGACCCACAGTCCCGGTTTTTCAAAACTTTATTGCCCAACCAATTTCACAATCTGGGCAAAGTCAACCCGTTCTCATTTCTTGAACTGGAAAATTTAATAAACCTCCAAACCAAAGTTTGGCAATTCACAATAATCTCGATTGGCAATTTCAATACTGTGTGGAACTAATTTACTTTCCTTCTTAGGTTATAAAACCCTCATTTCATATAGCCTGCCTTTGTAATAAGATCTGAATTTCGTAAAGGTTCATTTCATAATGGTGATTAAATGAGCTTTATTATAAAGTTCATTTGTTACCATAGGCCCACGCACTTATATCCACTTACGACAAGGCTCCCCCTTTTATCACCTATGCTTTCACCCACTATATATATATATATACCTGTATGTTAACTATTATTTGGTTACGAATCCAATTCATAACATAACAATGCCGTTCATAACACACATAACCAGCTGTTGATTAGACCCCGCAGTGCATTTAACATACCCTTTCATTAATCGTCGCCTCCATTTTATGGCTGGAAGGCTATCACACTACCACTCCATCATTTGACGGTAGTCACGCGACCCAGCTACACGGAGGTTAATTCTCCAAACGCGCGCGATATAGATGGTATCACAAAACCGCTCAATTACACATGTCCATCGTCGGAGTATATCGCGTTGTTTTTATAAAAACAACTCACCACCTTCGACCTCGCGCAATACTGCCGGGTTTGGATTTAAAAACCACCTTTACTGTTCAATGATCACGGTGCCACTCCTTGCCTTCAGGGTTCCATCGCTCCACAGTTGAACAACCCTCGCCAATTTACAATCCTCCTTGGTTTCGGATTGCGGTTCTCAACGCTGGTCCAATTCATGCATCGACCATGCTATGATGTTCTAGCACGGATGACCTCATCCACGAGAAGTAGTTGCGATGCAATTACAGGGCCATAATTTATAATCTGGCGCTTGACAGAGTAGTTGTTGAAAATTCCCTCTAAGTATGGGTCCATCGGTTCTCCTGTATGATGATTTAAACCAACAATATTGCCTTTGTCATGCTCCACCTGTAGTCCAACCAAGACGTCTTGAGTATCTAGTCCAGAATTTTCTGCCAGATTCTTGGGCACAACCAAAAGCGCATCAGCAAAGGCTTCAACTCCTCCCCACCACAAGCTAAAACCAATCTCTCCATAATGTGCCTCTTCGTTCTCCTCAAAGCTACAATCCCTTCTCTTGCAAGAATATCGGGTGACATAGGATCTATTCCCTTTTGATTGATCACAACAAAATTGTTGTCAGTGCCATCACAAACTTTCTTCTTCAGGTTAATGATCTTTTGAATTTTCTCATCTACTTGTCTTCTTTCTGCTAAAACCATTTTCTCCCTCTGCTCTACATTTGAATAAAAGAAACTTGCATTTACTTCACTCTTTTCATATTCTAGAGACATTGCAAGTCAATTCATTACAGTTTCAAATTCCTGTTGTCGTTTATCGAATAACCCATACTGCAATGACCGTGGGCTATTTCATTTTTTTTAATAAGAATTTAACCTGCCGTCACTCGAACGATGTAGTTTGCGAATGTAGATCTGAGCCCTGTTTAAGATTTTCATCGGAATAAAATTATTGATGATGTGAGACAAGCCCTCCCAGCAATATCTGCTAACGGGCATTCATAATATTTTCATTTAAAAAAAAATAAAAAAAATTGAACCCACTATTGCTCTTCCGACGCGCTATAAGCGCTGGTCTTCGTAAGCGTCGGAAGACCAATGTTACATTTAAAAAAAAAATTTACTATGCCGTCAGAAAAGTGACGTTTTCCAACGTCGGAAGAGCGACATTCCCAAAAGCAACGTTTCCAAACGTCGGAAGAGCGACACCACTAGCGTCGAAAGAGCGACTTCTGCTCAATGTCGGTATTGCGACACTTCAAAGCATGGTTAGCCATAACGTCGGTCTTCCGACACTATACGAGAGTCGGTATTGCGACACTTTAGAAGCGTCGTTAGCCATAATGTTGGTATTGCGACACTTCACAAGCATCGCTAGTGCGACACTTCATAAGCGTCGGTATTGTGACACTTTTGCAAAACGTCAGAACAAGTGTCGCAATACCGACGCTTTATGGAAGCGTCAGAAGACCGATGTTATGGATAGCCACACTTTGAAGTGCCTCAAACTGTCGCTCTTGCAACGACTAAGTTTTAGAAAACCGACAAATTGGCCGTCGGAAATTGGGCCAAATTTACTAGTGTCTCCATTGGGTCTCCACTGAAACTGCAATGCACTGTAGTTAACTGCTGTATTGTTCAGTTGATTAATGAGTTATTATTTGTGAATTAATTAACTAATTAATTCACTCCACTCTAACTAGTGTATCATTTAGTTAGACTAGATACAACTAGCTCAACTGTGTCTAACTGAGTTAAACTAAACACAAATCCATAACTACTTCTTCCAACTATGTCATAACTCCGCCACTTGAGGTCTAACTAAGTCCTCCATGCATTACCTCCAGTAAACCCTTGGGAATTGCGTAATTACCTCAGTCCACTGATGTGCCACATCTGTGCACTGAATTGAAGTGCTCCAAGAGAATAAGTTGTTGTTTAGAGTCTGATTATTATTAAAAGCTAATAATAATCGACATGCATCTATTTTTAGATTATCGATCTATAAATATACTTCGCCCAATATTCTAAAAATAGAATTTCATCTATTTTTCCAACTTGAACAACCATCCACAAATAGCATCCTGCAACTTCTGAAATATGATCATCATGTCTAAAAATAGACTTGCGCCAAAATAGCCTGCGGGCCCACTTAGTGAAGGCGACTCTTTTCACTAAGCTAATCATCTTGTTGAATCTCAACACAGACAAATGATTCACCACCCTACTGAAGTGAGTTGAAATCTATTTCTTACAATGCATTTTCAATTAGTGTACGCAATTTGTAAATATTCACAAAATTTGTTTATATTTCTTTAAGGGGATTTTAAAACCATATATTGTATATGAATAGTCATAATATATATTGACATATCAAACATGTTCATCATAAGTAAAAAATTCAATTGATCTAATCTTTGGCAATCTTACAGGGCACTAAAAACTAAAATATTTCCTGAAGAGAATGTGTTGCCATCAACTTACAGAGAGGCGCCTCAGTTGTTGGTTGATTTGGGGATTGAATATAAGCACACTCGTTCATTTAAAAATGATTGTATTTTATACAAATATGAATATCAAGACAAGGTAGAATTCCATGTATGCAATAAGAGAAGATATCGTACAAATGTACAAGGTCCTACCATTCCAAAGAATATTTTACGTCGCATGCCAATTATACATAGACTTAAAAATATTTTTTGTTGCAATTCACTTGCACAATTGATGGACTAGCATGCAAAAAATAGGAGTAAATATGGATTCATGCGAATTCTGACTAAATCCAAAGCATTGTAACACATAGAGGAAAAATGGCCAAGAAAATTCAAAGATGAACCCAATAGTATCAGGTTTGGTCTTGTAATTGATGGAGCATGCCCATTCCATTTCATGAACTAAAATTATAATGTTTGGCCAGTCAGATTGATGGTATACAATATTCCCAAATGGATGAGTGTTAGAAAGGAGCATCTTATGCTGACTCTCATTGATCCAAGAAAACATCAAATTAAAAACATGGATGTTTATCTTGCATCTTTTATTGATGATATGCAACTGTTATGGAAAGGTATTAGAATGTATGACATATCAAGTCCTCCATCAATTAGTTATTTCATGTTGTGTGATGTGGACTTGGTGTTTGTTTTGGTAAAATATTTTTTTTATGTATTTACACCCATAATTTATTATCATCCCAAATTTCATACTTTGTTTTATAATATTATTATGATGTTATTAAATTTATTGAATTGCAGGGTTTCAAACAAAGGGGATATTTGCATGTCCAAGATGTACAAAACAATTTCAAGGGCGATATTCTAAAGATCTACATAATTTATTTATGCAAACAACAAGGTTTTTATACCACAAGATCATAGGTTTAGAAACCACCATAAGAACATTTTTGATGGAAAAGTTGAAAATAGAGGCCCTCCCATGATTATGGGTCCAACTGATTGGATTAAGAAGTATGAAGATGCTGAATTGAAATCTTGGTAGGATTTTTTTGATGGGGGTGATTCTATTGAAGAACCAAAACATGTTTTAATTAAGATGCCAGAATGGATGAAAAGGAAATCCATATTTATTGTAAGAATCTATTAATATATCACCTATTATATCCTATGCACATCTTCAAAAATGTCCCAAAGTTAATATTTCGACATATAGCAAACAAAGAGAAGGACACCTTGTTTTCGAGAGATATTGCTTTTTTGCGTACCAAATTTTATAGTAAACATTTGTTTCCAAACAGGGAAAATGAAAAATATGTAGAAGCTCCATGGATTTTGAAAAACAAATATCTAGACCAGCTAAAAAATGTCATACATTCAATAAGGACACCTACTAGCTATGAGTCATCATTAGATAAATCTTTTACAGTTGATGGACATATCACAGGATTTAAAACACATGATTTTCATAATTTTATGAAGGTATTATATATCATCATTTAACATTTATTGGTACAATTGATTAGGTACTAGATATATTATGATATTCTATTGTGTGACAAAAATAATTTATGACCTTTGATAAATGTGTTTTACAACATATCATGCCATTGGAAATTAGGGAGGATTCATGTCCAACCGTTGACTTAAGGAATGCCATAAGTCAATTGTCAACATTTGCAAGGTATGCGGTATATATAGAATGTTCATGTTTGAGAGACATAGAGATATTGTATTGCATTTTTAATTTTTGCCTAAAGGTTCATACTAATTTACTACTCTTATATTTAGGTGGGTGACATCCAAGGAGATCCATGAATGTGAAGTGAAAAAATGGAAGAAGGAAATTGCATAAATTGTACGTGTATTTGAGAAGGATCTCCCTACAAGTTTCCTGGACCTACAAGTCCATTTAATTATACACCTAGTCGATGACATTGAATTGGCGGGTGTCGTATTGACGAGGTGGATGTTTTTGTTTGATAGGTATATTAAAACTTTGAAAATATATGTCCGAAAAAAGACACATCCAGAGGGTTGCATGGCTAAAGGGTATGTATTGAATGAAGCATTTTTATTCCTATGTGAATTTATTGGCAAGGATTTCGAACATGGGCCACACTTCTGGGATGAAGAACGAGAATCATATATTATTAATGGAGAAAAACCACAACCTAATCGTGTTGAAGTAGAAATTAGTAAGTAAATTCATGATCATTGTGGTTGTTTCGTTGCAATCATTAATTTTCTCTGTAATTTATTTGTCAAATTAACAACATGGTCTTTTGAGTTTGAAATAAACATGTTGACATGTAATGAGTGTAGACGAAAGTGTTATACTCGACAAGTTAATTTTTTACCACATGAACTTTATGAAAAAATGGATTGATTTGTATGATAAAAAGAGAGAAGAAATTTTAGAAGCAAGGACACATTTTAAGAGATCAAACCCAAGGAACACCCCATTTCCTATTGATCTGCAAGGGGAACAGGGCAAAGATAACACACTAGAATGGGTTACTGAACAAATTCAAAATAAAATAGAAGATGCAGGTATAGATTCAAACATAATAGAATATGAAATCAACACATCTAAAGGATGTGAAAGAAAGGTACACTTGGAATTTTACAAAATGTTGTTTCCTTATAGTTTTGACACTACTGTATATTTTAATATTCATCATTATATTTTTTTTAACCAAAATAAATGGTCTTTAATAGGCAAGCAAATATCCAACAACGTGGGCATATGGTAGGCATTATCATGTAGAACATGTAGATGTAAAGAGATGATCCTTTGATTGTGGCATCATGGTTGACTTCAAGCAATGTAGTTGATCAAGCTCAAAAGATAAGAATATTATTGAAGGAAATCTACAATATGTTGGGAAAAGAAAAGAAATTATTGAGTTGGATTACCACTCTTTTAAATGCTTTATTTTTATGTGTATATGGTATGAAGCATTTGAGAGGACATGAAGACATGATACCAATAGTGTATTTTTTTCTATATATTCCTCAAATTTCCTACCAGAGGATAAGGAGCCTTATGTTCTACCAATTCATTGTGAGTAGGTATTTCTTTAACTCAAAGAAGAAGCAATAGTGATCAATAATATATTAATACATTGTTTGATATAGGTGGATATTGGTGGCCACCCACCTAGTCCATTTGGACCCCCATCGTTGTTCTTTTCAGTTTCCTTAATTGTAGCACAAATTACTATTTTTGGCAATTTTTTGGGTCCTAAACTTATGGAGCCATTTTTGGGATTAAAAGACGTTTTTATGGAAAAAAAGAGACTAGAAAAATCCCAAACTAGTCTACTAGTTTTTTTTCGGCCTCCTCTTTGAGATCTTCGAAACAAGGTATTATGATAGCCGAACGGAGATTATATGCCAAAGTTACGACCCCAAGAATTTGATGTTCCAACTCTCCCCAACAGGGCCCACAAGATTTTGGTGCTTCATATCCTAAGGTTAGGTTTTTGGATGTTTAGGGTTTCTTATTATTTCTCAATGATAAAAAGGCCACCGAGCCTCATTGTAACATAGTTTAGAGGCATGTAGCCGCCACATCTCTTCCCAGAGATAAGCTACCATCGCCAGAGCTAGTTTATTTCCACTCTGTATGTAACCATATTTTAGTTCTTTGATATTAATGAAATGAAGTGTTATTCCTATTGCATCTCTGTATTTATGGTTAAATTTGTATTCTGTTGCATTCCTGTTCAAGTTCAGATCATTGTTTATTGTGAATATTTACATGTGTTTATTAATTAATAAAATTGTTATAACATACATCTAATATATGTATGTACTCATTCATGTGTAGGTTTTTTTCTATGAAGATATTATGGACCCAAAATGGATATTTGTCATACATTATGATCCGATATTAAGGCATGTGTTTGATGATGCATTAGTGGATACTGCACAAAACAATGATGGCCAAAAAAACAAGAGAGAGAAGGATTAAAGAACATCGAAGAAATTGACATCCATAATGATGCTGAAGATGGTTATGTTAAGGCACAAGAAGACAACAATACAAAATTAGATGATGTTATGGAAGACAAAAATATGAATGGTATAGAAAACGATGATCCAAATACATCTAGTAACAATATGGATGGTATACAATCAAATTTCAATGATGATGATGATGATGTAGGTCACGATGAGGATGATGATAATATTAACTACTTGAAAGATCATATGAACATTGACAATGATACATTGGATGACATTTTTTCAAACAATGATGTTAATGACCAAGACTTCTAAAATTTCAAAATTATTTGTAATCCATGTTTAAAATATGATTATTCTTAGGGCCTAAAATTTTAAATGCTTCAGTATTATTTGTGTCAATACAAATTACCTATTGCACTATCATTAAAGTGTTTAATATATGGTATGAATTGTTGGTAGAAAAAAAATAGGATTACTTGAATGCTTCTTCCATTCATTTTTGTATCAACATATGTTCGTCAAGACATAAAATGTCAATAAAATATTAATGCACGTATCTCAAAATGATTTGAATAAGCAACTTTGTTAACTTCATTATTTTTATATTGTTTTGATTTTAATGTTGGTAGACCCACTCTTACATTTAATTATCGATCTAGGTAGGATTTAATTTTCAAAATACTGTCACGTAAAGTCTATGCTAAGGCACATGATGACTAGTACAAAATAATTTTAACCCAAAGTTGTTGCACACACACTCTTAACAATAAAAAAAGCTGTTACACACTCCACACAGATTCAATGAGAAGAAATACTTCAGAATAAGCTACTCTATCATTCAATCACTCTCACAAAACTCCCGAAAACCATCACTCATTCAATTTTCATACATAAATGGAAGTATAATCCAAACTATAACAATAAAGCAAATAATTTTAAAAAGAGGTTTATCCCCTCCTGTGAGGTCATTCCTAGAATTTATGGATTACCTAAAATTCACAAGGAAGGTGTTCCTCTCAGACCAATAGTTAACACCATAGGATCCTCCACCTACGAATTGGAGAAATATGTTGCCAAGATTTTTAAACCCATGGTTGGAAACACTGACTCCTTCATTAAAGACTCTAATGATTTCGTAAAACTTATCAAGAATGAGAAGGTAGAGGATGATGAAATTTTGGTAAGTTTTGATGTAGTATCATTATTTACCAAAATCCCATTAGATGAGGCTGTTCGAGTTATAAAATAAGTGACTGATCCCGAAACATATAAGCTTTCTGAGATTTGTTTACGGTCCACTTTTTTCAGCTTCCAAGGAGAATATTATGAGCAAGTATCTAGTGCCGCAATGTGATATCCTCTCTCCCCCATTATCACTAACTTATGCATGGAGTACTTTGAAAAGATGGCCCATGATTCATTTCCCCTAAAACCAGCTTGGTGGAAGAGATTTGTTGATGACACAAACATAAAATGGACTCATGGCAAAGATAATCTTGAAAGATTTTTTAATCACCTAAACTCTATTTCAACAGATATTAAGTTTACCATGGAGGTTGAATAAAACAAGATAATTCCTTTTTTGGATGTCTTGGCTACCAGGAGGGAGGATGGTACCCTTAGGCACAAAGTGTTTAGAAAGAAGACTCACACTAACAATTATCTTCACGCTGATTCCTACCATCATCCAACTCAAAAATTTGGTGTTCTGAATACTTTGGCTATCAGGGCCCTCAGGATATCTGATTATGAGCACCTTAAAAATGAGATCAATCACTTGACCTCTGTATTTAAGGGTATTGGATATAAAGAGAGAGATATTAAGAAAGCCATAAGTAGAGCTGAGGATTTAGTCCTTTCTCACAAGCATCAGGAACCTCATAATAGGAATTGTAGGGTTTTCCTACAATACATCCAAGGAGTTATAGATAAGATTGCAAGGGTTCTAGGAAAGAAGGACACAATCACGCAATTTACTGCCGCAGGAAAAATAAGAAAAAAAATGTAGTTAGTTAAAGATAACATCAATCAAGGGCAGCTTAAAGGAGTTTATAAGATTGACTGTTCATGTGGGAAAATTTATATTGGGGAAACTGGACAATCCTTGCAGATAATATTGAAAGAGAACGAACCCAATATTAAGAATGGGAGATCTCGTACCTCAACCCTTGTAGGACACTCTTCAAATACGAAACATCACGTGTGTTTAGAAGATGCCAAAATCATCGTGAAAGAGGGACAATACCACAGAAGAAAAATCAGAGAAGCTCTTGAGATTATGAATCATCCTCATAATATCAATAGGGATGGAGGGAGTGAAATCACTGATAGTTGGCTACCTCTGATCAGACACATTTTCTCCTCTAGCCTGCCCTCCCAAGTATAGTATTTCAGGTAAAATTCCTTTCCCTTTTTATTAGGGTTTAATCAATAATAAGATATTATTAAGAATAAAGCTGCACATTAAGGACTAGCCATAATATCAAGTTTATTCTAATTAATTAAGCCTGAATTTCATTTATAAATAATTAATAATAATAATAATATTAATTATTAAATTTTAACCAATATTCATTATTGGATAAAAATTAACAATTATTTGATTTATTAATATTTATTAATAAATTAATAGTTATTATTAATAAATAATTTTAATAAATTAAAATTAAATTAAAATCAGATTATTTTATAATAATAAAAATGATAAAAAAATATTAATTAATTTATAATAAAAATCATTAATATCATAGTTAAAACTTATTAATATTAATAAATAAAATTATTAATTATTATTAATATTTATTAACACTATAATCATTTTGGATCTAAGACTTTTTTGATCCATAATGGAGATAAAAAAATCTTTCGGATGCATCGTATAATAACGAAAATACCATGTTGGTTGTTTGGCGAACCTGGGTATTAGTTCGTGATTGCTTTGGATTCATTGTTCATAACGAAAAGTGGGATAAGCTGTGAATTAAAGAAAGAAAAAGGCTCTAGTAGGCCCGCCCCCTGCAACAGGTGTTCCAGTCCCCCCTCGCCTCCGCTCCCCTCGTTGGTAAATGTGAAAACTAAAGCACTATAGCTGGCTTGTAAGAATTGAGTCTAGTCCTTGGCTTGCCCTACCTTCGTTCTCGTTGTGGATGGATAATAAAAACTGAAACTTGTCAGTGTTACATGGTGACCCCTTGTCGTGGGGCTGGTTCCTTCGGTCTGGCTTTGGTGAGAAGGTGAGAAAGTGAAAAAGCAAGGAAGGTTGGATGCAATGCCAATTGATTATCTACTATCCGAAAGCATTTTTTATCTACTATAATCATTATTAAAATAAAATATATATATTTTAGAATATTTTAGTGAAAAATATTTGAAATATTAAATCAATTTTAATTAAAAATATTAATGTTATTAATTAGAAAGAATAAATATAAATTTAGTTATTTCAAAGATTAATTAAACAATTATATATTTTAAATTAAAATTCATAATTTTTTTAATAATAATAATAACTATTATTATTATTATTATTATTAAAAATTAATTATTAATTAATATGTTAAAAAACTTATTAATAAAATTATTAATTATTAATAATATTTATTAGACATTATAATCATTATTAATAATGATTTATGAATAAATATTAATAATATTAATACTTTTTAATCAATAATTAATAAAAATACTAATAATATTATTTTATTTTATTTAAAATTGAAAATAAATTGATTGAACGACCGACTTTGTTAGTCTTATTAGGTTTTTCTTTCACTGTTTATCAATGCTCTGTTCTCCTCTCAAGCATTCATTCACAATCTATCCTGAAGATGGATCCCCATAGGGATTCGAAACGTGGACAAATTTTTGTTAATACTGTGGATAATCCAAATTGCTATTCTTCAATAAAGCAAATAATTCATTGCCACACTAAATTGAGGGACCGGTCCAGGTCTTATGTTGTCACACCATTCAAAGTTTACTACAATTAATTTACACATAATTAACTATAACAACAACAGTGACAAAAATCACATAACTGAGAAATATTTATGAAATTAAGTATTCCACTCTAACTAACCAATGATCCCTGCTAAGAAGGAGGGCCCTTCCTCCTCAGTAGGGGTTAGTGCACTATAAGGAACACAAACTACTTAGAGGAAATGATTGAATGACAAAGTTGTGATTTGAATTAATAAAAGTATCATGATTACAGAGCTCCGATGTTTTCCCTTTCCGATCCTATCCTCCAATTCTTTGCTCTAGCCCTCACGGGAAAACAATATTCTCTTTTATAGATATTAATTACGATGAGAATATCATCTTGAGAATCTTTCTATTCTAATGTGATGTTAAAATAAAACAATATCTTAACAATTACACAACGATATCCATGGATGGGGTAAAACTATAATAGTTTCCTTTAATTACAAATAGAGTTAAAAAAGTCTCAACCAAATGATTTGGATGCTCCACAAATATATCCAAGTGATGAGTTGTTTTTTTTGAATTTGATGCACTTCTAGACTCGGACAGATTAGGAAATGAAACATGTGCTTAAGTAATTGTTGTTAGGTGTGGAGCCTGATTATCTTGTTTATTTTGTATCACAGTGTTGGTCCCCTGTACCTTAATGGGGCGGCAACACCGCCCGTAATTAAACACTGCTTGGGGGGTCTAGTGGGGGCGGCTACAAATTTATGGAGCCCCCCCCCCTAGCGGGGGGTTTCGGGGGTAGCGCCCTCGAAGCTAAAAACATATGTAAAATTGCCTTGTAAAAGTATAGTAATTTCTAGTCAATTAGGGCCATTCATTAGGTGGATGATTTGACGGTAGAAGTTGTGTTTATTTTAGGGTTTTTTTCCCTAGAAGGAAACCCCTCACATGTATGAGGGTATTGTATTGCGGTTGTGTATTTTATGTGTATTATCAGAGCGAGAAAAATATAGGGAGACTGAGAGAGAACAAAGGATATTACAGTGGATCTGCTGTAGGTTTTGTCTCTTCATTTTGTTGGATAATAGAATGGAAGTACTGGCTATTTGAGGTGGACGTAGCCCAAATTGGGTGAACCACGTATATCTGTGTCTCTCTAGTTTTATGTGTTTCTTGTGTTTGTGTTTCCACATATATTTTATTTGTTCCATTGCTCTGTAATATATAATTTAATAATAACTGGTATTAGAGCTGAAGGTCTATTTGGTTGATAAAATCGCAGGAAAGAAGGGTTCCTGGTTCGGGTGGGAGAAATGGCGGAAGATGGTAAATTTAGGTTCGAGAAATTTAATGGTATGTTGAGGCCTCAGAAATCTGTGGCAACAACGAGGGGGATAACCACCGGGTCTGGACCTTAAAGAAACTCCTTTTCCATTTGGGATAGTGGCTCCGATTGGGGGTAATGGGACCAGTTTCCCAGAATTGGGTTTTATATGATTGTTGGGTTTCTTTCAAATGATTTGCAAGGAGAATAACTAAAAATTAATACAACTTTATTCTAAGATGCAAAACTTTGAATTAAATCTGATCTAATCCAACTTGCGATAATGCTGATTTTATGCGATCTAAAATGATGTCTATTTAATCTGTGATGATTTAGATCAATCACATACTTAATAGAATTAATATTTTTATAAGATAATAATTTTGAGAAAATATTTAATCAAAGGAAAATGTAAGACATATCGCATATATTCTGATGATCATATATAAAAAAAATCAATTTCTATTCTGAAATCGTACAATAGTGCAACTGATACTTCAAACAGAAATAATTGATTTCATACAATTCATAAAAATATAGATTTATCACTAATGTTAAAACAAAATTTAGCATACACGATAATAGTACAAGATGTGTGATGTCTTTCTCATCTGACCAGCGATAATAGGCCACAATCAATCTTCTATCAATAAGTCATTCAAATAATACAATAGTGCATCAACAGTGATCAACCAAAATGATATATAATTGAAAGACCATGTTCCATTATGTTATCAAGACATCCACAAATTTATAGTAATGTATTCTTTGTAAATGTTCTTAACAAAAATTCTGGACCCTTCTCTAAATGCATGAGAAGGGTTTAAATACTACATTAACTACTTACAAATATAGATTGTACAAAATATCTTATGAGGTGGTTTCAAACAACCTCCCTCATTCCTAGTATCTAATTTCTAAAATTGAAATTGTCAAAACAAACTAATTCATGATCATGCTTGATGATAGGCTCGTGCCAGCTCTGCTTTTCTATTCACAAATACTGGACATCGGTTGAACTTGTGGAGGCTTCCCGAATTGTGTTTTCATCTGTCCAGTAAATATAACATCAAGTAAAAGTGGCAACATTTTATGTATTGAATCTAGAGAACAATTCAATGTCATTATTTGACATAAGGTTTAACCAAGAGTTGCCAGTATGCTTCCCAATTAGTATTTTTTCAGTTGTGCAATTGATTTTCTTGTATTTGACCTGCATTTTTCCAACTTTGCTCCAATATTTTGAGATCAGAAATTGATTTTGGATCTCCTTCTTTAATTAAACTGGAGGTATGTAACATGTGTTTTATCATTTTGACAATGCTCTTTGGTATGCTTGATGCTGTAGCTATTACCAATTCTGCCTGTTTTACCTGTGTATCCCATTCAGTAAAGAGAATATCTTTATAAGTTTCTTTGATATTTGGGAGATTTTACCTTTTCCCTTCCTCTGACTCCTGCCATTCAATATAGTTAGAAATTTTGGTATTGAGTTCATTAAACTCAATTCTATGGTCAATGATTGTATTAGTCAATTGTTCACTGATTTCCAAATGTGGACCTATGTCTGATATTTGTAAGACAAATAAGTCTTGTTTCTTTGAGAGTAAGGCATTTAATGCCAATGCTTCTTTAATGAATTCCTCTGCAGTAGGAATGCCTTCATATTTTATAAGATTTTATCTCAATTCTTTAATTAGTGTGTCTTTGCTGGATAAGTCATTTTCATAACTTATCTTAAGTACTTCCATATCTTGTTGAAATTTAAAGAGTTGCTGCTCGACCTTTTGATTCAGACTGTTCTTTTCTTCATCCAGTTGTTGTTATAGTTGCATTATTTTATCATCCTTCTCTTGAACCAAAATGGATACTTTGGCTGCTTTGTCCATTATTGTGGTAGTATATGCTCCAACAAATTGTGATAGTTGAGTTAGATTTTCGATTGGATTTGACGGGGTGTCTTTCCATACAACTTCCATAATCTCATTACCTGGGGGTGTTTCAATCCTTCTTCTCTTTCTCTATTTTCTGACTACAAATTTATGAATAGGGCTGTAGAATACATCCAGTGGAGGGATATTAGTTACCTTTAGAATAATTTCATTAGTAGGAAATGCAGGGATAACTTCTGTATCTTGTGAGCTTGTTCGAAGACTTTCGATGGTTTCTTTTGCTGAAACTGTCTGACCTTGGGGGGTCTGAAATCCTGTATTTTTCTGTGTAGATGAACCCTCGGGGGTATCCATCAATGTTTTACTAACTGAAGTCTATAATTTATCTAGATCACTGTCATTCTGTGGATCTGATTCTTCTGTTCTAATCTCCTTGCTTGGTTCAGTCATATAACTAGTAATCAATATATTTTGCGGAATACGCTTGAGTCTTTGTTCTCTATACTCATGGAATTTATGTAATTCCTCTGGGTTTAGATTCAATCTGACAAAGTTTTGAACTCCTTCGAAAGTTTCAAGAGATTGAAAAACGAATTCAAATCTATCATCTATGTGTATGATAGGTTTTATTTTGAGTGACTGAGTAAATTTATTAGCAATCTTCTCTGGGTCGAATTGCCTTGGCAGTAAAACAGGGAGCTTCAAAAACTGAATCTTCTGACATTCTTTCAACGCATGATTGAAATTGATGAGGGAGAATGAACCACACTGAATTGGGAAACTTGGCCATAAATATTTTTTACTATCTTTTAGATTTTTAGTGAGTCCATTGCCGACAGTTTGGTAAGCCACTTCCCTTGCCATTAGTTTATCTGAAACATACAGAGGAAGCACATGTGGAGGAGTGGAGCTTCTGAATACTCTGATGTATGAAAATGATTCTTCAATGAAACATCTTCCTATCATTTGGAGATCTGTGATGGCTTCTTTAGTGAACCTGGGGCTCTCTCTATCAAACATTAACTAATGTAATGGTAATACAAACCCATAACATAATTTGTGGAAGTGTGGTACATAATTGTGTTCCCATATCTGTTTATGACTTAAATGAATAGGGGTAGGGTCCCCAGAGTCCATTTCCATCCCATAATTGGAAAGCTGGTAGAGAAACAAATGGCATCAAAACATATGCACTCATGAAAAATTGGGGGATGGCTTTGGGATAATAAGCTCTTTCTTGGCGATATTAATTAATCACTTTAGCTATATTTTTAGAAAGAATGGTTGCCCAATTCATGATGTGAGAATTAAAACAGGAGTCAATTAAGGGAATCCAATTTATAGAGAACTTGGTGTTATCAGGGAGACCATATAATCTGCAAAGCATTGATGCTGCAAAATTGTAGGGATTTGCAAGTGAAGAAATAGGATATATACATGATTTCTCATGCTTAAACTTGTTATCTAGTTTCCTCCAACCTTGAATCATTTTGAAAGGGTATTCATTATTCTTTGCAAATTTTTGAACAAATTGGTTGTCATAGATGTCTTGTTGGTCGGGCAATTTGTACATGAATTTCAAATCTCTAGCTCTAAAAGAATTTAGGATCTCATTCTTAATGGTTCTGAATTGTTTGTATTTAATTGTTGAATTCTCAACCACCCATCTTATCATATCAGAATATGGTAAAAGGCTGGCCCTTGCTGCTATTCTGTGAATGAAGGAGCATGCAACATATTTAAATTGTAAATATGAGGGCCTTGCATCATCAGTAGTTGCTTTGACCTCCACTACTTCAGGTTTTTCATCTTCGAGGATAGTATAGATGGCTTGCCACTTTGTACCACCTCCATCTGCAGTGCAAACAATATCTGAGATTGTGCACGACATTTCTGTACCTTCAAATTCTGCAACAGTTTGTTTGCCATGTTTCTGCATTACTTTGCGTATGGACATGTCTTGAAGGAAAATCCCTATTTAAGACAGAGTAACGATCAAATGATGAAAAATATAGTGAAATGACCAATTTTAAAAGAAAAGATCCAGGAAGCAACTGTATCATTAATTTTCCGTAACAAAATAATAACTGTTCACATTGGGATGATAAAACCTCTTTAATCATTTCTGACATGATTTATTTTCACATTAAAACCTTTATTAAACCCTGTCAAATCCGTTGCATCGCGCATTTTTGAACTAGTTTTGTGAAGCGAATTTCTTTAACAAGCTTTATGTTTATGCGATATGCGATTTTGCGATATCGCGAAATCGAAAAATCGCTCTTATCGGAATATCGCAACATCTGAGCTTTGGTAAGTAATGTTTTAAGTATTAAACATATTTATGTGATTTGTGATTTATGATGCTTCTTGCGAAGTTTAAATTGCAAAATCGCAAATCGGGATTTCGCCGTTTTGTGCTTAACTTTCAATGGGAAAAAATTATGCGGGATGTGATTTGCGATAGGGTGATCACAAGGATATGAAAATGGAATTTATTAATTTCTTTTTGTTTTTTATTTTATAAAAACAACAATGTTTTGGAGTTTAATTTTTTATTTAAAATGAAAAATATATTTTAAGAAGGGTCCTTATTTAAAATGTAGGGGTAAAATTTGATGATGAAGTTAGGGCTCTGTTATTAACTCTATCTATGGATCTAGTACTTTAAATTTTGATGATGTTGTCGGTCCTATCCTTAGCAAGGAAATGCGACGGAAAAGCTCCGGTGAGACATCGGGTAATGCTTTGAGTGTAGAGTCCTGGGGAAGAAAAATGGAAAGAGGAAAGAGCTCGGGATATCATAGTAAATAAAGGAAAGGCAGGTCCAAGTCCAGATCGGGGGTAGTGTGCTGGAAATGTGGAAAGAAAGGACACCTAAAGAAATACTATAGATCTTGGAAGGGAAAAGAAGGAGACACATAGCAAGAAAACAATCATGAAGAAAATGTGACAGGTGATGTGTTACAAGATGATTTGATTATTTCTTTCGAAAATGTTACTGATTCCTGGGTGGTAGATTCAGGGGCCTCATTCCATGCCACACCTGATAAGAAATATTTTCATGACTATGTTCAAGGACGTTTTGGACAAGTTTGTTTGGGTGATGATAAACCCTGTAAAATTGTTGGAATGGGTAAATTTATTGTAAAACAACAGAATGGAAACCAATGGCTATTAAAGGAGGTAAGGCATGTTCCAAATATGAAGAAAAATCTGATTTCAACAAGGCAGTTAGGCGATGAAGGTTTTGTGACAACTTTCACAGATAAAACTTGGAAGGTCACCAAAGGAGCCTTGGTAATAGCAAAAGGCGAAAAGGTTGGTACATAGTATTTATGAAATGGTATTTCTAACTCTGTTAATGATTTAACTTCCAAAGGAGCAGATGCAACATTATGGCATCATAGGCTCAGACACATGAGTGAGAAGGGGATGAAGATTCTTCACTCAAGAAATTTGTTGCTGGGTTTGAAGAATGTTGATTTGGATTTATGTGAGAATTGTATTTATGGAAAACAGAAGAGAGTCATATTTCTCAGAGTTGGGAAAGAAAAGAAGAGCGAAAAATTAGATCTTGTACATACAAATGTATGGGGACCTGCTCAGGTATCATCTCTCGGTGGCTCTCGTTATTATGTTACTTTTATTGATGATGCAACTAGAAAAACTTGGATTTATCGTATTCAGAATAAATCTGATGTATTTGATACTTTCAAGAAATGGAAATATTTGGTTGAGATTGAGACAGGAAAGAAGTTGAAGTGTCTCAGATCATAAAATGGAGGTGAATATTGCAGCAAAGATTTTGATAGGTACTGTTTAGAGCATGGAATTTGTGGAGAGAAGACAGTTCCAAGAACACCACAAGAAAATGGTGTGTCAGAAAGGATGAACAAAACAATCATGGAGCGTGCAAGGTGCATGAGATTGCATGCAGGATTGCCTTTACAATTTTGGGAAGATGCTGTAGATACTGTTGTTTATCTAATAAATAGAGGGCCTTTAAGTTCCTTGGATGGTGGTATTCCAGAGGAAGCATGGACAGGTAAAAAGGTAAACTACTATTTTTTAAAGACTTTTGGTTATGAGGCCTTTTTCCATATTAATAAAGAAAATAGAATAAAGCTTGAGGAAAAATCAAAGAAATGTACCTTTATTGGATATGGTGTTAATGATTTTGGTTATCGCTTATGTGATTATGAAAATCACAAAATCATTAGGAGTAGAGATGTAATATTCAATGAAAAGGTCTTGTATAAGAATCAGTTGCAGGAAAAGTACATAGTTCTTGATAAGATCATAGAAAAAGTAAAGGTGCCTAAAAATAATAATAATCAACAACCACAACAACAACAACCACCACAATAGCAACATGCACCTAAAACACCTAAAAGTGGTGTCAGAAGATCTACCAGGATAAGTAGACCCCATGAACGATACTCTCCTTCATTATATTATTTATTGTTGAATGATTCTGGTGAACCCGAATGTTATGAAGAAGCAATGTAGGTTGAAACTAGGAAGAAGTGGGAGCTAGCCATGAAAGAAGAGATGGAATCAATGCATAACCGGATTTGGGACTTAGTTAGGTTTCCTGCAGGTAAAACTACACTGCAGAATAAATGCGTTTACAGGCTGAAGGAAGAAGATAGAGGAAAAAAGAGGTACACAGCTAGACTTGTGGTGAAGGGGTTTGCACAGAAGAAAGGTATTGATTTTGATGAAATATTTTTTCCTGTTGTTAAGATGACTTCAATAAAAACTATTTTAAGTCTTGTAGTAGCAGAAGATTTGCATCTTGAACAGTTAGATGTAAAGACAACATTTCTCCATGGAGATTTTGAGGAAGAGATCTATATGCAACAACCAGAAGGATATGAGGTCAAAGGGAAGGAAAAATTAGTGTGCAAGCTAAAGAAGAGCCTGTATGGCTTAAAACAGGCTCCAAGGCAGTGGTAGCTAAAATTTGACAAGTTTATGTCTGAACAAGGTTATACTAGATGTCACTCTGATCACTGTGTTTATCTAAAAAAGCAAAATGATGGAAGCTATATTATATTGTTATTGTATGTATATGACATGCTTGTTGCAGGGTGTAACATGTAGGAAATAAATGTGCTCAAAAGAAAATTGGCAAATTCATTTGCAATGAAGGATTTGGGAGCTGCAAAACAAATCCTTGGTATGAGAATAACTAGAGACAAGAAAAATCGCAAATTAACACTGTCTCAGAATGAGTACATACAAAAGGTGTTAAAAAGATTTAATATGCAGAATGAAAAACCAGTTAGTACACCTTTTGCTAGCCATTTCAAATTTAGTAAGGAGATGTGCCCCAAGACCTAAGAAGAAATGGATTATATGTCTAAACTTCCATATGCATCAACATTTGGAAGCTTGATGTATGCAATGGTCTGCACAAAGCTTGATATTTCACATGCAGTGGGAGTTGTAAGCAGGTACATGAAAAATCTAGGAAAAGAACATTAGATGGCAGTGAAATGGATTCTCAGATATTTGAGAGGTACCACAAATCAAGCATTGTGCTTTGGTGGTTCAAAGATTGCTCTACAGGGATATGTCGATGCAGATATGGCAGGTGACAAAGATAATAGGAGGAGGACTACAGGGTATGTATTTACTGTAGGTGGAAAAACTATTAGTTGGGCTTCAAAAATCCAAAGTGTTGTTGCACTTTCAACAACAGAAGCAGAGTATGTTGCTGCTACAGAGGCTAGTAAGGAAATGATTTGGTTACAAAGGTTTATGGATGAATTGGGTAAGAAGCATGATATGGGAATGTTATACAATGATAGCCAAAGTGCCATTCATCTTGCAAAGAACTCAGTATTTCATTTTAGGACTAAACACATACAACTCAAGTACCATTTCATACGGTCAGTGTTGGAAGATGGACAGTTGAAGCTGGAAAAGATACACACTAGCCAGAATCCTGCAGATATGCTAACAAAAGTTGTAACCAGGGAGAAACTGAGAATATGCTTAGTTTTAATTGGTCTTCAAGTATGATGATGAAGATGAGAAATAGCCAAGTCCAAAGTGGAGTCATTTTCCAACAAATGAAGCAGCGGTGGAGTTTCTAGAATCAGTCTCCAAGTGGGATATTGTTGGGTGTGGAGCCCGATTATCTTATTTATTTTGTATCATAGCATTGGAACCTTGTACCTTAATGGGGTGGAAACGCCGCCTGTAATTAAACACTGCTTGGGGGGTCTAGGGGAGGGAAACTACGACTTTATGGAGCCCCCCCCTGGTGGGGGGTTTTGGGGGCAGCGCCCCCGAAGCTAAAAACAGAGGTAAAATTGCGTTGTAAAAGTATAGTAATTTCTAGTCAATCTGGGCCGTTCATTAGGCAAATGATCTAATGGTAGAATTTATGTTTAGTTTAGGGTTTTTTTCCCTAGAAGGAAACCCCTCGCATGTATGAGGGTATTTTATTGCGGCTGTGCATTGTATGTGTATTCTTAGAGTGAGAAACAGATAGGGAGACAAAGAGAGAACAACAGATATTACAACAGATCTGCTGTAGGTTTTGTCTCTTCATTTTGCTGGATAATAGAAAGGAAGGACTGGCTGTTCGGGGTGGACATAGCCCAAACTGGGTGAACCACGTATATCTATGTCTCTCTGGTTTTATGTGTTTCTTGTGTTTGTGTTTCCACATATATTTTATTTGTTCCATTGCTCTGTAATATATAATTTTCTAACAATTTTCTGTGTAGCAACAACAAATCCTAGAGCCTTTAATCCGAATCGGTAAAGGAACCAAAATGTAATCCTATAAAAACAAGCATCAACATGCCATCCAAACCTAAAACAACCCATACATTAGTTTTACGATAAAAAGTAGCCTAAGACAGTTTTTCTAATGTCAAATTATAAGTATAACTAGAATAAGAAAGAGACAAGTGAAAACATATACACTTAGGTGAATAAGGGATATTACAATAATAAGATATGGTCCTATTGGTCAAAAAGGGATAAAATAAACAGGAAAATAAGCAGGAAAAAAATGATAATTCCGTGACTAAACATCTCCCTCCAACTTCCATGTTACTGATGGATGACATGTTGAGAGAAGTTTTTTGAGGTTGTACGTTCCTTCCATGGCTTCACCTCTGGCCCTGTATCCTCGAGAAATAACTAATTCTGCCTCCCAAATATTCTCAATAACACTATATGGATGTTGATACTGATCGATGGGTAACGAAACAAGAGGGAACTTGAATCAGAGTCTGATTCTTCTCGCACCACTCCTCTTATTACTATCAACATAATTACGAACTCTAGAAAGTGCTTTGTCAAAATTTTGATAACAATAGGGGTATCCCATATTCAATTCTTATCAAGAAAGATCCCATTTCAACTTGCTTCCTTCCAAGGTACTAATTTTCATTCCTTGTATATTTCTCTGGCATATCCGTAGAATTGAGTCTCAATGATCCATCAAGGGTGTCTTAGTGGTCGAGAACTACCATATTTTATTGTATTTATGTGAAATTTTTTTAGCTAAACTGGGTTCTCCTTGAATATACAGTTCTACCCACCTGCATTTGCTATTACAGTATGATAGGTAACTTTACAGCCTATTTGATTTTGCATAAAAGAAAAAAAAAACCCTCAGTTGTACATCACCCACATAGCGTGTAAAATTAAATGTTCATCTCCAAATTGAGTGAGATCATATAGGTACAACTCCAACAACAAAATTTGTTATGAGAAATCAACACTTTGAAAGGTTTCCAGGAAGTATTATATCTGCATTATTTTATAAGGTTTCTTTTCCTTAAGGGTTGTTAATTGGAAGAGGTAATGTTTTTCTTGCAAATATAAAGGGTAAGAATGAGAAGGAATCCTTCCACACATTAGACCATTAATGAGCTCATAGATGAACTCCTTTTCTTGCTGTAACAAATTAACTTCTCCTTGCAATTTCTTCACCTGCTTGATTGCTTGATTCCTCTCCTCTTGAATTTTTACAAAACATTCAACTCTTAATTTCTCATCCCACTCCCTCTTAAGCTTATTGACAATTTCCACGTGCTGCTTTTAAAATATGACTTCATCCCTGGGAAGGACCACCAAATTCTCCCACAGGTATGTTATCCTCATCATATATTTAGATTTAATGTGAGTTGTTTCAAAATCATCTTCTAATCCCCTTTCTCCTCCTGCTACTCTATCTCAACTTATAGTTCTTATGTAACAATAAGATCGTCAATTGGTTATTGTGGAATAACAATATTTTTATTTTCAGTCTGCTTTGTATCAAATGTTGGTTCTTGTGTAACAAAAACATCGTAAACATGTTCTTCTGGAATAATAAATTACTTTTCTTATTCTCGTTGTGCTTCGACTTTTAGTTATTTTGTAACAACATTGTCATCAACACGTTCTTGTGTAATAACAGGTCAAAATTCTTCATCCTCTTCCCCCACACGCATTCCTACCGAAACAATAACAATGTCCATGATTTAATATTCTTCAATAATTTCTTGAGATCCCTTATAAAGTTTTTTTGAACTGAGTAGATGATGATATTTCTACAACCTCGGCCAACATATCCAATCCATTTTCATTCTTAAAATGAAGTTGTTCTTAAACCACAACAAGTTGTTTCTTTAACTCTTCATTTTACTTTCTCATATTTTCAATTTGAATGATAGGGTTAATTTTTCGTCTTACCCGGTGAAGTAACAATGTCTTGTTCTTATGTCTTCTCTTCCGTTACTAGTCCATTTGTCTCCTTTTGTTTCTATGGTTCTTGTTCAGGCTCTGGTGTAACAACCGAGATTTCAGATGTAGAGGGGCCTTCTTCTATAGACCTCTCAGGATTTTTTTTCTCCTGTTGTTCCTTAAACCCATTAGGTCCAGTTGTAGCGGTAGGTTTTTGAGTCTCTTCTCATAGATTTTCAATTTGAATGAGAGGGTAAATTTCCATCTTACCTAGTGAACTAATAACCTATTATACTTCTGTCTGCTCTTCTGTTGCCAGTCCTTCTGTCTCCTGCTATTTCTCTAGTTCTTGTTTAGGCTCTGGTGTAATAGTTAGGATTTTAGATGTAGAGGGGAATTATTCTGTAGACTTATCTTGCTTTTCTTTGTCTTGTTTCTCCTCAAACCCATCATGTCTAGTTGTATCGACACATCCCCCCTTAGTTGTAGCAATAGGTTTTTGTGTCTCTTCTCGTATAACAACTAATCACACCCTTTTCCTAGCTTTTCTTCCATCAATTAGCCTTTTTAGTTTCTTTTTTTCACTTTAGCCTTTTCTAATACTCACATGGTCCCTTTAGGGGTCTTCAATTCCTTAGCTCCCATTTCAGGCACAACTATTGTTCCAACAATTTCTTCCTCCATCAATTCCTCTACAATTGGGCACCCACCTCAACTTTCCTCTAATGACTCACTAGACACCACCACTGGTTCTTCTATCTGCATCTCCTTCCTTACGAGGATGAACTAGGGGCCATCTAATTGGAACTCCACCTCTTAGGGTTTCATTGAATAGTCATAAGAGGTGTATCGACCCTACTTTATTTAGAGGCTACAATTGTCTTTCTCCTGTAAGATGTAACAATTTCAACAACAAGTGTTGTTTCAACATTGGGTGTTGCTTCAGTACTTTGGTGCTATTTCAGCTCTAGGTTATACTTCGACACTAGGTGCTACTTCAACACTCTCTTCATGCTCCTCATTCACACAAACACAACGTCTCATTATTAAACCATGCCACGAGCTCCCTTGTCTCTGTAATGAATGCATGATGATTAATTTAATGAGCACATGGTTAGTCATGAAAGTTTCTGGATGTTTTTCCCCTTTCAAAACCTCTTCCATGTGTTATAATGGCTTTAAAAAGTAGTATAGTAAATTAATCAACCACCTCATCCTGATGTGTGCCAACAATTGAAAGCATAATTGAAAATAATCCCAAAACGAACCTCACAAGTAATGAATTTTTGGATGAAGAGGGATGCAACATCCCGAGGGTGAGGAAGATATTTTTTTATCAAAACCCCCGCCCTCAGGCCTCAATTATTCTCCCTTTTGTAAGAATATGGCCTTAGCTTCACGATTGGCCAATTTCCTTGAGAACCATCGTTCTCTTGTCCTAGGAAGCCATATCACTCACGATAAATTCTTCTGTAACAAAATTTCTGAAGCCCCTGACCACAAAGTCTTGTTCAACTAAGGTTCGGGAAAATTATAAAGCAACCAATTCATTGAAACCCTGTAATTTTTCAAAATCACTCAGCCATCCATCCCTTTGAAAAAATTCCAATGCTTATGGATATTGTAACAACACATTAGCAAAATCAGGTTCTTATCTGACCGTATCTCCACCCATAACTGCTCATAACCCTACTACTCAACATTTCTAGGAACTTGTTACAGAGTTGCTTCAGTGCACACTTATGCTTTCTTAGGGGATAATGTCAAGGTGTTGGAATTATCCATGGTTACTCCTCCTTATTACTATTTCAAAAATTTTAAATCAAAAGGACATTCCGAATGATTTCACTAATCTCCAGATGTAAAAAAATGGACAATAAAGAAAAAAAGAAATAATGATGAAGGAATATTGGTACTAAAGATGACGATTGCAATAGTTTAATTGTAAAAATTAATGGTGTTAGAATGGTCTAATCATGAAATATTATGGCAGGGTGAGGTGTGTATTAATTGGACAAATAAATTGGACGAATTAAGGTATGCATCATTTTAATTATTTACTCCCCCTTCATAGATTCTTGTAACAACTATCCTCAGCATGTGTACGAACTGTTATGGTTTTCACTTCTCAAGAATCAAATCCACAAATAATTGACAAAAGATGCATACCTGTCCTTAACTTACCATCATGATGTCATGGGACTGTATGAATGAATGTTGTGAAATCTACTTTGTGGTTCAATTTCAATGATGAAATTTGATTGGCGTCCTATGATGCACTGTATCAACACTAAAGAGCATATTTGGCTATTCTTGTTCATATTTTCAACAATATATTGATGGAAACCCCTAAATACATTAAGGTATTAGGAAGAATCATTCCACCAATAGTTATAGTTATAGTGGGGTTCCCAAGGTCCTCATACTTGGTAGAACATTATTTCCTAATGTTAAATTAGATAGTTTGCCAATAATGTGAACAGTAGGAGGGTCCCAAAGTTTCATACTTGGATTTTTACCACTCAACACTTTAAATGTCTTAGAATAAATAGGGACATCTTAAAATTATGAAGCAATGGAATCCAAACATGTAAAATTTTCAATTATGTTAAAAATCCAGACTCAACTTGGAGCACATTTTTAACCTCATTCAATCTTTCCAGGTAAGGTGGACTCAAAGAAGTATTTTTTCTAGTAACTATTATAGGTTTCATAACATGAGAAAAATCTGTTGTTACAATGGATTTTCCTTTTAGAAGATCACTGTTAGCTCTCATAGAAGCACTGCTAGCTGTTACAGTCACATCCAGGGTTTCAACACTTTGCACATCATCAAAAAACTGATAGAAAAATGTTCATCCCTTGGTGATATAAAATTCTCAGGTTTCTTAGTTAGTTTTAATGATGTTAAAAATTCCTTGGTACTCTCTGTAACAATAGGCTCTTTCAATGCACTACCTAAATCCAAAATAGGATGACCAACCAATTGTTCTTCCATAATCAATACATGATCATTTAAATCTATATCCCCATAAAATTCCTTCAAAATATGATCCTCACCTCCAACTGTTACAGAAGGGATAGAAATCCTAGGGCTCACTTCCGAAGAATCCCTGAATTCTTCCTCCTTAGATATAAGGTTAGTAATTCCCCCCCTAAAATACTGACCTTATAACCCCTTAAAAAAAACCCAACCCTTAACAAATAACCCTAATAAACCATAACACATAATTCAAATCCCTAGTTTCTAACCCCTATAATCCTTAATCCCTCCATCCCATAGCCCCAAACATATATAAATCCTAATAAACCCCATTGTTTGACCTTATAAACCTTATCCTTATCCCTTATAAACCTTAATAACTAACCCAGAGTCCTTAATCCCCATATATACTCAATGAATTTGAACCACTATAACCCATATATGGTAACATCTATAAAACATAACCCATGTAAATTTTCCCACCTTTAATCCCCATCACCTATAAACCCTAACATATCACCCCCAACACTTATGATTATTTACCCATAAAACCCTTTTCACTAGCACTTTAACCTATAATTAGTGATCTATTAAAATGAGAACCTATATACATTATATAACCATTGAACCAAATCACATAATCCTTAACCATAACCCATAATTCCTAATTAACCATTGTAGCCCCTTACCTTAATAATATTTAACCCTAACTGCTAGTCTATTTAGGTTATATCATCCCTTTCTCCTATTACCACCAACAAATAACCCTTAAATCTCTTAACATCACACCATAACCCTTAAACCCCAATCCCCAATGATCCTAACTACAAAATACCTTAACTTCTAAAAATATTAACCCATAACCAGTTTATTCCCGCACTTCTAAAATCTCTAACCTTTAACCCTTAATCATTATAATCTCTTATCCATATATATCATACCTAATTAACCCTTATTTCCCTTAATCCCTAATTGGAAGCCAAACTAGAATCTAAAAAAATAAAATGGATGCTAAACACGATGGAAATGAAAACCATGATGATAGTGATGACGATGAGAATGATGTCCCTGAGTCTTAAAACCCTCTCATACTGTCAATGCATGCGCCTCGTCTAACCATGTCAGATTTCAATGCATACAGAAACAATTTGAATAAATTTAAAAGTTGGCCCCATTCACTGCTCACCGAGTGGCGTAAGTAGATGACATTGGTGATCGACATGTTGGAAGATGTTCCATGGAATTTAAAGAGAGTTTCGACAAATATTCCATATATGGGAATGAGGAATGATGATAATGAGTTTGCATCATGAACATTGATGCAAACGTTGACGATCTCAAAGAGTATGCGGGGATGTGAGGCATCCTTGAGTCTTGAAACCCTCACATACCGTCAAGGCATGTGCCTTATAGTCTAACCATGTAAAATTTCTATGTATACATGAACAGTTTGAATAAATTTAAACATTCCCCCCCTTCATTTCTCATCGTGTGACGTTGGTGGATGACATTGGTGATGAGCGTGTTGGAAGACATTTCATGATATTTCAAGGGAGTTCCGGCAAAGATTCCATAGACAGGAATGATGAATGACGACAATGAGATTTCATGATGAGCGTTGATGTAAACATGGATGATCTAAAATATTATTCAGGCACATTACACATCCTTGAGTCTTGAAACCCTCACATACCGTTAAGGCATGTATCTACTCTTACCGTGCCAAATTTCGACACATATACGAAAAAATTGAAAAAAATTCAATGTTGACCTCATTCACTGCTCATCGTGCAGGATCGATGGATGAAATTGGTGATGGGAGTATTGTAAGACATTCCATGACATTTCAAGTGAGTTTCGACAAATATTCCATGGATGGGAATGATGAATGATGACAATGAGACTGCCTGATGAACGTTGATGCAAACGTGAATGATTTCAAAGATTATGTGGGGACTTAAAGCATAATTGAGTCTTGAAACCCTTGCATACTATCAAGGAACATTTATAGTCTCACCATGTCAAATTTTGATACATACAAGAATATTTTGAAGAAATTTCAACATTGGCCCCATTCACTTCTCACCGTGCGACATTAGTGGATGAAATTGGTGATGGGCGTGTTGGAATATGTTCTAAGAATTTTCAAGAGAGTTTTAATAAAGCCCTAAATACCCTAACCCATAATCCCACATTGACCTTTAAATCCTTAAGCCTTAATTCCTAAATTAGTACCCTTAATCTCTCAACCCTAGTTAATCACTAATCCCTTAATAAAAATTCCCTAAATCCCCTAACCCCTAAGCCATTGACCTTTAAAAAATTAAGCCCTAACCCCTATTCCCTAAATCCATAAACCTTTATGCCCTAAGAACTTACACATTAATCCCTTAACCCATTATCCGTAAGCCATTAACCATTAAAATACCTAACCCGTAAGCGCCAAATCCCTTAGCTCTTAACCCTTAATCCCTTAAAATGTAACCCCAATCCCTTAACCCTTAATCCATGTATGTCAAATCCCTAAATCCTATAATCCTTAAAAACCATATCCACTTGGCCCCTAACACAATTAATTAACTATTTAGGTACATCCGACGCTAAAAGAGGCGCTGAAAAGGGAGCTAACCAAGGTGCTCAAAGGGGAGCTAAATCTGACACTATTTTTGGTACTATTTTTGGAACAATTTTTGACAAAAATATGGCACTATTTTTGACATTATTATCGACGCTATTTTTGATGCTATTTCAGGCTCTATTTTTGTCACTATCTTAGATGCTATTTTTGAGGCTATTATCACCTAATTCTAAAAGTTTTCTCTAGCGAAAACAATTCCAAAAATAGCTCCATCTTGATAAATAATGCCATTTTTTTAAAAAAATTGGAGAAAAATATACTAAAACAATCCTTGGAAGCAAAAAAGGGAGATAATCACAAGGATTTGTTGTAGTGAACCAAAACATATTTAAGATCTAAATCCTTCAGATCAAAATCTTCTTGAGAAACAGGAAGATTAAATGGTGCAGTTGGGAAACCGTCATTGCATACAATAATGGATTCAGAATCATCAGAACGATGGGTTTCCAAGAGTTTAGATTGATTAGGCAAATAAATTTCATTTGATTCATCACCAAGATTGATAGATTCAAAATATACCAAGGATGAAAGAAAATTATCCTGGCATCCATGATTTTTAAAAAGAGAATAAAGATCGAAATAATCCTCACCTTCCTGCTATTCTATTTGTGAAAATTAATTGCCCTGCAGCTGATCACTACTTAGATTGGAAAATTGAATATCTACAGAAGAAGACTGATCAAGTAGATCAAGGGACAAGGGATCATGTAGCTGAGATGATAAAGGAGGACAAACATCCAAATCATATCTAAGACTGAAGTTATGAGAGTTAATATCATATTGAAAATTCAAAGGGTTAGTATTCACCTTAGGTTTCATTCCAAGGTTTCCTCCATTGGATCTGAATCATGTAAAGTGGAAGAAGTTTGAGGAAATGGATTAGGAATTCGATTTATGGATTTCCCAACTTGATAATTAATACATAAATCCACCCCGATTGGTAATGGAAAAGGATGAGGACAAGGAAGGAAAGTAATAGTAGGTTCCTTTGAGATGGGATGTGTCTCACAAATTTCAAAAGTTGGGAGAATTAGAACATTTGGGGGTTTAGATTCACACTGATTCAAATAAATCTGAACCAAATGTTCAAAATTTTTCTTAAAGAAATCCCAATTCATATATTCTTCAAGAAATCCGCAACATAAGTGAAGGAATATAAAGCAAAATCCTTAATTGATTCATTGGGTTCCATTCTAAGATGAATGATTCTTTTATAAACATGTCATTAATTATATCTATCAAAAGCTTGATGAAGCTCCTTGAGGAATTTATCAAAAAAATGGATGGAAGTAGATGGTAAGGTATGACACCATTTATTTACTCGACCTTTAAGAGTGATGGTGGATAGTAAACATACAACATATTCATCATAAATTTCATGAGATTTAGAAAACCGAATAAAAATATTTATGTGTTTGGGTAAGAATGTACCACCCTCACCATCAAACTTGAATTGAAACAAGTTATGAACAATTTCCACGGAGATGGAAATTTTACTAGGGGATAGGTTAGAAAACCACTCTAAGATTATGATTTTGGGATGAGTCATTTAAGAAATGAGATTCAAAATAGACTTAACGAGCACAACTTGTCATTTGGACCTCCTTCCAGTGCCAGAATGTTTACGGTGCTGGATATTGCCAACATACATGGGGTCTCCCCGATGTGAAGTCCCAATTAGACTTCACACCGTTTGGATTAGGATCTGCATGCAAAGTATCAACCTGACCACCATAACTGTAAGGTTTTCCTTGGTTTCAATGAATAACATAAGAGATGATACACTAACCCTTGAATAAGCAACTAAGTTGACATTGTGATGCACCAATTAAAATGTGTAAAAGGAGACTTTCAAGAGGGGAGACAAGAGTGATTCTCTAGAAGAAAGTAATAGTACTAACCTGAGAGAGACACACAATAGGAAATAAAGATTCGATAGTTATCTAGTGAAATAGTTCACATAAACATCATGATCGTTAAACCAAAACAACACACATTCAACATGATAAGTACCAAAGCTAATGAAGTAGTTTAATTTCTTTAGTACAAATGAAAATAACATATATCACAAACATATAAATAATAGTCTCAAAACATTCATGATACACGCATGAGAATGTGTCATCTCATTGAGCTTCTGATTAATGAGTGAAAGATACGAATACATAGTTACAATGGTGAGTCACTTCTTGCTTCTCCAAAGAATAGTCTTCTCTACTATGCCAAGTTTAAGAAGCGAAAGCAAGCTCTCTAAATCCTAAGCCTCTAAAATCCCTTTGCTTGAGTTATGAGGTGGTATTTATAACAAAAGGGATGACCTTTCATCTCCTTTGTGACTCTTGAACTACCCCCATGACTCTTAGACTTATAGTGTGACCTTTGGACTTCTATAAAACCTTTGGACTTCTAGATGACTTTTGAATTTTCGTTTGTCCACATGTGACTTTTCATATTCCAAATGTGACTCTTTGTAAGGTACCACCTTACCGACCAACAATAATATAGAGAATTACAGGTTACATTAATCACTAATACTTTTTTTTGGTAACATTACTAACTTAGTTATCATGTAATCATGTTCCTTCATCTATTTCAATATAAGAATATCACATAAGATGTCAAGGATAAATTTCCTTAAAACTAATTCCAAAACACATTTCCTCTCAAGTTTAAAAGATGATACCATGTTCTCTTTTCAAGATTTTTCATGAGCTCTAAGTAAATTGGGAATAAATTCCACCATAATGCCATGTGCGAACATTAAGTTATATCAACCTATCTAATTTAATAAATTATGCTAAATAAGCTACACTTATTGACTCTTGATATCATAACCAAAAAGGTATCATGCTTATATTACAAAAATCACATATAAGTGTATGAGTATTAACCTACCTATAACAAGGTAACCGAGGGAAGAATATGCCTCTCTTCATCAGTAAATATAATAAATATGATGTGTTTATGAAATGGAACCACAAAATATATTTACCCAACAACATTTCCAAATTCATCAATTACAATTCTCAATCCCAATTATTAAGCCAATGCTTCAATCATGAGATCTACATAATGAATATTGCAACAAGATAAACTACTGTTACCAATTTAAAAGAATGTTATTTTTCAAAAAGTGCCAAGTAAAACAATGTACCTGCATAAATTGGGCACAAGTAGTTGTTTTCTATAACATTGAAGCACAATAATGCACCCATGCACCCATGCAGCTCAGACGAAACTTATTATGCTCATTTGCACAAAATCCTACAAAATTAGTCACTGTAAAATTGTTTCCAACAACAAGCCCCTTTTTTTTATGAAATATTTAGATAATACAAGAAACAAATTTCTTATTCTCTATTTACACTTTAAAAAATTATTAAATTCATTTTCACCTTCATACCAAAAACTTGCGGACATAGGAAGCTACATCCATTAAATAGTCTATTTATAATTTCCAATGCATAAAAACTAAAGTAGCTAAGACTTTTACACTAACAATTTATATGCACAAAAGCTAAAAACATTTAGGAATTTTGTCAAACACTTTGCAAACATGCAATCTAGAGTCATTGAGGCCTTATGAAAAACACTTTGCAAGCATGCAATCAAAATCCATTGAGGCATTTTGTCAAACACTTGGCAACAATGAATTTAAGATTCTTATTCAATCTATTTATCTCATAAAATTCAGAAATTGAAAATTTAAATGTTGGAATCTTAAAACAGGAACTAAATAATTTTATTCCTTCATAAAAAACTCAACAATATGCACACATAACTCACAACAACAATTTTCAAAATCAACCAGATTTACGATTTGGGTTCTGAAAAGTATTTTTTTGGAATCAAATCAGGGGTTACAGGTTCAATAGGCACACATACCCCCCGATATTTTCCTGAATCAATACAAAACCACACCTAGATGCTTTTTGTTTAAACTAACAAATATGTTGACTCCAAGAATTTCATTTATAAATTCTATCAAACAAATGACATGGAGGCTTGAATCTACAACTATATAAAACAAATAGCAACATTGAATCAAGTTATAATTACTTATGTATAATCTAAATGTTTTTCAAAATCATTTCATGCACTGTAAGTGAATTTAAAGGCTTTGAGATTAATCCAACATTATTTTCATTCAATCATTCTTCCAAATACATAGCAAGCATCGTGAACTAGTGCAAATCATATTGATTGAAAATTACCTTAATGATTCTCTTTGAAACTCTTAGCTTTCATATTTTGTTTGCATTTTTATTTTAAGGGTTGATCCAGTGAATCCTCCACATATATTTCGGTTATGCATCCATTTCCTACTATGGTAGGTTGCAAGTTAACACTTATCCATGCATAATGATTAAAAAAAATAGCATTTCCCCATTCAGGGATTTTGTCAAACACTTCGCAAAATATCCTAAAGCCCTTTCTAAAACATGCATTTAATTACTTGAAACAAAACCATAACTCGTGAAACACTTACCCAAGTCCTATAGAATTTATATATTGCAATTACCTTCAACAATATTTGGCTTTCCTTTCTCAAATGATTCAATACCAAGATTAGTACCATAACCTACACCAATAATAACTCCAATATTTATATCTAAACATCCATACATATAGACTGATCTTAGTCTTCATTTTTAACTAATCAATAATATTCTAGATAACATAAGCTTAAACCAAAATTACATGCTTACAACAATTTAAATTTCTACTTTTTATTTTATGCTAAAGATATACTATAATTTTAGGATAATGGAAATTATACCTGAAGAGATATTCAACTCCAATCGTTGAGAATATGATCCACCTCTGATCCCTTAACCAACTCATTTTAGCCATCCGGTTTGCACCCAACCATATCCAAGGAGAAATCCTCCCCTTGGAACCCCCAAGATGTAAGAGCTTACGAAAAGTACCAAAATATAGCAGTAGAGAGATATCCAAGGCAAGTTGAGGAAGATAAGTTTCACTTCTTCCCAATACCACTCATGGTAAACTCCACCATGTTGAGCTACTTAGTGATTTAGTTTAGGAATTTCAAATTCATTTCGAAAGAAATTGACTACTCTCCAAGTCTCTCCCTATCGTAATCTTTTTCAAATCTCTCCAACTCTTGGTATCACAATGCACCTCCCTCAAGTGAGAATACATAAGACACATATATAGGAGGAGCAAAAAATTCTTGTCATAAAAGAGGAGTAATATTCATGCCTTGTATTCCACTTAAAGGAGTGTAACTTGTGCCATTAAGGAGAGGTATGCATGCCTTAGTTAAGGAGAGTGTAACATATGCATTAAAGAGAGTGTAAGAGGAATCTTTTATGACATGTCTGTAATGAGTGTAAGAGGAATATCCTTTATTTGATGAGTGCATAAAAGAGAGTGTAATGTATTATTAAGAGAGCGAGAGAGTTACATAGAGCCATGAGAATCATCAAGGAGAGAGGTGTCAAGTGATTGAGGAAATATAATTCCCTTTTAATAATAATATAATAGTCTCATAAAATATACCAATAATATTAATAATATTAATAATATTGAGGATTAATTCGACATTGAACTATTAGGATTTATCAATGATAATTTAAGTGATTTTCCTTCAAGTATACTTCATTACCCATTGATTGGAGGTGATTTAATATTTTTGGAAAGTCATACTTGAGATGATAGACATGACTTTATATGATCCGGATTTATTTAGGAATGCAACAGAATATACATATAACCATAAGCACAGAGATGCAGCGAAAATAATCTTCATTTTATTAGTAAAATAATGACTGAAATAAGCTTTCAAACATAATGGAAAAAAGCTAGGGTGCTGGTAGCGTAATTAAGAGAAGAGATGTGGCATGCATAGGCCTTTGAATTGTGTCACATTGAGGCTTGAAGACCTATTACAGACATAATGGAAATAGATGAGCTAGGGTACTGGCAGTGTATCCCTGAGAAGAGATGTGACGACTAATAGCCCCTTAATTGTGTTTTAATGAGGCTTTAAGGCCTATTTATTGTTGAGAAACAATGTAAAACCCGAAACGTCCAAAAACCTAACCCTAGGAGATGAAGCGCTAAAATTGTGGGCCCCGTTGGGTAAATTGGTGTTTCAACTTCCTGGGGACGTAACTTTGGAATCCAATCTACGTTTGATGCACTCAATAGCTTGTTATAAAGATTTTCCTGAGGACTACAACTTTTGGTGTGAGAAATATCAATCCATGGACCCATGTTGCTCTCGATTTTCCCAAAAAAAGTCGTTTAGGGCCTCAAAACAACTCCTGAAGTTCAGGACTCGAAAAACTGCTAAAAATAGTAAGTTATGATGAAAATTAAAAATGGAAAGAACTGATGGCAGGGGTTCAAATGTAATGGATGGGTGGCCACCAATATCCACCTGGATCATTAATGCCCTGAAACGGCTCCGAGTGTGCAGGACCCGAAAACCTGCTAAAAATAGTAAGCTACTAGAAGTGAAAAGCTGCAAGAATTAATGGTGCAGGTCCAAATGGAATAGGTGGGTGGCCACCGATATCCACCTGGATCATTTCTCCCTCCTTAGGAAGCAATGGTCCCCATTGCGTTAAGTTCCTCCATGGGGGGGGGGGGGGAATTCTACTGAACTTGGTATTGGATTTGTCCAGGATGTCGTGGATGTGCTGGATGTAGATGTGCCGCCGGTGGGAATCCGTTGAAGGATCTAGGAAAAGTTATCCATCATCGCGTTCCTCTGTTTCTCGAGGTCCTCCTTGAGAAAGATTTTGATAGCATCTCCTGCTCCCTAGTATTTCTTTCCTTTCATCATGGGGAGGTCATCGAGGTTTGCGAGGTTGATCTTGCAACAGGTCAACCAGATCGATCCCGAACTCCTTATACCTTGACCACGTTGGGGAAATGAAAAGAAAAACATAAAAAGAGCAGACCACTCTGATACCACTAATCCATATTTTTTTGTAGGAACGCAACAGAATACACATATAGCCGTAGATACAAAGATGCAATGGAAATAATGCTTCATTTGATTAAAAATGACTGAAATAAACTAGATAGGGCGCTGGTAGCGTATCTTTGAGAAGAGATGTGGCGGCTAATGGCCTCTGAACTGTGTTACATAACTGAAATTTGTTTGCAGACAGAATGTAAATAAATAGCTAGGGCATTGGTAGGCTTATCTGTAAGAAGAGATGTGGTGGCTACAGGCCTCTAAACTGTGTTACAAAACAAATGAATGAAACATGCTTATAGAAATAATGGAAATAAATGAGCTAGGGCGCTGGTAGCGTCTCTCTGAGAAGAGATGTGTCAGCTACCAGCCCCTGGACTGTGTTACAATGAGGCTCGAAGGTCTATTTATTATTAAGAAATAATGTAAAACCCAAAATGTCCAAAAACCTAACCCTAGGAGATGAAGCACCAAAATTGTGGGCCTCGTTTGGGTAAATTGGTGTTTCAACTTCCCGAGGACGTAACTTTGGCATCCAATCTTCGTTTGACGCGCTAAATAGCTCGTTAGAAAGATATGTCTGAGGAATAAAACTTTTGGAGTGAGAAAAATCGGTCCATGGACCCATGCTGCTCCCAATTTTCCCAAAAAACATTGTTTAGGGCCTCAAAACGGCTCCAAAATTTCAGGACCCGAAAAAATGCTAAAAATAGTAAGTTGTGATGAAATTTAAAATGGAAAGAAATGATGATGGGGGTTCAAATGGAATAGATGGATTGCCACCAATAACCACCTGGATCATTAATGCCCTGAAACGACTCTAGTTGTGTAGGACCCGAAAACATGCTAAAAATAGTAAGCTGCTGGAAGTGAAAAGCTGCAAGAATTGATGGTGTGGGTCCAAATGGAATAGGTGGGTGGCCACCAATATCCACCTGGATCATTATATTTTGAGAAAGTCACTCCAAAATTGTTAGGAATGAGATTTTATTAAGGAAATTCATCTCTGAGCTTCCCATGAGTTGTATTTTTCTCTTGGAGAATAGGGATTCCACACCCCTATCGCATGCATCTCCGTGCCTTAGTAGATTGAGGACTCCGCACCCTGATCTACTCTAAAGTTCCAAGATTCCACACCTTGATATTTTTAAATATTTAGGATTCTGCGCCTTAAACATTTCATTATAGATCCAAGACTCCATCTTTATCTTTCATAGATTTAGGACTCTGTGCCCTAATCCTTTTATTATATGTCCAAGACTCCATGTCTTTATATTTCATGGATTTAGGACTCCGTGCCCTAATTTCCATTTCTTCTCATCTATTTTTCTTTGAAACTCCGCACTTCACCTTAAGGTACTGATTGTGAGCTCATACCCATCTGATGGTTTGTTGGTAAGGTCTTCTTCCAAGACTTGCACACATCACAATCTCATAGATCAAGGGAATCAAATGAATTTCATAATTAACTTATTCACATTTTACCAAATATTGTGCATGACTTCCTCAATCATTTTGGTTTTGGAGAAATGACTTCCACAGTCATTTATAACTCGAGCATCCTTGTTGGCAATGACCAAGTCCCCTGCCACATCATGCTTAGTACGATATTACGCACATATAATCATACAAATCAATTATCATCCATAAATCATAATTAACCATATTTTCCACATAACAATGATCATCCATGGATCTATATCTCAATCCTGGATCACCATCCCTGTTATATACCTATGTCCAAAATAGGATACCAAAAGAGAAAACATCGCTAATATGCTCTTAACCCAAATCAGTTCGTAAACACACAACCATAGATATTATCATAAGTGCACAATAACCAGGTGACCCAAATTAGGTCTATAGCATATAAGTATGCACATAAATATTTCATGCATAATATCATTTCATTATATCAAAATCACCCTCTCTAAGTGTCATGAAAGAAATTTCATCAAGAAGGGACACTACATACTCCCCCTCTTGGGCTAAACTTTGCCCGAAGTTTTTTCTATAGTCATAAGATACTTAGTTATTTTTGATTCTCCTATTAATAAGGTTTTAACCTTATATATATGTATTCAATGTTTTCTAAATTTGATGCAAATCCATGAAAACTGAAACATATCATTAGTCAAGTAGAAAATATATCCATGCCATATTAGGCATGTTTTGATATAAAATTCCCAATATTTCTATATCAAATCCAACCATACAATTAATAGTACCATATCAAAATACTTAAGTTATCTCTACTAATTAGGATCTAATAATTTAACATTCCACATGACATCTACTTAAGTTATCTCTAATAATTTTATATTCCACATGTTTTTCTTTTTCATAGTCTACATGAATCCTACATGTGTCATCTTCTTGGTTCTATAGTATGTTGAGCTTGCCAAACTATAAATAGCTCACACATTGGTTTTATAAACAACAATGATGGCCCATACCATCTCACAATACCATTTGCATACAATAAGCATAAAAATCATCCTCATACAATTTCCCATGAAGCTATGCAATAAAACATGATGTCATATATAAAACCCATTGTTATATCCCACTTGATTTATGTCTTCTCAATCCAAGTTTCCCCTTTTCATTCCATAAGAAATCCTTGCAATCAAGATCTTTAGGATCTACCTTTAGTTTTTACTAAACTTTTACTATTTAGGAAAAATCACAATTTGAGGTTCAAGGCACCAATTTATTTATTATTATTATTTTTTTCCCTTTAAACTAACAAGCTAAGGTTTAATACAATCTTCATTGACCCACTTATGTATTATATACCATTCCTTTAGTTTCCATAATCTTAATTATTATTCACTTCTCTAACTTGAGAATCAATTATGAATGACTCTGTTAGAAGATCTTCATTCCAAAAGAAAATTAATGATATCATTTTGAAAGCGGCTTGTAATCAAGAACAACTCTCATAATTATGAAAATACAGTATCTATATTATTGAATCTACATTGATAACTATAAGTCAATTTGTTTTCAAAATATGAAATCACTCATGATTTCTCTTAAGTAATTAATCAATTAATTTGGTTTCATGTCTTATTCCTTACTATTAATATGTATGCAACAACAAACTATGAAAACCATACATTTATCAAAATGTGATGAATCTTGTTGAATCTAAATAATATTTAGACTATCACAAGGGAATTTCTAGCCTAAAGTTAAGCCCTTGAGAATTACCACCCTCTCAAATTATTTCAACATTTTGTAGGATTAATAAATACTCATACAACTATACATCCCAACCCAAAATTCCTAAATCCAACAATCTCTTACATTCCACATACAATACAATCATCTTAGGCTTCTAAATCATGCAAGAATTCCAATTCATCAAAATGTGATCTCACTCTCCTTCAATTTCTCTCTCAAAAAATATCACAAGCACATATTCTTGTAAAACAAAAACTCAACTAAGCTTTTCATTAATCACATACATTTTTATTTAAGTTCAAATAAAACAAAGTTATCACCACATAAAATGTTTACTGTCTAAACATGTCATTCTGTTAACAATTTATAAACAATATGAATTTTGACTCGATCGCCTAACTAACAATAGTTTAGAGTAGTACATGAGTTCAATCCTCATAATTTATCTAATTAATTTGGTTAAATAGAATTCAACTAATATTCAACTGAAAAAATCATTAAAGACTATTATGGCTTTCCTAGACCTAATTTGTCTTAATCCAACAAAAAAATATATTTCAACTTATCACAATAATCTTTTTCTACATTTCAAGCATTTTAAAATAATTTTAATTCTACCTAAATCCAACACATACAAAAGGGTTACAATACTGGAGGATAGACACCTAGTTCACACTTGACTCCATATATCAAAATCAATTATTCCAAACATTCTAAACCACCTAATGGTGTTAAATACACCAATATTAGTATCTTAATTTGTAATAAAAATAAAATAATGGATTTAAATCTCAAGAAAATTCATGTTATGAATCTATTTCCATTTAAATTTAATCACATAATCAGTCCTCCTTAATCATGTATATGAGATTCCATCAAAATATTCGAACCAGAAGAATTACGTAGCTCATAGATTCCACACCCATACATTTTCTTTTAGAGATATGCTAGTAGGGATTCCACACCCATACATTTTATTTTAGAGATATGCTAGTAGGGATTCCACACCCATACATTAGCTCATAGATGTACGCTAGTATGGATTCCACACCCATAAATTTTCTCATAGATATATGCTAGTATGGATTCCACACCCATACATTTTCTCCTAGATATATGCTAGTATGGATTCCACACCCATACATTAGCTCATAGATATATGTTAGTATGGATTCCACACCCATACATTAGCTTAAGTAAAACATAACCTTCAAATGTTCCTTAAAATGGATTCCACAACCCTTCACGCACTAGTCATTTAAGCCTCTTGTTTATTAGGAAGCTCATACCTCAACCTAGTATTTGAGTCATTTCAAGTTAATTGATGCATAATATCAACCCAAACAACACAAAATCATGTAAAAAAAATAAGTGGAATTTCATTCTTATTCATTAAGAATGTATTCCCAAATCATATTTTAACACATCTAATTAATGCACATACATTACTCTTGAATCTACATTCATAGTTAAAAGTGACATCCTTCAAGGTAGCTTTTGTTAAGTTTCCATTAGTGTAGGTATAAAAAGAATCAAAATTAACATGATGAACTCAATCATCATGTTAATTGAATCTCAACCTTACACTTGTTACACATTCCCAAAGCATAAACACCAAGGTCATCATACTATAGTCCATATTAAGCCAATATTTTTCTTGATAGATACGATTTCAACTAGTAAAGATGGATACTAAGCCCATATAACATTGATAATGATGCATTACACATTTATGAAACCATGTATGCACTCAACCTATCTCCCTCATCGATTGATAATCAAGCCATTCACATGCTTGGGTTTAAACCAAAATTTCTCAAGCACATCCTTTCCCAACGTGTCTTTAAGCAATATTTTAACATATTACTAATAAATTATCTTAAAAAAAGTATAAATGAATATAAGAAAGCATTATTTTTATTTCATGAGTTTCTAAATGACATAATAATAAGAATATCCTCTATGCAACCAATATGCTTCCAAGTCAAGGTATACAACAACTCAACATGCATGCAAAATCAACATTCATGCATCATTAACCTACAAGTAAGCATGTTGAACTATTAGGCCCTAGTGTTGTAACCTGGCTCTGATACCATATGTAAAGTCCCACCTTACTGACCAGCAATAATATAGAGAAGTAGAGGTCACATTAATCACTAATAATATTTTTTTGGTAACATTACTAACTTAGTTATCATGTTACTTCATCTATTTCAATATAATAATATCACATGAGAAGTCAAGGATAATTTTCCCTTAAAACTAATTCCAAAACACATTTCCTCTCAAGTTTAAAAGATGATACCATGTTCTCTTTTCATACTTTTACATGATCTCTAAGTAAGATTGAGAATAAATTCCACCATAATGCCATGTGTGAACATTAAATTATATCAACCTATCTAATTTCATAAATTATGCTAAATAAGATACACTTATTGACCCTTGATATCATAACCAAAAAAGTATCATGCTTATATTACAAAAATCACATATAAGTGTATGAGTATTAACCTACCTATAACAAGGTAACTGAAAGAAGAATATGTCTCTCTTCATCAGTAAATCTAATAAATATGATATGTTTATGAAATCGAATCACAAAACATATTGACCCAACAACATTTCCAAATTCATCAATTAAAATTCTCAATCCCAATTATTAAGTCAATGCTTCAATCATGACATTTACATAATGAATATTGCAACAAGAGAAAATACTGTTACCAATTTAGTAGAATGTTATTATTCAAAAAGTGCCAAGTAAAACAATGGACTTGCATAAATCGGGCACAAGTAGTTGTTTTTTATAAACATTGAAGCACAAAAATGCACCCATGCATGCATGCAGCTCAGACGAAACTTATTATGCTCATTTGCACAGAATCCTAAAGAATTAGTCTCTGTAAAATTGTTTCCAACAACAAGCCCCCTTTTTTATGAAAGCTTTAGATAATACAAGAAACAAATTTCTTATTCTCTATTCACACTTCAACAAATTATTAAATTCATTTTCACCTTCATACCAAAAAATTGCAGACATAGGAAGCTACACCTATTAAATAATATATTTATAATTTCCAATGCATAAAAACTACAGTAACTAAGACTTTTACTATAATATCCCCAAATTAGCAGTCAGCTAATTGGGATATTAATTTTGATTAATTTCGGTAAATCCTAATGTTGGGTGGAAATAAAGGGGTGAGGGCACCCATGAATAAAACATTAGAATAAAAGGACTTTCCTAAAGTCAATCAGAAGATTAATTAAAATATGAAGTGGGGCCCATGAGGCCAAGTGACAATGCAGGAGAGGAAGCACTTAGGACAGCGCAGTGGCATCGTGGGAGAGGCAGCGCACCATAGCAAAGGACAACGTGGCACAGAGGGACATCTTAGCATAGGTGGGACCAAGGGAGTTTAGGGGTTCACAAGCATAAAATGAGAGGAATTAAATCTTTCTCATTTCCTTCTTACATCTTATGATTTTATTTCTGTCAAGACTAGAGCACGCTCAAGCTGTTTATCTAGGTTTGCAGTGTTTTTAGCACAAGGGTGTCTTCGAGCGGAGATCCAAACCTCGTCCTCGGGGGAGTTCGAGTGCCCACTTAGGAGAGGAGCCATACCATCAATTTTGGAGAGCAGCAATACCATTTCAGCCTCAGGATTACGCAGTCACTTCCAGGGGCAGCGCATTCTTTCAGGGAGATTACACAACCACAGAGAGGAGCAACATCCAGAGGAGAGAGCTTCACGATATTTCTGCCGGGAGATTGTGAGGGGATAAAACCTTCCATAAAAGAGTTTTTTAGAGATTTGGAGGTCCTTATTTCAGTGTTTTCATCAGAGAGGCTAGCGTACCCAGTGGGAGAACGTAGTCATCCCTAGAGGGTGAATTTCCAGGGTCAGCCTTTCCGAAATTCCTTCACGGGTTTTTCTGGGTTTACTAAGGAGAAGCCAAGATTAATTTGGCAGAATTTTTTGGGTAGATTTAAGGTGTCAAACAGAGATCCTAACCCAACCAACAACTAGAGGATCTACAGGAAATTGGGCCGAAATTCTGGGGTCAACATTTGGTCGATTTCTTCATGGGTTTCTTGAGTAGAGTCCGGGGTTAAAGTCTTAGAATTTTCTGAGCAGTGTAGCAGGCCCTAGAGGTAGGTCTTCGAGAGAAACAACAACATTTTTGGCAGATTGTAGCGCAAATTTATAGCCATACAACATACCATCAGTGGGGGTATTTCAACATTTATTCATAGGGCTTCTCTAGCTATCCTTGAGCAAGCCCAGGTGCTTTCATTCCAGCATCTCCATTGTACTCATTTCTAGCAAATTAATATAATGGCCCAACAATATTTTATACCTCCATTGGTGTTTTGATATTAGTTTTTGTTTTATTGTCTCCGTAATATATTTTAGCCTATTATTATTGTTATTTTCCCATTTGGGATATTACAACGGTATTAGAGCTTCGTTCTTGGCTCAGTCATGGGGATTTTTTCCTATGAACAAGGAGGGTAGGTAGTAGAGGTGGAAAATATGGGGGAGTCAAGGAGAAAGGGGAAGACACATTTAGTAGCACCTTTAAGGCCCTAAATTATTTAGCTATAGGATAGAAGGGAATTTTGGATAGACTCAAGCAACATAATAGGAATGAGAGCATCCATCATGAATCACTAGTTGGGGAAACTTTGGAGGTCTCACAACAGTGTGAGCACCCTTTACCAGCCACTCACCCGCCAACCTTCAGTAGGCCAACCAGGATCACGATGCCTACATTCTTACCTCCGAGTGAGCAAGGTAGGCGGCATGATCATATACCCATGGGAGATTATTTTCGAGAATTTCAGTCCACGGGGGAGAACTTCAGAGCGAATTTTTCCTCCAGAGATTACTGCAAGCTCAGGCAGGATGAAGAAGGAAGGAACAATGGGGGGTTTAGCACAAAAATTTTAGAATTTTAGCGCACCATTTGGAGGACACCTTTTCGCACGTATGAGGGATCCACTAATTTCATGGCTTGGGATCGGGTGGAAAAGTTGGATACCTCTTTCCAACCTAACCAAAAAATAGAGGGGGAAGCCATCAAAATAGCTACCTCGCACTTGGAGGACAAGGGCACACAGGATTGTGGGGAGCTCGTGGATACACCTAGTGTGACACATGACTCACCCTTGTTGGAGACTTCCTTGACCATGTCGATTTATATCTTAGTGGAGAGAGTAGAGCTTACCCCAGTAGAACCATACATTGAGGTGATGACCGAAGTCATGTCCGAGTTTTTGGGTGACAACTGCACACAGAATATGGGTGAGGTGTTAGGAGATGTATCCACCTTTGATGAGGCACTAAGAGATACAAAGGTAGAGCAGGATGACATTCCTTCTGTATTTAAGGATGAGGACTCTTCTTTGGATGATTCCATGGGGTCATATGAGGATGATTCTAGGGAGCATGAGGAGTCATGCATAGTTGATGACAATAGACTGGTTTCGTATTCCAGTGTGCATGTGGTATTTGACGACTCTATGGGAAATAGTCAGGATGATGAGTCACTTGTGATGATTCAGCCGGAGGAACTTATGGTACAGCCAGAGGGCACATTGGAGCATTGGATCAGCCCCCTTCAGGCATACATAGGTAGGGCTAGCAACACGGTTGCGTCACCTTTGGCCATTGGAGAGAGAGAGATGAAGCTACCTAGTCAGATCTCATGCACTGACTTGGATAGTAGGATGAGACGACCTGAGTTGCATAGGGTGCAACATTTGCATGTCAGGGTTGCTTTAGGTAAAGGAGTTCATGCATTCGATCCCTCTCTTGGGGTTGGGTGGCAAGAGATCTTGAGTTGGTACCCGATGGAGTGGGTTATGGATATGGTGATGCACCGAGGTGTAGCTCAGCAGGAGCTTCCAAGAACTGGGGTTACCAGAAGCCCTGACTGCCATTGGGATTCGGGTGAGATTACCTATCACTTCCCAGGTATGCTAGTTGACTACGACCTGGAAGGTACAGTTGACCTAGTAGTTGAGCATACACATTCACTAGGGGAGTTTCAGCCAGCACTAGTGTCCAACCAATTTAGGTACAGACTTCTTAAGTTTTCTTGGTATGAGGATTGTACATAGGATCACTGGATGATAAACATACTATGGCAGAAGTTTTATAGAGGAGGGGGCATTGGTAGGCCACCAGACAATGCCTTGTATGGAGATTAGGATTCTTCGCATTTGTGTGGGGCACGAAGGACACTGAGGAGAAGCGAAGGATTGGCATCGCTACTGGTACCTACGGAGATTCACTTCTTGGGCCCCTTAAGGAGGATTTGGAAGGGAGATCCATTCATTGGAGAGTATGGTGATGCGAAAGTAGATGTGATGGTGCCGATCAAGTATGGGCCAACACATATGGATACAACCTTAAGCCATCACACCATGGGACGTGTAGGAGCATTCATCAGTGGGCATGTAGACACATGGGGGTGTGTTGTAGTATGTCATATTGCATTGTGGAGTAGGAGTGCTTCCCATTTCATTGAGTAAATGCAGGGAGTGACAGGCACGACGACACAAGATGGACACATGATGGTACAGGAAAATATACATGTTACCGAGGGTATCCATTGGTGTACAGGGGTAGGTTGCGGCATAAAGTGGTAGGTCAAGGATTGCAGTGATACTTGGTGGTATGCAATGAAACATCATGTGGAGCAGTGGGCTCTTGGAGTGTTGCCTCCAAAGAGACATATGGACAGGGGCAGTAGGTGTACCATGGGATGCAGCTCACCTAGGATCGATGAGGATTTTTCTGAGTATGTGGAGATGCCACGTTTAGTGGAGACAGGGCTACGAGCATGTTATCAGCAGATCCGAGGTAGAGAGATTATCATCTGGAGGATTACTCTCAAGCATTCAGGTAGACTCTTGGTCACACCCTTTGGGACATACCTACCCATCATCCTCTAGTGTTGCTTATGGTCACAGAGTGTTTGGTTGGTACCACTTAACACTCTCCATTCAAGAAACACGACATTGGAGGCTCACCCTAGACAGTTGGATGAGGTACCACGTGTCACGAGCTCGGAGGAGACCCTCCAGTTGAGACACTTGGTAGGTGCATGAGTTGACAGGTCTAGGCTTAGGGATAGCATGATTGATTTCCAAGGTAGCATATGTTCCACCCATGGAATCACATTTGACGGACAGTGGATGATATATTTTGTCTACAGGAGGGTACCCAGACTCCAAGAAGTATCCTGGTGTATCAGCAGGAGTTGGGATATCAAGTATCATGACGTGGTCTGGCAGGAGCAGGGTAGGTACACGTGTGGGATAGATTCCTGATACTTGGGGTCCACCCAGGGGATACATACAGGGGTTAGAGATGAGGGCCAATTGGGTTCTAGCAGGTAGCAGAGCTACATAGCGGCATCCCGTGGGGAGTGGGAATTGTAAGCTCCCCGTATGGTTGGGGGATCTAGGGGTCTGTTGGGCAGGTAGATCACTCCACTTTGTGATGAGCAAGGATAGAGCTGACAGTGATCCAATCCATTTTGGGTTTGACATAGGGGAGAGAAATGAGACCTCCATTGCATGAAACACAGAATTATAATGTTGTTGCTCAGGGTCATGATCGACAGTGGAGGGGTAGATATCAACATCATGGAGATGGCTGGGTAGGATGAGCTTTGCCTTAATATATTTTCCACCACAAGGCCCCAAGAGAGACAGATACAGTCTATGCAATATGGGGGGTATCTCATAGTCAGAGTGGTGCAAAGAAATCATGGTGGCAGCTCTATGAGATTAGTAGGAGACTCAAGCATTACAACTCTTCACAACTCAATAACATCTAGGGGTGAGCTGTATACTACATGGGGAGATCATGTTGATCTTCCATTGGGATTTAGCGAGCCACTGATGGAGTGGGGGACTTCATTAGCATGGTAGGAAGGTGAGTGGAGTAGGTGGAGCTTCATGTTCGACATGATGGCTTGGGATCCTGGCATTGAGATATCCCTTCATATCAGGGTGATGTAGAGGATAGGGAAGATTCAATGGTGCATCTGGGACCCAAACACATTTTGTAGTGATGGTGGGGAGCATAAGCTAGAGAGGAGGCTTGTTCATGCATTGCTTGAGGACAACCAATATTTGGCGGGGAGGACTATAATATCCCCAAATTAGCAGTAAGCTAATTGGGATATTAATTTTAATTAATTTCGGAAAATCCTAATGTTGGGAAAAAATAAAGGGGTGAGGGGAACCATGAATGAAACATTAGAATAAAAGAACTTTCCTAAAGTCACTGAGTAGATTAATTAAAATATGAAGTGGGGCCCATGAGGCCAAGTGAAAATTCAGGAGAGGAGGCACTTAGGACAACTCAGTGGAAGCGTGGGGCCAGGCAGCGCAATGGCAACATGGGAGAGGCAACACAGTGGCAGCGTGGGGCTAGACAGCGCAGTAGCAGTGTCGGAGAGGAAACACAATGTAACAAGGGAGAATGTGACACAGAGGGAAAACACAACATAGGTCAGCCCAAGGGATTTTTGTGTTTCACAAGCATAAAATGAGAGGAAGGAAACCTTTCTCATTTCATTCTTGCATATTATGATTTTCTGTTTATGAAGACTAGAGCACGCTCAAGCTATTTAGCTGGGTCTATAGTGTTGTTTAGCGCAAGGGTGTCTTTGAGAAGAGATCCCAACCTCGTCCTCAGGGGAGTTTGAGTTCCTGCTTAGGAGAGGAGACATACCATCAGTTTTGGAGAGCAACAACACCTTTTCAGCCTTAGGATTACGCAGTCACTTCCAAGGGCAGCGCAGTCTTCCACGGAGATTACAAAGCCATAGAGAGGAGCAACATCTGGAGGAGAAAACTTCATAAGATTTCACCTGGGAGATTGTGAGGGGATCAACCTTTCCATAGCTGATTTTTTCAGAGAGTTGGAGGCCCTTATTTCAGTGTTTTCATCAGAGAGGCCAACGTACCCATCGAAAAAGCGTAGCCATCCCTAGAGGGTGAATTTCGGGTGTCAGCCTTTCCAGAATTCCTTCGTGGGTTTATTGAGGAGAAGCCAAGATTCATTTGATATAATTTTATGGGTATATTTAATGTGTCAAATAGAGATCCTAACCTAGCCAGAAGCTAGAGGAGCTTGGGGAAATTGGGCCGAAATTCCGAGGTCAACATTTGGCCAATTCCTTTGTGGGTTTTTTGAGTAGAGTCTAGGGTTAAAGTCTTAGAATTTTCTGAGCGGTGTAGCAGGCCCCAAAAAAATTTATTCGGGGGAAACAACAACATTTCTGACATATTGCAGCGCAAAGTTATAGCCATACAACGTACCATCAGTGGGAGGATTTCAACATTGATTCAGAGGGCTTCTCTAGCTTTCCTTGAACAAGCCCAACTGCCTTCATTCCATCACCTCCATTGTACTCATTTCTAGCAAATTAATAAAATGGCTTAGTAGTATTTTATGGCTCCATTGGTGTTTTGATATCAATTTTTGTTTTATTGCCTCCGTAATATCTTTTAGCATGGTATTATTGTTATTTTCCCATTTAGGATATTACATTTACACTAAAAATTTATATGCACAAAAGCTATAGCCATTCAATACTTTTTTCAAACACTTTGTGAACATGAAATCTACATTCATTGAGGCCTTATGACAAACACTTTGTAAGCATGCAATCAAAATCCATTGAGGAATTTTGTAAAACACTTGGAAACAAGGAATTTAAGGTTCTTATTCAACCTATTTATCTCATAAAATTCAGAAATTGAAACTTTAAATGTTGGAATCTGTTGTGACCAGCAACAACCCCCCTTTTTTATTTAATATTATTAATAATACTAAATAAATGGGGACCCTTAGTTAAAAAATCCAAAAAATCAATTAGGATTTGTTTTCCTTTTCAAATAAAACTTTCTATCATAAACTTAGAAAAATCCCTTAGAAAGAACCTTAAGAAACACTTAAGTTTATGATAGATTACAATAAAATTGTTCTTTAAACAAAATAGCGCATCCATCGCAAAATGGTATATATCTTTTGTAAAACTGAAAATGCGATTTTGCGATTTTGCGATAATGCGATCCCAAAAAGCCTATACAATAAACATATTGGTCGCAGATCGCATAGCGCAGAAAACATAAATGTTAAACAAATATCTTTTGCGCTATTTACAATTTTGCGCTTTTGCGAGATTTGCGATGTGCGCTTTTGCGCTATTGCGCAATTTGCGCTTTTGCGCTATTTACAAAATTGCAATGGTTTCATTTTGCGATATTGAGACATTGCGATATTGCGATATTGCGCAGCAAATTTCAGATTGCAATGTCGCAGATTCATAAAAGCGCGTTGTTCAAAGACAATCTTCCCATATATCAATATCTGTTATGCGCTTTAATGATTGGATTAAATGAATGGATTGACAATTAATGGTAAATGAGATTTTGTTTTGATTGAAATTCATTTCACGTTAAAATAATATATTTCATCCGCCTTCGCATTTAAAACAATCTCATCACCTTTCTCATGCCATTACTCTCATTTAACTCGTAAAACGCAGGCACGAAGGAGCAAACGTCTATACAAAGCTTTCACAAAACATTATGGGTAAGAAGGAGAAGAGCTCGAATTCTGAAAACAGAGAAATGGCTTCATTGTATGCAGACACCACTTGCAATAAGGATGCCGGTATAACCACATGGGAAGGAATGTATAATTTGCTGGAAGAAGAAAATCTTGTGGTATTGAAAGTTGCGGCTACAGCAGGTTCCAGTAATACGTCTGAGGCAACTCTCAAAGAACTGGCTTGTTCATTTCTGCATAGGATAGCGGCAAGGCCGAGGATTCTCCCATATACAGACATGGTGAAATGGGTGCTAGACAACACAGATATTTCAGACAGGCAATTTAGAACTCCATCTCAAGAGCTAATCGGGTCATTCACCACGGAAGATGTGAGGCTGATGTATAAGTTGCCGGAACCTCAGGCGACTTATAATAAGCAATTCATGGAAGATTTTGCCAGAGAACATGCGAATTTGTCAGAATGCACACAGGAGTGGACCAAAAGAGATGAACCATTGAAGAAAAACAAACACGGGCAGACAGTACCAAAAAGGATGTTTTAGACGTTGTTCACAAGTTCAATATCCAAGTGGGCAATTTGACACAGTTTCTACCACAAGATAGGGTATGTGAGTTTTCCAAATTATCCCCTATAGAGCTTTTAGAAGTTACTGAAAAAGATGTTGGAGATCAAGAGCTGTTAGGGAGACATAAAGCTCTTATTTAGAAAATTCGGGAGTTGAAGAGACTTGAAATAACTGTAAAGTAAAATGAGGAAACATTGACCAAATTCAAGGCACTTAATGCTGAGTAAGAAAAAGATGTGGAGCGTGTTCGGCAAAGAGAAAAACTACTGCGAAAGGTCGAATCTATAAAGAAGAAACTACCTTGGCTGAAGTATGATATGAGAAAATGGCGAAGCGAAATCGAGATGAAATTGCAAAATTAATAGCAGAGCGAAAAACTCCAATAGAGGAGAATGCACAAATAAGAAGGGCAGAGAAGGCAGTAGAGGAGGTGGCTACAACAGCAAACACTCTTACTGATTGTGTAAATGATAATTTACACAAAGCTAATTTGATTTCAGAAATTGTTCTAGGATATCTCCCACAGGCACATCAACTGCAAACGGAATGGAGGCAAAAAGCAGAAGAAAGAGAAAAATCAATCCAAGGGCTGACAAGATTAAATTGGGACTCTTACTGGACATACTTAGTGAAGCCACACAGTCAGCACAGTGCGCTTAATTGTATCATCAATTCTACAGAGAAGATTGCGCCTACACTTGCCGACTCTGTCTTTTCAGGACAGTTGAATTCTGAAGTCGGTCAACCACATCTTCTCAAAACAATGCTAGATGCCTGCAAGTTTAAAGATCAAGTTCATAGATAGTTAGATTTAGTTTTAATTTTACTGTATTTTAGCCTAGGAAAAGGACGGTCATTAAACCGAATCCTTAAATTTTGTAATAGACTATTTTTAGATTTAGCTAAGTAGTATTTAAACCCTTCTCATGCATTTAGAGAAGGGTCCTGGATCTTAATATTTTTGACTTGGAGATTACATTTCTGTACTCCATTGGCTTAATATATTTTTAAAAGGATCACATCTGGTGATTTTTATGCGGAATTATCTTTGAAGTGTTGCATTTTTGTACCTTGGAATTTGATTTTGCATCAGAGTTACTGGATTAGAGTATCAGATTTCATTTGAAAGTCTTCAAGATGAATGAGGTATTTCTATCTGTTCACTATTGATTTCTTTTGTCTTATGATATTCGCTTTAAAATTTGCTATCATTTATATATATTTGGTTTTTACAACGTTTCTTTTTATATATCATTTCTGAGTATAATTGAAACGTTATTTTTTATAAGTATATATAGATGATATACAATGATGAATGCAATATGCTAATACAACTCTGTTTAATTTCTTAAACAGAGTTATCTTTATTTGTTTCTGCACATTTCGATTTAAATGATAATACATTTTTATGGTTATTGTTAAATTGGAACAATCTTAAGTTGTATTCACATATGATTGCCCAGGTTAGTTTTAGTATTTCTTTATCAGCATTTAGTTTAAATTAGATATTTTTATTTTCAGTCAATTTAGTCCCATTTCCACTCATCCAAATCAACCCATCACCAACCCATTTAGTTATAAGGAAACTGGTCCTTTAAATCCAGTCGGAGCCACCATACCAAACGGAAAAGGAGCTGTCCTAAGGTCCCGACCGGGTGGTTTTCCCCAATGTTTGAAGCAGAGATTTTATAGGCTTCAACGAGAATCTTAAAACAGGAACTAATAATTTTATTCCTTCATAAAAAACTCAACAACAGGCACACATAACTCACAGCAACAATCCGCAAAATTGGCCAGATTTATGATTTGGGTTCTGAAAAGTATTTTTTGGAATCAAATAAGGGGTTACAGGTTCATTAGGCACAAATATCCCCTGATATTTTCCTGAATCAATACGAAACCATGCCTAGATGTTTTTTGTTTAAACTAAAAAATATGTTGACTCCAAGAATTTGATTTACAAATTCTGTCAGATAGATGACATGAAAGGTTGAATCTACAACTATATAAAAAAATAACAACATTGAATTAAATTATAATTACTTATGTATAAGCTAAATGTTTTTCAAAATCATTTCATCCACTGTAAGCGAATTGAACAACTTTCAGATTAATCCAACATTATTTTCATTCAATCATTCTTCCAAACACATAGCAAGCATCCCGAACTATCGCAATACATATTGATTAAAATTACCTCAATGATTCTCTTTGAAACTCTTGGCTTTCATCTTTTTTTTTTTGCATTTTTATTTTAAGGGTTGATCTAGTGAATCCTCCACATATATTTCAGTTATGCCATTTCCTGCTATGGTAGGTTGCAAGTTAACACTTATCCACACATAATGATTAAAAAAAATAGCATTTCCCCATTCAAGTATTTTTTCAAACACCTTGCAAAATATCCTAAAGCCCTTTCTAAAACATGCATCTAATTACTTGAAACAAAACCATAACTCGTGAAACACTTACCCAAGTCCTTTGGAATTTATTTATTGCAATTAACTTCAACAATATTTGGCTTTCCTTTCTCAAATGCTATAATACCAAGATCAGTACCATAACCTACACCAATAATAACTCCAATATTGATATATAAACATCCATACATATATACTGATCTTAGTCTTCATTTTTAACTAATCAATAATATTCTAGATAACATAAGCTTAAACCGAAATTAGATGCTTACAACAATTTAAATTTATACTTTTTATTTTATGCTAAAGCTACACTGTAATTCATCTCCAATTGTTGAGAGTATGATCCACCTTTGAGCCCTTAACCAACTCATTTGAACCATATGGTTTTCCACCCAACCATATCCAGGGAGAACTCCCCCCCGGATCCCCCGAGCTGTAAGAGCTCTCAAAAAATACCAAAATATAGCAGTAGAGAGATATCCACTTCCTCTCAATACCACTCATGGTCATCTCCACCATGTAGATCTACTTAGTAATTTAGTTTATAATTTTCAAATTCATTTCAAAAGAAATTGGCTACTCTCTAAGTCTCTCCCTCTCATAATATTTTTCAAATCTCTCCAACTCTTGGTATCACAATGCACCTCCCTCAAGTGAGAATACTTAATACACATATATAGGAGGAACAACAAATTCTTTTCATAAAATAGGAGTAATGTGCATGCCTTGTATTCCATTTAGAGGAGTGTAGCTCATTCCATTAAGGAGAGGTATGCATGCCTTAGTTAAGGAGAGTGTAACATATGCATTAAAGAGAGTGCAAGAGGAAAATTTTATGACATGTCTTTAATGAGTGTAAGAGGAATATGATTTTCTTTGATGAGTGCATAAAAGAGAGTGTAATGTATTATTAAAAGTGAGAGAGAGTTACATAGAGACATAAGAAGCATCAAGGAGAGAGGTGTCAAGTGATTGAGGATATATAATTACCTTTTAATAATAATATCATAGTCTCATAAAATATACCAATAATATTAATAATATTGAGGATTAAGTCGAGATTGAACTATTAGGATTGATCAATGATAAGTTAAGTGATTTTCCTTCAAGTATACTTGATTACCCATTGATTGGAGGTGATTTACTATTTTTGGAAAGTCATACTTGAGATGATAAACATGACTTTCTATTTTCAGAAAGTCACTCCAAAATTGTTAGGAATGATATTTTATTAAGGAAATTCATCCCTGAGCTTCCCATGAGTGGTATTTTTCTTCTGGAGAATAGGGATTCCACACCCCTATCACATGCATCTCTGTGCCTTAGTAGATTGAGGACTCCGCGCCCTGATCTACTCTAAAGATCCAAGATTCCACACCTTGATATTTTTAAATATTCAGGACTCCGCGCCCTAAACATTTCATTATAGATCCAAGACTCCATGTCTTTATCTTTCATATATTTAGGACTCCGCGCTCTAATCCTTTTATTATATGTCCAAGGCTCCACATCTTTATATTTCATGGATTTAGGACCCCACGCCCTAATTTCCATGTCTTCTCATCTATTCTTATTTTAAACTCCATGCTTCACCTTAAGGTACTGATTGTGATCTCATACCCATATGATGGTTCATTGGTAAGGTCTTCTTCCAAGACTTGCATGCATCACAATCTCATATATCAAAGGAATCAAATGAATTTCATAATTAACTTATTCAAATTTTACCAAATATTGTGCATGACTTCCATAGTCATTTTGGTTTTGGAGAAATGACTTCTGCAATCATTTATAGCTCGAGCATCCTTGTTGGCAATGACCAAGTCCCCTGCCACATCATGCTTAGTACGATATTATGCACATATAATCATACAAATCAAGTATCATCCATAAATCATAATTAACCATATGTTCCACATAACCATGATCATCCATGGATATGTGTCTCAATCTTGGATCACCATCCTTGTTATACACCTATGTCCAAAATAGGATACCAAAAGAGAAAACATCGCTAATATGCTCTTAACCCAAATCAATTCATATAAACACAACCATAGATATTATCATAAGCGCACAACGACCAAGTGACCCAAACTAGGTCTATAGCATATAAGTATGCACATAAGTCTTTCATGCATACTATCATTTCATTATATCAAATTCAACCTCTCTAAGTGTCATCAAAGCTATCTCACCAAGAAGGGACACTACACTTTTGGACTTCCACACATTTACATTTTTTCATTTTGCTTTTGATAATAACTCATTACATTCCACATCACGTGGCAAGACACATGGACACATTTGACATAGTGATGATACTTATACAATTTAAAACTTGACAATGATGACATGGAGCTTCATGATGATGTGGAAATGCCAAGTTGTTCTTCTTGCTGCTTTGCCTTGTACTTTTGATTGTAGATTTTATCTGTACTTCATATTCATGAAGGTCATATTTGTTCCTCATATTCAAACTCCAAAGGGTCTGGGATCAATATTGGAATACTTTGAGCCATCATTAAATGTATTTTTTTCTTTTCTTTTTTCAATACAATATCTCCTTCATGTCTTCATGGTAGTTCTACTTGACACTTCTTCTCCACAAGTTTTTTTTTTGTGTTTTCTCCTTGCTATCTTCCTTGAGAATCCCTTTGTTATGATGACAGAGTACTCATACCAATGAAAATCATTCATGACAAGGAAAAATTAGTCTTAAAATCATCTATTCTATCATTAGCTACCTCATGGAATGAACTGCTTAAGATAGGCCTATGGAAGGGCTGAAAGGAAGAGGATTGATAAGAAAAGTGTAGTTGAACTCATAGTGGCCTAAGAAGGCTCCAATTTTCATTATTGTTGTGCTATGCACTATAAATATGAGATATCCTTGGTCCAGTGCAGTGGGGAACAACAAGGAATAAGGCAGTGAGCTTTTTTCTGATTGCACTAAGAACTAAAGATATGAAAACTTGGAAAGCACAATTTGACTAGTCCAATGTTGGAAGGAGGCCTCCTTGAGCCTTCCTAATACCACATGCACTAAGGGAGTCTTTTCAAGAATGAGTCTTAATCATAGAGTGCATTAGGAAGAGGGAAGGAGACTTAATGATGCTTCATTGTGTGCCATGCGCTAAAGAGAAAAGAGAGATAGAGGCTAAAGAGAGTGCAGGGTGCATGCTTAGTGACGAAGGGTGAAGCTTCATGCTTTGAAATGTGCTGTGTGCTCAAGGGAGATCCAAGGAGGCCGTAGGGAACACTATTAGTGAGGAAGGGTGAAGCTTTGTGCTTTGTGATGTGCCATACACTTAAGAGGAGACAAGGATTCAAGCTAGTGTTACAGGCCATTTCTTCACAGCATCCCAAAAGGCCTGCAAACTGAATCAATCAAAATCCATGAATTTCATAATCCCTTCACAAATCCCTAAGCATTAATTCTCTAAAAAGTATATTTTTTTGGGACAAATTGCTCAAAAAAATTATTTTAGCCCTAGTGCACATTTCCTGCTTGGTCACCTGCATTCAACACATGTTTCATGATTGTTCACCAGCATTGGTCAACACATGTTGCTCCCATCTATAGGTGCGTTGATTCTAAAAATTCAGAAGAATTAATTTTTTTTTTCGAAGCCTCTCCTATCAGAATCTTCCAACTTAGTTTTAACTATTTACCATGGATATAGAGCTCGAATTCCTATCTGACCTTATCTTGGAGACCTTATCTCTTATCCCTTGAGCTCATCCTCCCATCATATGTGGATCTCAAGCCCATAATGGTAAATCCTAAACTACCACACTCATCCTATAAATTTATTACCTTCCATAAGGTCTGGGTTGGCTTTTGGAGATTGATAGTACCCTTATGTTGTTGCTTTGATCCTAAAGGAGTCACCATATTCATGCATTAGGGTTGATGTTGAGGTGTGATTTGTGACAGACATGTCAACTTGGGGAGTCATATAAAATGTCAACTACTATTTATGGTTGTAAAATATCTCCTATATTTTTTGATACAAAGAGTATCTCATTTTCCTACATTTGTTGTGCTATGTTTGCAATCATGTATTTCAATGCCATGATGATTCATTGAATATAGATATTAGCTTATGCTATGTGGATGTTGTGGATCCTTTACTTGTTTTAGTCGTGTGTGCAAGTTCTAACTATAACACTTGGAGCTTACAAGCGGGGAGGAAAGAAAGACTTGTTAGAGATTCTAGGCAGGTTTCTTTCCCATTTTATAATTTCTTAAAGGAAAACTTGAACCTTTTTGTCTTCTATTGTTATATATCAGACCACTAGATCTAGGGAATTCACCTTTCTCAACAATCATGAAAATTCTGCATAAAAAATTGGAGACCATACTAGGGAATGATTCTTCCCTTAATGGTTTCCTTGACCTTAACAATTTTTCAGCTCTTAAAGCCATCTTTATTGACTCACTCAGGCATTGATCGACCTTAGGAAAACACCCTTTTGAGCTTGGTTGTATTTATTGTGTTGTGTTTTAACCGAAACTACCCTAGCACTTTCCCTTATTTGTACTTGCACTGCAGTGCATTGGTGTATGTTTTGCACCTACGATGATTCCTATAGGATGCAAAAATTTGCATTCCTTGGCCTTGCTCTTCATTTTGCTTGAGTTCATAAATTTTTCTTTGTGTGTTTGATTTTTTCTGCGCCTCTGTAAAGCCAATCCCTTGTGTGAAATTGCGTGTTTTTTCTTTCATTTTTGCAAAATAAATTCCCCCTCAATCTCCCAGGGGGGGAGGGGGGGGTGGAGCTGAATTGTGTATGAGTGTTAATCGCCTTTGAGTGTCATCGCCCTTTTGATAAGATTTTGTTTCATTCTTTCTTTCTTCTTGGAAATTTGGGTTTGTATGCATAGATTGATTGTCAAATTTCAAAAGTAACTTTTGCATTACAGTTAAAGTCTATGTGGTTTATTTTCATCAATGATCAAGTTGTATTCTTATGTTTCTTTGAATTTCAAACATTACAAGAAAAAAAATATTTCCATTGCATATAGGGCTTTGATTTTGATTGGAATAGTTAATTTGAGGAGATTGATTGTTGCATCACTTGTTTGTTGCATTTTTGATTGATTTCTTCTTCCCCTACTTAGTTAGGAATTTCATTATTAAAAGGAAAATGAAAATACTTATTTTTGTCATATTAGTTCAGGTGAAATTGAGTTTTGAGCCTTGAAAATTGAAACTTAATTCAATATAAAATCTAAATCAATATTAAGGAGCATTTGGAACTGTTAGGAATCTGTAATCAGCAATATTGGCAAAGTCTGATCACAGAAACAACATCATTTCAACCACTTTGGGATTCTATGATCTAGCTCTCCTGAATCCGGAGAGGGATCTCTCCAATAAGTGCAAAGATGGATTTGTCTTTGAAGTTTGGGGTAATAATATTAGGCTAGTTATGAAGGCCAAGGGTTTTTTTTGTTTTTGGATGGTTGGGCATGATTACTGTTTGAGGGGGAAAGTTCCAAATGCAAAGAGTTTCAAAGGTGAGAAGTTGCAAGCAATCAGAGTAAGCTTTGGCCAAAAAGATAGATAATTGCAGGTTTTAGTCCATTGGGCTATGGAGTCATAATAGGGTTTAATTGGAACAGCAAGAGGCAAGAGTGGTCCATGGGGAAAGTCATCTGTGTCTAAGGATCTCTTTGAAGTTTGATTTATGGAATGAAATGATACAATAAGTGGGCGAATTAAACGATGAGGAACAAAGAGAAGCCCATGATCTGGTAAGTACTTCTAAACTAGCCAACCTTTGACATAGACTCAAGAAAAACATAAAAGTAAACTAGGATCTGGTAAGTACTTTTAAACTAGCCAACCTTTGATACACTTTAATAGAAAACACTTTAAAACAAAGGGAAACTTGAAGGCAACTTTTGAGTAGAAACTAGCGGGCCGGGCTCACCACAAATCCTCTCCTAGCTCTGCTTTACTTGGTTACTTTCAAGACAAACGCAAAGATAACACAAAATGGCCTAAGATCTGGTAAGCACTTTTAAACTAGCTAGCTTTTAACACATTCCAAGGGAAACATTCAGACAGTTGTGGGGATAAAACTGGGACTAGGGCTCACCATATCTTCCTCAGTTCATATTCACTGAACATATACTAAAAATAACATTTAAGAATAACATTCAGCTAAGACAGTAAGACAAGGGAACGCCAACATTCCTATGCTTGAACTAAAACAAATCATCCCTAAATAACACAATTTAGAAGAAAACATTTAGATAAATATTTTCAGTCAGAGAAGGTTAATGATGTACAGTAGGTTCTAACTCTATGCATGCTGTTCTTTATAAGAGAAATTGGAACACAATGAAAACAGAAACAAAATGACAAGTTACAATAAGAAAAACATCACTGTCAACATAGACCGGGATCACATAAATCAGCTTGTATTGATGCTCCAAACCAGTTACAGCTTTAAATCCAGTGCTTTAGTTTAGCAACCATCTACACATCTCAGCCTAACCTATCTATTACCAGCAAAGTTGCAAGAGCCAGTGAACACTATTTACAATTAGAAATTAAGCTCAAGTGTATATCAAAGTTCTGCAACCAACCCCTCTCTCATCTTCCACAGTAGTATATATAGAAGAATGAGGAGGTGAGATCTGATAAAAGATCTCCAATTACAATTAATACAGACTTAATGGCTTCTTGGCCTTTGGGGGGCTCAATGAAGAAACTTACAATAGGTGTCTTCTGTATTAAATGTTTTACATAAATATTTAAGCTCGATGGGAGCTTTTTTTGACCTTTGAGGCACTTTGTGATGTCAGGGTCATTCCGCAGATATCTTTTGCATTAAGTTTCCTTGCAGAAGTGACTTTATGGCTGCGCTGAGGTGAATATATTCATTTAATCAATAATTTCGGCCTCTAATTGAATACATTGAGGCATAGGTGGAATTTTAGTAGCTGGGAGAATTCAATTTGCCTCAGATGTGGCGGTGGAAGCATTCCTGTCGATAAAACACTTAAGATCTTCTTTAAACTGTGTTTAAATCGGGGATTAGGCTTTTGATAAACATTCTTAGCCGTGATCCTGCAAATATGTCTTCCATCCTTTGTCCCGGTTCACTTTGATCTTTGTCACTGATACTCTCTGACTATGCCCGATTTATGGTTTTTGCCGGTATGCAGGGTTGCGCAGGGTTATGTGGCATCAATGCCTTATGAATCATTGATAAAACGTGAAATTTGGAACTTGCGAATGATTTCTCTGGTGGATCAAAGGTGGGAGGATCGTCACCCTATGCTTCTAAATTTTCTTCGAACATGGCGGAAAAATCACTTGAAACCCTGCAAAATACGAACAAAATTATAAAATCCATGCATATATAGGTTTACTGCTTAAGAAGGCGCGTGGAGAGAGCGTGGCCGTTGGATGGCATCATCCAACAGTCGGGATTTGATTACAGGAGTCAAAGGGAGGGCGGTAGAATATGTTAAATCAGAGCTGTCGATCACGCAGAGATCGATGGTCGGGAGAGGAGGTGGAAGGTCAAAGCAGAAAACTTTGACCGGGCGATGAATCTGGGAGATGAAATATGGGCTGTCGATCTACAGATCAGATCGACGACGGAGATATATTGAAAACCGCACCATATGCCGGTTAACTACCGGACACCTTTGGTGAGCGAAAGCTGTCGGATGGGCAGCTTCAGATCAGACGGTGGATGCCAATATCGCGTGGAGTCCACGTCTGATGTTTAATGCGTGATGAACGACGGTTTGGTGAACAGTGCCTGGGACACATGTCGGCTAGCGTATGGAATTGCTACGAAAAGGAAGAAAACTGCCCTCCGCTCGAAGGTAGTGCGATGGATACCGCCGGTTTTGGCGACGGTGAGTGGATGGCGGGGACCACCGTGGTGATGAATTCTGCGCCGTCGATCTGCAGATCAGATCGACGGTGGGGATAGACTGGGGCTTTGAACCGGCGGAAATTTAGAAAATAATTAAAAACCCAAAGTCTGAAAATAACATAAGTTTTTAATATTATCGAGGGGCTGGGTATATATATAATATGATCAGTCGCCCGGCTGTGGGGCCTTTGGGCGCGTGGAGAATTATGTGACCGAGGGTCAAAGGGAAAAAGGGCTAGGACCCATATATGTCCAAAATGTGGGTTTTTATGGTTTTAAATGGCTTTCAAGGCTAATAATGGGCAACACCAGAGGGAAAAGGGGGGAAAAAGGCTAAACAAGGGGTACTTCGAGTGAAGGAAGGGGATTTTGGGAGTATTTAGAGGGTAAGAGAGGAATTTTGTCAAGGGGGAAACAAGTTAAAATGAGGTAAGTTTGGAAGAAGGGGAAATGGGAAATGGTGCTTGCAGCAGTATTCTTCCTTGGGAATCAGCAGGATTTCTGAATGTAAAATGGGAACAGCAGTGAAGTCGGGACAAATGCAGGAGGCCTCCAAGAGTCTTCAAGAGCCAACACTTTTTAGTAATAAAATTTTTTCCTTGGAGGCTTAAAAATTCTTAGCCACCTTTGCTATAACAAATTTTTTAGGTGGCTAACAGTGGCTCCACTTGGGGATGGTGCCTTTTTGAAGGCATCAAGAACTTCAGACTTGCATTCCCTGGGAGGCTGACCTGTGCCTGATCCATTGGGATGAATTTCTTCCTGTAGATGATGTTATTTTGAAAACATATTAGCAACCCTAAAACCAGTGGATCTCTCATCAATAAGATTTCTACCTACCCAATCCTACAGATCTAACATTTTTTTAATTTATTAGAGTGCACTTGGATTGGAAAACTCTTTTACAACATTTTATTCTTTTGAAAGCAGGAAATCTAATCTATTTCTACTCCTTATTTCCTCCATGGGCTCAGATTAAACAGTTGAGCCCATATTATTCTCTACCTAATCTACTGTCTGTTGGGATTAGACTGTCCAACAGACTTTATTCTCTAAATTCTACAACAGAAATTAAAAAGCATTCAAGTCAGGATTGAACAGTCTAACTTGATGCTGGTCTATGGCATAAAAACAAGCTTCACATAGTCATTTATTTGGCAAAAAATTAAATCAAAAAATGGAAGGCTTAAGATTTGAAAGTTTCTCACCATGGCCTTCTCCTTTCTCTACAACTCTATTTTGAATTTGTTTGAGCTGTGTTGTCTTTATCAACTGGTTCATATTTTGAGCTGATTAGAACCAGATTTACATCTTATTTGACTCAGAGAATAAAAAAAATTTGAGTCATTTTCTATTTGGAAATTGAGGTTCAGATTTTGATCATGTTTGAACCTTTAATTTCTATTCTAAACTACCTACTGATAAGCTAAGATTAAACAGTTTGGCAAATCGATTTCACTATCCTATCAGCAGAAAATTTAAAGCTAATTAGTCAAGATTAAGCTGTTTGACTAACTATAAGTGTGGTTTTCTGGAGTGGCATTTGAGATTGCACACTTTCATATTTGTTTCTCTTTTTTGGTATGGGGATATACCTTTCTTGTTTTCACAATCTGCCCTCTTTTCTTTCTTTTCATTGTTTTTGTATTTTTTATTTTTATAACTTGAATGCAATAGTGGATGAAATATTTATAATGGGAAAAGATAAAAAGGCCTTTGGAACATAACATGGATCAAGAGAAGTAATGCTTAAGCATCCTGCCATTGACAGGACCCCCAAACAGTTCTGCTCCATTCAACTCCTGCAAGAAAAATGCATTGTTACCAATAGCTGAATGAATAGAGTAAGGGCCAAGCCATAAGTTGTCAAACTTTACATGCTTGCCTTCTCTTCCCTCCTTGAGTCCCACTTTAAAACTTTGTTTACAATTTTGAAATTTTTGGCCTTTTTTCTTCTGTCAATTTTTTTTTTAATGCTGATCTGTTTCTGCAATGTTTTTTTATAAACTTCCTCTCTAGTTTGCTGAAGATGAATGGTTTGATTTATTCTTCTGATCATATCATTATCTTCAGTTTGCAATTCTTGAATCAAATTCATTACTGGTACACCAAGGCTATTTGGAAAAATTTCATCAGTACCATACACCAGCTGGAAAGGTGACATACCAATAGATTTCTTCAAAGTCAGTCTGTCAGCCCACAGTGCATGAAATAGCTTTGTGTGCCAAGACTTTTTTTTGTCCTCCAACAGTTTCTTGATTATGTTCACTAAAATTTTGGTTGAGGATTTTGCAAGTCTGTTACCTTGAGGGTAATAGGCCGTGGAATGCCCCAGTGTTATCTGATATCTGTGACAGAAATCAACCATCTTTTTTGATCTAAATGCTGCTGCATTATCAGTGATAATCTTGGTAGGACAGCCAAATATGGAGAGAATGTTAGTCTCCATAAATTTTATGATAACTGAATCATTGGCCTGCCTACAAGGTATGGATTCTATCCACTTAGTGAAATAGTCTGTGGCAATGAGAATCCATCTATGTTGGGCAGAAGATGGGGGATGGATTTCTCCTATGAAGTCAAGTCCCCACTGTTGAAATGGGGCTTCAACAGTGATTGGATGCAGAGGTAGGGGTAGCAGTTTTCTTTTACCTTCAAAAAGTTGACATTTGTGACAGGCTATGATAAACTTGTGCACATCATGGAAAAGAGTAGGCCAATAGAAACCAGCCCTCAAGATTTTGTTGGCTGTTGTCTTCCAGTACAAATGACCTCCACACTCTCCTTCATGGAACTGGTATTTAACATTTTCTGCATCAAACTCAGGCAAAAATTTAAGCAATACACCACTTGCATTTTTCCAGTAAAGACATCTATCAATAATGCAATAGTTTACAGCTTTCAATTTGAGAAATCTTGCCTTTGTTTTTGTCAAACCAGGAGGTGTATTCAAATTAAGAAAAACATAAACAATATCAGCATACCAAGAGGAGTTCATAAAATGGTTTTCAACAATGGGAGTTGAGACTTCCTCTTGATCATCTAAAGCATTAATCATATTAATATCAAGAACTTCAAAATTTGATTCAACCATTAACCTAGCCAGACCTTGGCCTTTGATGAGTTTAGTGGGTTTTATCTCTAAATCGTATTCAAGGATAACAAAAATCCACTTGCCTCTCTTACCATCTGGGTCCTGTGTTATAATGTATTTAACAACTGAGTTTGGGACAAAGGCAATGATGTGTGAGTGAAGGATGTACACTCTGAAGTCTTTCAAAGCTTTAACCAAAGCAAAAGCTTGCTTTTCCATAATGTTATACTTAAAAGGGGCATCCCTCAATGCCTTGCTAAAGAATGTAATAGGCTGCTCTTGTCCTTGCAGATTTTTCTGTAAAAGGACATCAGCTATGGAATGTTCTGATGCAAACGAAAAAATATAAAAATCTTTTGAAAAATCAGGACTTATGAGAACCAGTGTTTTGGTTAATGCTTGTTTCACTAGCTCAAAGGATTTCTTTGCTTCCAAGGTCCATTTTACCCCTTGCTCCTTCTTCAACATGTTTGTGATATTCCTAAGGAGCTTGGCCAAGTTGGGAATGAACCTTCTCATAAAGTTAATCTTCCCAATGAAAGATTGCAACTCCTTGATGTTCCGAGGATGAGAGATTTGCAATATGGCCTCAATCCTCTTTGGATCTACCTTAATACCCTCTTCTAAAACAATGTGCCCAAGAAGCTTACCTTCTTGGAGACCAAATAGTGTCTTCTTAGGGTTCAAAGATATTCCAAACTTTCTGCATTTCTCGAAAATTATTCTCAAATGTTCTAAGTGCTCTTCATCTGTTTTTGAAAACACAGTGACATCATCCAAGTATATAATGATGAAGAAGCCCAGTTCTTCCGAGAATGCTATGTCCATGGCTCTTTGAAAATTTGCTCCAGCATTCATTAGACCAAAGGGCATTTTCACATACAAGAAAGTGCCCCATGGTGTAGTAAAGGCTGTCTTTAATTGATTAGCAGGGTAAACTAAGATCTGATTGTACCCTGAATAGCCATCCAGCAAAGAAATTCTTCTAGACCCTACCACCCTTTGTAAAATGTGATCCATCTTAGGTAAAGGGTAGTTGTCTTTTAATGAAGCTTTGTTTCAGTCTCTAAAGTCTATACAAAGCCTAATTTCTCCAGTTTTCTTCCTAACAGACACCAGATTAGACACCCACTCAGAGTATCTAATAGGGACAATAATACCAGCTTCATACATTTTCATGATCTCCTTCTGAACCAAAGGGAGCTGAAAAGGGTTTATTCTGTGCAGTTTCTGTTTGAATGGCTTTTGGTTTTCTTTGAGGGGAATTTTATGCTGTATTATTTCAGTGTCATAGGACTTAAGATCTTCATAACTCCACGCTAAAACATCAGAAAACTCTTTAAACAACTCTATGTATTTGAATTTAATATGAGCTGGTAAATTTTTAGACAGTTTAATCATTTTTGGTTCTCTCTCACTGCCTATATTGCACTCCTCCACTTCAGTCTCTACAGGTTCTAGTTTTGGCTTTTTGGCCACGTCGTTAAGATCAAACAACTCTTCCAAAGGTGCTAGATCGCTTGGAAAAATTTCATCTTTAGAGTGCAGAGTTTCTAACTCCTCTGTTTCTCACTTTGAAGTCATTTCCTTTTTGTTTTTAAATTTTATATTCAGAAGATTAACATTGACAAGCTCAGGAGACAACTCTTCTTCACCAAGAAAATTTTCTTCACTGCAGTCTGTATCATAATCTGAGTCTGAACTGTTTAGTTCGAATTCATTTCTGAATTGCATGAAGTCTTCTATTTGTTTGTCATTTTCAAACACTTGCCAATAATTTTCATTATTAGGCACATCTGGTCTAAATTTGATTTGAGTTGTGCAGTCTTTAGTTTCATATGGTGTTAAGCATGTTCTAGCTGTAAAGGCTAAATTGTGGGCCGCAATATTTCTTTTTCTTGGGGAAAAAATCAATTTGGACTCTTCGAAGGTTTTCAAAAGGTCCATGACATCGTTTCGGTAGGCTCTAAGTCTGGGATGATTTGCCTTATATTCCCCATTGACTTGCCTAATGACTAACTCTGAATCCCCATACACATTAATCCTTCTGGCTCCTAAATTTTTCAATAAATGTAAGCCTAAGAGAAGGGATTCATATTCCGCTATGTTATTAGAACACTGAAAGTTTAATTTAAAAGAAATTATTTCTGTGTGGTTATTTTCAGTGTTGGTGTTGTCAATCCTAGAGACAGCCTCGATTTGTCAAAGACCAGTGCCTAGGACATCTTAACTAGTAAAGAGTGTAAGGGATGTCTTAATACCATTATCAACTTAGGGCTCTTTACCATATTAACTTCTCTGATGAGTTACAAATTCAAATGGGACCAGACAGTTTTCAGGTTCAGCAAGATATAAAGACACTGCAGAAGCAAGAGGGGAATATTCAATACACATATACTTCAGACAACTTAGAGACAACTTTCATCAAGGAGGGCCAGTTTCTCAATGATGTATAGGTATTTTAAACGAAAAAGTGTTTGCTGCACAGAAGGTGAAAGGAGAATACTAACTACCAATGAAATGGTACTCGGAAAACATATTTCAACATAATATGGGCTTAGAAGCTAAGAATCCATACATATCAATCAATTCATGAAGAATAACCTTCCATGATATTTAATATAGAGGAAATACGAATGATGTTTTAAGCAGAACAACATATCATGCATGAGCCATATTTAAAGTGACATAGACCAGTCAAGCATGAGTACCAAACAACGATAAATTCATACCCAAACTGGCAAGTCACTCGCATTCCAAAACATGATATAGGGAAATTGAAGACAGTGAAATAAACAATGAGACACTATTACAAAGAAAGAGTCGCAGGCTATATATCATCAAGACTGGAATCCTCACATATGAGTAGAACTCCTCTTCGTTGAGACCCCACAGGCTATGTGTATTTGCATTGATAATCCCACAACAAGCATACACAATTCTTTACACTGCAATTTTCTTAAGAAAATTTGGAACCTGTTTGTCTCCTTTGATCTTGCTTATATAGAGTTCTTCCTATCTCAGCGAGAATATATTTTTGGAAAAATATATTCTTCGCATGAAAAAAATATGTTAAAGGTACTTATCAGAACAACAAAACTTATGATGAGGAATAAGGCCTCTCATCATGGATAGCCAGGCACTTGGTCGTTTTTAAAACAGAAAATTAAACAGTAGTTTGATAAAAAAGTAAAATGCTGGAGTGGAGCAAGCAGCCCACTCGAAACTTTAAAAAGTAACTAATTCAGTAAAAATTAAATAGGCCACTGAGGCCGAATCATGAGTTGAAAAGATTTCATAGGTGTGGAAGGGTCGAGGCAGTTTCTGATGCTGGAGGTGGGACGTACGCTGATGAGTTGGCAACTTGATTGGCAAACTGGGTGCATCTTTGCTGGCTGCTCTATGAAGTAAAAGCACCTGGTATAAACTCTTCTCAGGGACATAGCATAAGGATGAAAGCGTTTAAATAATATGTCCTTTTCTGAAAGGAAATCCTATTGGAATTAAACCTGGAGGGCATAGTTCTCTTGTGCATTGTAGTCTCTGTTTTCTAATTTTGAATTTGAATTTAAAATCTTTCATGCCAGACACTGAATTCATTGATCTTCGACTGATACTCTTTGTCACGTCATTAATGCTTTCATCTGCAAAAATATGCTCCTTGAATGATTCTGGAGGGTTTGGTAGATTTTGAACCCTGTTGTTTAATGAGAGCTGTGTCGTAGCAGCTTTCCATATCTTTCGTCATAAATTCGGCCACTGAAAAATGGTCCTTTAAAGCGGCCTCGGCTTCAGCAGTGGATGCCGTAAGTTATGATATTTTCCCCTCGCCATAAACCTGCAAGACCCACAAACCTATTAGAGAAAACCAAACACAGGGATGATGGTCGAATGCAGTGCAGACCGTTAGATCGTGGTCTGGGGCGAAGATCAATGGTGGAGATGGAGCAGAGGGACGACCTTTAATGGGAAACATGAAACTTTGGCTAAAAACCAAAATGCAAAGGGATCGGACGAAAATGCTATGAAAATGCGTGGAATAGATTGTGCCTGGTGGGACCCGACTGAGGTGGAGGGTGACGTGGCGGTGGGAAGGTTTGCGTGATCGATAGATCGCATCGCAAATATCTGTGATGGGTGATCTGAGCGTTCCCTAGAACAGGAGGAAAGTGCGATGGATGCGATTTGCGATGGATGTGATTTGCGATGAATGCGATTTGCGATGGATGAGATTGGTGATGGATGCGATTTGCGATGAATGCGATTTGCGATGGATGCGATTGGCGATGGATGCGATTTGCAATGGATGTGATTTGCGATGATCGAAAATCGCAAAGGCGGAAAGTGGCACCAAACAGAAACCTTGCGCCTTTTGTGATATCGTTACCCTTTTGCTTAACCTTTTGACCTTTCGGGTGCGCGGGCTTTGCTCTAAGCACAATACTTGTCACATCCTCATCTTCTTTTGACCCACTTTTTAAACGTTTCGACATCAGCCATAGCATTTGATATACTTCTGTCCAAAGGTTCATTTGCAAAAAATGACTGGTGTTACTTTATGATCAACATTGGCTCCACCTGGGGACGGCCCGTTTACTCCCGAATGTGTCAAGAACTACGCAAACCACCTGTTCATCTTCTGTGTACACCATCCATCGTCCTTCCTCTGCACTTTTAATTTCCTTGTTCACAAATCAACATGACTCACGCATTATTCAATTAAAAAATGCAAACAGCTACTAATATACAATATGATACAATCAGGCCCTCCTGGCCTGGCTCAGAACTGAAAGTAGGGTTTTAGGAATTGACCATTTACAGGGGCGTCGAGCAAATCCCCCTGTAAATTCTCCAACTTGAAGGTATTATTATCGCCCTGCTCTGCACTCTTGAAGGGGCCGAACCAAAGGGGGTCGAATTTACCGTGCTTTCCTTTATCGGCCCTTCGTACGTCCCACCTGAGTACTAGATCCCCTATCTGTAGCTTTTTGTCTTTGGCATATCGATCGAACAACTCTTTCATTTTCTCTTGGTATCCTACTAGCCTCTGATTCACCTGATTACGCGTTTCTTCAAGCTCCACCAGCTGGTTAATTCTCCTAGTCATGTCATTGGGTTCTTCCTGACCCTCATGCATGAATCGAGCCACCGGCAAGGCTAATTGTATAGGGAAAACAACTGCTCGTCCATATACCAATTCGTATGGAGATTTCCCAGTTGCTCTCTTACTGGTAATCCTATTTTCCCACAGAGCAAACTTCAGTTGGGAATCCCAATTCCTCTGATTTTCATTTATAGTCTTCTTTAAGGCCCTCACCAGAGTTTTATTTGAAGATTCTGCCAAACCATTTCCCTGTGGATAGTAAGCTGTAGAGTGACTTAGTGAGATATTATATTGCTGGCAGAAATTCACAAATTTTGCAGATCTGAAAGCCTGTGCATTATCAGTTACTACTCTAGCAGGGTAGCCAAACTTGGATATGATGTTCTCTTCCATAAATTTCATTATTACTGTATCTGTAGCATTCCTTGCAGGAATGGCTTCCACCCACTTTGTAAAATAATCTGTGGCAGTTAAGATCCATCTATGCCGGCCACTTGAGGGTGGGTGAATTTCGCCTATGAAATCAATTCCCCACTATTTGAAAGGTTCGCCCACATGGACATGAATCAAGGGCAGAGCTGCTAGCTTTTTATTTTTAGCAAATTTTTGGCATTTATCACACGCTTTAACCCAAGCAAAGACATCTCCAAATAATTTGGGCCAGTAGAAACCAACCTTCAGGATTTTATGAGTTGTGCCCCTTTAGCTGTAATGTCCTCCACAGACTCCCTCATGAAATTCAGTCATTATATTCTCCAATTCATTCTCTGTGAGGCACAAGAGTAGGATGCCAGAGGAATCTCACCAGTAAAGCTGGCCGTTAGCGACTGTATATTTCTGGGACTTCAGCCTTAATGCCCTGTATTTTTCTTTATCACAGCTGGGTGGGTGGCTGAGTGTTAGGAGGTATTCTACTATCTCCTTGTACCATGGGCTGGTGAGATACTTTACATGCGTTTTCGGGATAGCTACCTCCAATCCTCATTGTTCTTTTTCCTCTTCAGACCCTCCACTTGCTATCATAGACAGGTTTATGCCTAGGGCCTAATAGTTTGATTCAGATAGAATTTTGGCTAGCCCCTGGCCCTTAATCAGTTTGGTAGGCCGGATGTCCAGATCATATTCCTGTATTTTGACAATCCACCTGCCTCTTTTTCCTTCACTGTCACCTTGAATGAGAATGTCTTTAACAGCTGCAGTGGGTACAAATGCAGTGATGTGGGACTGCAAAATATACATGCGAAACGCTTTGAGGGATTTTACTAGGGCATACGCCTGCTTCTCAAATATATTATATTTCAATTCTGCATCATGAAGAACCTGACTAAAGAAAGCAATGGGTTGCTCATACCCATCATCATTTTTTGTAAAAGAGCTCCGGCTACTGTATGAGGTGAAGAAAAGGAAAATATCATAAATGGTTTAGCATAATCAGGTCCAGCCAACACAGGAGCTTAAGCAAATGCATGTTTTATTCTAGCAAAGGCCTCCCGCGATTCTTGTGACCATTTCACCTCATTATTCTTCTTTAACATATCTGTTATATGCCTAACTATCTCAGCATAGTTAGGAATAAATCTTCTCAGAAAATTGATAAGTCCTAAAAACACCTGCACTTCTTTCTTATTCCCGGGGAGGGAGATACCATTTATAACCTCCACTCTTTTAGGATCAATCTTGACCCCATCCTTAGTCACAATGTGTCCCAGGATCTTACCCTCTTCTAATGCAAACAAAGACTTTTGAGGATTGAGGGAAAGACCATACCTCCTGCATTTTTCAAAGATTCTTTGTAAATTTTGAATATGCTCAACATCATCCTTCGAAAACACTGTAATATCATCAAGATAAACCACCATAAACTTATCCTGTTCTCCAACAAAAGCAATGTCCATAGCCCTTTGAAAAGTGGCCCCTGCGTTAATAAGTCCAAAAGGCATCCTAGCGTACATGAATGTACCCCATGGTGTGGTGAAAGCAGTCTTTTTCTGGTCCTCTGGGAGTACAGCTACCTGGTTATAACCAGAAAAACCATCCATCATAGACATTCTAGAGGCTACAACCACTTTCTACAGAATGTGGTCCATCTTGGGTAATGGATAATTGTCTTTCAAGGAGGCTCTATTCAAATTTCGAAAATCAACACACAACCTTATTTCTTCATTTTTATTTCGAACGGGGACTAGATTTGCCACCCATTCAGAGTACTTTAATGGCACAATTATTTTATCCTTTAGCAGCTTCTTGATTTCTTTCTCAATGGAGGGAAGCAACAGAGGATTCATTTGTCTGAGCTTCTGCTTGTGAGGCTTTGCATCTGCCTTCAGGGGAATTTCGTGCTGCAAAATGATGATATCAAAGTTTTCAGGTCTTGATAGGACCATGCAAATACATCCTTGTAAGACTGAAATAATTTTAGATATTTCTCCTTATATTCATCTGGGACCTTTCTGGATAGTTTTACAATTTTGGGTTCAGCATCAGTACCCAGATTCAGGTCCTTTACCTGGTTTTCGTCTGTCATTTTGTTGGGCTGCTTGGGGACATCGTTTTTGTCAAATAGTCTTTCTAGAGGCATCAACCCTCTAAGGATGACGTTTCCCTTCAGCTGTAACACTTTACTTCCTACCATTTTTTCCTCCCACTTGTTTCCTGATTGGTTCTCAATGTCATCTTCCTCACAACAGTCAATTTCCATATTAGAAAATTCCCCAACTGTCTCTAGAAACCTTTTGACTTGTTCATTGTCTTGAAACACTTGCCAATGTTTGACATTATATGGGATTGAAGGCCGGTATCTTACCTCTATCTCATATCTCAAGAGGGGGTTTTGGGGTGGACGGAAAGTACTGGCAGCTACTGCAAGTGAATCTGCCATCCTATTCTGATCCCGAGGCATGAAATGCATATTAAAAGCTGAGAAAAAGTTCTCCACCATGTCCCATACTTCATTCCTGTAAGCTCTGAGACGAGGATACTTAGCTTGACACTGATTTTTGATTTGTCGGACTACCAATTCTGAATCACCCAAGACCTTCAGACTTGGGATATTCATATTCTGGATGTCTGCAGCCCCAACAAAAGTGCTTCGTACTCAGCCACATTATTGGTGGCCTCATACTCTAATTTGAAGGACAGTGGGACCCATTTGCCTGTAGGAGAAATCAATAACACTCCAACACCTTACCTTCCTTAGAATTGGCTCCATCAAAATGTAGAGTCCATATACCTGTTTCAAGGCTTTCTGAGGATTGTTGGGTCCTTATTTGATAGAAGGAGGGTTCATGAGCATAAATGTGATCTTCTTCTAACATCAAGCATGAAAAATCTCCTTCCTTGCTATAGACAGGTGATTTTTATGAGCCGTCGGCCTTGGTAACCGTTTTGACAAATCTGGTCTCTCTGTATAATCTCCTCTCTTGGCCGCCGAAAATTGGAATAGTGGCATATGTTAGATATAATTTGATTGACCCACCAATTTTTGTCCCCCAGGACCTTGATAGTAACATGCCAAAGCGGGCTGGAATGTCGGCCACCACAATATCCATTACTACACATTTGGCTGGGATTTGGGCCTGGTTGACCACCAGATCCTTGATCATGCCCAAGCATTTAACTCTTTTGGAGTCAAATGAATACAGATCTTTATATGGACGAGTGATTTGGAGTCCTAATTGCTCCATGACATATAGAGGCATAAGATTATGGGAGGCTCCAGAGTCTAGCATACAGTTATGGAGCAATAGATCATGGATCACTAAAGACACATAAAAGGGGGGTGTAGAAGGGTCTAACTCCTCAACATGTGGACCAAACACCACCATAGGCCTTTCTTCTTGTAGGTTGAGACTATCTGGAACGTGTGTTACTTCTGGAGGAAGCATGAAGGATGTAACTTGGGACTAATATACTGGCTGTTTCAATAGCTCAGTCAAGGGAACAGGGATTTTCACTTTTTCAAGTTCTTTTTGTAAACTGAAGACAGATGAAGACTTATCTACTGACACTTCTTTTTCTTTTGAATTTTTGCTTTGGAGGGGAGGCTTAACTTGTTTTACAATGGGCTTGACCTTAGGGGATGTAGTTACTTGCGAAGATGAAGGCATTTGAGTATTAGATTGTAAAGGCTAGTCAATAGGTTTCTTACCTTTATCAGGGGTTCTTCGGGCCATCTCCTCCTTCTGAGAAGGTGCTGGTTCTTGAGGTGTGTCCTCCTCTTCATCTTGAGTGCGAGTTATATTTCTAGAAGACCTGAGATCATATTTCCTGTTAAACTGAGCCTGCATGAAGTCGACAAACCGCTTGCAGTAGCCGTCAATCTCCGGGTCCTCGGTGCTTTCATCAGCTTTTTCTTGTGCTGACACTTCCCTTGTGTCAATTGCATGTAGGGGGCATTCTACTTCGTCACTGCTTGCATAAGCTACATAGGCCTCCTCTCCTTCGTATATGAAATCCTCGGTAGGACCTTTGATTTGACCTTCCAAGTATAGATGATGTGGTACTTGGTCAGGCTGCTCCTTTCGTTCCCTTTGCAGGATCTGCAAGGGTGGCTTCCGGTTTTGAGGACTGTATCCTATGTTTGGAGCATTTTGGAAATTCTTCGGGGGCGAATTCTTGGCCTCCATCTCAAGATTAATTAACTTACTCGAGAGATTCTTGATCATCTTGTTCATTTCCTCGATCTTTTCATTGGCTGAATCTCTGTCTTGGCTTGAGGTGGATACTTCTTCTTTTCCCCTTCTTCTAGTATCCTGCTCATGTTTCCCTTTGGATTTGCCAGTAGAGGCAAAATTCACTTCTATCTCCAATGCGTCGGTCTGTGCATCATCCAGAGTGGCTGGATTTCTTTCTCTCAAGGAGAAACCGAATTCAGAATCAAAAGCTGCCACAAAAACGACCTTGGTAGCAGTCTGGTGAGGCTTCATGTCGGCAGGGAGACTCAGGTACAATTTGTTGAATCTTTTAATAAACTCTGACACCCCTTCATTACGTTTTTTTTTTAGAGTATTGAATTCAGTAAGAATATTACCATGATCTTTCTTTTCTCCCCATTTTCTGAGGAAAGTATCCTCCATTCCCTCCCATGTAGTGACAGAACGAGCTCCAAGTGTCTTGAACCACTTTCTATCTTTTCCATCTAAGGATTGCACAAAAAGCCTTAGGACTACATCCAGATGTTCCACATTGAAGTTCTCTGCAAAAGAGAAAAAGACTTCGATATGTTTCTGGGCTTCAATATCATTCTCACCATTGAATCTGGGCAGAATCTTTAAATAATCTTGCGGCATTTCATTTAAAACTGCAGGTAGCTCCAGAGGAGCGTACCTGTTTTGCAGGAAGCCAGGGACATTAGCCATTGGAGGAGGAGGTGGAGGTAACAAGAGGGCTTGATGAGTAAGTGGGGGAGTAGGTGGAAGTGTGCTGTGGATGATGATAGGAATATAGTGAATAGTGGCTTGAGAGGACAGAGATAGAGGTGGAGCATTAACAACAGATATCTCTATGAATTCTTTAACTTCTTCAGCCTCTGGAGTGGGATGAAATGTATAACGGGTGGTATCTATTGGCTCAGCCTCGTCCTTAACTTGGATGTTCCGCGAGGGTAAATAATCTGAGTAATAACCAGTTTCACCCAGAGCAGAGTCAGAATCTTGCAATTGGGCAACCTGAGAAGAGGAAGAAGGAAGGTATTCTAGAGAGAATTGTGGAATCTCAGTATGAAAAAATGGTCTCCCCCTCCAGCTTCTTCTATGTAAAATTATTTTTGGGTCAGACACAGAGGGTGTCTTTGGCTGAGAAGTATCTGACCTAAGGTGTGGCTTTTGAGGAGCCAGGACTGCAAATAGATTTATCTGGGAAACGGGTGTGGAGTTGCCAAGGTGAGGGATATACAACTCTCAACTCTCCATACTCACCTAATTGAAGAGTGAAAAGCGTTTTGTCGAGGCCCAGGGAATTTGATTTCTTCAACTTCGTCCCCGGAAATGACGCCAAAAAGATGTTGTCAATCCTAGAGACAGCCTCTAGTTGTCAGAGACCAGTGCCTAGGACATCTTAACTAGTAAAGAGTGTAAGGGATGTCTTAAGACCATTATCAACTTAGGGATATTTACCATATTAACTTCTTTGATGAGTTACAAATTCAAATGGGACCAGACAGTTTTCAAATTCAGCAAGATATAAAGACATTGCAGAGGCAAGAGGGGAATCTTCAATACACATATACTTCAGACAACTTAGAGACAACTTTCATCAAGGAGGGCCAGTTTCTCAATGATGTATAGGTATTTTAAATGAAAAAGTGTTTGCTGCGCAGAAGGTGAAAGGAGAATACTAACTACCAATGAAATGGTACTCGGAAAACATATTTCAACATAATATGGGCTTAGAAGCTAAGAATCCATACATATCAATCAATTCATGAAGAATAACCTTCCATGATATTTAATACAGAGGAAATACGAATGATGTGTTAAGCGGAACAACATATCATGCATGAGCCATATTTAAAGCGACATAGACCAGTCAAGCATGAGTACCAAACAACGATAAATTCATACCCAAACCGGCAAGTCACTCGCATTCCAAAAAATGATATAGGGAAATTGAAGACAGTGAAATAAACAATGAGACACTATTACAAAGAAAGAGTCACAGAATATATATCATCAAGACTGGAATCCTCACATATGAGTAGAACTCCTCTTCATTGAGACCCCACGAGCTCTGTGTATTTGCATTGATAATTCCACAACAAGCATACAAAATTCTTTACACTGCAATTTTCTTAAGAAAATTTGGAACCTGTTTGTCTCCTCTGATCTTGCTTATATAGAGTTCTTCCTATCTCAGCGAGAAGATATTTTTGGAAAAATATCTTCTTCGCATGACCAAAATCTATTAAAGGTCCTTATCAGAACAACAAAACTTATGATGAGGAATAAGGCCTCTCATCATGGATAGCCAGTCACTTGGTCGTTTTAAAACATAAAATTAAACAGTAGTATGATAAAAAAGTAAAATGCTGGAATGGAGCAAGCAGCCCACTCGAAACTTTAAAAAGTAACTAATTCAGTAAAAATTAAATAGGCCACTGAGGCCGAATCATGAGTTGACAAGATTTCATAGGTGTGGAAGGGTCGAGGCAGTTGCTGATGCTAGAGGTGGGACGTACGCTGATGAGCTGGCAATCTGATTGGAAAACTGGGTGCATCTTTGCTGGCTTCTTTATGAAGTAAAAGCACCAGGTAGAAACTCTTCTCAGGGACATAACATAAGGATGAAAGCGTTTAAATAATCTGTCCTTTTCTGAAAGGAAATCCTATTGGAATTAAACCTGGAGGGCATAGTTATCTTGTGCATTGTAGTCTCTGTTTTCTAATTTTGAATTTAAATTTAAAATATTTCATGCCAGACACTAAATTCATTGATCTTCAATTGATACTCTTTGCCATGTCATTAATGCTTTCATCTGCAAAAATATTCTCCTTGAATGATTCTGGAGGGTTTGGTAGATTTTGAACCCTGTTGTTTAATGAGAGCTGTGTCGTAGCAGCTTTCCAGATCTTTCCTCATAAATTCGGCCACTAAACAATGGTCCTTTAAAGCGGCCTCAGCTTCAGCAGTGGATGCTGTAAGTTATGATATTCTCCCCTCGCCATAAACCTGCAAGACCCACAAACCTATTAGAGAAAACCAAACACGGGGATGATGGTCAAATGCAGCGCAGACCGTTAGATCGTGGTCTGGGGCAAAGATCAACGGTGGAGATGGAGCAGAGGGACGACCTTTAATGGGAAACATGAAACTTTGGCTAAAAACCAAAATGCAAAGGGATTGGATGAAAATTCTATAAAAATGCGCAGAACAGATTGTGCCTGGTGGGACCCGACTGAGGTGGAGGGTGACGTGGCGACGGGAAGGTTTGTGTGATCGATAGATCACATCGCAAATATCTGCGATGGGTGATCTGAGCATTCCCTAGAACAGGCGAAAAGTGCGATGGATGTGATTTGCGATGGATGCGATTTGCGATGGATTCGATTTGCGATGAATGCGATTTGCGATGGATGTGATTGGCGATGGATTCGATTTGCAATGGATGCGATTTGCGATGAATGTGATTTGCGATGAATGCGATTTGCGATGGATGCGATTTGCGATGGATGCGATTTGCGATGGATGCGATTTGCGATGGATGCGAACAGGCGAAAAGTGCGATGGATGTGATTTGTGATGGATGCGATTTGCGATGGATTCGATTTGCGATGAATGCGATTTGCGATGGATGCGATTGGCGATGGATGAGATTTGCGATGGATGCGATTTGCGATGAATGTGATTTGCGATGGATGCGATTTGCGATGGATGCGATTTGCGATGATCGCAAATCGCAAAGGCGGAAAGTGGCACCAAAAAGAAACCTTGTGCCTTTTGTGATATTGTTACCCTTTTGCTTAACCTTTTGACCTTTCGGGTGCGCGGGCTTTGCTCTAAGCGCAATACTTGTCACATCCTCGTCTTCTTTTGACCCACTTTTTAAACGTTTCGACATCAGCCATAGCATTTGATATACTTCTGTCTAAAGGTTCATTCGCAAAAAATGACTGGTGTTACTTTATGATCAACAGTTGGCAATCCAGACACCTTCATCAACGTTGGTTCTAGTGCAAGATCCATCAAAATACATACTCCATAGAGGACTAGTTTTAATTTCATCTGTTTGGTGAATGTCCTCTTCAACTACTGTGATTTCTAATTGTTCTTGAGTATCAACACTCAGTTGAATTTGTTTCATTTCCTCAGATATATTATTGGGTTGAGGGCTGCTTTCTTGACTCTCAATGTTTAAAAGCAAAGGACACGTAATTTGTAGCTCAAGACCTGTGTTTTGTTTGCTACTGTCTTTAAATGCAGTAAACTGTTTTGACACTTCTGCATTATGTTCCTCTTCCTTCCTATCGAACATTAATCCTGTTAAAGTGACTTGTTCCCCAAGTGTTTTGTCATTAAACATAATAAAAGAATCAAGGTCTGTATTTACAGAATAGAGGGGAGATTTTTGTGGTCTGTCTTGACTTGTAACTATGAATTTCATATGGGACTCCCTGTAAAGTCTTCTATTCTGATTGAAAACAGGGATAGTCGCATAAGTCATGTCCATTTGCATAATCCCCTGTAACTTAGCCCCCCAAGATCTTGATAGTAACATTCCATACTTTGGGGGCACATCAGCCACAATGATATCCATTACTAAACATTTGGCTGGAATTTGGGCTAAGTTAACACAGAGGTCTTTGATTAATCCTAAACATTTCACTCTGCTGGAATCAAAGGAGTAAAGGTCATTGTAAGGTCTAGTGATTTCTAGACCAAGGCTCTCCATCACATCTTTAGGTATCAAATTATGAGAAGCCCTAGAATCATGCATAGCGTTGTGCAAAATTTTGTCATGAACATTTAAACTCACGTAAAATGGAGGAACAAGTCCCTCTTGATATGTACCTTCAATATTAGGACCAAAAATGAGCTCTGGTTGGTCATCATTAAGATTGACAGTGTCCTCATTCTCTTAAATGTTTAAAGCCTTCAAAAATTGGGTTCTATATACATGATGGGCAACTAACTAAGTTAAGGGAAAATATATTTTGATCTTTGAAATTTCCTGCTCAAGGCTGAAAGGGATTTGGTTCTTTGAAGAACTTGTTTCAGCCTTATTAGCTATCATTCTATCAACAATATCAACTTGCTGATTTGTTTTATTTACACTTGACAAAATTGTTTTCACAGGAGTACTAGCTAAAGTGTTAGTAATACTAATGTCTACACTCTGTTTTTCTTTGTTTTGAGTGTCTTTCTCTTTATCATTACTAGAATTCACAGCCACTGTTTTATCCTTTTGTTTGACAAGTTTAGGCTTGGTTGCAGTGCTATTTTGTGAAGTTTTGTCAGAGGTCTTGTTGTTGGGAGTTTGTTGACTGGTTTTGCTTCTAAGGTTATATTCTTTTTGAGGTTCTATGATGACATTTTCCATGTCTTGATAATAATTTTCATCGTCATCTCTTCTGTCATCATAAGGTGTGTATAGACCTTGTTTTTTGTTGCAAGGAATCTCAAAGTCATCATCTTCCACCCCAAACATGTTGATATCATCTTCCTCTGGTATTTCATCCGTTTCCTCAACCTCACTCACATAGTTTTGATGAAAGGGAGGGGTGATCTGTTGATCATATTCCCTAGGTCTGTTTGGAGGTTGGTTTCTTCTAAAATTCTGATTCTAGTTTTGATTTCTATTTTGAGGAGCATTGTGGTTTTGGCTTGCTTGTGCTCTCTTAATTAGGCTAATTTCTTTCATCATTTCTTCCATCATTTTCTCCATTTTTGAGTTGGAAGTAGAGGGTGTAGATTCCTCTCTAAAGGATACTCTCTTTTCATTTTTCATTCTTGCTCTCTTTTCCATTAAGTTGACCTCCACGGAAAGAGCGCCTCTTTGCATATCTTCAGGAGTTGCAAAATCTCTCTCTCTCAGCTGATAGGCCATCTCAGGATCAAACCCTTCGGGAAAATTGTTTAAAGCTGAGCCTTGTGGAGGTTTTAGTTTTGGGGAAAGTGCATTATACACACTGTTAAATCTAGTAAAATAATCTTGTACACTTTTCCCAGTGTTTCTATGGAGGTTTTTGTAATCAGAAAGGACTTGGAGAGGATTCTTCTTTACTTCCCATTTGTTTAAGAAAGTTTGATGGAACTCTTGGAGATCATTAATACTATGGGGGGCTAAACATTTGAACCATTTTCTTACTTCCCCCCCTAAACTCTGAGAAAATAATCTAAGCTTGACAGAATCATCATCAATTTCATTTATGTCAAGGTAGTCATTCATTTTATCCACATGTTGTGATGCAGTTGTAGCGTTGCTAGCATCATATAACGGAATCTTGGACTGATAGTCCTATGGAAGATTGACTAATGGTGCAGGAAGGACTAAGGGAGCATACCATGTTGCCATGATATGTGGTGGGGGTGGATTTACAAGAGGTGGATTAACAAGAGGGTACGTGGGCTGAAGTGAAGTGGTTTGAATTGTGGATGTAGGGTGAACAGAAGTGAATGGACCAGGAATAGATTGCTGAGCTAATCTTGGATGAGAGACACCTAAGTTGTGAAGGAAATGTAAATCAGGAGGTGTTGTTTCTCTGCTGCCAGGATGTTCACTTGTTTCAGAAGATGAAAGTGAAGACTCAGAATCTAACTGATCTAAATCACCAAGAGACCTAGTTCTAAAGGGATTTACTAAGTCAACTTGTGATTGTTGTAGAGCTGAAAGATTTTCCGGGACTGAATTAGCTCTCAAGGGTGATATGAAAACAGTTGATAATTTAATCCTAGGAGACTTCCTAAGGATAATTTTTGGGTTATCAACTAACTCAGGTGGATTAGGGTCAGGATAGGCTCTAGTGTGAATCTTTCGAGGAGCCACTATGTTGTGTTTTCCAGACCCAAATAAACAAGAAAAGTTCAACCAGGTATTACAATCTTTGAGAGGTTAACTAATCTGTTTACAAAAATTTCAATTCTACAGTCCTCTAACTGAGTTTGACTAATGTTACAATGATGAGGGTTATTCCCAGTGGAGTCTTAAGGTCTGCTAAAGATTGTGGAGTCGCCAAGTGGAAGTTTCTAGCTTGTAAGGAGGTAAAAGGTTTTATGGTCCACTACCATGTTTATTTGATACCAATCTAAAATATTTTTCGTGTTTTCTGAGTTCTTTTTCGATTGTGTGGTTTCTAAGAATGTCCTAACTCTGAATCAAAACTTAGCTACGGTTATGAGACAAAGACAGTCTATTCTTATGGCTAAGCCAGCTTATCTTTCAAGGTTAGATAAAGTGTTAAGAGAATCCTAGGGTTCACCAGTTTGTCACAAATTCAAACAAGTTTTATCATGATTACCAGTTCTTGGTAGTGCTTGAAAAGGCTACTTTTTACTCACAAGTTTTATGAAGTTTCTCCCTAGTGGAGTCGCCAGAAATGTTAGGAATCTGTAATCAACAAGATTGGCAAAGTCCGATCATAGAAACAACATCGTTTCAACCACTTTGGGATTCTAGGATGTAGCCCTCCTGAATCCGGAGAGGGATCTCTCCAATAAGTGCAAAGATGGATTTGTCTTTGAAGTTTGGGGTAATAATATTAGGCTAGTTATGAAGGCCAAGGGTTTGTTTTGGTTTTGGATGGTTGGGCATGATTATTGTTTGAGGGGGAAAGTTCCAAATGCAAAGAGTTTCAAAGGTGAGAAGTTGCAAGTAATCAGAGTAAGCTTCGGCCAAAAAGATAGATAATTGCAGATTTTAGTCCATTGGGCTATGGAGTCATAATAGGGTTTAATTGGAACAACAAGAGGCAAGAGTGGTCCATGGGGCAAGTCATCTGTGTCTAATGATCTCTTTGAAGTTTGATTTATGGAATGAAATGATACAATAAGTGGGAGAATTAAACAGATGAACAAAGAGCAACCCAGGATCTGGTAAGTACTTCTAAACTAGCCAGACTTTGACATAGACTCAAGAAAAACATAAAAGTAAACTAGGATCTGGTAAGTACTTTTAAACTAGCCAACCTTTGATACACTTTTAATAGAAAACACTTTAAAACAAAGGGAAACTTGAAGGAAAATTTTGAGTAGAAACTAGCGGGCCGGGCTCACCACAAATCCTCTCCTAGCTCTGCTTTACTTGGTTACTTTCAAGACAAACGCAAAGATAACACAGAATGGCCTAAGATCTGGTAAGTACTTTTAAACTAGCCAGCTTTTAACACATTCCAAGGGAAACATTCAGACAGTTGTGGGGATAAAACTAGGACCAGGGCTCACCATATCTTCCTCAGTTCATCTTCACTGAACATATACTGAAAATCAAATTTAAGAATAACATTCAGCTAAGACAGTAAGACGAGGGAACGCCAAAATTCCTATGCTTGAACTGAAACAAATCATCCCTAAATAACACAATTTAGAAGAAAACATTCAGATAAATATTTTTAGTCAGAGAAGGTTAATGATGTACAATAGGTTCTAACTCTATGCATGCTGTTCTTTATAAGAGAAATTGGAACACAATGAAAACATAAACAAAATGACAAGTTAAAATAAGAAAAACATCACCGTCAACATAGACCAGGATCCCATAAATCAGCTTGTATTGATGCTCCAAACCAGTTACAGCTTTAAGTCCACTGCTTTAGTTTAGCAACCATCTACACATCTCATCCTAACCTATCTATCACCAGCAGAGATGCAAGAGCTAGTGAACACTATTTACAATAAGAAATTAAGCTCAAGTGTATATCAAAGTTCTGCAACCAACCCCTCTCTCATCTTCCACAGTAGTATATATAGAAGAATGAGGAGGTGAGATCTGATAAAAGATCTCCAATTACAATTAATACAGACTTAATGGCTTCTTGGCCCTTGGGGGGCTCAATGAAGAAACTTACAATAGGTGTCTTCTGTATTAAATGTTTTACATAAAGATTTAAGCTCGATGGGAGCTCTTTTTGACCTTTGAGGTGCTGTGTGATGTCGGGGTCATTCTGCAGATATCTTTTGCATTAAGTTTCCTTGTAGAAGTGACTTTCTGGCTGCGCTAAGGCAAATATCTTCATTTAATCAATAACTTCAGCCTCTAATTGAATACTTTGCGGCACATGTGGCATTTTAGTAGCTGGGAGAATTCAATTTGCCTCATATGTGGCGGTGGAGGAATTCCTGTCGATAAAACACTTAAGATCTTCTTTAAACTATGTTTAAATCGGGGATTAGGCTTTTGATAAACATTATTAGCCATGATCCTGCAAATATGTCTTCCATCCTCTATCCTGGTTCATTTTTATCTTTGTCACTGATACTCTCTAACCGTGCTCGGTTTATGGTTTTTGCCGGTATGCAGGGTTGCGCAGGGTTATGTGGCATCAATGCCTTCTGAATCATTGATAAAACGTGAAATTTGGAACCTGCGAATGATTTCTCTGGTGGATCAAAGGCGGGAGGATCGTCACCCTTTGCTTCTAAATTTTCTTCGGACATGGCGGAAAAATCACTTGAAACCCTGCAAAATACAAACAAAATTATAAAATCCATGCATACATAGGTTTACTGCTTCAGAAGGCACGTGGAGAGAGCGTGGCAGTTGGATGGCATCATCCAACAATTGGGATTTGATTAGAGGAGTCAAAGGGAGGGCGGTAGAATCTGTTAAATCAGAGCTGTCAATCGCGCAGAGATTGTCGGTCGGGAGAGGAGGTGGAAGGTCAAAGCGGAAAAATTTGACCGAGCGATGAATCTGGGAGATGAAATATGGGCCATCGATCTATAGATCAGATTGACGGCAGAGATCTATTGAAAAGCGCACCATATGCCGGTTAACTGTTGGGCACCTTTGGTGAGCGAAAGCTATCGGATGGGTGGCTTCAGATCGGACGGTGGATGCCAATATCGTGTGGGGTCCATGTCCGATGTTTAACGCGCAATGAACGAAGGTTTGGTGAACAATGCTCGGGACACGTGTCGGCCATCATATGGAATCGCTGCGAAAAGGAAGAAAACCACCCTCCGCTCGAAGGCAGTGCGATGGATACCGCTGGTTTTTGCGACGACGAGTGGATGGTGGGGACCACCGTGGTGATGAATTCTACGCCGTCGATCTGCAGATCAGATCGACGGTGGGGATAGACTGGGGCTTTGAACTGACGAAAATTTAGAAAATAATTAAAAACCCAAAGTTTGAAAATAACATAAGTTTTTAATATTATCGGGGGGCTGGGTATATATATAATATGTTCAGGTGCCCGGCTGCGGGGCCTTTGGGCGCGTGGAGAATTATATGACCGAGGGTCAAAGGGAAAAAGGGCTAGGACCCATATATGTCCAAAATGTGGGTTTTTATAGTTTTAAATGGCTTTCAAGGCTAATAATGGGCAACGACAGAGGGAAAAGGGGGGAAAAAGTCTAAACAAGGGGTACTTTGAGTGAAGGAAGGGGATTTTGGGAGGATTTAGAGGGTAAGAGAGGAATTTTGTCAAGGGGGAAACAGGTTAAAATGAGGTAAGTTTGGAAGAAGGGGAAATGGGAAATGGTGCTTGCAGCAGTATTCTTCCTTGGGAATCAGCAGGATTTCTGAATGTAAAATGGGAACAGCAGTGAAGTCAGGACAAAGGAAGGAGGCCTCCAAGAGTCTTCAAGAGCCAACACTTTTTAGTAATAAAATTTGTTCCTTGAAGGCTTAAATAGTCTTAGCCACCTTTTTTATAACAAATTTTATAGGTGGCTAACATGAACATTAACGCAAACATTTAGAGGTCTAGGTTAGAGACATTTTCCAACGTCTTTAAACGTAGGATTTGTCATTCTTTGTCAGCACTATATTCTAGGGGTCATATCCCATTCCACATACGTAAGTGTATAAGACCATTCTCCACTTACCTTCGGGTATATCGGATGGTGCTCCATGCATGATAAGTATATTAGAATGCTCTCATCAAACAATTACACATTAGACAACACTACTATGGAATGCACTTCCACATACTACATGTATATTTTGGAAGTCCCCTATAGGTTGCTATTCTGCCATAGGTAACCGAGTCCGATGCATTGTAGATTGCAATACACTAAACACAACATTTAGGGAGATTTACTGCCCACAGTTAAATCCTTGGTTCACCAAGGTGTTATATTGTAGTTCATAGTGAATTAGCAAGCCCTTTTTCCTAGTTACCCATTTGTTTTATTTGTGTTGTTAATATATAAAATTAATTGGCCACATAACAACATCCTCAACGTGGAACAACTCCTTAATGAATCTTAGGTTGAGACTAATGGCTATAGTTCTCGAGTCTACCAATAAGGGAAACCCCTCTAACCAGAATCCTGGTCCTTTTCCTTCTTTTGGAAATATTGGTGCTCCTTATATGGAAACATTTTCCCTTCCCGGACTTACCATTGGTTTATTAGTTTGGTTGTTTTTGACCTCCTTAGTTCCAAATGTCCAAACTGCTCCTAAAAAAAGTTCTCCTCCACCTGAACAACATCAAACTCAAGTTGATCCTAAAGTTGACCCTTTGCCTTCTTCACCTGTTGTTTCTTCATCTTTTCTTGCTCCTCACTTTGTGAAAGTCTTTATTCTAGTAACTAGGAAAAGAATAAGAAAAAAGGATGAATAAGAAGAAGAAAAATAAGCATGGGGAAAACCAAGCAACCATTGTTACCAATGGAACTAGTATGGAGAAGCCTTCCAATCACCCCTGCAAAGTTAAATCCCCTTTCAAGTTATGTAAGTATGAACACCTTTTTAGACATTGTTCTGGTATTACATATGTATTATAAATGTGGTCCACAAGCTCACATTAGCCCTGGTCATCAGCCTCTGGAGATCATGCTGGTGATAAACAATCAAATAGTGATAGTAATATCCATGCGAAAAAGGTTGAAGTTACTTTCCCTGTAATTTATGTGAAGGGAATCATCTAATTCACCTTTTCCTTTATATAGATGAAGCATACAAATTTTTGGGAAATATTATTGTTTCTCAATTGCAACTTCCATCTAGCTACCAAAATATTTCCCCTAATCCTCCACTAGTTAATGAAGTGATTGATCAGAATACATCTCCAGTCAATACCACTCTCTCTGAACGTGAATCCCATGATAATTTCCTGACCAACTATTGGTTGAGAAAATGGTTGACTCAATTCCACCTTTAGTTGATCGTATCTTTCCAGTAGAAAGTGAATATCATATCGCTCGGGTTCTTCTCATTTCTTCAAGTTCCAATGAACTGGGGGGAAATTCTCCCGTTCCCATAGCGCAAGGGGGTAATTCTCCCATTCCCACTGCTCCCCATCCAAGATAACTTACCATTTCCTTTGATTGGAGTTGACTGGTAGGATATCGTCTTCCTCCTTACATGTCCTTATCGATCATAATACATGCTTATAATATGTACGTACCTAGCATAGTCATAGACGAAGGCACATATGTTAGTTTTCTATCCCCAAATTCTTAGAAAGATTTAGGTTCTTCACAAATTGTGTTCGCTACCCATAATCTGTTGGATTTTAACAGAGGATCTAATCAACCATTAGGGATCCTTCCTTAATTTCCTATTACTTTGGGAGGAAATATTGTCTATATAAATATGATGGTAGTCCAAGGAAATTTGGATTTTTATTTTATCCTTGGGAGTGACTATGTTTATGACATGGGAGCTCTTGTCTCTTCACTCTTTCATGTGATGTGTTTCCCACATGAAGGATGAATTGTGACCATTGACCAGCTTTCATTTGTTGGTCCTAATTTGAATCCCAATCAATCATCTTACCCAAATTTTCCTTATATGCAAGTGATATCTCACCTGCCACAGGTTAAGTATGTGGAAATTTTTTCCATGCTCATACCTACCAATTAATAAGAGCCCCTCATCATTTTCTCAGCTTCTTTTAACCTAGATCCAGTAAGTGATATGGTGCATCATTTACTGGGGGAATTAGAGACATATATTTCCATTGGATCCCTTGATATGTATTCCTTCCAGAGTATAGTCCTCCCATTTAATGAGAACCTCTTGGAAGCCATGGCCTCTTATGGGACATGATCAAGGTTCCATGATCATTGTTCCTTTTATTGTGTCAAGCTTTTTAAAAAATGAAACAAGGTTCCCGGAGCAGAGTTCCTTTTCTTGTGTTAAGATCGTTAAAAGATGAAATAAAGTGTCATGAGCATAGTTCTTTTCCTATGTCAAACTCATAAAAAATGAAATATATCCCTTCCAATTCAACTCTCTTATTGGATCTCGTAAATTCCCAGTCGAGTATTTCACTTGATATCGTAAATGAACCTTCATTCTATCCACCTATTAGTAACCAATTGTCCACTTAGGTGAATGAAATGGAGCTTGGGGGGCATGTCTCTGGAATTGCATTATTATCATGGGGGCATGAAAAATTATTTCAAGCATAGTTTTTTCTTTGTTTCAAGCTTGTTTAAAAATGAAACAAATTTCAAGCATAGTTTCCCATGTTTCAAGCTTGTGTAAAATGAAACAGTTCTCATCCTATCCCTAATGATTTTGTTTTTTATTATCTTGTTTCTGCCAGATGAGCCTTGGTTTTCTCATTCCATCTCTGCTATCTGCTTGGCCGATCATACAATTTCACTTGGTTGTTTTACCCTTTCTCAAGGAACAATTGTGATGAGTGGTCTTATTAGCCATCCTCTTGACCTCCATGTGTTTTGAGCAGAACCATCATAATTAGAACTAGTTTCTACCATTTGTACCACTTTTTCCTTCAGGAGGATTCCACTTCCAACTCTTTTGAGACTCCCCAAACATGAAAATATTTTCAAGCACTTTTATTTTCAAACTTATTAAAGTAAATGAAAAGGCGTCTACTTAGTATAAGTTTAACCCTTTTTCAGACTAGTATATACTATTTACGAAAAAGGAATACCCTAGTTGAACATGGATAAAAGGTTTTCCTGAGTATCATTTTCTACCTTTTTGGACTCAAGATACAATTTTACGAAAATGAACCTTTGGAGTTTTCATTTTCGCATTTTTTTCAAACTCTCTAAACATGAAAAAGGAGTTGAGTTACACCTTTGGTAGACTCGTAAAAACATAAAATAACATTGGACTCGTCGAACATGAGGGGACCAAACCAATCCTTCTCAGGTTTATTTAAATATACTTAGAAGGATTCATCTGATGGATGAACTTATAGATAAAGAATATGTTATCGTCCTCAAGCATATAAAAAATAAAGAGGTATTGACTAGAAATGGGTGGGGAAATTTGGAAAACAAGATAATTCCACCTATTTTGGTAGTGAGTGTCTCTTGAACATGAAACTCTTTCACTTAATCTCCATGAATGTTGGGTTGGGAGATCTACTTGTCTCTTTGGTTTATCACACCATATTAAAATCCTCCATAATCGTTTTGGGTCAATGCTAGAAACTCCATAAAGTGTCGCTGATATGTTCAAGAGAAGTCTTTTAGTTACTATTTGCTAAAATACTCCTAAGCCTTCATTCATGTATGTTATCCCTAAACTAGTTCCACATGAGCATAATTCTGTCACGACATGATGGGGAATACATCAAGGCCCTCATGCAATGGGTAGCTTCCTGTTGACATCAAATCATTATCTAGGAAGTTGACTTAGAAACTCCCTTTGGTACCTTGGAGCTTGCCTATATCGATGATAAGTTTCCTCACTCTCGGCGACAAGTCTTCATCATTGGCCTTCAATTGGAAGATTCTGTGTCATGTTAGACTTCAACTCCTTTATTCACACCATACAGATTGTACTATGGTACCTTTAGAGCCACTAACATCATTGGTGGTTTCTCTCACATTTTTTAATGACTTACATAATTGGCCGGTAATCAAATGGTGTCTACCATGTTCGACTTTGGCTCATTTATTCACATGTTTAGAATCATAGATCAAAAAATCAAGTGAATGAGATAGAAGACTCCAGATCTAGTTCCATCCATCCAGGCTGTTATTTCAGGATTAATTCAATATCACAAAAGTATGATGGCTATGATCATACAAAATATTATCTAAGCATGTGTCCACACTTTGTCATCAATGAATGAAACTTCTTGACCATTGTACATGTAATATTGGATTATATGCTGAGCATGGGTATTCCTCCCTTAACAATGATATCATGATGAAATTTTTTTGTAACAGATGATGATCTCACCAAATTTTCACAAAGGTAAATCACTTCAGTGATCAACTACTTCTTTTGAATTTGTACTTTAGGGGGAAATATGTTACAAGACATTTACTCAAATCAACTTAAAATGTTTGCAAACGGGATCAATCAACATCCATGAACACTTTTTCATAATCCCTTCACAAAGCCTAATAATCACTTCTCCAAAAAGTCTGAGTTTCTGGGAAAAATTGCCCAAAAACATTGTTTTTAGCACCAGTGAACATTGCCTGCTAGTCACTTGCGTTCAATACATGTTTCATGCTTGTTCACCAGTGCTAATAAACACATGTTGCTCCCTTCTATAGATGTGTTGATTCTAGAAATTTAGGAAAATTAAAAAATATTTTCAAAGCCTCTCCTTCCAGAAGTTTCCAAGGTAGTTTTAACTATTTACCATAAATAAAGAGCTCGAGTTCCTATCTGATCCTATCTTGGAGACCTTATCTATTATCCCTTAAGCCCATCCTCCCATCATATGTGGTTCTCAAGCCCAGAATGGTAAATCCTAAATTACCACACTCATCTGATAAAGTTTCTGCCTCCATAAGGTATGGGTTACTTTTTGATATTGATAGTGTCCTTATGCTGCTACTTTGAACCTAAATGAGTCACCATATTCATGAGTTAGGGTTGATGTTGAGGTGTGCTTTGTGACAAGGAAGGACAAGTCAACTTAAGGAGACATCTACAAATTCAACTACTATTTATGGTTGTATAATCTCTCCTATATTTGTTAATCAAAGAGTATCTTGTTTTCCTACATTCGTTGTGTTATGTTTGCACTCATGTATTTCAATGACATGTTGATTAATTGAATAGAGATATTATATTATGCTACATGGATATTGTGGATCCTTTTCTTGTTTTAGACATGTGTGCAGGTTCTAATTATAACACTTGGAGCTAGAATTGGAGCTTACAAGCGAGGAGGAATGAAAAACTTGCTACAGATTCTAGGCAGACTTCTTTCGCATTTTATAATTTCTCTAAGGAAAACTTGAACGTTTTTGTATTTTGTTGTTTTATAATAGACCACTAGATCTAGGAAATTCACCTTTATCTGCAATCAGATAAATTCCGCATAACAACTAGGCATAATTTTCCAAGGTAAGGAACTCTTGTTTCTCTAGAGTGCGCCCTAGAGGGATATTGGATTTTGAAAGTGCACTCTTGCATGAGAGGTCTCAAAATAAACTAATCTAAGGCCATAGGAAGAAAGTCACTTTGCTTAGGAGGGTTTTCACTACATTGTGAGGATATGAGGGTATTTCAATTGCATAGTTTTCCTCTGAAATATGGTGGAAGAGGTCCATGATTTCAACTACTCTATGCATCACACAAGGTAGAGGAGATAAAAACTTAGTGCATCGATTTAGTAAGAACAAGAAGGGCTAGGTGATTTGACTTGGAAGGTTTTGAATGTGCAATAGTTTTTAGGTGGTCCTGATAAGGGATTAGTGCACCAATATGGGTGAGTAGGATTGCATCATTGAGGCCCATGAATAGGTTAATATCATCACTTGGTTAGAGGATTAATACTTTAAAAACTTAGACTAAGCAGGAGGACCAAGGATATCTCTCGAAATGGCTGTGTGGGACCAAAAGAGTAAGGGAAAGAAAAAAGACACTCACATAAATTCAATCAATACAAGCTAAAGGAATGCGTAGGAATTATGAAAATAAATCACACCTTAAAATGACAACAAAGTGACACTTATTTCTAAGTGTGAGAGTTATAATGACATATTACAACACTTAGAATACAAGTTACGAAAAAAGTGATGACTATGTACAAAAGGTATGCTAAGCTATAGGAATGTGTCTATTAAATATTCCAATGATATGTAGGACCATGTAATGCAAAGGTGCAACAAAACTAAATTTGGTGATATGCAAAGGTGCAACTTATGCAAGAGTGAAAACAACAAAAGTGACAGTTGTGACATGAGGAAAACATGAATATGAAACTTGCATATTGCGAACGACCTTGAAATCGACACATGTTAGAGAAAAGATAACATGAAAATGACACTTATTAAAGTGAAATCAAGCAAAAGCGACAACCACAAACGTAAAAGAGACAGTTTCCAAAAGAGAAGGTTTGGAAAAGTCACAAAAATAGAAATAGAAATGCAACCAAAGTGAGGGAGGTTGTCAATGAAAGTGCACAGTGACTATCAACATGAGTTTAAAATTGCACAAGAATCATCTAGATGGACTATACTATACTTGTTTAAGATTGCATAAAGGAAGTACACTTCTAAGTTCGTCAAGGAATGAGCATGCGTGAGAAAGTAACTTTTACAGTTATAGATAATTGGTTACAAAGAATCCAAAATTTATTAGGAGAAAATGAGAATGAGCTCTACGACGATCTTTGTGTTGGCTAGGGTTTTCGACATTGGTTACCAAGGATGCCCAATGGTGGCCACTATCATTTTCACCCCAGATGGAATGAGGCTAGGGGAATACCCTCTGGATGTAATATTGATGCAGGTATGGATCCGCGGCCCCATGAAAACCAACGTGGCCTCTCACCGCCTCCCCTGCGGGCTCTCTTAGCATCTATATGCCTTACCTTCGCCCTCTCTCAGCCTAATTCCATGGCTAGTTTCGATTGAACGCACTAGATGGGATTTGATACTGGCTTCTCAAGACTTCCTACAACTCTTCTTAATAGGGAGGTCGACGACCACTTGGCCGGGTTGGACACACTGCTTCCACCCGTGGACTCGGCGTGTTCAATACATACTAAGCGACTGCACTGTACAATAATTATAGAATGATGGCTTGGAAATTTCTCCAACATCTTCATATGTTGGAGCCATAATACCCATTTTTCTACGGAACTTGTCTCAGCGGACAGTGTCATCCCCCATGGAAAATGCAACTATCATCAATAATAAGGTATGCTATGCACATTATCAGATTTTTATTAAGCCCCCTGTGGGGAAAATTATTTTATTATGGGCTTAGGAAATTATGGGGTGGCTGATATGAAACATATAATCAGTCATGTATCTGGCTACCCTAGCCATCTACAATCCTTGATACAATGTGGCAAAGCCCTCCAAGACTCTGGCTCATTAAGAGACTACTCTATTAGTTCTGGCTCCACAATCATTCTCAATCTGAGACTAAGGGGTGGAACTGCCAAAACATATAGAGCTCAAGGAACAGCAAGGGATACCATCACTTTAAAACTAGACACACCAAAAGGTCCCTCATACATGAACATTTTACAGGGGAAAAGAAAAGATGCCACTCCTATAGTACCAACTGATAATGCACCCAAACCATATATTGTGGAGAAAATGAATACCATTCCAGAACCGAACATAGAACTTCCAAAGATAAAGGAATACAAAACTTCTTTTGAATCACAAGCAATAATCCACAAATTTAATAGTTTCTAGCCCAAACCAATGGAGCTCTTCCATTGGATATTCACCAAATGGACTATGGATTATGAAATCCACCTATGTTCTAAGGAGTTTTTCATCGTCAAGTTCACATCCTCGGAAGCCAGAGACATCATCCTTAGGGAGGGACCGTGGTTCTGGGGTTATATTGGGCTCTTCATCACTCCTTGGTTCCCGAATTTCGACACAAACACCATGGAAGTAGCCAGAATGCCGGTCTGGGTTCGTCTTTACAACCTTCCTCTTCATTTTTGGAATGCAAGTGTATTAGAATGTATTGGAAACATCCTTGGGAGATATATCAAAACTGACACACAACGCTTGGAGGAGCGAGTATTCACTTTTGCACGAATCTGTGTGGATGTGGACCTCAGTAAAGGGCTGCTAGAAAGCATACAATTGATACAAAAAAAACAGAAATGGACACAACATCTTGATTTTGAATATACTGCATTCAGATGTTGTATTTGCAAGAATACCGGTCATCTGCAAAATACATGTCCGGAAGAAAAAAGATATAATAGAAAAAAGAAGAAGACAGGGAAAACCCCAATAGGATGGCAATTTCCATCAAATGAACCAGATCATGAGACCAATGATGCTGAGGATGTCCTCAAACCAAATGAGAACAATCCGACAACCGCTGAACTAGAGAAAAAATAAAAAGAGATGAAGGAACCTTTCGACATAACCTCCATGGTTCAGCCGACAATGGACCTTGGAGCACCAAACAAAGGGGGGAATAAAAGACAACACAACTGAGACACCTCAGATTCAGATAAGGACAATGGAGAAATAAATGATGATAATCATCTCGCCCTTATCTCGGTCACGCCAACAAAAGGTGCTTGGTGGAAGGTCGAAAATAAGAAAGGGATAAAAACTTGATTTTCTCCCCATGTACTATAATTTTACTTGCAACTTTTTTGACTGTCTTGATTGACAATTACCAGCACATGCAACATGTAATTTTGTTTTCATTAATAAATTTACTATTTTTCTTTGGAAAAAAAAACTTTTACAGTATAAATTTGAGAAGAAGACCTAAACACTAAGTGAAACATCAATCGACCATGGAGTAACCATAGGGTGATAGACCGTGAGATCCTTAGTATGCTAAAAAATTCATGTGTAGGAATTTTTTTGGAGGGTGTTGATTGCAGCGTTAATGATACCAAATGGATGTGAAGTTTTCTTTTCTGAATAGAGAACTTGAGGAGGGAGTATATATAGAAAACTTAAGGGCTTATTACCATCAGATAATAATAATGATGTATGCAGTTTAAATAAGGCACTATATGGACTTAAACAAGCACCATGGGCATGGTACTCTAGGCTGGACATGTTGAGAAATCTAAGTTTGAGACAAGAGGATTTCTCTAGTAATTATAACTACTTGTGAATACTTTTTTTGCTTATTTTGATTAGATTCTTGTTTAGATTTGATTATTATAATGTTATATTCATCAAAAAATTATTAAAATATAAAAAACAATGATACAAGGGACACAAGATGTAGGTAATAAATTAGGGAAAAAACCTCTTCAACTTGAGAGGTAAACCCAAACAAATTATTCTTCTTATAGAATCTTCAATTGATGAATTCCAAGACCAAGACCCTTGACTAAAGAACCTCTCCAAGAACAAGTAACTAGTCTCCCTTGAACAATTCTTCTTCTTCTTCAAGTCAATGTTAGTCAAACTGACCTATGCAAATCTGATTTCATCTTCTCTGGAATTTCAACTTATTTTCTCAGAGCTGTGATTTTCGGCCTACCTGCAATTACAGAGATCCCACATGTGTGAGATTATTGGAGCATATTTGAGTGGTTTCTCTCCTCTATTTGCCTTGAATACTTCTTCCTTTGATCTTAGATAACATATATATCCTTCTCTTGGACTAGAAATCAGATTCCTTGAGGTCTGCAATATCTAACTACATAAACCCTAGCTGCAGTCACACACGTGAAGAATATGACCCAAAAAACAATGCCAAAATACTTTGAGCTTCTTTTCTTCCCTTTCGCTAGAGGAGAGGTTCCCTTCTACCCTTTAATGACACTTATTCTTCTATTTTGGATGCTTGATAGATCCTCTCCCAAGTGAGGCCGAGTCCTCCTTTATATCATGATATTTCCATGCAAATAATCCAACTTGTCCTTTTTTCTTGGTCGACATGTCCTTTTAGAACGATCTATAGCTTCTTTGGAAGCTTGACATGATTGCGTGCTTGTGATGAGTTCTTGGAGGGTCTTTGAATCTTACAATGAATCAAACAAATTTTATTTTACAATATGTAACATGCCCAAATAGGTCTTCAATACATGACAATGACTCAATTAACTTTATGACTCGATGAAAAATCCTAAGAGATCACAATGGGAGTTTGATCTACAAAATTCCTTGAGCATGAAACCCATGTCTCAAGCTTAATACAAAAATATTTTTATTTTTATGATTTTCATTAAATACCTAAAATCACAATTAAAGATGTCATTATGAAAACCGAACCTAGTTACATATTTCAACACTCCTTGTTAATTAGGGAGGTATTCATAATCCATACTTGGACATTCTCAATATGAAGAATTCTCATAAAAAGAGTCGGATTGGAAACCCATATGTTTTAGCATCATATTATCTAGTATTGTCACATAGAAAGGCCTTGAATAACTGCTCTATCTCTCCACAAGATCAGAGCACAATGCTGAAAACACCAATGGTTTATAGACACCCTAATCATTGCCTCTCTCTTAAAATACCCCATCTAGGTTCTCTCAGAGTATGTTCCACCAAGACTATTATTATCTTGGATTCCCAATCCTCAAAGAATATTGGTCCTCTATGACTACTCTTATCTTGGATTCCCTACCACATCCTCAAAGAGTATCAGATGCCAGATGCTTACCCAATGCTCCATTCTATCTTACCAAGTGAAGACAATAATTATGTGTCTATATCTCCCTCTTAAATAGGGTGGACATACCCATTCCAATGAATTAATGTACCCATTCCTATAAAATAAATGTACCCAAGCTCCCTCCTGACTAGGGACTTGTTTCATGTGCTACAAGGAAAAGATCCACTAGCAGATGTTTTTGAGTAACCCCTTATAAAAATACCCTAGACATTTGTTTCTAGCGGAGGTTACTAGAGGAGGTTGGTGGGTGGAGGGTTTTGTGGATGTTTTTCGCTCAGTGCACTAATCATCTAAAACCACACCAGTGCACTCAACAAGAGAAAGCACCGATGTGCACACAACATTGGCACACCAGAAACCATGTGCTCTGTACACACTCGCCCGGTGCGTCGTATTACTATAAAGCACTAGTGCTTGACAACTCTTCCGCATTGATGCATCATAAAACACCACGCCAAAACAAAAAATTCCTGGTGTGGTATTAAGAAACTGCACCGGTGCGCCTATAAAACCCCGCGCACTGGAACATGGTTAAATAAAAAAAAAATTAAGGCCAAAAAACCAAAATTTTCAATTTTCTCAGTGCTCCAGAGCTCTCAAGCACCGGTGCAATTTATCCTTGTCTGAGCCACCCTAACATCGATGCTCCCATTGCACCCATTGCACGCACTGCTGCTGTGCATTGCCCACCAATATCCAGCTTGCATTTTGCAAAATGGTGGGAAATTTTTCTTTTGCAAGTTCTACAGCCAATATGCCTCCTCGATGGCCAAATGTATAGGTATTTTTCTTGTTTTTCCATAATTAATATTTTTAGCGGATTATAATTTCAAATAACCTTAAAATTAACCATTTAAAAGATAGATATATTTTTGTCGTGCGGTGTGCTCGAGCCGTTCGGCTCGCACCGGTAAGCAGTGCTGCCTGTAAAATTTACAGGCCGCACCGCAACCAGTGCTAACAGTATCCACACCGTTTCCACGGTGGTATCAAAAGGCACACTGCGTTATTTTAAAATTTAAAAAAATGTGTGTTGCGATCATTTAGTCGTCCACACCGTTGACCATGTGGAATAGCGAAAATGTGATGCATTGACGGAAATATCTGCCCCGGTGTTTTTCAGCGCACCGCATTCGACATTCCGACAGGGTCAACGGTATGGCTTGGTAAGAGACCGCATCGTTGACTATGTAATCAGTCAGATGGTTGGTGCGCTGACACGACTATACACGCCGGGGCATAGATTTTAGTCAGCGCATCGCACTCCTGACACCGTACATAGTCAATGGTGCTTTGAAAATTTTTAGGTGCACCGCCTATGGTGTGTTGAATGTCATTTGGGGCACTGACCCGGTGCGCGACCAAAAAAAGATGCACCAGAACCGGTGCATGACTTTTTTTTGTGGTGCACCGACTGTTTTGTTTTTAAAAAAATTATATATGTATATTCCTAAACACATGCCTCATTTAATAATTTTTTTTATTTAATATGTCAATCATTCAGAGAGAAGAGGGGGAACAACAACAACAACAGGCGTAGCAGTATGACATGGTTCGCATGTGGGGGGCACGAGAGAGGGAGAGAGATGCATACCCTTGCCCTATTACAGCAGCTACCCAGTGGCTCCTAAGGCAGGTAGGCCTCCTCAAGTTCTATGAGGAGGCTACTTCCCTAAAGGGCTATGGTGTGTTTTTGAGACATCTTATCCGTAGGTGGAATGCCCACTGATAGGCTTTCCAGGTTGGTCCTTACCAGTGGTACACGCCCACTAAGGAGGATATATATTTCATTATAGGGCTATCGAGGAGAGGGGTGGATTTTCCCTCGTTCCCAGAGGTTCCAACTGGCTGTGTAGCAGGGAGTCAGCTAGTGTATTCCCAGAGATACATTGGAGAAAATGTATTGTCTCCTTTAGATTTTCAGGTCGTTGGAGGTAAATTACGTATTGGCACATTTGGTAGTGAGGAGGTGCAGTGCCTTTCACTTCTCATTTCGACCATTTCACACAACACCAGTGACAGACAACACATTAGTTGTTCACTTCTATATTATGTTGATTCTTTAGTACAGGAGCCATGACTTGTCAGGTGGTCTGCCATTTTTTTGCAGTAGTTCTGTACAACCTTAGATAGATGTCGTGCTCATGCGCAAGGGAGGGTCAACTTCCCTTTATCTTCATAGTTTTTTTGTTTATTTTTTGAGAGGTTTCCAGAGACGAGGCCTAATTTTTTTCGGCAGCCTCGTAGGCCAATGTTCGAGGCACATATGCACATGTGGGGGCAGATGATGCCCAAGAGGGGCGAGATTGTGTTTCCAGTGAGGATATCGCATGATGCACTGGAGTTGATAGCCAGTGTTGACGATCTGAATCCCTTCATTATTGTCCCCTGTCCTTATGCTGGATTGGATTGGCGAGGGTGTGCCAACATCCTCTTCACAGATGATGAGCTTCCAAATGATAGAGGTAATATTACTATTTTATCTAAATTAATTCTAAAATGTTCTTTAACTTGTTTTTATTAAATTGTGTAATGAAATTGTCTAATTATTGTTGTTTACTTGTATATATTTTGCAGACATTGGGTATTTTGATGGTGAGGACATGCTGGCACCACCACATGATCCACGTGTGGATCCTGATGACGATTAGGGAAAGCTAGATGCCGAGGATCATCAGGAGGCCAGTGCAGAGAGACCTGCTCCTGTTGGTGTGCCGGTACCACCTTTTGCTAGGTGCAGTCGACTTGATACTAGATACAGGATGGAGTTGGGTGACCAACTCACTACATTGATTGTTGAGGCAGGCATTAGGCCCGCTCATATGAGAGACATGCATGCCAATGGTAGGCTATTACAGATGTGAAGAGGCATGTTGCATGACATGTACAGGCTGATGCGACATGTCGTAGGAGATACGACCTTAGTTACACAACTGAGGAGGACCGTTGAACGTTATAGGCGTGGTCGAGACACAACACGTGATCGAAAGTCTGCGAGCAGCGACTCATCATCTCATGTTCGTTCACCTCGTGCTGCGCCAAATGAGCAACCTCCACTAGCGTCTAGTAGCAGTCATCATGGAGATGAGGCTGGACCATCGACCATGTCCATTCAGTAACTTGCAGCATCCAGCAGTACTCATGATCATGAGCAGGCTGAACCATCGACCGTCGAGGCTGCACCATTGACTAAGCAGGCCTCGACTAGTACTACTATTGATGTTGTACCACTAGTTGATCCATGACATTTACATTACAATTGTATATTTTTAACATTATTCAGTTATATATATATATATATATATATATATATATATATATATATATATATATATATATATATATATATATATATATATATATATATATATATATATATATATATATGGTCCATGTATTTTATGTTCATGTTGCAGTTGTACTTAATTTACGTGTTAGTGATCATCATGATGTGTATATGGTTAGGTCATGTTAGCTATGTTCATTTAATGTGTAGCTTGCAGATAGATGTGTATGTGATAGCATGAGTTGTTTGACTGAGATGTATATTTGATGTTTGTGTTGTGATGATGTTATACAATGATAATTGTGTTTTGTTAGATGATCATGATTGCGACGATGTTAGCGAATTTGAATGTGTCTTTTAGTCGAATATGATGTTTGTACGATGGTTATCATGATCGAAATGTTTATTAATTAATTTAATATTAAATGACCATGATAGTTATTAAATATTATGTCGTGATTGTAATTGAAATTGAAATTTAAATTGTATGTAAAATTGTAAAATTGTATTTGTATTTGTAATTGTAATTTTAACTGTAACTGTATGTAAAATATTTAATGTAAAATTTTAATTTTAATTGTAATATTTAATTTATTGTGAAATGATTGTAATTGTATATATGAAAAATTGTAAAATTGTAATTGTAATTCTAATTGTATGTAAAATTGTAAAATTGTAATTGTATGTAAAATATTTGTAAAATTGTAATTGTAATTGTAAATGTAATTCTAATTCTAATTCTAATTGTATGTAAAATATTTATAAAATTTTAATTGTATTATTGTGAAATGATTGTAGTTGTAAAATTTTAATTGTAATTGTAATTTTATGTAAAATTCTAAAATTGTAATTGTAATTCTAATCATAATTATATGTGAAATTGTAAAATTGTAATTGTAATTGTATGTAAAATATTTGTAAAATTTTAATTGTATTAATGTGAAAATTTTAATTATATTAATGTGAAATGATTTTATTAAAATTTTTAAATTTGTAAATAATTGTAAAATAATAAATCTAGAATAATATGAATTTTTGTAACATAGTAAAGTTTAGAAAATAATGCAAATACATTCATGTACTTTAGAATTATCATTATTTTATTATGATCTTACATACCAAAAAAAAAAACTTTATATAGTACGCCATTTCTAGTGGAGATTCCTGGTTTTTCGTCCGATGCGCTTATCATCATAACCCGCACCAGTGTGTCTTAGTACTATAGTGCACAGGTGCTTCACAACTCTTCTGCATCGGTGTGTCATAAAACACAACGCCAAAACATAAACCACGATCTTACGAAACCGCACCGGTGCACCTATAAAACCCCGCACACCAGAACAGGTTTAAATAAATTCTCGTGCGAAACATGTATGTCATTGAAATATATTTTCTAAGAAGGAAAATTTATTCAGTAAAGTGCGGTATTGGAGTAGCTAAGGGTTCAAATCACAGGCAAGAATCTTTCTGAGGAGATGAGGGTTTGAAAAAACTAGAGTTCAAATTTCGGCTGAGAAGTTTATAGCAGAGAAAATGAGTGATTCAAACAGAAAGATGGACAAAGACGCTTACAGGGATGTAGACGACTACAAAGCTCGACATCAAGGAGTCCTATTCGCTAAGGGATGTCAGAGAGAGATCAATTGAGTCTCTTGAATGAGCTAAGAGATCACATGAAGGTAACGATTCTCATTCTTACAAGGATGGCAGGGAAAGATTGGATAGTAGAGAAAGATCAATAGAAGCTGTTGATAAAGCCAAGAGGCACCATGAAGGGAAGGATTCCCATTCCCTTAAGGATAACAGAGAAAGATCAATTGAAGTTGTTGATCGGGCTGGTAGGTCCCATGAAGGGAAAGATTCTCCATAATGTATTTAAAAGTAGCCGGGAGTATTGTCCAAGCTTCGGTTGGCTTACATAAACTTTTACCGGCAAAGCTGACGTCGCATAAAATCACATCTTCGGCTTTCAATTGAACTTGAATGGCATCTCTAACTTAACTGATCTGTGGTCTTGTGGATAACGAGAAATATCAAATGGAAGTTACCCAAAAATCCAAAATTTTGAAAGTATAGGTGAATTAACACTTATAAAAGAATGAATTGCCGAAAAAAATGCGAACGAGATACACTTAATGATTCCCTGGTTCCATTTTTTATCGAAAATGATGCTCTATCTGGATGAAACTAGTAAAAAGTTTGCTTGTATTGTAAATGGAAATCCAATGACTATTTATGTTGGAAGAAAAGCATATATACCTACAACTACCATATTTCCACCTGCAAATCGGTTTCCCATTGGAAAAGCTAATGTAATAGCCCATTTTGCAATATATTTCCTCTGCTCAATCCTATACTCATTTTCTATGGGAAACCATTGCCTCCACATGTAATAACTGCGTCATCTAGTCAAAAATCAGTCTTCTTTTGCTAACAAATGCAGAATGAAGGACTCGTTGTCATTGTGCCCATAACATTCAAGGTCAGTTTCTCGTAAAACATAGATTGTATAAATTTTGTTAAGATCAAGATAGAAATAACAAAGGATAAAAGAGGAAATTGGATACGAAGATGGAGGAGGAACTTACAAATGAGCAAGCAGATAATGGGTTAGTAAGCAAATCATGGGGCACCTTTTCTTGTTGCAGGTTATGGAATGTTGAAAATGGAAACAAGAAACAGTGAAGGAGGCCTCTTGAAACATCTTTCCTGATCCTAGTTTGAAAGTGATCACCTAAACTAGGTGGGGACCACACATGTGATTTTTGTCGAAAAAATCTATTTTTAGACTATGTCTATTTTTAGACATATGGAGCATGGTCCAGGGATTGCAGTATGATATTATTGGAGTATTGGTCATGTTGGTAAAAATAGATGGACATCTATTTTTTGGACCTATAGGTCGAAGTCTATTTTTAGATTGCCTCTCCTTAAAATAGGGAAGTCAAATATTATTTACCCTTAATAATATTTGGACTCTAAACTTCAGTTTACTCTCTTGGAGCACTTCAGTTTGACCCCCAGAGGTGGGGCATGCAGCTGCCAGAAGGATTTACACTTTTCCTATGGGTTAAGTGAGCTAATGCATGGTTGACTTCAGTTAGAGCTCAAGTGGCGGAGTTCGGTGGAGTTGATACGACAGTTGATGGAGATGGTGTTCTGGTTAACTAGTTGAACTAGTTGTATTTAGTTTAACTGGCTAATACACTAGAGATGAGTTGGGTGAATTAAATATTATTTAATTCATAAATTATTAACTCATTATTCAACTAAAGAACACATCAGTTTAACTCAGTGCATGGACAGTTCAGTGGCGACAAGTGAAAGAGGTAGATGAAAGGGTTGAGTTAGCTATCAGTTGCGACATTAGTTGTGCATGAGATTTGCACCACACTTGGAGGAAATTACCAATGAAAATTGCGTAGTTGGAGCCAGTGAGATTCGAACTTGGATCTCTATTTAGACCAGCCTTGATTGCGCAATAGAGGCAGGGAAATTAGTGGGTGTGTTTTGAACCCGTGACTTGTTCAAAACCAAGCTAGTTTTTGTGTAGCTTTGGGAGATAGTACTGAGTACTTGTGAGGAGTTTGTACTATGTATTTGCTGCATGTTATCTCCATCTAATATACAGAATAGCTGAGGGGTTTTCAGCTATAAGATTTCCCCATACATACTGTGTTAATGTGTGTGATGATTTGATGTGCTATCGCTTCTATTCTTTCCGCATGTGACAATTAATTGTAGAAGAGGTTATGTGTTATGCATGCAATTCGAAATTGATGTGTAATCGGGTTAATCTCCATTGAATAAGTGATTTCTTCAGCAAATTTCTACATGGTATCAGAGCTATATTAATTGTTGAGATCTATTACGGTGATTGCAAACTTATTTCCTCGGACAGAGCCTGCATACGGGCCAGATAACCTCCGGATTCATCTTTCTTCGGAAAGTGAAAGGTCTGGTAAAAGCCGATGCAGTCAATCTCTGATTTGGAAATAATTTTTTCTCAAGTGTAGATCGGAAGCAATTGAGTTATCAGCTGGTGGTGAAATTCGAATTTGCAGATTTGTGTTCTTGGTGCCACGACGAAAATGTCTTTCATCGGGTTGCGACTAGAATATGCCTTGGAAGGCAGTTCGAATTATGTTGCATGGAAGGACCGCATGGAGGCTGTATTAGATGATAATGGGCTGTTGGAATTCATGGAGAAAGAGATTCCAAAGCCTACTTCTAATGATCCTGCTGAAGTTGAAGCATGGCGAAAGAAACAAGCAAAGTGTCAAAGGATCCTGTTGGAGGGCGTAAAGGATCACATTGTATCCAGCCTGCATGGAAAGGCTTCTCCATATTTGATGTGGAAAGCTTTGACGGATCTATACCAAAGAAAGAGTGACCAAAGGAAGCTGGCACTCAAAGATAGAATCAGAAACATCAAGATGGAGAAAGGCAACAGCATCGCAAAATACCTCACGAAGTTCACTCAGTGCAGAGATGAGCTAGGAAGTGTGGGGGTGACTGTCGAAGATGAGGACATGGTGGACCTGGCTCTCCTTGGTCTTCCGAAGGCTTGGCACTCCTATCAGGATAGTGTCAATGGTCGGGAGAAGTTTCCGGGATGGGAGCGACTATGGTCGGATCTCATGCAAGAGGAGATCAGGAGGACTACCAGGGACAGATCTTCATCAAAGGTATCTGATGAAGAAGACTGCGCTTTGGCTGCCAAAGCAAGGAAGGGGAAGGGCAAGGAGAAGGCTTCTCAATCCGGTGCGGATGGTAAAGAGCGTGACATGTCCAAAGTGAAGTGTTTTCACTGTCACGATCATGGACATTATGCCACAAATTGCCCAAAGAAGAAGAAGAACAAGCAGGCTGCTGGAACTGCAGCTGGTGAGGCTCTTGCCTCACAATTTGAGCTGGACTTCTCATTGATCGCATGCATGTTGTCTAGTGCATTGGGATCGGGGTGGTATATTGATAGTGGCGCTTCCTTTCACATGACGAGAGATGCAAATATTTTCAGTGACTTGGTGGAGAAAGGTCTCCAGATGCATGTTGAGTTGGGCGACGGTGGATGATACAATGCAACCAGCATTGGTACCATAACCTTTCAGAGGGAGTCAGGTAAACTCATTCTTTTACAAGATGTATTGCATGTACCAGGTCTAACAAATAATTTGATCTCAGTCGCAATGTTAGAGGATAAAGGGTATGAAGTTGTCTTTAGAGAAGGAAAAGTTTTCCTTCGGCACAAGGCAACGTGACAAGTCAAGAAGGTTGGGATTCGGGCAAAGAATATCTATAGACTTGAAGTAGATGGGATGTCTACGGAGCTTCCTACTGTTGGGAAGTGGAAGGAAGACATGCAACTGAAGCTTGAGAGGGATCAAGTGTTGCATGCAGGCGAGAAAGACATGCAATTGAAGCTTGAGAGGGATAAAGTTTTGCATGCAGAAGATAGTGAACCTCGGGATGTGGAGCAGCCACAAGAGGATCATGGAGTGGTAGAGACCACTCATGCAGAGAAATTTCGTGCCAGACGGGCAGAAGGAGTGCATGCAGCTATACCACCAGGTGAGAGGTGGGGCGACATGCATGATTAATCCCATGAGGAGATTTCTGGGCAGATTCATGAGATGGTGTGGATCTCATGGATTGAACCTGGCTACGAGGTGCCCACAACATAGCAGTAGCAAGATCAGTTGGAGTGATGTAGGCAGATCAAAGTGACAGTGTCGAATACTGGAGAGCGGATCAGAGTTGACAGCAAGTGCAAGAGTGCATGGGTGCAAGAGTTCAACAGCGCAGTGGTTCCTGATGACATGTGCAGTTGGCCAAGTAGAAGTCGAAGACTTTGATGATAGATGCTAGATGCATCAAGACTGATTGAGTTGTTTGGAGCCTATTCAGTTTCAGAGGAGTTGCAGAGTAGATGCATGGAGTTGCATGGCGCTTGTGAAGGTTGCAGGGCGAATGCATGGAGTTGCATGTCGCATGCAAAGACAATCCCTTCTTGTTGAGAGGGAGTGTTGAAAATGGAAACAGCTTCCTGAAAGGGTATACGAAGCATGCTCTATGATCCTAGTTTCTAAGTGATCACCTAGAGGCTAGGTGAGGATACAAGTGATTTTCTCAGAAAAAATCTATTTTAGGCTTGTCTATTTTTAATTTATATGGAGCATGGTCCGGGGATTGCGGTATGTATTGTTGATGGCAGGTATTGGTCATGTAGCTAAAAATAGATGGACATCTATTTTTTTCGTTCTATAAGTAAAAGTCTATTTTTAATTTGCCTCTCCTTAAAATAGAACAGTCAAATATTATTTACCCTTAATAATATTTGGACTCTAAACTTGAGTTTACTCTCTTGGAGCACTTTAGTTTGACCCCCGGAGGTGGGGCATGCAGCTGCCAGAAGGAAATACGCTTTTCCTATGGGTTAGTTGAGCTAATGCATGGTTGACTTCAGTTAGAACTCATGTGGCAGAGTTTGGTGGAGTTGATGCGACAGTTAATGGAGATGGTGTTCTGGTTAACTAGTTGAACTAGTTGTATTTAGTTTAACTGGCTAATACACTAGATATGAGTTGTGTGAATTAAATATTATTTAATTCACAAATTATTAACTCATTATTCAACTAAAGAACACATCAGTTTAACTCAGTGCATGGACAGTTCAGTGGCGACAAGTGAAAGAGGTAGATGAAAGGGTTGAGTTAGCTATCAGTTGCGACATTAGTTGTGCATGAGATTTGCACTACACTTGGAGGAAATTACCAATGAAAATTGCGCAGTTAGAGCCAGTGAGATTCAAACTTGGATCTCTATTTAGACCAGCCTTGACTGCGCAATAGAGGCGGGGAAATTAGTGGGTGTGTTTTGAACCTGTGACTTGTTCAAAACCAAGCTAGTTTTTGTGTAGCTTTGGGAGATAGTACTGAGTACTTGTGAGGAGTTTGTACTATGTATTTGCTGCATGTTCTCTCCATTTATAATATACTATAGCTGCGGGGTTTTCAGCTATAAGCTTTCCCCATACATGCTGTGTTAATGTGTGTGATGATTTGATGTGCGATCGCTTCTATTCTTTCTGCATGTGACAATTAATTGTAGAAGAGGTTATGTGTTATGCATGCAATTCGAAATTGATGTGTAATCGGGTTAATCTCCATTGAATAAGTGATTTCTTCAGCAAATTATACATGGAAAGGTTCAAGTTTCTTTTTTCTGAAAAAAGAAGAGGTGTAGTTTTGAAAATAAATGGCCCAAATATTTTCACAGCAAAATGTACATTTCCAACATGTCTAATTTTGGTGTACACACGTAAAAGTAATTTCGGTGCCTTAACCGCAAATCGGTGCTAATGTACAGATAACTGCACCGGTGCGTTCTAATTACTACGCACTAGTGCGTTTTAATTACTACGCTGCGGTGCCATGTTACCAATGGATGCACATGTGCGGTGCTATTAAGTGACGCACCGGTGACGAATAAATGAAAATAAAAAAAAAGAACAACTCTATTTTCTTTAAGCAAAAAATAAACAAAAAATTGAAAAATGGGCGGAAAAATATTTTCGAAAATCTAATTTCATAAAAAAATTCTTTAAATACTAAACACTTTTCATTATTTCACTATTTTGCTAAAATTTTCAGCCAGAGGTTTGCAGGAGACATACCTGGAGCAGCGAAATACATTCGAACAAAAGTATTCAGACAATCAGAATCCAAACCTTTGGTGATTCAAACCTTGTAGCATATAATTTCAAACGATCTTGTGATTAAATTTGATTATTTTTTTACTTTTTTTTTTACTTTTTCTACATTTTTTTTACTTTTTTTCTGAAGTTTTATCCATTTTTACCCTAAACCCTTCATTTTTTGTTTTCCTGCCCTTTCTTCTCCCTGTTTCTGTGATTTCATAATTAGGGCTTTTCATTTTATATTGACATCCAACCCACGAGACGAATTGTATAGTCGGATCCCAATCCATGTCGGCCCTTGCGTGAATTTTTGAAAAAAACGGATTTTTTTTTTGTTGGTGCCCTCGTAACCTAGCTGGTGATTGCGTAATCAGACGGCACAATTAATCGCCAGGCAATTGCAATCATTTTTTTTTTTTTTAAATCAGTGTTCTATATCTAAAATAGGGCATCATGTGACTTCATATTTAGATAGTAATCATGATCTATTATACTGTTGAAAAATATAATAATTTCTAATGACTGACGCTTGCACATAAATATGAAAGGCAATAATTCTGGCTTGAGATTTTTTTTCACTGAAATTTGACAATTTATTATAAATATATTAATGGAATAATATATAAATAAGTTTTATATTGATAAAGAAATGACTGACAAGAGATCAAGTAACAAAAATACTGATAACACATCAATAAAAGCAAAAAAGGTAAGTTCTTTGTAAATTCTTTACAAAAAATATTATTTTTGAACTATATGTAAGTTTAACTAATATGTATTTTTTATTGTGTATCTTGCAGAGCTACAAAATGACAAAGCTCGATAAGATTATTTCTGATCTAGGACCAAAAGAGTGTAAAATTTTTATGGAAAAATTGCAAAAGGATGAATCAGGTGAATGAAAAATTACTATCGATCCAATATGAGTTCCATTTTTTAATTTTCATTAATAATATACTTAAAATTATTAGATAACATATGTCAAACAATCTATTAATTCACATCTATTTAATGTTCTACAGGAACCAACAACTTAGAAAATGAAAAAAATAGAACATACAAATGAAGATGAATTTCCCCTTAGCTCATCTAGAGTGGTGCCGGAGGTTAACGAAAGGGGGAAAAACTTTTACAAAAGTTTGAGGGATCTAGTGGAACTAATGTATAGACGTTATTTCCACATACAATACAAAAACCAATCTAATGATTCCAAGAACCAAATTTTATCTAAACTACAGGAAGATTTTCTAGAGAATTGGTCAATGAGACATGTCAGAATTTTAATAGCAAAAATGTACAACAACAAAAAAGAAGGAATGAAAAAGTAATATTCCTTTAGATGTTTGTCTACAATTATTTATAAATATCACTTTTGTTATACTTACTTTTCATATATCAATATAAAAATTAAATAATTTATTGTCATGTTACATTTTCAGGAAGATTATGAAAATATCAAAATATGAACGAGATGATATCAGAAATATGCCAGTAGGAATGTCCAAAAAGGTGTACAAGGCGATGGTCAAAGAAATGGACAAAATTGCATTGCAGGAAGAGCCATCTCAATAACAACGTGCTTCAAATGTATTATGTAATCATTTAATTTTTTGATCATTAGGTACAATAAATAAACAATTTAGCATTAAATATTAATTTTCAAAAAATTTCTTGCAGAAGAGAAAAGAAAATAGAACCCATTCAACACATAAAATGGGACAACAAGGAAGAAAAGGGTTGATATCTAAGTTTGTGAGTAATTGATACTTCCTTATAACAACTTAACTAGATTTCATTTTTGTATTTTTTAAGTTGTTTTACAAAAATCATCATTCAATGTCTTCAAATAGGTGCTAACATACAAAGAAGAACCATCAGATGAATTGATTGAAATTGGGTTAAATATGGGTTGTGAGTATATGTTGGCATATAAGAAATTAATTATGGAATTTATAAGCATCTAACGATATTGTTTTACTTAGCCCCGTCTATAATTAATAGAAAAAAATATATATTTTAAATTAAATATGTTATTTGTTATGGGGTATAAAACTTGCAGGAAACAAAGTATGGAACTACGCCAACAGATGAAATTTTGAAAGTTGGCATGGTACATGGTTTTCAAAGAATGTGTATAGTTTATGAGTCAATTGTTACTATGGTATGTCATTTTTATTTTTGATTTACATTGATGTCTATTATTTAATATTGTAATTTTCATTATTCTCACCAATGTATATAAACTCATTTTAGTTTATTTTTATGTTTTTAGATGGAAAGTGAAAAAGAAGAAAACAATCAACACCATGAACAAAACATTCCCGAAAATAAACCAAATCATGGAAGTATCTCTAGCAGTGACAACAATTCAAGCGAAGAATCTTGATCACTATGTTTGGATATCGAAGCAAGGCATTGTATATTTTGAAATATTTGTTTGTGAAATCAAATATTTTGTTTAATGTAATGGACATAGTGTCCCAATTGAAAGACAAAGGGATACCAATAACTATCCCATTTTGTATGACAAAGACTATATTATTCATATATATATATATATATATATATATATATATATATATATATATATATATATATATATATAAAAAAATATGTTTTAATTTATTCTATTGCATTCTCCATTGTCGTTTCCTCAAATGCACTAATAAAAATTTAATTCATATGAATATTGTTATAAGATATATATGTGTTTGATTTTTGATGAATAATGAATTTTAAAAAATCACAATAATTATGATATGATATAATAAAATTAATCCTAAACATCACATTTCAAATGCATTAATAAAAATTAATCAATATGAATAGCCAGATAAGATGCCAGTGGATAACATTGATGAATATGTCTAGATCTAGGTAATCACAATAATTTTACTGTCACAGGTTGATGTTTCTAAAAAATACAAAATGAACATTGATGCGTGTCAGTTACTGTACATCAGTGCGTTTGTATGCTTCAATGCACCGGTGTGTTTCTACGACCTACGGGCACTACACAAATACCAAAACCAATTAAAAATCTCAGTGCGTTTGTGCAACACTGTGTACCGGTGCTTTTATGTGAGACTATGCACTGGTACATTTGTACGACGTATGGGCACCGTACAAATACGAATACCAATTATAAATATCAGTGCATTTGTCTGATACGACACACTGGTGTGTTTCTATAAGTCTACGTACTGGTGCATTGAGATGACCTATGGGCACTACAAAAATCCCAAGGCCACTTGGTACGGCCCCATGTGTTGTATCACCAACACTGCACCCGATCCGATTTTATACCATGACGGCTCAGTGCAAGAACCTTCAACTGTCCCGGGGCCATCGTATAGATGACACACACCGATGCATTGAAACCTTAGGAGCGCACCGATGAAAAAAACATCCGTAATAACCTCTGACTACCCAATTTTTTTAGTTGTGTTGAATTTCTGTTAAAATATCCACCAAAACCTATGTAACCATAAACGAATGTTGTAGAAAATGTTTTTTTGACGATTTTGGCCAATTTTACAACACTAAAAACCTCCTTTATAACCTCCGCTAGAGGTTCTTTTACTTGTAGTGATGCAACACTTTAGGTGGAGATCATGGGACAAACAACTTCTTTTAGGACTCCTTTCTTTGATGTCATGAGTTTTATTCTTTTATATGGAGCATTCATTCTTTTGGGAATTCTTGTATGGAACAAACCATCCATCACTTTCATTTATGAGTCATTTCATACTTCATTTCATCGGAAATAGATCCATTAATCCATATTCGACCTTCCTTCATACCTTTATACCTTCTTTGCATCGTGTTTTCTTTAGGATACTTCATCCTACCACATGTTTCCCTTGGTAGCCCTACATTATCCCATCCATATATTGTTAAAAAATAGAAAATTATCAGTAAATCAAAATTACCTTTGTGTTGGTATTTCATCGTAACATCTCCTTGCTTGAATCATCATCCAACAAATATATTCACACATCTCCAAAAATATATACAACGTGAAGGGTCTCTTTATTTTTCAGGCTATATCAGGATCTTCATATCTTTCCCATGGAGATATTATAGTCAAATATTATAGTCTTAGGATGTTGATTGCCTTCTCTTACTTTAAATTTTCATGTTCTCTTCCTTTATTTATTCACACTTTTCCTCCAAGGAACTTCCAATCATAGTTCATTGAAATTTTTCAACCACATCATATTTCATATGAGGACATATTATGTTGATTTTATCTAGTCAATGTGTGAACCATGCTTTCATTTATCATTTAATAGGAGGAGATCCTTTCTTTTGATAGTTCTATTGAGGTAAAGCACTCATTCATGCTATATGCAACCATATGACATGACTCTATTTTATCAAGGACAAGCATACATACCTCATATCTTTCTTTTGGTATTCTAGAATTCCTTTGATAAATTCCTTGATTGAGATAAATTCAATCGATTCACCCGATTAACTTCTTTTGACATCATACCATCATCCCATGAATCCCATACAAGTTAGAATTCCTAGTGAGACACTTACTTCTACCAGTAGGTGAACCTTCCAATGAAGATTCCACTGGAGGATATTAATTATCCTCATTCTGAAAATGATCCTTTTGAATGATGTATGATGAGATCTAGACTAGATGAATTTATTTTTCCCATAAATATTACTTATGCTTCTAATGAGGTTACCAAGAGCTACATACTTTTATAGGTGCCATCCACAAAATTCTATTCCAACTATATTTCATGCTTTTTTATGGTGATGTTACGAGCTCTTGCTTTCAATAGTATGCTTCTATGATTCCATATTCTAACATGATGCATCCTATCATGTTTATAATGATTCCTAACATGATAGTTATGCTTTAAAACATAAAAATTTGAAACAAAAGTTTCAAAGAACTAGGCGAGGAAGACTATCTCAATCATAGTATATATTTTACTTCATCCTTCTTGGATTTCTTCTTTTTAGCTTCTTCCACGACTTCAGTGATATTGGATTATTCCCTTCCTCCTTTTTTTTGTCCTTCTCGAGTTTAGGAAAATCTCTCTTTTAGTGCCCAAATTATTGACATCCATAGCATTGAACATTTGCCATATTCTTCTTTTGTTTATGAAGACCAAATTTCCCAAACTTCCCTTTTCTCTTTTTCATAACAACATATGCTTGAGTTTGTTCATTTGATCACACATCAGATTTTTCCCTCAACTTGGTTTCTTCAATTTTTCATAGTGAACATAGTTCATTGAATGGAGTAGCTTCATTTTTCCCATAGATACTTGATGATAAGTTTCCCCATTCTTCCGGTAGTGCATTGAGCACTATGGTAGTCATTTCTCTATCAGGAATTCCTCCTAGTTATTTTATTTGATATCTTATTTCAGATATCCTCATAAAGTATGAAGCTATTCCTTATTCTTTTGATATATTCATCTCGTAGAGTTCTTTCCTTAACAATATTACTTCACTTGCAGTTCTTATAGAGAAAAAATATACAAATTTTTCATATATTTCTTTTGATGTTTCTAATTTTGATACATAGGGAATGATGGGATCCTTGATGGATTCTATGAGAATACTTTGAGCCCTTACTTCCCCTTTCATATAACTTGAAAGTGCTCGTGAATATTCTTTTGGAAGTTTGGTGATTGAACCCTTGACATGTTCCATGGCCTCATTTTCTATGAGGTTTAGATCTGTCCTCTTCTTCCATGCTGGAGAGTTTGAAGCCCCAACCAATTTATTACTTTCTTTGCAAAAAGAATTTTTAACATATTCATATGTAGACATAAATGTACTTACTTGTGAATATACTCCTTCAACTTTCTTTCTTTTTAAATATGATGATGATACGGGTAATATAAAAATTCTTCTTGATGAAGATGGTTTTCTTGAAAAGTGATCCTTTATTCGAAAGAGAGGCAGATCACCTTAGATCTTTTGATGACGATAACAACATTCTTGATCTTGCTTCTCTTAGATGAATGGAATTAAAGTTAATTTGATTTGTATATCTCTTCAAATTAATTATAGGTAGGGTTTTATGGTATCTTTACTTAAGCGAGGATCCAAAGAATGCTTCTAGTGTAGACTTCTTCTTTGATGAATCTAGGGTTTTTACACTTCCTTCAAGAAGATGATGTAGACCTTGACTTCAAAATGCCTTAAAGATGATATGATCTTATAGATTATTTGATGCGCTTCTAGAACTTTGGTCCTTGAATCTTGGGTGTCCCTTATAGAGTTTCCCTTACTTAACTTGTCACCTTAGCTTTAATTCCATGTTGAGAAATATAGGGCTAAGACAAGAGGTGATTTCTCTAGTAGTGATAGCTTCTTGTGAATAATTTTTACTTATTTTGATTAGGTTCTTCTTTAGCTTTGATTATTACAATGTTCTCTTCATCCAAAAACTATAAAAATATAAATAACAATGATATAATGGACATAATATGTAGGCGATCATCCAGGGCCGAAAACCTCTCCAACTTGAGAGGAAAAACCAGTAGAATTCTTCTTCTTATAGAATCTTCAATTGATGAATTCCAAGACCAAGGCCCTTAACCTAAGAACCTCTCCAAGAACAAGTCACAAGGATCCCTTTAACAATTATTCTTCTTCTTCAAGTCAACGTTAGTCAAACTGACCTTTGCATCTATGATTTTGACTTCTCTTGAATTATAACTTCTTTTCTTAGACCTATGATTCTTGGTCTACCTGCAATTGCAAAGATCCCACGCGTGTGAAATGATTGGAGAAGATTTGAGTGGTTTCTCTCCTTTTCTTGTCTTTACTACTTCTTCTTGTGATCCCGAATTGCAAAAATATCCTTCTCTTTGACTATAACTCAGATTCCTTGAGGTATGCAATACCTAACTTCAAAAACCCTCGTTGTAGTCACACATGCGAAGAATATGACCCAAAAAACAATCCCAAAATACTTCGATCTTATTTTTTTCCCTTTCGCTGGAGGAGAGTCTCCCTTTTACCCTTTACCCACTCTTCTTCTTCTATTTCAGATTCTTGATAGATTCTCTCCCAAGTGAGGTTGAGTGCTCCTTTATATAGTGGTCTATCCATGCAAATTAGCCGACTTGTCCTTTTTTCTAGGCCAAAATGTCCTTCTAGAATGATCTATATCTTCTTTGGAAGGCCAACTTGATTCAGTGCTTGTGATGAGGACTTGGAGGGTCTTTGACTCTTACAATGACTCAAGTGAATTTTCCTTTACAATATTTAACATGCCCAAATGTGTCTTCAATACATGACAATGACTCAATTGACTTTATGATTCAATGACCAATCCTAAGGGCTCACAATGGGAGCTTGAACTATAAAATTCCTTGAGCATGAAACTCATGTCTCAAACATAGCATAAAAATAATTCATTTTATTCTTTTCATTAAATACATAAAATCATGATTACACATGTCATTATGAAGACCGAATCTAGTTTCATATTTCAACAAGAAAAGTATATACAAGAGCAGGGTTTCAAGAGAGGTGCAACTGACAGTAACACGCACATAAATTCCAATGAAGATGAAATCCTAATTGTGGCTTTGTATGTGGATGATATTATGTTCGGAAGAAACAATGATCACCTAGAAAAATGGTTTGCTGAAGAGATGAATTTTGAGTTCGAGATGTCAATGATTGTAGAAGTTACCTTTTACCTAGGGTTGTAAATTCTACAAATGTTAGGAGGTATATTCATTTCTCAAGAGAATTATCTAAAGGATATGTTGAAGAAGCTTCAAAAGGAATACTGTAAACCTATCTCAACCCCATGGAAATTCGATGCAAATTGTGTACATATGATGAATCACCTATTGTTGACCAAAAGCTTTGTATATCTATGATAGGAAATTTTCTATATATAACAAAATTTAGACTAGATATAATGTTGGAAGTAAAATTGCTAGGAAGATATCAATAAGCACCTAAAAAACGTCATATACTAACAACAAAAAGGGTATTAAGATACTTGAAAGGGACTACAAACTAAGTACTACGATACTAAAAATGGAAGAACTTCACATTGACAACATACATAGATGCTGGCTAGGCTAGTTGTGTGGATGATAGGAAAAATATGAAAGGTGGTGAATTCTACTTAGGAGAATCACTGGTATCATGGTGTTATCACTCTGTAATTTCTGAGGTTGTGGAAGAAAACACAAAGGTAACCACAAAACCACTTTTGATTCTAGAAGCTAGCCCTTGTAAACTCAAAGAGGGATCTCTCTGTCATATTTAGCTTTGTTTTTAGGAAATTTTAGGCTAGTTATGCTTGTGTAATTGTTTGTTTGATTATTTGTATTTGATTTGGTTGATTGAGTGCTTATACTTCCATTGGGATATGGAGTCTACAAACTAACATGGATATGTATCAATTTTTTAATGAGTTTCACATGGAAAGGTAGGTGAACTAATTGGATATTTTAGATTTAAAATGGCATGTAACATAAGAAAAAGCAAGATTCAGTTAAAGCTAAAGAGAAATTAAAAATTCTTTAACTTGGCATCGGAGGAAAACATTAAAATTACCCACATCCAAAGTCAGAGTGTATATTTCAACAAATTATGTTCATCATAGTTTCTGTAAAGTAATTCAGATTTAAGAAAGTAAAATAATGGAAAAAAAAATAACACATCAATGATGAGAAGCACTTCACCAATTTGTCCAAAGCATGAACCCTGTGAAGAAGTCCTTTTATAAATGATCGGTCCTTCAACTAGGAAAAGTACAATAAATTAAGGAAAGAAATAATCAACAACCAACCCGTAATACTTCGAAGTGTGAAGTATTTATACTAATATTTACAAAAAATCTTGTCCCAACTGAACATGGTATATTTGGAAAAAACTAAAAAAAATCATCTTTTCTGTAAATTAATAGGATAGGTTGGAACTTCTCGAGAGGTGGCCCTAATTTGAAGGAATTTGTTGCTGAGATTTCCTTTCTGTCTTGTTGCATTGCTGATCCTTTAACTACATTTGTAGTCATTCACTTACTCCAATAACTCACACAACTTATCCCACGTTTCTTCATCTAGAATTGACAACTTTTTTACCTTCCTATAAAATTTAATCTACTTTGGTATATTTGGAAAAAAGTAGGTTTTACCACAAAAATATGATTCACCTCATGTTGTATGTGAAAGTCATTTCCCATTGCTTCAAGGAAATATTTTCCTGTCAAATTACCCTTTATACTGGAGAACTTGGAGTTGTATCTGGCCACTTTTTAGCTTCTTATTGTTTTCCGCTTGTGTGATTAATTCATCATTGATAAAAAACACACTGGGAAATTCTTTTTTGTTCAACACTTCAAACCTGCTGAAAAACCTGTTAACCCCTATTTCCAGTATTTGGCCTTTTTCTTCTAATTGCAGAATGAGGTTCTTCTTGGTCAAAACCTTCTTGAATTCTAGGGTAGTTTTAGTTCTATCCTCAATTCATGTTTCCTCCAACTCATATATATTCTTGGAATTGAGGAATTTGATGATATTAGCAACTTCAGTAGGCATGTCACTCAACTTCTCTTTGATGTCTGCAACAGATGTTGTAGGTTTTTGTATTAGGTCATTCTAATTAAAAATTATTTATATGGATGGAAAAATATCATTCATGGAGTTGAGGACGCTTTTCCATATGTTTTCCTTCGCTTGGGCCAAGGTTTGGCCAATGGATGACTCTTTTTCTGCTTTCTATATCATTTCTAGTAGTCTTTGGGATCTTTGTGCTTCAGCGAAGTGTGAAGCTTCACTTCTATTTTTCTGTTCCTGCAAAGATTTTACTTTCCATTGTAATATCGTTATCTCTTCTATTTGTATTGACATGTCCTCTAGGGTCTTAATCAAATTTTCAGCAGCATCTACATGTTGGGATGGAGGTATTGTTGATGTCGAATCACTTGTCGTGGGGATTGATGTGAGGGATACTGCATTTAGAGGAAGCATGGCCACCTATGGATTTTGTTCCTTCTCCTTAATCAGCTTGTCCATTTATATCTCCATTTTCCTAATCTGGGCACTTTGCTCCATGATTAATTTTAGCATATCTTCCTTTTGTGTTTCAAACTCCTCTATATCCTTGGTCTGTGGATCTTCTGTTGCTGGAAATTTTAGTTGCTTCCTCAGTGCTGCAATATCAACATTATTCTTTTTAATTATTTCTTCTGCCACCTTCACATTTTTTGGATCATACCCCATTTTAACAACCATATCTTCCAAGGATTTGATCCTTGTGTCTTTAGCCATAGAGGAGATCCTTTCCATCTTCAGTTTAGATTGGGTATGAGACACCTGCAGTTTTTACACAATCATGGTTGTGTTGGTTAGTGTAGAGAAAATCATCTCCCAAGTCTGTTTATGCATCTCCATTTGATCAATGGGATGAATGTCCTTGGTGTCAAACTCAAAGGATGTATTTTTGTAGTCTGCTGCTATCTTTGGCTATGGAATTTGAGCCTCTAGGAAGGCCATCTGTATCCTTCATTTTTTTGAATCAAAATATGATAGAAGCTTGCTTTGTGAACTGGTAGTTTGTTTCCAGAATTATGTGTAGGTGTTGTTTTTGAGAATCTCATTTTTGAGCTTAATCTCTTTGTACTTGTCAAAGATAATTTTATCCTTTTCTCCCTGAATGAGCTTAGAAGCTTGGGTTGTGTTTGACTAACCCCGTGACACTAAAGAAATTACTGGAGATGTTATAAATTTGCTACCTGATTGTGCTGAAGATAGTGGTTCTTTGATGATCATGGTAGCTCCTTGTTATGCATTCATTTCTAAATCTATTTTAGGACTCACCTTGGTCCTCTTTCTGTATATGATTTTGAATTCTTTGCCTGCACTGATTGTATCTGAAGGTGATTCTTCCTCTCTTTAACTCTTTCCTAATTTCTCTTGAGGAGTAGGAGTCTATGAAGTTGAGGCGAACACAAGATGTTTTTCAGATTATTGCAAAGTGTTCTCTATCCATGTCAATTGATTCATATATCTCTCAATATGTGGCCTCTGAGTGTGGATATAAGGAATGGTTTTGTGTTCCACCTGTAACTTGGAAATTAGGCCAAGAGGATCATACGACCATGTAAAACTTAGATTAAACTTCATTTGTTTAAGAATATTATTTGCTTCTTCTCCTACTATCTTGTTGTTGAAATCAAATGGGCCAACTTGTGTTTTAATCTTGAACTGGGATTTCATCTTTGCTGAGACAAAATGAATCTTATCAGAGTTAATCATTTGTCTTATGTACCCCAGGGAAAATAATCTCACTGGGAGGTATTTGGGTAGCTTTTATTGTGGCAATTCACACCCATACACCCTGATCTCTGTATAATTTTGGTATAGGTACCAATCACCGGTTTTATCTTGCTCTGTCAAATGTAGGATATTATTGATTTCCTCAATGATTCTTAATTCGTCATTATTGGTCAATATGCTCATCACTGGATGAATGAAATGTTTGATGTATTCATTGAATGTGTATTCCTCTAAATCTTTCATCACTAGGGAAGTCCAAAATATTACTGACTTTGGATTCCCTTCCTCATCTAATTTTTGTAGTGAAAAATAGAATCTGTTTGCTGGGTAATAAATGAAAATATAAAAAAGAATGGAAACATAACTAAATGCTTTTTCATTTTGTAACTTAAGGAGTTTCTCATGTATATTGTCAGCCAAGAATTGACTGAAATTAAAAATGACTGAAGACTTACAGTATTTAGAGAAGATTGACAAGAAACCTAATAGGGGCTCATCTACCCATTCATCAAAGTAATATCCTAAAAGGAAATACAACACATAAATGATTTGTTTGGCCTGATCAGGGAACATGGAAGAGGGATAAGGTGGATTTTTTGCTGGGAAATTGGGTATGTTCAAGCAAGAAAATGTCAAAAATCTATGTTCTCTTGGAGAAATCTAATTTCTGGTAGAGTTCAATCAAGGTTTCTACAGAAAAAAGGGGTGCTGGTTTCTACAGGAGGGGCCTGCATCAGTTGATCAATGGTTTTAGAGGTGATGGTGAGTAACACTTCACCACTTGGGGCTATAATGGCTCTTTGGTTTGGTATGTGACAAGCTTGACATTTTCTAACAAACTCTGGGGAGTGAAAGGTCTTGGGAAAAATATAATGATAGAGATTGGACTCCCATAGTCCAATTTCCTCAAATTTGTCAATAAATTTGTCTTCAAGTCAACAATAGAGTTTGAAAAGATCAAACTCACACTGAGTCTCTATGATTTTATAATCTCTATCTGCAAGTGGAATGTGATCTAGGTCTACAGAGGGATGCAACATTGGGTTGACAGAGTCTTCAATGTTCTTCTTTTTCAGAGGCATCATGTTAATGAAATTACAAAGATAGGAGGCAATGACGAATAATTACTAGGAATTTCACTGGTTTGTAGCAGACTGGTAATCAAATTGGGATTTTCTTGTTTTCGATCAGGTTCTTGGTCGATTGAGGAAATTCACCAGGCACATGAACTATGGAAACAAAGGTTTAGTGAAAAAATCTGCAACAGAAAATGGGAAAAATGGTGGCGTGATGAATTTTTATGGTGGTGGTGAGTTTTCTGTAAGGGGCGTGGGTCCGTTAGAGGTTTCAACGGTTACCCAGGGAAGTAATTTAAAAGGCTATCCATTATGGCCATGCGTTGGGATGAGAGTGGAGGGGACCGCACGACAAAGAGATACATGGCAGTAGGGGAGTGGAGGGTGATGCATAGAAAATATGGTGGGAAAGGAGGGTGGTTTAGAGGATTTCAGAGGGGGGTCGAGATGGTTTGTGGTATTGAGAGAGGGGGGGGGGGTGAAAAATGATAAGGGGATGACATGTTGCATGGGACCGACGAGAGTGAAAACACCTTTTTGAACCCCACCCGCCAATAAAGGTCGAATGAATAGGGGGTTGCAAAAAAGGGTTGCAGACCCTTGATTTGATTTGGTGATAATTGATCCGTCAATAGGAGTGTTTTTTTTAACACTGCCCGATAAATGCCTTTTGTCATTTGCAAATTTTATTACATGGGCGGAAAAATTTGAATAAAAAACATTTGGATTATAAACTTTGGATAAAAGTGTAAAACAAGTAAAACCTACATTTTACCCTTTGAACCTTTTTGCATTCAACTTTCTCCTAATCCTAAGACCAATTTTTTATCATTCCTAAGGGTGCATTTGGACCAGCAGACCCTTCCTTTATTTATTTTTTAGAAGACAAATACCTACTCTATCATATCTGTCTACTTTTTCATTGATTCAGCTTAAACATTTGCATCAACCTTATTTATCTACCTAACTAACATTAGCCAAGATTAGACAGTTTGGCTAACTTTTTTCTCTAATCTAATTAACAAAAATTTAAACTTGTTTGATCATGATTAAACTGTATGATTCAAATATATGACTTAGGGTTGTGGCATTTTGAGCAAGTTGCACACAATATTCAATTTATTCAAAAGAATCAAACTTTTTATCAAGTAGTCGCATTTAGACTTGCAACACTTTCATTTCTATTTTTCATGGGGTTTTCATCTTTATTTTTATTCTTTCTCAATTTTTTATTTTATTTTTATTTTGTTTCTTTCATTCTATTTTTTTATTCAAATACCCTCTTTTCATTTTTCTTTTATATATTTTTTTGGAAATAAATTTCAAATTGAAATATTATTTACAATGTCATATAATTGAGATAAAATGTCCAATCACCTTGTGATCCTTTAAATTATAGGACCCTAACAATGGCTCCAGCTGGGGATGTCATTGTCCTTGTGAGGTGACAACAACCTTTGAACAATAGCCTTGAATTTTCTTTTTTCATCAATGTATGCATTTTATTTCTTTTTTGTTGTTATAGTAGTTATGGTGACACATTAATTAGGAGCATAGGGCCTTCTCTACGAGCTTCAACTTCTTTCAATAGGTCGCCAAATCAAAACAATAAAGACAATTATATTTACAATGAACTTATTTAAGAAACAACTCTATTCTTGTGAATAATAATGTTTCAGTATCCCGCCATTCACAGGTCCACCAGGTACCTCTGTTCCATCCAACTCTTTGAGGAAAAATTCATTATGACCTCTGAAGGCATGGGTGATATATGGCCCTTTCCACAAATTATCAAACTTTCCATGCTTGCCTTATCCCCTCTTCTTGAATACCATTTTAAAACACTGTCACCCAAATGAAAATCATCTCCCTTGGTCCTTCTGTCATAAATATTTTTGACATTTTCTTGGATAAATTTTGTTTTGTTATAACTTCTTACCTGAATTGTTACAGCTAAATGGTCTAATTTATCCTTCTCTGAGTATCATTTGGTCCCACCTGCAACTCCTGTATTATTTTCATAACTGGAACCCATAAAGAATATGGTAAAACAACATCCATTACATAAACTAAATGGTATGGTGACATGCCAATTGATTTCTTTGTGGTGAGCCTATCATCCCACAATGCATTTACCAACTTGTTATGCCATGAATTCTTGTTGTCTTCTAACAAATTTTTGATAATATTAACCAAAATTTTATTTGAAGATTCATCTAACCCATTACCCTGAGGGTAATAAGAAGTTGCATGCCCCAGAGTGATATGATATTTGCTGCATAAATCTACCATTTTATTTGTCTTAAAATCTCGTGCATAATTTGTGATAACCTTACTTGGACATCCAAACCTTGATAATATATTGGTTTCTAAAAATTTGATGATCACAAAATCAGTTGCTTGTCTTGAGGGTGTGGCCTCAATCCACATGATGAAATAGTCAGTGGCTGTGAGGATCCATTTGTGTTGGCCTGAGTATGATGGATGGATTTATCCAATGAAATCCAAACCCCACTATTGGAAATGACTTTCAACGGATATATGTTTCAAGGGTAATGGTAGTAGTTTTCTCTTTCCTTAAAAAACTTTGCACTTGTGGGAGGAGGTAATTTTTTTATGGACATTAGGAAAAACCGTTGGCCAGTAAAAACCAACTCTTAGGATCTTATTGGCAGTGGTATTCCAATAAAAATTTCCACTGCAGTCTCCTTCATGAAATTCATGCATAGTTTTTTCTGCCTCATCCTTCAATAAACGTTTTAGTAAAATTCCACCAGCATCTTTCCAATATAAATTGCTATCTAAGATACAAAATTTCATAGCCTTTAGCTTAAGAAATATAGCCTTTGTCTTAGTCAAAGCAGGAGGAGCTTGTAAATTTAACAATACAAAAATGAGGTTTGCATACCAGGGTGAGGTTGTAAAAGCCTCATCTATTTGTGGAGTCGCCTACTCCTCTTCATCATCTAATGCAACTACAAAATTAATATCCAAAGCATGACAATTAGACTCAGCCATTAATTTGGCTAATCCCTATCCCTTAATGATCTTGGTGGGTTTCATTTCAATATCATATTCAAGAATAATGGCAATCCACTTACCTATTTTTCCATCTGGTCCATTTCGAGTCAGGATATCTTTGACCACATAATTTGGGGCAAAATAAATTATGTGAGAATGAAGAATATATACTCTGAAATCCTTAATTTATTTTATTAGAGAAAATGCTTCTTTTTCCATTATATTGTATTTTAATGCATCATATCTTAGAGCCTTGCTAAAGAAAGCAATGGGCTGATCATATCCCTCGTTGTTTTTCTATAAGACAACTGCTGCAATAGTGCGTTCAGATGCAAATGAAAAGACTGTAAAACCTTTTGTAAAGTCAGGGCTGATTAAGACAGGTGCTTTTGTTAGATCTTGCTTCACTTAGTCGAATGACTTCTTGGCTTAAATGTTCCACCTTATTTTTGTGTCTTTCCTTTGCATATTTTTTATGTTCCTAAGGAGTTCTACCAGGTTGGGGATGAATCTTCTTAGAAATTTTCTCTTACCAATAAATGATTGAAGTTCTTTAACATGTCTAGGATGACTTATTTTGAAAATGGCTTCAATCCTACTGGGATCAATCTTAATACCTAGTTTGGAAATGATATGCCCCAAAATTTTTCCTTCTTCAAGGCCAAACAATGTTTTCTTGGGGTTAAGTGAAATCCCAAACTTCCTACACTTCTAAAAAAATCTCCTTAAGTGTAACAAATGCTCTTCATATGTCTTGGAAAAATACGTGATGTCATCTAGATATATGAAAATAAATCTGCCAATTTCATCGACAAAAGCAATATCCATTTCTCTCTGAAATGTGGCTCCAACATTCATTAATCCAAAAGGCATCTTCAAATACATGAAGGTACCCCATGCAGTAGTAAAAGTTGTCTTATCCTGATCATTAGGGTGAACCAAAACCTGGTTGTAACCTGAGAAACCATTTAACAAAGAAATCCTACTAGATCCAACTACCCTTTGCAAAATTTGATCCATCTTAGGTAAAGGGTAGTTGTATTTTACTGAGACTTTATTGAGGTTTCTAAAATTTATACATAGTCTGATTTCACCCTTTTTATTCCTTGTTGGTACTAAATTGGAAACTAACTTGGAGTACCTAAGAGGTACTATGATATTAGCATCATACATTTTCTTGATCTCTTTCTCAATTAAAGGCATCGATATTGGGTTTATCCTTGGGAGTTTTTGTATAAAGGGTTTATGATATTATTTAATATGAATTTTGTGTTGGATTAATGTGGTGTCATAAGATTTTAAGTCTTCATAACTCCATACAAACACATCAGTGGATTATTTGAACAAACCAATGTATTTTTTCTTTGCAGTAGGTGGTAATGATTTAGAAAATGTTGGAACACCTAATCCTCCATGGGTAGGTGTGGAATGCGAAAAGTCACAATGGAGTCCAAGTGACCTTGGAATATGAAACCAAGAGTCACACCATTGTACTATAAATGTACATCTTTGTATAATGGAAAATAAGAAAGCCTCACACTTATCTTTCATTGTGTGTTGAGTCTCTTGTGTGTGTGTTCATCTTTCTCATACACCATGTGTGTGCTTTAACATGGTTTTTAACATGGTATCAGAGCGGGCGATTGCTGGCCCTGCTCCACTTTGAGTGAGCCATTTGTGTTTATGGCCTGTGCACATCTGCAAAAATTCTTGACATTTTTGCATCACTCAGAGTTTCTGCAGCAGACATTTTGCCGCATTCAAAAAGTGGTTTTGGAGAAGGAGCAGCATTCAGAAATTGGCAGCATTCAGGCATTGGTTTTGAAGAAAGGCAACACTACCCATCTGAAGGTTTTCATTCTAATTTTTCTCTGCAATTTCTGCTTATTAAAATCTGCAATTTGAAGAGCTGCTGGATAATATTTATATTGGGTTTCTGAAGAAGATTCTGGATTTTCACTGCTATAATTTCCAGGCAAATTCTGCTGTATATTTGAAAGAAAAAAAAAATTCTGCTTAAAAAATCTTTCACTGCTCTCTGCTCTCTACTCTCTGCTGTTTTAATTAATAAATAATAATAATAATAATAAAAATAAAAAAATAAAAAAATTGGCCTTTGGCCCTCTCTGTGCCGTCCCTTCCACCTGCATTCAACTCAACACTTAACGACCTCGCCCTACCTCACCTCTAGGCCTTTTGGCCCCCTTAATACCCTCTCCCCTTACCATGCTTAACAATACACCCTCACAACTTGCAGCCTACACTACCCATCCGCCCTGCAACCCCGCCATACCCCTTATCGCTCCATGACCCCCTCAATCTGCAATCATCAAAAAAAAAACAACACTCCAATCCGCCCTCTGCACTACGCGCTGCCAACACCTCTCCTGGCCTTCGGCCCTTGCCCCCACGACTCCTCACACATTACACCTACGCCTGCGCTCTGCTCTATTCTCCCACCTTGCCCCCTGCTATCCCACCGCTCCACTTACCCACGCCTTACACCTCCGCCCCTCTCCAACTCTCATCCGCCCCTCTGCCACAGCTCCACGACCCGCCCTCTCACTGCTTGCTTTCCCTATCCCCCTCCCCTCTCAACCGCTCCCCCTCGCGGTTATCACACAGCTCCCCCTCTGGCCGACCCTCATTACACCCTCCCTCACAAATTTGAAACGCCCCTCCCACGCGGGTTCCTACCCCCCATACCTCGACTCTCCTCCACCTATACACTCGCATACACTCTTCCGCATAGCTCTCTGCCCCTTGGCCTCCCATTTCACAAACGCTCATCCCATCTCATTTTTTTTTAAAATTTCTAAATTTTTTAAATATACGCCCTTCTCCACCATATAATACCCTACCTCTCCTTCAATTTAATTCCCCTCCCCCCTTTTTAATAACCCTTTATTTCATTTCAATTGTTTAATTAATTTTTTTATTAAAAAAAAAAAAAAAAAAAAATTCTCATTCCCTTTCCATTTTAAATTAATCCCCTCCTTTTTAAATAGATCCTCCTTTTTAAAATTCCCTCTCTTTTAATTAATCCCCCTCCTCCTTTTCTACTATAGTCTTTCATTCCCATTTTTTAATTATTCCCATTAATCTATTTTTTAATTAATTTTTAATTAAAAAAAAAAAACAGAGAGAGGAAGAGAGAAAGAGTAGAAAGAGAGAACATGAACAACAAAAAAAAGAGGAATTGACATATGGAGCAGATGGACTATATATAGAGAAAATTGCAGTTTTCCATTTTATGATTTGTGGCATTGATTTGAAGGGTGATTTTCTGAAGAATTTTACATGAGAAGACAAGTTTGCCATCAGTTTAAAACAATTATTTGAAGAAGAGAAATCAGCTGCCTTAAAGGCCTCTTGCACAAGTGTTTTCAGCTGCACATTTATAAAATATTTTGCAGAAATATGTATTGAGCTAACATTGTATTTTGAGTGGAATTTGCCTCTTCATTCATAGTTGGAATCAGTGAATTTGAGTTGTTGGTGTAAGTCATTGTTGATTTCCCTCCATCATTTGAGGAGCAAATTTTGTACTTTGAGACTTCCATAGTTGGAAGTTCTCTTGAGTCATTTTTATTTGTTGCATCTCATTGTAAACGGGTGCATTTTCGGTTGAAGCCGTCACCCTTTCATTTTTTGAGCCTAAGTTGTTGAAAATGGCTACAATAAATGAGGCATTAGAGTTGTTGAAAAACCTCATTCATTCCAATGTTGATGACATGATAAAAATGAGCAAGCATGCTCTTTGTAATATTCAAAGTTGTTTGCAAGATGCACAAGAAAAGATTGAGTTTTTGCAGTTGGAATCTCAGCTTCAGCAAGACGAACTTCAACAAAAGAGTCACCATTCTGAACTTGTTTTTGTTCAGAAGATTGAGAAGGACTCTCATCAGAAGAAAGAAGATAAATTTGTAGTGGATTCCCATTCAGTTCCTTGTACTAGAGCAGATGTACATGCAGATGTAGCAGATCAACCTGCACTTCTCAAGCCCATCGTCAGACCTTGGGAAGAGCTTGTCCACAACAAGCACCGAACTCGTCTTCGATATGACAAGGATGTGTCCCTTCATATTCCAGACTACACCAAGCCCATCATATTTCAGAGTGCCGAATTCTTGTATGACAGTTCAGCTGTAGCTGTTCTAAATCCTGCTCCACAACAACAACATCAGATTGTAAAATTCCAACATTGTGATCGAGTTGGCCATATGAAAGATCATTGTTTTAATCTTCATCCATGCAAGCATTGTGGTCGACACACTCATTCTTCACACAGATGCTTCAAAAAAAAGCTTCCTGCAAGAACAAAGATTCATCTTGGATGGATCGCTTCTTAGCAATGGGCATCAACAGCCAAGAAGATGTTTAAGTCCAATGTCAGAACATGTTCACGAATATTGAGAAAACTTGCAGTTGAGTTTTCGCCATCATCTCACCTTGTCTCTGACAAGGGGAAAAATGGTGGTCATGTACAAGCTTCGACGTCAGATCAAGCGAGCCTGAGCCACAATCTCTCATTCCATGTTCAGAGTTGTAGCTAGAAGTTCAAGCGAGCCTGAGCCACAATTCATCATTCCATATTCAGAGATGTAGCCAAAGACACGGATGCCCATGAGCATGCCTTCGGTTGGTGGACAACCTTAAACCATCATTTTTGGTTGGTGGATAACCTAAAACCATCACAGGTAGTAGACCTCCCTTCTTTTAGGTCGAAGGTCTCCCTTTCATATATGAGGAACACTTCCTCTAGCAGAAGCCTTCAGCTTAGCAGCCTTCAGCTTCTTGCCAGCTTTGGTTGAGTTCTAGGAAATGCTTCAAAGCATTCCAAAGTTGTTGGTAATCCTAAAACCATCACAGGTAGTAGACCTCCCTTCTTTTAGGTTGAAGGTCTCCCTTTTTTATGAGGGACAATTCCTCTAGCAGAAGCTTTCAGCTTCTTGCCAATTTTGGAAGAGTTTCGGGAACTGCAACAAGTTTTGCGTTCCAGTGTTGGTGGTCATCCTTAAACCACCTCTTTTTTCCAACATTTTAGAGAGTTGATTCAGCCCAAGTGTTGTCATCCATACATTGCAGATTTGTATTACAACTCTTTTCTTGGACTCACACATACCCCTTCGGATTAAGGGGGGATGTTGGAACACCTAATCCTCCATGGGTAGGTGTGGAATGCGAAAAGTCACAATGGAGTCCAAGTGACCTTGGAATATGAAACCAAGAGTCACACCATTGTACTATAAATGTACAACTTTGTATAATGGAAAATAAGAAAGCCTCACGCTTATCTTTCATTGTGTGTTGAGTCTCTTGTGTGTGTGTTCATCTTTCTCATACACCATGTGTGTGCTTTAACATGGTGTTTACCAGAAAATTTTATCATCTTTGGGTCTTTTTCACTTCGTATGTTGAATTCTTATACATCTGCTCCTGTAGGCTCAATCTTGGGTTCCTTGGCTACATATTTAAAGTCAAACATCTCTTCTAAGGGAACTAATCCTTTGGGTAAAACATGTTGGGTGTGGAGCCTGATTATCTTGTTTATTTTGTATCACAGCATTGGACCCCTATACCTTAATGGGGCAGCAACACCGCCCGTAATTAAACACTGCCTGGGGGTCTTGGGGGGGCGGCTGCAACTTTATGGAACCCTCCCCTGGCAGTGGGTTTTGGGGGCAGTGCCCCCGAAGCTAAAAACAGATGTAAAATTGCCTTGTAAAATTATAGTGATTTCTAGTCAATCTGGGTCGTTCATTAGGTGGATGATCTGAAGGTAGAAGTTATGTTTAGTTTAAGGTTTTTTTTCCCTAGAAGGCAACTCCTCGCTTGTATGGGGGTATTGTATTGCAGCTGTGTATTGTATGTGTATTCTCAGAGTGAGAAACATATAGGGAGACTGTGAGAGAGAACATAGGATATTACAACAGATATGATGTAGGTTGTGTCTCTTCATTTTGTTGGATAATAGAAAGGAAGGACTGGCTGTTCGAGGTGGACGTAGCCCAAACTGGGTGAAGCACGTATATCTCTGTCTCTTTGGTTTTATGTGTTTTGTGTGCTTGTTTTTTCCACATATTTTATGTGTTGCATTGCTCTGTAATATATAATTTTCTAACAACTGGTATCAGAGCTGAAGGTCTATTTGGCTGATAAACTCACAGGAAAGAAGGGTTCCTGGTTTGAGTGGGAGAAATGGCGGAAGATGGTAAATTTAGGGTCTAGAAATTTAATGACCAAAACTTCTCGCTGTGGAAGATGCAGATGGAAGATTATCTGTATCAGAAAGATCTGTACCTACCATTGAGTGGAAAAAAAAAGAAGTCGACGACTATGACAGACACAAAATGGGAGATTCTCGATAGAAAGGCACTTGGAACAATACGGTTGTGCCTTGCAGCGTCAGTAGCCTTCAATATTTCAAAGGAAACAACAACAGATGGTTTGATTAAGGCGTTGGCGAAATGATATGAAAAACCCTTGGCCCCAAACAAGGTATGTCAGAAGGTGGATCTGTTGCAGACAATTTAAATGATTTTAATACAGTTACCAGTCAGTTAAATTCTATAGGGGTAAAATTTGATGATGAAGTTAGGGATCTTTTATTTTTTTGCTCATTTCTAGAAATATGGAATGGTTTAGTTATGGCCATTAGTAAATTTATCTCTGGATATAGTACTTTGAAGTTTGATGACATTGTCGGTCTTATCTTTAGCGAGGAAATGTGGCGGAAAAGCTCCAGTGAGACATCGGGTAATGCTTTGAGTGCAGAGTCCAGGGGAAGAAGAATGGAAAGATAAAATAGCTCAGGATATCGCAGTAAATCAAGGAAAGGTAGATCCAAGTCCAGATCGGGGATAATGTGCTGGAAATGTGGAAAGAAAGGACACCTGAAGAAGAACTGTAGGTCTCGGAAGAGAAAATAAGGAGACGCACAACAAGAAAACAATCATGAAGCAAATGTGATAGGTGATGTGTTACAATATGCTTTGATTATTTCTTTCGAAAATGTTACTGATTCCAGGGTAGTAGATTCAGGGGCCTCATATCATGCCACACTTGATAAGAAATATTTTCATGACTATGTTCAAGGATATTTTGGACAAGTTTGTTTGGGTGATGATAAACCTTATAAAATTTTTGGAATGGGTAAAGTTCTTGTAAAACAACAGAATGGAAACCAATGGCTACTAAAGGAGGTAAGGCATGTTCCATATCTGACGAAAAATATGATTTCAACAGGGCAGTTAGGCAGTGAAGGTTGTGCGACAAATTTCACAGATAAAACTTGGAAGGTCACCAAAGGAGCCTTGGTAATAGAAAAAGGTGAAAAGGTTGGTACATTGTATTTATGCAATGGTATTTCTAACTCTGTTAATGCTTTAACTTCCAAAGGAGCAGATGCAGCATTATGGCATCATAGGCTCGGACACATGAGTGAGAAGGGGATGAAGATTATTCACTCAAGAAATTTGTTGTCGGGTTTGAAGAATGTTGATTTGGATTTCTGTGAGAATTGCATTTATGGAAAACAGAAGAGAGTCAGATTTCTCAGAGTTGGGAAAGAAAGGAAGAGTGAAAAATTAGAGCTTGTGCATACAGATGTATGGGGACCTGCTCAGGTATCATCTCTTGGTGGCTCTCGTTATTATGTTACTTTTATTGATGATGCAACTAGAAAAACTTGGATTTATTGTATTCAGAATAAATTTGATGTATTTGATACTTTCAAGAAATGGAAAGCTTTGGTTGAGATTGAGACAGGAAAGAATTTGAAGTGTCTCAGATCAGACAATGGAGGTGAATATTGCAGCAAAGAGTTTGATAGGTACTGTTCAGAGCATGGAATTCGTAGAGAGAAGATAGTTCCAAGAACACCACAAGAAAATGGTGTGTCAGAAAGGATGAACAGAACAATCATGGAGCGTGCAAGGTGCATGAGATTGCATGCAGGATTGCCTTTACAATTTTGGGCAGATGCTATAGATACTGCTCTTTATCTAATAAACAGAGGGCCTTCAAGTTCCTTGGATGGTGGTATTCCAGAGGAAGCATGGACAGGTAAAAAGGTAAACTACTCTTTTTTAAAGCCTTTTGGTTGTGAGGCCTTTGTCCATATTAATAAAGAAAATGGAACAAAGCTTGAGGAAAAATCAAAGAAATGTACCTTTATTGGATATGGTGTTAATGATTTTGGTTATCGCTTATATGATTATGAAAATCACAAAATCATTAGGAGCAGAGATGTAATATTCAATGAAAAGGTATTGTATAAGAATCAGTTGTAGGAAAAGAAACAACAAAAGGAAAAAAAAGAATACTCAGTTCTTGATGAGATCACAGAAAAAGTAAAGGTGCCTGAAAATAATAATAATAATCAACAACCACAACAAAAACAACCACCACAATAGCAACAGGCACCTCAAACACCTGAAACTTGTGTTAGAAGATCTACCAGGATAAGTAGACCCCCTGAACAATACTCTCCTTCATTATATTATTTATTGTTAACTGATTTTGGTGAACCTGAATGTTATGAAGAAGCAATGTAGGTTGAAACCAGGAAGAAGTGGGAGCTAGCCATGGAAGAAGAGATGGACTTCTTAATGCATAACCAGACTTGGGACTTATTTAGGTTTCCTGCAGGTAAAACTACATTGCAGAATAAACGGGTTTACAGGCTTAAGGAAGAAGATGGAGGAAAAAAGAGGTACAAAGCTAGACTTTTGGTGAAGGGGTTTGCATAGAAGAAAGGTATTTATTTTGATGAAATATTTTCTCTTGTTGTTAAGATGACTTCAATCAGAACTATTTTAAGTCTTGTAGCAGCAGAAGATTTACATCTTGAATAGTTAGATGTAAAGACAACATTTCTCCATGGATATTTGGAGGAAGAGATCTCTATGGAGCAACCAGAAGGATATGAGGTCAAAGGAAAAGAAAAAATAGTGTGCAGGCTAAAGAAGAGCTTGTATGGCTTAAAACAGGCTCCAAGGCAGTGGTGTCTAAAATTTGACAAGTTTATGTCTGAACAAGGTTATACTAGATGTCACTCTGATCATTGTGTTTATATGAAAAAGAAAAATGATGAAAGCTATATTATATTGTTATTGTATGTAGATGACATGCTTGTTGCAGAGTCTAAAGTGCAGGAAATAAATGTGCTCAAAAGAAAATTGGAAAATTCATTTGCAATGAAGGATTTGGGAGCTGCAAAACAAATCCTTGGTATGAGAATAACTAGAGACAGAAAAAATTGTAAATTAACATTGTCTCAGAATGAGTACATACAAAAGGTGTTGAAAAGATTTAATATGCATAATGAAAAACCAGTTAGTACACCTTTTGCTAGCCATTTCAAACTTAGTAAGGAGATGTGCCCCAAGACCCAAGAAGAAATGGACTATATGTCTAAAGTTCCATATGCATTAGCAGCTGGAAGCTTAATGTATGCAATGGTCTGCACAAGGCCTAATATTGCACATGTAGTAGGACTTGTAAGCAGGTAAATGAAAAATCCAGGAAAAGAACATTGGATGGTAGTGAAATGGATTCTTAGATATTTGAGAGGTACCACAAATCAAGCATTATGCTTTGGTGGTTCAAACATTTCTCTACAGGGATATGTTGATGTAGATATGGAAGGTGATAGAGATAACAAGAGGAGCACTACAGGGTATGTATTTACTGTAGGTGGAACAACTGTCAGTTGGGTTTCAAAAAATCCCCAAAGTGTTGTTCGCTTTCAACAATAGAAAGTAGAGTATGTTGCCGCTATTGGCAGAGGCTAGTAAAGAAATGATTTGGTTACAAAGGTTTTATGATGAATCGGGTAAGAAGCATGATATGGGCACATTATACCATGATAGCCAAAGTTGCCATTCATCTCTATAAAGAACTCATTATTTCATTCCGTGACTAGACACATTTAGTACCATTTCATACACAAGATTAAGATGGACAACAGTCGGAAAAGATACACACTAGCCAAAATCCCTACAGATATGCTAACAAAAGTTGTAATTCAGGGGAGAAACCGAGAATATGCTCATTTCACTGGCCTTCAAGGATGAAGATTAAGATGAGAAACAACTGTGTCCAAAGAGCAAGCCATTTTCTGAAGAAATGAAGCAAATGTTAGAGTTGTTGCCACCGCCCAAGGGAGATTGTTGTGGAGCCTGGTTATCTTGTTTATTTTGTATCACAAGATTGGACCCATGTACCTTAAATGGGGCGGCAACGCCGCCTGTAAATTAATCGTTGCAGTGGGGGGTCCAAGGGGGGGCCGTAGCGAATTTATGGAGCCCCCCCTGGCGGGGGGTTTCGGGGGCAATGCCCTCAAACCTAAAAGCAGATGTAAAGTTTCCTTGTAAAAGTATAGTAATTTCTAGCCAATCTTGACCATTCATTAGGCAGATGATCTGACAGTAGAAGATATGTTTAGTTTAGGGTTTTTTTCCCTAGAAGGAAACCCCTGATTTGTATGACTGTATTTTATTGTGGTTGTGCATTGTATGTGTATTCTCAGAGCGAGAAACATATAGGGAGACTGTAATAGAGAATAGAGGATATTATAGTGGATCTGATGTAGGTTGTGTCTCTTAATTTTTATGGATAATAGAAAGGAAGGATTGGTTGTTCGGGGTGGACATAGCCCAAACTGAGTGAACCACGTATATCTGTGTCTCTCTGGTTTTATGTGTTTTGTGTTCTTGTGTTTTTCGCATATTCTATGTCTTGCATTACCTCGCAATATATAATTAACAAAACATTATATTTTAATTATGTTGTTATTCATAAAATTTAGGCACTCATTCGACATATTTTAGAAGTTTATTTGTCAAAGGTATGGTCATAGAGTTCATTAGGAAATTTAAATTTTTTCATATTAGCCTATCCTAAGGTCCAAACCCACCCCTATTCAATTATTTTCATGTCCCATTAGTTAGTATTTCTTGACATATTCCATTTCCCAAGCTTATAAATATGAAAAGGTCACTTTAGCCAAGATTTCTTACTTTCGTAGCGAAACTTCCCAGAAATACACTAACTACGATACGAAAAGAGGTTTTTCTACTGTCTTTTCAAATTCGGTGCAAGGTGTCAGTTCATGATTAGAGGAGATAGGGTGGAGGTTATTCAAGTCTTTTATGGTTAATTCAAAGGTACATAACCATGTATGAGGTCATCATTACCCTTTTGGCATGTATGTGTCATGATTTAAGCATGAGTTGTCATTTAAAACATAAAAGCTTCTCCTAAGCTGCTATTTGTCACTCAACATTCATTATTGCATGTGAAACATCTTAATGTCATTGTTTGAGAGTTTCCTCAACACACCAAGCAGCTTGCTGTCCAATTTGGCTTTACAAGTGTCACCTTTTTAAGAGGGCATCTTGGTTATAAAAGGATATGGTCATGTACAATAAAGCACACAAAGGAGGCTCTATGAATAAGAAATAAGCTCATGGAACTTAAGCTATTTGTGGAGGACCCTAGCTTTGCTGAAACATGCACCAGTTCAAGTTGTTTAAATTTCTGCTAGAGCTAACAAAGAAATTGTTGTGTTTTTGGACTGTTTGAGAAGTAAGTTTAAAGAGAGGATTATGGATGAATAGAGATGAATTTGGAAATACTGAGAGAGGTTATTTTCAATAACATAACAAGGAAAAATAACCTCTTTCACGTTTCTCACAAGTGTTATGAGTTTGGAGATATAGGGATGTCTTTGGGCCCTATTTTTCAGAAAATAGAGTTTTCCTGTTTTATACATGTTCTTCAAATGCAGAGTCTGGACAGCTGGAGATGGTTTTCTAAAAACAAAGAGGTTGTTCTTCAGAAAATTATTATTGACAAAAATCTCCTCCATTTTTTCAAAATACATCATGGATTCGGAGATATAAGCTATGTTCTAAGACCTATTGTTCAGAAAAAACAGGAAAAATTTGCAAAGATGTTTTAACTATGAAAGGTGAGATTGATTGTGTTCCTCATTAGTTTGATGAGGTTCATAACATGCAAAGGGGTTCATGGCATGTTGAAGAATAATTTTTTTAGTTGGAGGTCAATTTTTTGGGACAGTGTTAAAATCTGTAATTTCTGCGATATTTCACACTTTCATAGCGTTTCCTAGGCTTAAAGACAGGAAAACACTACGAAAAGTTTTGTAGCTGTATTTTTGCTTCTAAATCCACTTTTTGTAGCTTTCAAGGAGGGAAAATGGTGGTTATTATGTGTCATGTCATGATGGACACCATGGAACAACAAAGAAGCATAAATTATGAGTGAAAAATCCATTTTTGGATGCTACGAAAACTTGCTACGAAACTGCCATGTTTTCGTAGTGAGTTGTTTTTGAAGGTTTCTAAGAAATTTAAAAGCATTTTTTGACAGGTGGACACATCCAATAGGTCAAGGGACCTTACCACCAAACATTTATTACTTGAAGACAATGCAATGAATACATCTCATCAGCTAAAGCTTTCGTTGAAGATAATGTCTTGTACTCTTGAAAAATAGGGTTTTGTTCCACATGATTAGGAGGGTTTTTAATATGTCAAGTAGTGATGAGCTATGTCATAGCCTATTCAAACATGTGAGGCTTAGTTGTCAGTGATAATTAAATGTTTTAAAGATAAGGTAGATGGATGTAATAAATAGGAGTTTGAGTCCTATTAGGAAAATGTCATCTTTAGAGTGTAGCTGTCATTTTCTTATTGAAAGACATGGTTTTCTATTATATGAGGTGTTATAGGAAGAGTTCGATGAATCTAGCGAAGAGGCAGATCATCCCTGCTATAAGAATGTCTATTTAAAAGAAAATTATCGAAGTTGTAATGGGTTGGATATTTTTTGCACCATATTGCTGCTTTATGTAATTTGACTGATATCAGTAATACAGAGGACTTCTTCTTGACAGACCTGAGATTCTCATGTAGTTTTTAATGTCTTTCTAATATATATCTTTATGTGTACTAATTTCAGTATATTTCATATTTATTACTTAGAATTCATATGTGTATGCTCTGACTTCCTTTATTGATGAAATGACTGTGTTGCCCTATGTTCTATGTGTGATTTGCCTTTGTTTAAAGACTCTTATCTGCCTCAGCTTCCATGTCAAGAAACCTTGCCACTGATTCTACTGATTTGTTGACTCTATAAGCCCAATGGTTATAAGCCTACATTCTTTTCAACCTACATACACAAAAATCATGTTGTTTTTCAAATAGAGTTAGCCATCTAGTCCCATCATTATCTAATATCATAAAACCCTTTGAGAGAGCCCTCTCAGATTGAAGAGGATAAGCTTCAGTTAAAAGATGGTTTGAAACATTTACATAGAGCTGTCTAATCAACAACCAATCAAGTGAAATTTTTTGATAACAGGTGTATTTCTAGTTCCTCTATTTCTTAATCTACTTCTAGCATTTTGACTTTATTTTCATTTTTATTTACATGATTGCCTAACTGGTTATCTAAATATGAATTTAAAACTACCTTATCTTCTAAATCACATTCTACATCTATATTATCTTCTTCAAACTCATCCTTGGATTGCATAAAATTTTCAATTTGTTTATCATTCCCAAAGTCTTGCCAATATCTAGCATTGTCTGGAACAGTTGGCCTATGTTGACTTCCACTGTATATTGACGATTGGATGGGGCATTTTACAAGTACTGGAAGAAAAGGCAAGACTATCAGCAAGAATATTTTGATTCCTAGGGATTCCACAAAACACTCCAAAAAATCCAGAACACCATTTTTGTAGGCTCTTAATCTAGGGTGTTTTGCAGAATATTCTCCTTTTATCTATTTTATTATTAGCCCAAAATCCCCATGAACGGAAATACTTTTAGCACAAAGCTTTTTCAGTAACTGTAATCCTAGTATTAATGCTTCATACTCGGCTATATTATTAGTGCATTGGAAGTTAAGCTTGTATGAATGTCCTTCGGCATGATTAGTTCCTAAGTTTGAAACCCAAACTCCTGCTCCAGAGCCTTCTTTGCTACAAGCTCCATCAAAGTCCATTTTCCAAAGAGGTTCATATTGTGTGTCCTGTTCCACTGTTGTTGCTTGGTCTTCATCTATTTCACAGATATCAATCTCTGAATTGACAATTTGAGTGTTGATGTCCCCATCATTATAGAGAATGAATGAGTCCATGTCTGAATGGACAGAGTAAAGAGGATAGTTGTGTGGCTTGTCTTGGTTACTTACCATGAACTTCATCACGGTTTCCTCATAATATCTCCTTTGCTGACCAAAAACTGGTATGGTAGCAAAGGTCATATCCATCTGTAGGGTTCCTTGCAACTTAGCTTCCCATGAGCGTGACAACAACATGCCATACTTAGGGTGTATATCTGCAACCACAATATCCATCACCAAAGTTTTGGCTGGAATTTGTGCCAAAGTAACACACAGATCTTTGATAAGACCCAAGCATCTCACTTTGCTAGAATCAAAAGAGTATAAATCCTTGTATGGTCTGGTAATGTCAAGTCCTAATTTATCCATGACTGCCTTAGGCATTAAGTTATGTGAAGCACCTGAATCTAGCATGGCATTATGCAAAATTTTGTCATGAATGTTTAGGCTAACATAGAAGGGAGGCACACCTCCTTCCTGAGGCTTGTCATCTACTTCAGGTCCAAATAAAATTTCAGGTTGGTCATCATTCAGATTGACTGTATCTATATTTTCCCCTATATTAAGAGCTTTCATTACCTGAGATCTGTACACATTCTTGTTCATCAGCTCTGTTAGAGGGATAGGTATTTTGAGTTTTGCTAACTCATTTTCAATATTGAAGGATGTTTGAACTTTACTCATGTTTAGGAAATACGATTTATCAACAACATCTTTTGGGATAGGCTCTTTTGCTGACTAGTGGTTGGAACCTCTGTTTGGGTTGTTTTTGAAGTAGTGTCAACTATCTTTTTAGTAGGATTTTCTACTGTCCTTTTACCTGAAGCTTCAACATTTTTCCCGAGTTGTGTATCAATGGTTTTCTTAGCGTGGTATCTGGTTTTGCCGAGGGGTATTCCAGGGTTTTATTACTCCTGGGTTGTATTGTAAGCCCCATTTCCATGGTAGTCGTTGTGACCAATTTTTGGTCATCTCACCTATTACTATTAGATGGACCAAAGTACACCATGTAGGACCAATTTTATCCTAGTAAAATTGCTTTCACTATGAAAAATAACTTAGTAATCCATAATTTATTAAGTTTTTTATGGTCTAAACAGGAAACCCCGTGAGGAATAATTGAAAAAATCCTTATTTGTTTGATTTTCCTCAATGGATAATTAATTAAACCATAGTTTAATTAATATTCTTGGTCATATTTAACCCAAAATAGGAAAATTAATTAGATAAATCACTATTTATCTTATTATTTTTTAGGAATAATTATTTAAAACATGATTTAAATAATATTCCTTGTTAAATTTGACTAAATCATTTATAAATAATTGAATAAATCATTATCTATTTAATTATTACTCAACCACATTCTTAAAATGATAAATAAATATTTTATTTATTTATTATTTACAAATAAAGGGATTTGACCAAATTCAAATTCTTTTTCCCTCCAACAAAAATAATAAAATTTTCCATAAAACTTGGATATAGATTTGGTTGATAATATTTTAACTATGCACCAATATCTAGACTAACTCAATATTTTGTTATAAATAGATGGGTTTTTCCATTCATTCACTCCCTTTTGTTGCCTAAATATCGTTTTGGATCTATACTTTTGGTCTAACTTTGACCCTCCATCATTTTCATATTTTTCTACCTTTTTTCTTGTGAACTCCCCTTGAGTTCCATTTTTGTCTGGGTTTTCTATACCATCAAGAGAGAGAGATATTAGATCTAAAGTGTTGAGGACATATAAGAACCCATCCCAGTGAGGGGGACTGGTAGCCTCTTTCTATGTTCCCTTCCCAGGTGTCATAATACAAAAATTCTTTAAAAATATTCTTGTATTGTTCATTGGATGCATGGAGCAACTCTTACTTTTATTTGTTGTTTAATGTATTTAACTGCATAGATTTGGATTTCTGTAGCATTTATTCTGATCACTAACTTTAGATCTAAGGAAATTGACAACCATATTTTTTGTTAGGTCTGTTTGTTATGCACAGCTAAAGTGAGATTTTTTCGTACGCTTGTTATTAGAATTCACACTAACAATTGGTGACTCCACAAGGGTTTATGATCACGATCGCTTAATTTTCAGATCCCTGCATGACTAGTCGCTTCAACCCCTAGGGATTTTATTCAACTTCTTATTTTTCATTTCTTGATGGTTTTTTTAACCTTTAAAGCCCTAAAACAATAAGAATTCTTACTTCCGTGTGTTTCTGGGCCTATTGTGCAAGTGACAGGTTTCATCCGTAGCTGAGACGGAATTTTTTTCTGAAACTTGCTCCTAAGACAATCAGAAGTGCAGGTTGCACTTTTTTGTCCAAAACCTGCGACCTCAATCTTCAGGATGCAAAAAACAACTTGAAACCTGTGACCTTTGCTGAAAACAAGTTAGAACCTGCAACCTTTACTTTTTGAGGGAAGTTTTCTGTGGTTTTTTTGGGTTTGTTTGGGCTACTGTTTAGGGTTATCTTACCTCCCTCTCCACCCGTCTTGGACCTGTAATTGTCTCATTTTACTCGTTGAAGTAGGAACTAAGCACCTTAGGGCTTTAGTATACTTCCACCTTTTTAGGAGGAGTTTAGCTGAAGCAGGTCTTCTGAGATTTCAATGTGTTCAACCATTTTTTAGATCTGAACCTGTACTTTCAGATCCATTTAAAATTGGTTATTAATCCATCCAAAACACCTCTTTTCAATTTTTTTTGGTCCTCCTTTAGGGTCCCCTCCGTTTCCCTTCAGGTTTTAGCATTTCGACACCTTTTTTGCAACATTGTTCCATCTAGTTTTTTGCTGTTTTCTATGCCTATTTCCAGCAGATCTGAACTTTATATCCCTGTCCCTCCTGAATTTAGATCCATTAGCCATTTTTTGTGTTTTGACTAGATTTTTCCCACCCATAGACTAGTTGTTGGGAAGCCCTCCTCCTTGGGTTTAAACTGATGCATCTTTAGCTGTTTATTTTCTATGGTATTCAGTTTCCTTTACTGTCATTTTTAGATTTGTTTACAACTATACAACATATTTTTTCCTTTTTCTCTACACACGCCTGGGCTTAATTAAAATTAACAAACTTATCACATACACGCACACGCTAAGTGAAGAGTGTCTGGTTTACACCGCTAGGACAAGACTAAAACATTGTAATCAATTGATCCCGCGCCTCCGTGCCCTTGTTTCGACATTGTAATCATTTGATCATGCACCTCCCTGCTGTTGTTGGTCTCTTTTCCTTCTATGGTCCATGTCTGTTTTCCCATCACTGCACCCCCAAGGCGTTTATCCTGGAGAATCCTAGGCCTTCATCCTCAGTTTCTATTAGGAAGACTTACTCCTCCATGTAGGGTTCGAGTTCGTCCTCCATCGAGTCCCGATTCCGAATCTGCTTCCGATTCATCAGGTTCCCCTTTTGGTTCTATCCCCAACTCTCCTCCTGTCACCTTCACCATGTATAGTTCAGGACCTAACGTTGGCGGAAGCCTTGCCCCTAATGCTGGGAATGCTACTAGTGGTGCGACAACAGGAACTATTCCGGCTACTCCCTTGCTCCCTTATATGGCGGGTCTCAGTCTTCCTAATTTTAACCAGTTGATCAATGAACCCATACACCATGATCCTAGTTGGCCTGCTATGCAAACCAAGCTCCCTTCAGACATCCCCAAGTTTGAAGGTCTTGCTGGAGAGGATCCTACCAACCATGTTCGTTCTTTCCACATGTGGTGTTCATCTAACTCCATCACCAATGACTCTACCCATCTTTGGTTGTTCCAATGTACGCTTACTGGAGAAGCTTCCAAGTGGTATGTTGACCAGGCCTCCGCCTCTCATACTACTTTTTCAACTCTTAACCTTGCTTTTCTGTCTTACTTCCATCTTCCCCTTCGCCATGACACCAGTACCAAACTCTTGACATCTTTCCATCAATTGTCTACGACCCGCCTATCTGATCATGTCCAAGAATGGCAGAGAAGAAAGAGCCTATGTTGAGCCCCTACCTTCGAAGACCATGTCTACATGGATTGGTTTCTCAGATCCCTTTTTCCTACTATTGGAAAATATGTCGCCTCTCACTTCCCTCAAATTGAGGAAGCTGCTCTCTAGATTGCGTTGAAATATGAACTGATCTACGAACAGTCTGGTTATGTTTATACTGTGTTACCTGATCTCGCTAGACCCGGTGGTGCCAACACATCGGGGGAATCCCAATTCGCCGATGGTATCGTTGGAGTCCTTTCTCAACTATACACTCATCCTCCCATGGGTTATGGTTTCCCTAAGGGAGGGGCCAGCTCCTCCAGCACTTCCCCCCCTCCCAATAGCATGTATCTAGGATACGAAATGCCTCCTCCTTTTGCCCAGCCTGTTTACCCCAATTTTTCCCAACCTCCTTATTATTCGTATCCATTGTGTGGTGCTCCAGCTCCTCCAGCATTAGCACCTTAGCCTCCCTTTCCTTCTCAAACTCTGCAACAAAAGCTGCCACCCCCTCAGGGTCAAGTTTATGCACAGCAGGGTGTGACTAATCCTCCTACTTCCAAAAAGAAGAGGAAAGGAAACAAAAACCAATCTTCCCCAGGTAATCCAGGAAACAATCCCCAAGGGAATGCACCTAACACTGCAACCCAGTAATAGGGCACTCAACCCAAGAAGGATAGGCTTGTTCATAGGAACAAACCTTGTTCTTGTTGCCGTGTCTATGATCACTACACCCATGATTGTCCACTTTTACCTCAGATGCATGAGACGTGGGAAGCTCAAGCAACATCTCGAGGATAAAAAGCCTCCCCTTCAGTTCCTCCCAATGCTACCCTTAGCCAACCGACTATGTTTACCAATCCTTTCCCCCAGCAAGGATTTGTGGCTACCCAACCCCCCTGAAAGTTAGGAAGCCACTCAACCTCCTCCATCTGGTACCTATGATTACCAGATCCTCATGATGAAATCTAACCAACCCATTACCATTGACCTCAACCTTCAGACTCAATCATGTCAGAGCCCCCTTCTTTAGGTCCCATAGAGCCTCTTTCGACACCCAATGGTCCTTTACTGATCCCTCATCCTAAGGTAGGGGTTCATACCAAGCTCCCCAAGGGACCATTATGTCGAAACGCTGCTTCTGGTTAATCTGCCCACTCGTATAATATAGTGGATGACTTGGAGCAATCCCCTGCTGCCATGTCAATGCTGGAAGTCCTCCAGTCGTTCCTTTCACAACGAAAATATTTACTAACTTCCATGGGCGTTGTGGATACTTCAGATGATCATTTGATTCTTCGATGTTGACCAGTCAAAACATCCCCGCTTTCCCGCTTCCGTCACCTTCCAAATGCCTGTCAAGATATGGAATGCCAACATTTACCTTTGTATCATTGATGAGGGGGCATCCACTTGTGTGATGTTCTTTTCGGTTTGGAAGCAACTTAGGTCTCTTGAGTTAGCCCCTTCCATGATCACCCTCTGAGTGTGGGATGGCCACTCTTCCCAGCCCCTTGGCATGTTTTGCAATTGTCCTATTACTCTTGTGGGAAAGACTGTTTGTGTTGATGTAGAAGTCATTGATGCCCCCTTAGACTACAACATTATATTGGGTCATAGCTACACTTATGCAATGTATGCTGTCCCATCTGCGGTTCACTGTAAGATGTGTTTTCCTCACAACAAAAATATCATCACCATCGATCAGTTGAAATATTACGAACCGAAGTCTCAGACCTTCCCTGAATCCATTATCTCTTCGGTGGCCAATAAACAAATAATCGAACATCCGACCAGTGTCTCACCCAGAGTTTATAAATATTCCTCTTTCCTTGGTTCATTCCCTAGTCTCCCTGCTCCTATCTCTGACTGTAGCTCGTCGAATGTTTGCATGATGCAATTGTCTTTGTCCGACCTCAAGCAGACTAGTTTGACTAGTCAGCAACCCTGCCCTCCGCAACCTGCTCCTAGCACCTTGACTCAGTCTTCAAGACCCCCTCCTCAAGGCCCTTTATATGTAGCTGGTTTCCATGATCCTATCTATCCTCCTGGAATGGTTCCCCCTAGCCTTAACCATCTTGGAGTTGTCCTACCTAGCAATTACCCCTCCAGTTAGATATTGTTTCTTACTCCCCCTCCTGGATTATTTTCGGTACCTATTATGGCTACCTTTTCTCTTCCTAACATGGCCTTGGGGATCCCAGTGTGGTACATTGATCCCATAGCCACTATCTTGCCTGGTCAGCCCAAACCTTGTACTGCTTTGACCCTGATCCAACTGGTTTCCATGACCCCTCCCTTTGCTTCTGTGCCTCAACCACCTCAACAAGAACCCACTCTTGTTGCAAACGCCTCTAGTGAGGGGGGAAAAGCTTGCAAGAAGGCACCTAAGGACAAGGTTTCCCAGAAAACCCCTTCTCTTCCTCAGCTTCCAAAGCGTACCCCTCTGTGTGCTTTGTGTGATGTTGTTGGTCATGTCACCCATAACTATATTGAATTGCCTCATATCAAGCCCATGGTCAATGTTGCATTTCCTGAGTCTAAGGTCCCTGAAGCCCTTGTTATTTTACTAAACATAGCCAAGAACCCAAAGAATATTTATACCAACCACCTTGTGCTTTGTGTGATCTCCATTTCTATTACACCCACCTTTGTCCCTACCTTAAGAACTACCGCGCCTCTTTGGAGGTAGTTCGGGAATACGAAACTGAACAAAATGAGTCTGCCTCTCCGGTTCTCACGCAGTATGCTTCGGTCAAACCTGAGGATACACCTGCTCCCATTTACATTCCCCTTCTCGATGTTGAGATGATGGAGTCTTCAACCACCATCCTCTACCTATCATCATCTATGAGATCCACGGTAGAAGATCCCTTTGAGACTTCCCCTTCTGTTTCAACTGACCTCCCTTCAGCGATAAACATGGGCTCAACATCGATGGATCCCTTATCTGCTTGTTCTTTAATCACCCCCCGTGACGATCTGCATGTGAACCTCTCTTCTCATGATGATGAATCAGGTAGCCTTGCCGCATCATGTGGTTATCCTTCCACCAGTCACCCCATCTTCTACTGTTATGACAACATCATGGAAGCTTTTTCCACCCCTGACTTCATCTTTCCCACCCATAAGAGGAATGGCACCATCCGTGAATATGGTGACTTTTGAGACCTGAGCACAAACCGCCCCCAAGGCAGTTCCCCCACACCCTCCCCTTGTCAGTGTGCGGGTGGTAGAAATCATACCCATATCAATCCCTCTAGTAGTGCTTGTTTGATTTCTACCTTGCGTTCGGGTTGCCAGAATTATTCATCATCCTCCCATTTATTGTCCTATGGCACCTTTCAGACGGACCCCCCATACACACCATATATTAGTTATGCTAATGGTGCAAGTCACTACTCCCGGAATCTAGCCTTGGAAGCCTAGGCCATTTTTACCCCCTTGCATTCGCTCGTCCTCTCTAACGGCGTATGCATTGGTACTGCCACCAATAACCAGGACGAATATGATGCAGTAATATGTTTATTAGCCGATGCCCTTTCCCGTCGCATCCTTCACCTTCATGTTCATTTAGATTCCTTGCTTCTTGTCATGCAATTAAATGGTGTTTATCGTGTGCATAATCCTATCATTTTTAGAAAATATTTACGGGTGAAGCTTTTGATGCGTGAATTTGAAATAATTACATTAAGTCATGTACCTAGAGCACAAAATCACTATGTAGATAAAATTTCAAACAATATTCTAGATTGGAATTTATCACACACATTTCACACAAGACAATAGCAATCAACCTTAAAACGATGCATATCCATTATATGTGTCGTATAAAATGTTTTAGAGACCATCAACTCTGATACATATGACATGCCCATAGCATGTTACAAAAATAAAAACTGGGGGCACCTCATGCCCCTACACCTAATCACTATCTGGAGGATACTGGGCCAATGGTTTAGCTTCAACAACTCGTATATTGCGCATCCTCTGTCCAGCCATTGCCATGCACCGCATGACCCCTCGCCACTCCAAGGGCAGACCAATACATGGCTTTATGTATTGGTCATCAAGATATTTCCATCCGCGCTTTGAAACACAAGTCAATAGCCTCTCACATCTACGACGGATCTCCTTAAGGAGGGAAACTGCATCCTCATTTTGTGAACCCCTCGACCCACTAGGTGCTGTAGCCCCTGATACTGTAGGCCGCCCCATATACCCAGCCGGTTTCATTGGTGCTATGTCTGCATACAAAAAGTGAAAGAATCAGTACCATATACAATATTATAAAACTTTAAAATGCACATAAAATATTATCAACTTGTCACTTACCATCGGTCCCCCATGCTCGACTTGGTAGTAGTGGCAAGTCTGGGTCCCCATGATAACTCATCCCACTATAGGGATAGTCGTCTATGTACATTGGCATATGATCCCAATGAGCAAAAAAATCGGGTCAAAACACCTGTCCGACTGCCCCACCTCCCCCTCTACACAATATCCACCCCCAATAGCACATCTTTGGCTCTCTCGAGCCCCCATCCTAGATCTATATGTGAGGTTGAAGTGCCAAGATCTTCTCAAAGAAGAGCAAGCACAACACTGTGCCATATGCACAGTCATGGTTCACTTGTCGCTTGCATAGATACAACTGTCGTTTCAACGATGAAAACATCATTTGGGCCCACTCATGGTAGGTCCCACTCAACACACTCTCAACAAGCATCATCTAACCCCTAGTGACGTGGTGGAGCGCCTGGTTGCCTAGGATACGCAGAACCGCTGCGGCCACATCACGAGTCTCTAGCCTCTCTAGATCTCCGATCGGTATCTGTGTCCCCTTCACAAAGGGACACGGTTGATAGTGGTGCTCTTCAAACTCCATAATGTTCCACCCTTGCAGTAATACTAGCTGTTTGTTTCCCACCATCCCAAGTGGTGGGAGACCAGTAAGAAAATATATATCCTGGACAGTCAACTCGATCCGGTGCCCCTGCACTATAAATATCTCATGATACGGATCCAAATAGCTGAAAATCCGGGCCAACAAGGGCTCTCTAACTCTCATCAAAGGTTTCTCCACAAACTTCAGGACACCATGATCCTCCCAGATCTCAGACCATAATGTGTCCAGGTCTCTCTCTCTCTAGTTTATCCTCAAATATTCCATATTTGCACAAAAACATCATGTTTGTTAGTGTTTAGAAAGGAAAGACTACATTACAACCATAAAACCTAGCTCTCAACCAAAAAATAGCACTAACTAACCCTCTCTCTGACGGGTCGCAATTTTCAGGCCATTCCTGGGATAGGTCGTAGTCTTCTGCCCAAAACCTGCTACCCAAGTCACAGATATTGCCTCAACAAGTGTGACCCGGCCGTGAAGAAGAGTAGGGGTCTGTTCCTGAGCTCTGGGTGCCTAAAATGAACTTTTAATCCACTGAATTGAAAGAGTAGGGTTAGGCATCTTACATGCAACTGATGGATCTTGATTCCAACGGTTAGTTTTTCCACTATGATCACCGCAAGATTTAGGGACTTTTCTCCTCTCTACATTCACAACAACTACACATTCAAATGAATAAAATTGGAGGGAAAATGCCTTATTATAAGAGAAACCATAGATTTTTCTTTCGCCAGCTGCACCCAAATCGTAGTTCGGTTTGGAAAACCGTCAACACCATTGGAAAGATCTCATCGAGCTCTAAAATGGGTATCCTTTCATTTTTTGTGATTTGATACTTCACCCAAACACATTTTTTCCAAGAAGGGTCACTTCACCACTCCTAAAAATCAAATTTCTTAACTTGTAACACTTTTACTTGTGGCACCAATTTACCTTCATACTTGTCCAGGCTCGTGTCGATTTTCTTCATGAGTAACCATATTGTACTCATGTTTTTATGGTCCCCACCGGGCCTGTTCTATGTGGAAGAATCATCAAGTCGCCATTGTTTATAGCATTTGAGTTGAGTCATCATCACATCCATGGAATTTGTCCCCAGTCCCTTTGTATCCCACCACAATCTTCCATCCTTCATTACTTTGTTCCTCTCTCGTGTCGTAAAATTTGGCATTCAGTCATACTGTCCCCTATCCTCTCGAGTGTCGATTCAGTAGCTACCAGGTCATCCATGCCCTTTATGATTTAACAAGGGAAGTCATTAGCCTGCTACTTAGTACTCCCCATTCCACCATCATCCCTGGTTTTAGTCTATCAGTCGCTCTACTATTATCCCTCGTGCCTTAGTTGAGGATCCCTTATTTCCTCACCTATGGCGGAACTCCTTCTATCGACATCAAATTATTCATTCCAGAAGACAAGTCTAGAGGGTGGTGTACCTTGGTTCTAGCTTCCACTCTTTTTCGGTACCTTAGATCAGGCAAAGGGATCCTTTTATTGCCCTTTGACTTGATTGTTTCTCAGTTCCAACTCCTCATGGCATGATCAAGGTCCGTATACTTGATGGTTCAGTGATGCAGCAAATTGTACCGGTGATTCCCCGGCATGTGTGAGATGTTTCAGACCTCATGAGGGGGTGGCCCTTCAGGTAGCCCCCCACATGCCCAGATGACCTCTTTACTATAGCCTTGGATGCAACTCCATAGATTTGATGGTTATGGCCTCAGGTGCTTGCAACGCCTTTTAGTTTGCATGTATCATTAATATTTTTAGATCCTTTCCTGTTTTACAGGGCCTCTTTGGTTGTACTTATATCTCATGTACTCAAATATTATTGTATAAGCCTTGGCTATTGTCCTAGGCACAATATGTATGTGGGACTGATCAACATGTTTTTATTTGGCCCATGTTTATGCCAGCATGTACTATATAGTTCAGTCCCTTGTTTACTAGACACATTATTCTTTATACTTTGTTATCTCGGCGAGCATAGGTATGCCTCCCCCGCCTCATGTAGAACATGTACTCACTCATAAAAGAGACTTGTCACACCTGTAAGTTTCGCCTCCTCAGGGTCTTGTCCTCTCACGCTTTAGTCCACCTTATATTTCTCTCTCTTTGACTCCCCCTTTGGTGTCTAGTGATTGAGTTATTACAACATACTTAGGTCATACGATTAGCTCCTAATGCTCGCACGCTGGGGGGAAATATGTTACACCAATTTTTGGTCATCTAACTTGTTACTATTAGATGGAGCAAAGTACACCATGTAAGATGAATTTTACCCTAGTAAAATTGCTTTCACTATGAAAAATAACTTAGTAATCCATAATTTATTAAGTTGTTTATGGTCTAAACATGAAACCCCATGAGGAATAATTGAATAAATCCTTATTTGTTTGATTTTCCTCAAGGGATAATTAATTAAACCATATTTTAATTAATATTCCTGTCCATATTTAACCCAAAACATAAAAATTAATTAGATAAATCAATATTTATCTTATTATTTTCTAGGAATAATTATTTAAAACATTATTTAAATAATATTCCTTTTTAAATTTGACTATATCATTTATAAGTAATTGAATAAACAATTATTTATTTAACTATTACTCAACTATATTCTTAAAATAAATAAATCATTTATTTATTTATTATTTACAAATAAAGGGATTTGACCAAATTCAAATTCTTTTTCCCTCCAACAAAAATAATAAAATATTCCATAAAAGTTGGATCTAGATTTGGTTAATAATATTTTAATTATGCACCAATATCTAGACTAACTCAATATTTTGTTATAAATAGAAGGGTTTTTCTATTCATTCACTACGTTTTGTTGCCTAAAGATCACTCTCGATCTATACTTTTGGTCTGACTTTGATCCTCCATCATTGTCATATTTTTCTATCTTTTTTCTTATGAACTCCCCTTGAGTTCCATTTTTGTTTGGGTTTTCTACACCATCAAGAGAGAGAGATCTTAGATCTGAAGCACTGAGGACATACAAGAACCCATCCCATTGAGGGGGAATGGTAACATCTTTCTATGTTCCCTTCCCAGGTGTCATAATACAAAAATTCTTTAAAAATATTATTGTCATGTTCATTGGATGCATGGAGCAACTCGTAATTTTATTTGCTGTTTAATGTCTTTAACTGCATAGATCTGGATTTCTGTAGAATTTATTCTGATCACTAACTGTAGATCTAAGGAAATTGACAACCATATTTGATGTTAGGGCTATTTGTTATGCACAACTAAAGTGATTTTTTTTCGTACGCTTGCGATTAGAATTCACACTAATAGTAGCATTCTCAAAACCCTGTTTATAATCATTTGATTCATCATAATCAAGTTATGTATGATAGAAAAGGAAAATTCCTTGTTCCTCTTGAGTAAGAAATACTGTGTCATCATCATTTATCCCCATTAGATTTATTTTATTGTCATCTGTATCTTCAACTCTTTCACCTTCATCATCAACATAATTTTCTTGGAAAGGAGGTCTGACTTGCTGGTCTGGTCCCTTTTGTTCCCTTTTTTAAATTTGTGGTGGATTTCTCCTAACATTTGGGTTTCGGTTTTGAGGACCAGGTTGATTTTCTCTAGGGGTGTGGGGGGTGGTCCTATATTTCAGACTGATTCTTTCCATCATTCTCTCCATTTTTCTAACCAAGGAATCTATCTTAGCATCAGAAGAATATGTTGATGGTTCCTCTTTAATTGCCACTCTCCCCTCTGTTCTCATCATAGCTCTTTTAGCTAACAAATTAGCCTCCACACTCACCACATCTCTCTGCATTTATTCTAAAGTTGCAAAGTTTCTCTCTCTCAACTGATAAGAAATATCTGCCTCAAAGCCATCATGGAATTTTATCAAGGCTAAAACTTGAGGGGGTTTGATGTTGTAAAGAAGACTGATCTACCACCGTTTTTCCCACCCAATTTTCTGATTTAGTCCTAAACAGGCTATGCTCAAATGGAAAATCAAACTCAATATCCTATAAGGTGAAAAATTTCTCTGGAAGAGAATTTTCCCTAGGGGGAGGACTACTACTTCCTTGACTCTCGGCTAAAATTCTCCTCCATAACAATTTTTAAGGGTCATCTACAATATTGGTAGGTTGAGGATCAGGATGAGATCTAGTATAAACTCTTTTTGGAGCCATAATTAAAATCTAAAACACACACACACACACACGCACACAATATAATTTACAAAGGTAGACAACCTCTGAAATATTCCTAAAATAAATTTCTTTTAACTAGGGAAATGAATTTTTAGAAAATCGTATTTTCATCCCTAGTATGGTCTCCACTATGTTATCACTCTGTAATTTCTAAGGTTGTGGAATAAAACAAAGAGGTAACCACAAAACCGCTTTTAAGTCTAGAAGCTAGCCCTTCTAATCTCAGAGAGGGATCTCTTTGTTAGATTTAGCTTTGTTTTCAGGAAATTTTAGGCTAGTTATGATTGTGTAATTTCTTGTTTGATTGTTTTCAATTTATTTGGTTGATTGAGTGCCTATACCTCCATTGGGCTATGGAGTTTATAAACTAACATGGATCTGTATCAAATTTTCAAGGAGTTTCATAGGGCAAGGTAGGTGAACTAATTGGATCTTTTAGATTTAAAATGGCATGTAATAGAAGAAAACACAAGATTCAGTTAAAGCTAAAGAGCAATTAAGATTTATTTAACTTGGCATCAGACGAAAACATTAAAATTACCCACAACCAGAATCAGAGTGTATATTTCAACAAATTCTATTCATCACGGTTTGTGTAAAGTAATTTAGATTTAAGAAAGTACAATAATGGAAACAAAGAAATAACACATATATGATGATAATCACTTCACCAATTTTCCCAACAAATGAATCTTGCGAAGAATTCCTTTTATAAATGATCAGTCCATCAACTAGAAAAAGTATAATAGATTATGGAAATAAATAATAAACAACCAACATGTAATACTTCGAAGAGCGAAATATTTATACTAATATTTACAAACACTCCTGTCACAATCGAACAAGGTATATTTAGCAAAATATAAAACAAATTATCTTTTCTGCAAATTAATAGGATAGGTTGGAACTGCTTGAGAGGTGGCCCTGATTTGAAGGAAGTTGTTGCTGAGATGTCCTTTCTGTCTTTGCTACGTTTCTGATCCTTTAACTGCATTTGGATTCATTCACCTAATCTAGTAACCCACACAACTTATCCCACCTTTCTTCATCTGGAATTGACAACTTTTTTCATTCCTATAAATTTCATCTACTTCAGTATATTTCACAGAAGCAGGTTTTACCACAAAAATATGATTCAACTCATGCTGTATGTAAAAGTCGTTTTCCATTACCTCAAGGAAATATTTTCCTATCAAACCACCCTTTATATTGGCAAAGTTGGAGTTGTCTCTGGCCACTTCTTTCAGCTTTTGATTGTAGTCCTCTTGTGTGATTAATTTATCATTGATCACAAACACATTGGCAATCCATTTTTTTCAGCACTTCAAACCTGCTGAAAAACCTGTTAACCCCTATTTCCAGTCCTTGGCATTTTTATTCTAATTGCAAAATGAGGTTCTTCTTGGTAAAAACCTTCTTGAATTCTAGGATAGTTTCAGTTCTGTCCTCAAATCCTATTTCATCCAACTCATACTTATTCTTGGAATTGAGGAATTTGATGATATTAACAACTTCAGTAGGCATGTCACCCAAATTCTCTTTGATGTCTGCAATAACTGTTGCAACTTTTTGTATTAGGTCATTCTGCTAAAAAATGATTTGACATATGGATGGCTAAATCTCATTCATGGAGTTAGGGATGCTTGTACGTATGTTTTCCTTGGCTTTGGACAAGGTTTGGCCAATGCCTGACTCTTTTTATGATTTCTGTATCCTTTCAAGTAGTCTTTGGGATCTTTGTGCTTCATCCAAGAGTGAAGCTTCACTTCTAGTTTTCTATTCCTGTAAAGCTTTTACTTGCCCTTGTAATCTCTTTATCTCTTCCATTTTTATTGACATGTCCTCTAGGTCCTTAACCAAATTTTCAGCAGCATCTACAGGTTGGGCTAGAGGTATTGTTGATGTCAAATCACTTGTAGTGGGGATTTCGTGAGGGGTACTGCATCCAGAGAAAATATGGCCACATGTGGATTTTGTTCCTTCTCCTTAATCAACTTCTCCATTTCTGTCTCCATTTTCATGATTTGGGCACCCTGCTCGATGATTAATTTTAGCATACCTTCCTTCTGTGTTTCAGAATCCTCTATATCCTTGGTTTGTGGATCTTCTATTGGTGGAAATTTTAGTTACTTCCTTAGTGCTGCAATATCAACATTATTCTTTTTAATTAGTTCTTCTGCTACCTTCAAATTTTCTGGATCATACCCCATTTTAAAAACCATATCTTCCAATGATTTGATCCTTGTATCTTTAGCAAAAGAGGAGATCCATTCCATCTTCAGCTGAGATTGGGTATTAGCAAGAGACACCTGCAATTTTGACACAATCATGGTTGTGTTGGTTAGTGTAGAGAAAATCATCTCCCCAGTCTATTTATGCATCTCCATTTGATCAATGGGATGAATGTCCTTGGTGTCAAACTCAAAGGATGTATTTTCTAGTCTACTGATGTCTTTGGCTGTGGAATTTGAGCCTCTAGGAAGGCCATCTGCATCCTTCCTTTTTCTGAATCAAAGGCTGATAGAAGCCTTATTTGTGAACTGGAAGTTTGTTTCCAAAACTTCGTGTAGGTGCTATTTTTGAGAATCTCATTTTTGAGCTTAATCTCTTTGTACCTGTCAAAGATACTTTTCTCCTTTTCTCCCTAAATGAGCTTACAAGCTTGGGCTGTGTCCAGCTGACCCTGTGACACTGATGACATTGCTATAGATGTTATAAATTTTATACTTGATTATACTGAAGAGAGTGGTTCTTTGATGATCATGGTAGCTCCTTGTTTTGCATTCCTTTCTAAATCTATTTTAAGACTCATCTTGGTCCTCTTTCTGTAGATGATCTTGAATTCTTTGCCTGCACTACCTGTATTTGAAGGTGATTCTTCCTCTCTTTACCTCTTGCCTACTTTGTCTTGAGGATTAGGAGTCTGTGAAGTTCAGGGGGACAAAAGTTGTTCTTATGATTCTTGAAAAGTGTTCTCTGTCCATGTCAATTGATTCATAAATCTCTCAATTTCTGGCCTCTGAGTGTGGATATAAGGAGTGGTTTTGTGTTCCACCCTTAACTTAGAAATTAGGCCAAGTGGATCATACGACCATGTAAAAATCAGATTAAACTTCATTTTTTTAAGAAGCTTATATGCTTCTTCTCCTGCTATCCTGATGTTTCAAACAAAGGGGCCAACTTGTGTTTTAATCCTGAACTAGGATCTCTTCTTTGCTGAGACAAAATGAATTTCAGTAGAGTTAATAATTTGTCTTATGTACTCTAGGGAAAATAATCTCATTGGGAGGTATTTGGTTAGCTTGTATGGTGGCAATTCACACCCATACACCCTGATCTATGTGTAGTTTTTGTATAGGTACCAATCATTGGTTTTAGCTTGCTCTGTCAAATGTAGGATCTTCTTGATTTCTTCACTGATTCTTGATTATGCATTAATGGTCAACATTCTCATCATTGGATGAATGAAATGTTCTATGTATTCCTTGAATGTGTATTCCTCTAAATATTTCATCACCGGGGAAGTCCAAAAAATTACTGACTGTGGATTCCCTTCCTCATCTAATTCGTGTAGTGAAAAATGGAATCTATCCGCTTGGTAATAACGAACATATAAACAAGAATGGAAGCATACTTGAATAATAATTTAGTTGGTAACTTAAGGAGTTTCTCATGTATATTGTCAGCTGAAAATTCATTGAAAGTGAAAATGACAGAAGGCTTATGGTCTATAGAGAAGATTGACAAGAAACCTAACAAGGGTTCATCTACCCATTCATCAGAGTAATAGCCTAAAAGGCAGGAAAACACATAAATTATTTGTTTTTCCTGGTCAGGGAACATGGAAGAGGGACAAGGTGGATTTTTCCTGGGCAATTGGGTATGTTCAGATAAGAAAATATCAAAAATCTGTGTTCTCTTGGAGAAATATAATTTCTGGCAGAGTTCAGTCAAGGTTTCTACATAAAAAAAGGGTGTTGGTTTCTACAGGAGGGGCCTACATCATCTGATCAATGGTTTTAGAGGTGATGGTGAGTAACACTTCACCACTTGGGGCTATAATGGCTCTCTGGTTTGGTACGTAACATGCCTGGCATTTTCTAACAAACGATGGGGAGTGAAAGGTCTAAGGAAAAATATAATGAGACAGATTTGACTCCCAGAGTCCAATTTCATCAGATTTTTCAATAAATATGTCTTCGAGTCAACAATATAGTGCGAAAAGATCAAACTCACACTAATTTTTTGCGATTTTATAATCTCTGTCTGCAAGCGGAATGTGATCGAGGTCGACAAGGGGATGCAACATTGGGTTGATAAAGTCTTATGTGTTCTTATTTTTTGGAGGCATCATGTTAATTAAATTATAGAGACAAGAGGCAATGCCGAATAATTACCAGGAATTTCATGGGTTTGTAGCAGACTAGTAATCAAATTGGGATTTTCTTATGCTTGATTAGGTGCTTGGTCGATTGAGGAAAGTCACTGGATGCATGAACTCTGGAAAAAAAGGTGGAGTGAAACAATCTGCAACAGAAAAGGGGAAAATGGTGGTGCAATGAATTTTTATGGTGGCGGCGAGGTTTCCGTTAGGGGCGTGGGTCCGCTAGAGGTTTGAATGGTTACACTAGGAAGTAATTTAATAGGCTAATGATTATGGCCACACGTCCAGATGAGAGTGTATGGGAGCATGTGAGAAAGAGATCCGTGACAGTAGGGGAAGGGTGATGTGCAGGAAAGATGTTGGGAAATGAGGGTGGTTTAGCGGATTTTAGAGGGGGGTCAAGATGGTTTGTGGTATTGAGAGAGGGATTACGAAATTATAAGGGGCTGACATGTCGCGTGGGACCGACTGGAGTGAAACCACCTTCTTGGACCCCCCTCCCCCTGCCAGTAAAGGTCGAATGAATAGCGGGTGTGAAAAAGGGTTGCAGACCGTTGATTTGATCTGGTGATAATCGAGCCGTCAATTGGAGCCCCTGTTTTAACACTACCCGAAAAATGCATTTTGTCGTTTAAAAAATTTATTACATGGGTGAAAAACTTTGGATAAAAAACATTTGCATTATAAACTTTGGATAAAAGTATAAATCATGTAAAACCTACATTTTACCGTTTGAACCTTTTTGCCTTCAACTTTCTCCTAATCCTAAGACTAATTTTTTATCATTCCTAAGGGTGCATTTGGACTTGCAACCCTTCTTTTATTTCTTTTTTAGAAGACAAATACCTAGTATATCCTATCTATTTACTGTTTCATTGATTCAGATTAAACATTTGAATCAACCTTATTTATCTACCTAACTAACACTATCCAAGATTATACAGTTTTATAAATTTATTCTCTAATCTAATTAACAAAAAATTAAACTTATTTGATCATAATTAAACTGTATGATTCAAACAGATGACTCAGGGTTGTGGCATTTTTAACAAGCTGCACATAACATTCAATTTATTCAACAGAATCAAACTATCTATCAAGTAGTGGCATTTAGACTTGCAACACTTTCATTTCTATTTTTTATTTATTTATTTTCATGGGGTTTTAATCTGTATTTTTATTCTTTCTGTGTTTTTTCTTTTCTTTCTTTAATTCCATTTTTTAATTCAAATATCCTCTTTTCATTTTTCTTTTATATTTTTTTTGGAAATCATTTGCAAATTGAAATATTATTTTAAATGTAATATAACTGAGATAAAATATCCAATCATCTTGTGAACCTATAAATTATAGGACCCTAACACATGGCTAAGTAAACATCAATCCTTAGTATCTCTATTTACAACAGAATCGAAATACATAGCAAATACTGCTTGTTGCAAACAAGTGTTGTGGATGAAACAAACTCTATAGGATAAGGTAACTTTCAACGAATCAATATATATTAAATGCGACGATATTAGTGCAATAAAAATGTCAAGGAATCCAATTCTTCTTTCAAATACTAAACATATACCTATAAAATATCACTTCCTCAGAGAACATGTGGCTAATAAAATAGTGAAGATGGAATACATATCAACAAAAAAGCAGATAACAAACACATTTACTAAGCCACTAGCAAGAGAAAAATTTGAATATTTAAGAAAAAAGTTGGGAATAATCCTTGCTCCCTCTTTGCACTAGTTTAACTTCAAAGAGGAGCCCCAAATACTGTAGAGAATATGAAAAGGAATGCATTATCTAAGTGGGAGACTCTATAAGAGAAGTGAGAAGCATATGATTAGAAGAAAAAAGTATATGATAACAACAATGTTTAAGTAACAAGACTTTGAGGCAGATAAAGAAGCAACATGAAAAATACCAACTTATATTTTTAGAAGTAGGACATAGTCAACTAAGTTCATCATTCAAAGGTTTATTATTTGTTATAAATTTTGTGCAAAAGTGTATATGTATGACAAGTAAATAAGCATTTTGAAAATTTACAATGTCATATTTGCATATCTAGTTAAAACATTTTGAATGTGAGCCTAGATCATAATATATTTGTACATCATTAGAAATTTTCAAAATTCTTTAGTCTTTGTTCTCTAGATATGTATGAACTATGCATCAAAACATATTGTATTGCTCAATTTCTAAATTAATAACCTCTGAACTATGAAGAAAGAAAAACCAGATGTTTCTTCGAATATATAAAGTGAAAGAAAATGTACTGACATCAAGCCTAGAGGAGAAAATTCTATACATTTTAATGTCGGGTTTCTAGAAGCCTTCAACATGAAGTACCATGTGATTGAAATATGAACCATATTATTACAAGTTCCAAATTCAGAAATGTATATGCAGTAGTAGTAGTCATATGAAGACATCTAGTCTCTATCCAACATGTAGACTATCACAGTACTTGTGTAAAGGATTATTTTGCACAAATATCACTCAGAAATCAATAAAAGCTAGAGATAAAGCCAAACCACAATGCCCAGTCAACTTCTATCATGAAGAAAACCATAAATTTGGTTCTATGTTCAGAAGGATGAAATTTGATCAAACTACAGTGTTGCATTGAAATCAAAATCTATGCAAGAAGTATGTATCAGATCCATCATCAACAAAAAAGAGTAAGCATTTGATATATATATAATCTTAATGCATCACTGGAATTCCTCTAAATCCTTCAACTCTATTATTATGTTTTCAAAGAATTAAATGCTATATCTATTGATGCCATATTTTTGCCCTATACTTATATATAAAAATGATGAATGTAAAAAGTGTTGAAGTGAATTTGCTATAAAATGAAGAAGGCAACTCTTCAACAATATGTTTGGAAAGAATTGAAAGTTAGGAAAATGAAAGTCCACTTCCCCATAAAATAACAAGAATAACCTAAAAAATTACCTTAAATTACTAAGATAAAGACAAAGAATAATCCAATGAAATATAAGCACATAGGTAGAGGCATAATCAGAAATAAAATGAGAGAAATGAAATATCAAATGCATTGGCACGAAATACTATCAAATGTAGTGCAAAGGATTCATTAAAATTCGTTGGTAAGTAATGATAAAATGAGTTGGATAGTAGGACATATTCTATGTGTTGCAGAAAGCAATATAACAACCCATTGAAAGGGAAAAAATATACAATACAACAATGCATTGCAAAGGAAAAACAAATATACAAACATGAAATTAAAAGGAATGGACCTTGCGTTAAAAGGAATAAACAATATGCAGAAGTATAATATTCAAAGACATTTTAACTAAAAAAAGGAAATCACTAGGGCATACCATTAAAAGAGGTATCACTAGGTCCGAGATGATGAATAGTTGCACATGAAAATAAAATCCAAACCATACAAATCAAGAAATGATCCACATTGTGTGAATTGATCACTAGCTCTACACAAAACTCAGAGACTAAACAATCACTTCAACAAGAAAAAGACAATACAAAGAGAGTTGAGCACTCAAAATAATACCTATTTGTAATACTATGGGAATGAATGCTAGCAGGGAAGGTAGCACATAGAAGTGTAACAAAAAAAAAATCGGAAGTATAATTATGATTATGTAGAATTGACAGGAGTGTTAAAGAATGTAATCCCAACCACCTGCTAGGTGTCGAAACTGTCAGTCCAAGTGTCTAATTCAGTTTCAAATTAGTCCAATTTAGTCGAGTTACTCTACAGTCATTTATTTCTGATGTTTCCAATGCAATCCTATTTAAATAATTCGTAATATTGAGATGAGCAATCCTCTTCTCCACTTATTTTCCAGTTTTCAATTCTTGTCATGGTATCAGAGCTAGCTTGCATAAGCCTCCCCAGAGAGCAGCAACACAACCAAGTTGGAGTAGTAGAGAGGAGAGGAAAGCCTGCATAAGACTCTTTGACAGAGCAACAGAAGTTTGAAGAAGACGCCTCCTGTGAAGTAGCAGCACAAGAAAGAAAAAGCCAGGCGAAGCCAGTGAAAGCGCTGATAAAAAAAATAAAAAAAAGCCCAATTTTTTTTTTTTTGCTGAAATAACACATTGTTTTGAAAGCTTCTCAACGTTAGTCTTAACGCACTACTTGAGAAGAAGCTCAGTGTTATAACGTGGGAGCCAAGAGCTAAGAGCCACGTTAAGTGTCAATCACTTACGCAGATTTCAAGTGACGCAGGGCCTGCGTTAAGCTAAACACAGGATAGAGTTCATTCACCTGCATTAAGGTGATTTTTGTTCATTAAAATCATTCAAAGCAAGCACGTGTGACAAAATTGATGGCCGAAAGATCATGAAGGTCCAATGCATGAAAGTCAAAGCATTCAAAAGATTTTAAAAAAGTTAAGGTATGAAAGCATTTTCATATTCAAATGAATTATTTTGAAAATGGCTCATAAGTTAATGAAAGAGCATTCAACGTATTTTTGTAAAGGATTGTAAAGCTTTATATGAAGGTTTTTAAAAGGGAGCCAACCCATTCTTTAAAAAGGGAAGTGTGAATAACAATAATTTTATTTTAATTTAAAAAAAAAAAAAACAAAGGCTTCAAGGTATATTTAAAAAGGAAAGGATTTTATGGCATGTGAAAGGAGAATTTTTTTTTGGAGTTTTTTTTTTTTTTTTAAACTAAAAAATTGTTAGTGTGAAAGCCTTGTAGAAGTGAATCTGTAGAAAGATATTTTTTGAGGAAGAGAATTTTTTTTAGAAACAAGGTATTTGATGCATATGTAGACTCGTTTGTTTGTGGAAGTAAAGCAACGAGGTCATGGGAAAAGCCAAGAGGCTAAAGAGAAAACAAAAGATGTTCGAGATCATTTTAGATCTGGAAATAAAGAGGCAAAAAGACGCCTATGCGTTAAAATGCATAAAAGAATCTATTGATAACATCATTCTCCCTCTGATCTCAGATGCCAAGATAACCAAGGAGGCATGGGATACTCTTGAGAGATGTTTTGGTACAAGGGGGAACGTTGAAGTTGAAGATGAAGGTGGATCTGTAGTAGTAGATCTACATCGAGATGAAGAACTTGGGCTAGCGTAGAGAGAGCACGAAGATTCTTAGAACCCTAATTGCATACGTCTACAAGTGGACGATGATTTGATGATACCAGCAACATGGCTTGCTGACGAAGATTTGATGAATCCAACAATAGAGCTTGCTGATGAATATGTGACGATTCCAGCAACACAGCTTGCTGATGAAGAATTGATGATTCCAACAACAGAGTTTGCTGATGATGAATTGTTGATTCCAGCAACACAACTTGCTATTGAAGATATGGCGAATCTAGCAACACAGCTTGCTGATGAAAATTTGATGGTTGATGTAAACTTTGATAATGAATTTTTGGCTAATGATGACTGGTTGCAGATGATGCAACAAAAACATGATATTGACATGATTCTATTTGGTGAGATAACCCCACTTCAGCTAGTGGAAGACAACTTGATTGCACCAGCACAGGTTAGTGAAGAAAAGACAGAGACAGAAACAGAGATAAAGACAGTTTGCAAAGGGTGCTTAAAAACAAAGAAAGAAGTAGAGATGGATAGAGTATTTACGAAGAAAAGGAAACAGAACAGAGGTGCCAATTTCCATCAAGGTAAAGACTAATCACCACGTTCTAAAACATTTTTAATTTTAACATTGATTTTCAAAGAAAGTGTGCACACATAATGATTATGAAGAAGAGTCAAAGTTTATTGAAACATGGCTCTGCAACACCTTACAAACCGATAAGGTCTACACAAAATATGTAGATATGAATGTTGAAGAGACATGCGATTTAACAGATGTCAATGAAATTTTCAGTATTGGAGTTATGAAGAGATAAGGATATTATTCTAATTTTATGTTGGCAACAGAGCCGATGATGATAAATGCACTACATAAGACAATATAAAAACAACACATTTTTTGAAGCTCGTGACATGCTTGTATTGCAGCTTTGGAACAATAGCCGACGATGCACCAGCGAAATGAAGAAAATTGAGGTTTGAAGAAACAAATGATTATCAAAATGATGAAACAATTTAGAGGTACAAAATTCAGAAAAGAGAAGAAGAAAAATCAAAACTAGTTGAGGTCAATTTTATTATGTTTCACTAGAAAGACTCAACAGTATCTAAATTAAATTTTTATGTGGTTGTAATTAAAGGGGAGTGTTAAAGAATGTAATCCCAACCACCTGCTAGGTGTCGAAACTGTCAATCCAAGTGTCCAGCTCAGTTTCAAATTAGTTCAGTTTAGTCGAGTTACACTACAATCATTTATTGCTAATGTTTCCAATGTAATCCTATTTAACTAATTCGTAATATTGAGATGAGCAATCTTCTGCTCCACTTCTTTTCCAGTTTTCAATTCTTGTCAAAGAGTAGAGATGGTAGGAGATAGAGAGACAAATAACGAATGTTCGCAGCGCCATACATAGTATTGACAACCTGAATATATTATCGTTGCAGGTTCAACATTTGTTATATTGTAACATTGGCAACATTTAATTATTGAAATATTTGTGACTGTTGTGCATTGTAAATATCGCCAGTGTTCGGTGTTTGGATTATATCCTATGCATTATGGCGCTACGCAAGAATATATGCCATTATGGTGTTATGAATAAAACACTGAGCGTTATGAAGTCTGTTTAATTAGTGTGTTGACTTGGTATCCAATGGTGAATTCTATGTGAATTGATAATATATGCTATTATGGCGTTATGAAGCAAACACAGATCATTATGAAGTCCGTTTAATTGGTGCGTTGACTTGGTATCCAATGGTGAATTTTATATATATATATAATAAATTAACGCATTGATATCCTATGGTGGCATGTGACATACTATGGTGGCATTCAATATACTAACACATTGATAATATATTACAAGCGTTCAAATTGTGCAATATATGTATAGTGGCAATGTTCATATTAGTGGTACCCATCTTCCAAAAGACCAGTTTTTTACATGAATCGAACGTAGAGGTTGGTAGAAATATTGCATGAAGGATTATTGGTACCCATCTTCAGAAAGAGATGTGGATTTCATAAATTTCCAACTTGTTGATATATGTTTAAATTTACTAACTACTAGTGTGATTCTCATATGATTCTACTTAGGAGATCATGTAACATTATTTGATATTTCAAGAAAATCCAGAAAGACAATGATCGTTAGCTTCAGATTGAAGTGAAAACGAATTGTTTGTTGGTAGGAAGAGTTTTATATGTTTGTTTAGTGCCTTTGTAGATGGAGATAGTTTGCATATAATGGCCAAGAAATGGTTCTTAATAGAAAGCGGCATTTCGAGCATGGAGCAACATTTTTGTTATCACTCTCTCTATGCACATGCACCGAATTCAAGTGAGAAATTCATTGCTTTGGTTTGGGATTTTTACAATTCACTAATTTAGGTCAGCAATTCAGTATTCTGTTTTGGTCTTTCTCAGCTAGGGTATTGTGCAATGTTCATATTAATATTGGCAACGTTGAGGTATATATGAGGTTGGAATTATAATGGTGGAAAGCGTTTAGACAATACATTAACATTAACAATGTGCTGGTTATTATACAATGTGTTGTTCTTAACAATGCGTTGGTTCTTATACCATGTATTCTTATTAACGATGCATTGGTTCTTATACAATGCGATCTTATTAACAATGCGCTGGTTCTTATTACAATGAGTGTGTTCTTATTAACAATGAGTTAATTCAAGTGCGTTCTTATTAACAATGTTAACAATGCATTAATATATCATGGAGTTAATATAATGGTGGAAATTATAAATGCATGGTGGCCTTAATATATATATTTGATGCATTGAATTTAGGGTTTTATGCCCTAATTTACCAAAACTGTGGCTACCCTAAATACTTCCAAGCTTCTTTTGCTCCAAAATTTTTGGGGAGAAAGGCTATGAATGAAAGGTTGTCCACTTAGAAGATATGAGAAACATTCGGTTTGAAGGCGGTAAATTCAAAGAAAATATTGTCGAAATATATGGAAGAGCATGTATGCCAAAAAAATAAATAAATTCTCAAAACCATCCATCAAATACACTATGGTGGACTTGCAGATCCTATTCAGACATGGATTGGTTTGTCATACAATAAAATTTTATTCCCTGCACCATATTATTTGAGTTGTAAACATTGAAAATTAAATGAGTATGGAAAAATTAAAGGCATTCCAGCGTTGAAAAGCATATGGAACAATACATTTAAAAAAAATAAAAAAAATATAGTTGATGCATTTTGGGAGGACTGTTGTGAACAACTGAGTTGATTTCATGTGCATAGGGTTGTGGAAAGAAAACCATATTTGATAATATATTGGCTTGAGTATATATATATATATATATATATATATATATATATATATATATATATATATATAAACAATTGAGCATTGATCTTGACAATATTTACAAGTAGGCTAAGCTTGAAAAGAGACCCTAGAAACCTACAACAAGGATTGATAGACATCTCAATTGTTAGAGTTTGGGATTTTCAATCTTTAGTCTTAAAACCCCTTTCTGTTGCTATCAAAGGGGGAGGTAGCAAATGTATGGAGGATAATATTTATTTATTCATTTTATGTGAGGGAGATTTTTCAAGCCAACAAATGGTTCCGTTTCCGAGACCGAGATCTGTTTGAGGGAGATTTTATGTTGTGGCATCCGACGAAGAACAAACTACAATATTGGCTTGATAAGAAGGTGCGCGAGTTTGCAATCCAAGAAAATCAAAACCCTAAGTTATTTGCTAAAGATTGGGAGCAAAGGTATATCTATACAGAGGTCCACGAAATTTTCTTTGCTTCCTTTCCGACTAATTACAAGAGTGGTTATCTCGGTTGGATGAGTTTCAGACCTGGGAAAAGGATGACGCGATCACCAAGTGGACTCCTAGCTGGTTCAGTAGTTGGAGAAATCTAGCAATAAAATTATCTACATTATAGATTATTGGATTGATAGCATTTTGAGTGGGTTTATGACTAAATTTTCTATTGATACTTTTGTATCGTATTCTGAAGGTGAAAGGATATTTTTCAAGGGCCCTAGAGGTAAGTTTTTTCTCTTATTTAAACTGTGGATTAAAATGCTTTTATGTGAAAAGGGTACTCTGTGCAGCCACAATGTGTAAATGTCTCAAAGATGCCCAACTACGTGCAACGAAAAAACTTACAGGGTAGAACTATAAGAAGGTTTGTTTTATAGCCCTCTCAAAGGTAAATCTGATAGTGATGAGGAGTCTGAAACAAGTAGCTCTGGTGAATATACGCACTCAGAAGAAGAGGGATTGCAAGATCAAAGTATTTTTGGGTTGTTGGCCATATTTTAGATCCCATCCACTCAACGTCCAAATTCATATCACGCTAACAATTCATCCACTCCACCTCCACCCCCACCACTAGAAGTCGATATGGCTACTTCCATAAAGCTACAAAATTTCAAGGCTGTTGGAAATGAATATGTTGATCAATTTTGGTTTGTCATAGATGCTGTGTGGACAATGCAGCAGGTCAATAATGATAATGTTAAGAAAGCGCAACTGGCTACTGCATTTCAAGAACACGCATTGGATTGGTACATGAGGTATATGGAAACCAACCCTAATGCAATGATTGATGAGCTTAAAACTGCATTGAAGGAGCAGCAAAAATAAAAAATCATACTCTCAATGTGTGACTAAATTAAAAGAGATCCACCAAGAAGTGAATGAATCTGTATGGGAGGAAGATCAACGGTTGAAGCGAACCATCAGGGATGGAGGATTTATTATTGATGACACACATCATAAAGAGTGGTTCATTGCTTTGATGCTACCACATCTGCTCTAGTCCTTAAACTAATAGAAGATTGCGACATAGGTTGAAGCTGTGGAGATTGCCATGAATTTAGAAGCCTCACCTCTACTAGCCACACATGTTGGGGCTTAGCAAATCCAAATCCAGTTAGATGCATTACATTTATAGATAAAAACTATGCGAAAAGAGAAAGAAAATGATGCGTGCACAGGAGTATGGTGCACATACTGTAAATATAATGGGCATCATAGGGATTATTGTCCTGTATATAATAACTATCTGGTGGTTGGAGGACCAAGACTGATTAAGAATGGGGTAGGTACTAGTGAATTTCCCAAACTATGGTGCACAATTTTTCAAGAGAATGGATTACACACGACAAACTTCTGACCAAGGATTGGTAAATATATTCCGAAGCTACAACAACATTACTACACATTTTATCAATCGGTGGGACACGATGAGAAGAACTGTCGCAACTTTGATATGATGACCAAACATGTTGATTCGTATAGATTGCAAGCCGAGGGTAGAGGAGCGGATTCATCGATGTCGTCGTCTAGGCGCAATGAATTTCTAGGTAGAGGATGAGGAAGAGGAGGAGGAGCTCGTCGTGGAAGGGGACATATCATTTTTTATAACTATGGATAGGCTAGTCATTATGTGTGTGACTGCTCGAACCCAACACAAAATGTAAAAATGATGAGAGTGGAACCACGCAATAAATAACCTAGCATAAATATTGTGATAAGAAGCGGTGTAGCAACTGGAGAATATAAATCAAAAGGTAAGAAACCTGTCACCAATGCTTGGGTCCGGAGAGCTCCTGTGAAAAAGGAAGGGTTAAACCTACAAAAGGAGAAGGAAACCTTTGTCGCAACAAAGAAGGACTTCATGGATCCTGGCACATCTAAAGTACCAAGCAAGCCTACCATGGATATCGTCAAAGGGCTGAGCCTGCAGAGATGAAACCATTTTTGTAGGCCTGTATCTAGCTTCTGCACAACAATAAGGTAGTTTAGAATCTTCAAGCTTTGAGTAATAGTTGCACCAAGAAAGAGAAACCTCAGACGGAGTGAAAGGCTGTCAGTAAGATTTACTAGAATAAGAGAAGAACTAACTGATAGATGCCCCTAATTGCTCAGATAGGTGAGTTTGAAATGGAACCGGTCATTCTGGATCTTGGGTCTGATGCAAATGTATTACCGAAGAAGACTTGGTAGAAAAAGGGAGAGCCTAAGCTGGAATGTTTTGCAATACTGCTGCGCATGGAAAATCAGTATAAGATTATCCCATTTGTTAGACTTTCTGGGGTAATAGTTGATATCGAAGGAGTTAAGGCACTGGCTGACTTTGAAGTTATTCAAATTGTTGATGATTCAAATCCATACCCTGCACTGTTGGGTCTGGATTGTGCTATTGACAGAGATGCTATAATCAACCTTAGGCATAAAAGTATGGAGTTTAAAAACAATGGAACCAGGGTTGTGGTCCCACTGGACCCTGTAGAAGGAGAAAGATACACAAAACCAGTGCACGGAAGAGGACGTTGATAATATCTGCCAGCTAACTGTGAGAGATGAAGATTGGATCAATACTACAATAGATGGTATGCTTAGCTGGGATAAGGATAGTTCATGTCACTCAGAATCAAATGAGGAATTGAAGAATTGGCAGAACCGTTTGCATGAAGTCTCTACATTGTGCTGCAACCGAGTCACCAGATATCTATGATGCATATCCTATGAGGTTCAGGAATTACCTTATTATGATGGGGTAGGTAGTGTCAATTGTTTTTTAGAAGAATTCAAAAAGGTTGTTCCAAAGACACAATGGTTCCATGCGCTTGACTTAGCTCTGAATTCAACCGCAGCGTGCTGGTGAGAAACACACAAGAAAAACTTTTCATATTGGGAAGAATGTACCCACATAATGCAAATGTGATTCAGAAAACCCAATACTCGGTTGGAAGGAACCTATGCAGGAAAATAATATCCGTGCATGCATTTAGCTAGGTGTACTGCAACTTGGGGAGAAGAGCCGCAGCCAAGATGGGTGCATACATTCATTGATACTCTAAGTAAGATACTTATGAACTGGTACCTAAAGGTTGAGCTACGACATGGCACAACAGAATGGGTTGCGTTAAGGGAAATATTTGTTTTAGCTTTCAGTTTTGAGAGTGGATTCCCATGCATCAATACTGCCTTACACACGATTCAAGATGTGGTATTTGACATGCCAGAGAAACCAGAAGAACAAGACCTACCATCATGGGATGCACAGATGAATGATATAGTTGAATGTTGAAACATGACTATTGAAGATCATGAATAAGACCCATGAAACATCAATATCCCTGAGTCTGAAGGTCAATGCGCAGTTGTTGGGCATGTGGTTGAATTTCTAGATGTGACTAGACCCATGAAGATTAGGCAAGTCATCATTGGAACAAAAGAGAAACCTAAGATTGCAAAAATATGGGATTATTGGGATGAAGATACAATAGTTATGGTTGTGGAAATTCTCACTAAAGCTCTAAAGCTAGATGTTAGGCCTGTCAAGAAGCACCCTTATAGGTTGAATCCTAAGTATAAATAGAAGTTCAAGGAGGAGTTGGAGAAAATGGTTGTTGCAGGGATCATTGAACCAATAAAAGAATCTGATTGGTAAGTCCCATTGTGGTCCAAGAAAAGAAGACCAAAGGGGAAATCAGGATTTGTGTGGATTTACGCAAGTTGAATGATGCCTATTTTCATGACCCTTTTCCAACTCCATTTTCTGATGAAGTATTGGATAATGTGGGTGGGCAGGAGGCCTAATCATTCATTGATGGATTTTCTATATATCACCAGATATGAATCGTGTCTGAAGACATAAGTAAGACAACTTTTGTGATGGAATGGGGATCATTTGAATACACGGTAATGCCATTCGATCTGAAGAATGCACCAGCTATATTCTCACATGTGGTGGTAGCTGCATTTAAGGAGCATATACATAAGTTATTAGAAGTATATTTTGATGATTGGACTGTATTTGTCTTATTGAAGAAGCATGTTTCAAGTCTACACTTGATGCTGGATACTTGTCAGTAGCATCATATCTTGGTGAATCTAAAGAATTTCATATTCTGTGTCCATTTCGAGATTTTTTTGGGTCATATTTTCTATCAATAGGCATTGACGGTCGATCCAGCTAAGATTTCTATTATTGTTAACTTGGAGGCTCCAACAAATGTGAAGCAGTTGCATTCAATTTTGGGGCATACTAGCTATTATAGAAAATTTATTCAAGGCTATGAGCTGATTAATGCGCCGATGGAGAAGTTTCTGAAGAAGGACACCTCTTTTTTTTGGGATGAGGAATTCCAGAAGAGCTTAGAGTTGGTTAAGGAGAAAATGGTGACTGCGCCTATCTTGGTATTTCTAGACTAGACAAAGGAATTCCATGTGCACATGGATGCTTTGTGTATCATGTTAGGAGCTATACTCACGTAGCCAAGAGTTGGAGATATTCATCACCCAATTGCATTTGAAATCAGGAAATTGTCAAGTTCTGAGAGAAACTATTAAAAAATAGAGAGAGAAGTGTTAGTTATTGTCTATGTGCTACATAAGTTTTGTCACTATTTTCTAGGAGGAAATTTTAAGATGTTCATTGATCACTCTGCTTTGAAGTACCTGGTCAACAAGCCTGTGTTGGGGGGGGGGAAGATTTGTAGATGGCTCTTATTATTTCAGGAGTATGATTTTGAGGTGATTGTAAATCCAGGGAGATTGAATGCAGGTACAGAGCATTTATTGCACATTGAAAGTAGAGAGGAACCAACTGGTTTGGTGGACAGATTACCAGACGTACAACTATTTTCCATTAAAGTAGTCAATGACCACTTCACAAATATTATCCACTTTCTGACCACTGATAGTGTGCCTACGAAGTATACAATTAAGTATAGCAACATAATTTTCTTTGATTGCTGACTAGTTGTATAAGATGGGAGCTGATGAGGTATTGAGATGCTATGTGCCGGAGTTGGAAAGGTAGAGCATCGTAATATAAGCACATGTAGGGGTTGCGGGAGGTCACTATTAAGGAAAACCAACTACGTAGAAAATTTTGAGGGCTGGTCTGTGGTGGTCTACAGTGCATAGTGATGCAAAAGAGTATTTTTTCACTTATGATGTGTGTCATAGAATGGAGAAAACCTTGTGCACATATGAAATGTCATTGCAACCACAAGTGACTTTGCAGGCTTTTGATAAATGGGACATTGAATTTGTAGGACTAATCAACCCTCCTAGGAAGAACACTAGTGCACACTACATCATTACTACAACATATTATTTGACCAGATGGGTAGAAGCTAAGCCTGTGAAGGATTGCAGCCTAGAGAAAACTGCACACTTCATTTTTGAGAATAAATTGACAAGGTTTGGGTGTCCTAAAATCTTGATGAGTGGCCAGGGTACAAATTTTGTGAGTGAGACCATTAAAGACTTGACAATGGAGTTTAAGATGCACCATTAGAAGAGTACATCGTATCATCCACAAGAAAATGGCACGATAGAACCCATTAATAAGATTTTGGAGAATGCACTCACAAAGGTCTGCAATTCTAATCAGAACAATTGGGTTGTGCGCATACCCTCGGTTTTGAGGGCATGCAAAACTACATGCAATAAATTGACAGGACAGAACCCTTTGAGGTTGGTGTATGAACATGAAGCTATTATGCCAATGGAGTACATTGTCCCTAGTTTGCGCATTGCAGCGGTAACTAACATGGTTGATCAATATTATATGGAAGAGTGATTGTCATAGCTAGTTACGTTGGAGGGGGACAAATTCAATGCTAGGTTCCACCAACATCTGAAAAAGGCACATGAAAAATATTGGCATGACAAGCACATCAGAAAAAAGAGTTTTAAGAAGGATGATTTGGTTTTGCTATATGACAGAAAATTTGCGTTCCACCCAGGAAAGTTAAACATGCATTGGTTGGGACCTTATGTTTTTAAGGATATTTTAGAAGGAGGTGCAATAAGTTTGGTTATCTTAAGTGGCGAAGTCCTTCCTGGATACGTGAATGGAAGTCGGTTAAAACCATACAAGTATGATCCCATCATTGCCAACACCAAATGACTATATGGCCGAAGAAGTGTCACTAGTGAGAGGGCGCATGACCATAAATAAGTCTATCAAATGATGGCGAAGTATGCCATTGTGACAAAGATTAAGGAAGTGAAGGTATCTGGGACAACCGTGCAAGGGCTACGCCAGGAGGTTGAAATCATCATAGATGGGCCAAAAACTAGCCATTGAAGCAGTTAATCTTGATAAGACAACTTTATTTACCATTTGGAGGAGAGGCTAACCTGCATTTATGGAGGATATTATGCTAAATTTGGAGTTGTTTTAGAATTTATGAGGCTGCATCAATGGGCATTAGGCCGTTTAAGCCGCGACATTGCTATAAGTATGGCAAGAAGGGTTGCATTAATTCATTTTTCTTTCCAAGAGATCTGTATTACTGCTCTCATTGTGTTTTCTTAAGTTTATGTCCGAGCAATCATAAAACTGTTTTTAGACGTTGTGCCAACAAGGGTTAGGACATTTAATCCCTTCAAGTATGACTGCTACAGAGCCTACCCTCTCTGTGACATCCATTGAAGAAACACCTGCGTCGGAACCTCAGCCTCAGAAAAGGAAGAAATCATAGACCTAAAAGACTTGGAATTCTCCGTGTAAGAAGACTTCGAAGCCTAAGTCAACCCCGGCTGAGTGACAGAAGAGACCAATGTCTAAAGAGCCTGAAGTAATCATTGAAGAGGATGTTGTTGAAGAGATCGATCCAATTTCGCGACTGCCGAAGTATATGGTGCCACATAATACATCTGTGAAAATCATGAGGGACCTAGATAAGGTCAAATCCCATATCAAAACACCACCACTCCCAAATAGTGTTCCATTTAAAGGAGACATATTTGCAAAGGTGCCTTTGCTCAAATTGGAAGAGTGGGACCTGGCTGACCGCACAAAGTTCCCTAAACTTGCGTCATCAGAGTATTTGGAGCAGGTGCCCTATGACAGAGGAGTCATCAAGGTCGAACTGAAGACATGGGCGTTGGGATTGTAGTAGTCCAGGATGCTGAACCTTCTAAACATCCCACATTTTGGGTGCAACACCATCAACGACATCTGTCTATGCCAACTTCTTTCCTTGGTGCACGATAATTTTTTTGTGGCTAGATGACATGATAATTCATTAAATCACCATGTTTCCATACCAAGGGAAGGATCCAGGGTCGGCCTTTGGAGGAAATGGATTGGAGAAAAAGGTCGCCAATGTGGTGAAGAAAACTTATTAGGTAAACAGGAACACCCGCCACTTTGTCATTGCATACATCAATTCCCCGAAAATCAAATTTTCCACCCTGATCCTTGCCTGTAAAATGATCAGGAAGTGCCGCGCAACAAGGTGCCTACGTATGTAATTAATATAGCTGCGCAGTACATGAAAAAGGTACAATATAATTGGGAAAAGTATCTCTACAATTAATTTTTGGAAAACATTCGCAAGGCGCAAGAATAGGGCAATAAATTTTGTTATGCTTGGCTACTGTTGTTGGTCGTGTTGATCGACTGGAGGTTGTTGTCGTAGTCACAATTTCCAGAAATTGAACCCGATCTATGAGAAGCTGCAAAGTATCCATCCCTATGGAACTCGAAGTTGCTAAACTCAAAGTTTCCATCGAGAATAACAGCAATAAAATCTTTTGGGTGTTGTTTGATGCATAAATATTTTAAGCGGTGCAGTCCAAGCCATGACAGTCACCTACACTGTATGAACAGTAAAAGAACATCAAATAATTCAAGGCTATGTTCCATAATGTGCACGTCCACGCAAACAGGTACATGGTAAGCGTCTAGTAAGAGCTGGCATACATGGTCATAGAGGATGACCTTGCGTACACCACAAAAAAGTGGTCCCCATTATGGCTTGAAGCAAGCACATCTGGTGGTGCATCATCCTCAGTGCCACATAAGACCCTATCGAGCACACCGACAGATCACCCAAAGGATGCGCAGAAGGACCAAGAACAGACCACTACGTCATAAAAAGTGGACCTGCACAGTGATGGCGAGATGGAAGAGAAGGATGGAGACATTACTGATGCACCATCAGACACACGACAAGGAACCAAAAGAGGCTTCAGACCACCCTGGGGTCGTGCACCAAAAGGAAAGCCTCTAAGAAAACCAGGACATATCCATTAATACTCACTAAGGAGGATATTGTGAAAATTGGAGACACAATACAAGAAGTCACTGAAAGTGTATGGACCATGGCCAAGGCATAATATAAATCAGTCCTTGATGACATGCAACAGGGGCTCCAACAACTCAAAATGAAAGTGAGCGCCATACAAGCGAGCTTTGGTCAAGCGAGCACGAGAAAAGTGATCAAGCTAATAATTCAACACCTATCCATCTCTGAAAGTTGAATTTTTCAAGTCTCAGGTGCCACACTTCAGATTTCCAGTTCTGAGTTGCACATGGCCATTCCAGAAAGCTTTGTCAGGATTGAATTGGATGTGTTCCCCAGCGGAAAAATGCATGATATTCATATGATGATCATAGACGAGCTGCAATATAGAGAGTATAAGGCCTTCCAAGACACCATGGTTGCTAAGCACCAAGCCACCTTAATGCTTAAAGGTCAGCAACTAGTAGAGGATACGCACCGCGCTTCTGAAAGCCAACATGTTCAGTTGGAAACTATGATTGATTAGTTGTGCTTGGGTCTTCCCAAAATCACAGTACCAACTACTGCAACATTGGAAAAATTGGTAGCCATGCTCAAGGCCTCACGATCAGAAATCAAAACAGTCCAAGCAAAATTTGAGCAGAAGATCGTCGATTTGCAAATGAAGCTGCAACCTGAGATGCCTCCAGAAGTTCGCCAATAGTGCGCTAAGGTAGTTGAGGAGTCAACTGTTAGCATCACCACTTCTATGGATGCTTGCATCCAATATTTAGAGGAGGCCATGGGAATTTTGATCTCCGTCCAAGATGAACATGTCGTACAACAACTAAAGATGGATCTGCAGGCCAAGGAACAATAATTTAATGAGATTCGGGTCACTGCGTCGACCTTGGTGCCTGCCTAGCAGTTGGCCTTCTTACAGGAAAGTTGAGCTATCCAGGAAGAGATTGACACAATGCACCAATGAGATAAGTTTCTTAGCAATAGAATGTAGCCTTGGGGTGAGGAGGCCTTGCAGCTGTCTCAAAACATCGATGGTGCTCTTAGAAGCCTGCAACAAACCCAACGAAGTATCAGCCTAGCCGCCGAGGGAATAACTATAGAAAAATTGGTCAAAGAAGCGCAGAATGTCGTAGCATAGAGCACAAACGTCATTCAAACACTAAAGAATTCCATTCAGGTGCTGAAGGACAAGATGTAGGAACCAGGACCAAAGTGAATTGGGACGAGTCACTAGATTGTGTTGGGGGTTTGTTGGGATGGGGTCCCCTAAGGTAAAATTTTGGTATAATGTTGGTTAAAGTTTTGTTGAAATGTGCTGCGCGCAGAATTAAAGGGGCTTTGGGGTGGGTCAAAGCTCCTTTATAATTGTAATGGGTAAAAAGGGAACCATGAGTCTCAAACAATGGTTTGAGACCATGGTATGTGCATGTCTATAGTCATATAAATATGTAATGGTTGAGTCAATGAAAAAAATATATCTGATCGTATCTTATCTTTGTATGTTGATTTTTTGATCAAATTTTTGGGCTAGTTTGTGTTCAGTCTGGGTAGAAAGGCTCCTGTTGGTTGTGTGTGCGGAGACCTAGTCCTAAGATATGTGCAAGGAATCTGCTGCTGTGTGTGAAAAAGGAAATAATTATATTGGATTGAAGACTTATTAATAAAGAAGAAGTTTTGGGAAACTCTGTTGCAATTTCTATGTTTATGCATGAATGTGTTAATTAACTATTGATTAACGTAGATATCTGGTTTTGTTTAAATGCACATTTATCTGAGTTAAGAATATGTAAAATATCTCTATGTTTGTGAAAGGAGTGCATTTGTGTTACGGGTTTATAGAATAACTATCTAGGTGGCTGTGCAAGTGTTGTTTATGCTCTGATAAGCTAGATCTCACTGAGGTATAATAATTATTTTACGTGTATCTGCTAAGGGTTTTTATCTACGCTCGCAAAGACAAATAAGCATTAAATATGATAAGTAAGGTTAAAGCCCACATCAAATGCTCCCTTAGGGTGTGGAAACCTGGTTCCAACACCCCTCCATACTGCTTCGGGAGAGACTTTGGTTTGCGCAAGCCGATCATTGCCGAAAGGGCTAGACGTAGTTTGAGGGTTTTGGTGGTATTATAGAACACTCTGCACCTGGGTTAGGACCCCTCAAGCCAATAATGCTGAAGGGGGAGAATGTTAGAAATGTTGGCATTAATGTCAAATGGTCATGGTCATGGCTTGATGTTGATGATGTTGTTTGCTTGTTAAGGCTAAATGTGTTAATTTCTTGATGTGCAAAGGATGATCAAAGTAATGTGCAAGAAAAGGATGATTATGTGATTTCATGTGCAGAGACTTTGACGATTAAGAGTTGGTGGCTATATTGATGATTGGTTTGTTGTTTATTCTTCAAACAAAATTAAGACATAATGGAACATGAGAGCTGAAGAAGAATGTTTAGAGGCTGAGTAAATTGATATTTTCATTAAATGCTATATGTTGTATTTACATCTGAAAGCCATATAGTGCAGTCATTATTTCTAGATTATATTATTTAAAATTTTCTCAATATGACAAAACTCTTGAACTGAAATTCCAATTTGGAAATGAAGAGATAGTCTGGGAACAACTCTAGAAGACCATGTGATAATTCTCCAATTAAAATTCTTGCATGGAATACAAACAATCAACAACTCTTTATATATAAAAATTCCATTTTGAATGAAAATTAGAAGTTTTTGTGACTAGAGAATTTAGTATGAGAGAGTTTATGAACAACCTGGTAAGGAGAGAAGGGAAAGAGTAGCATAAAAGAAGTAGATTTGAAGAAGAGAAGCATTAAGGTTAAGAAACATAAAATAGAACATAACTCTATTTTAGAATAGAGAGAAAGACTAGGTAACATATAAATGTAATTTGTAATCTGATTGGGGGATTGTTGTCCCATTTCAAATTGTACCTTGATAAATAACAAGTTGTAGCTTGTCGATGTAGGAGCCTCCTGTGAGTTGTAGTTTGTATCAAATTTGTGGGAGTTGGAGCTTCCCTGAGGTAGTGGCCTCTTGTAGGTTGAAGCCTAAAAAAAACTTGATGTAATAGGGGAGTAGGATCTTGTGTTCACATCATTTTCAACCCAAAATTCATGGTTTTCTCCCTTTATGGGTTTCCACACATATATGGTGTCTTCATGTGTTTCTTTTTGAATGTATTGCTTGTGTGAATACTATTGAAATTTGAATATGTATGATATGAAAATGTCTCTCTCTAGTAACTGCAAAAGAAATAATTAATAACGGAACATATAGATAAGCCATTAGTTGCATAAGAAGTTATTTGAAAAATAAAATTAAGTTGAGCTAAATAATTGAAGAAAGATACAATTATTGATTCAACCCCCCAAGTAATTTCCAAACAATATTAGGTTTCTGCATTATTGTGGATTTTTAAGCCAATTTATTGCAAATATTGAATCCTTGTAAACCTGGATCTCATAGCATCATTTTTTTCTTGGAAAAAATTAGTAGGTTTTACATGTGTTAATTTCAAATTGATTATGTGTACTTGGACCATATCCCATTTTAACATGAAATAAATGATAGGTATATAGAAAGAGTGAAAAAACTCCCCCACTCATAAGACCCGTGTCACTGGAGACATTGTCAAAGAAAGCCCAAGGCTTTAAGAAGTCTGGATTCTCATCAACAATAATTCTAGGAGGGATCGTGCCTTTTTCGTATGGAAAATGAGATAATATTTTTGTAGATTCAACAATGATATGCTCTGGGTATGACGGGTTTTCCAATAAAATGGTCCCATTTCACAAGCTAGACCCCCCAACATATTATCAAAGGGAGGGCCTTAAGAGCACGAGTAGATAGATCTGAGTTCCATCCTCTCCATGCTTCCTCCAATTTATCCCTCTCCCATAGATAGTTTAGGACCGATGAAGACATATATACTGCCCATACATTCTTGAAGAAAGGGCATTTCATGAACACATGAACCAAAGTTTCATCACTGACTATGCAGAGAGAGCACCGTCTTAACCCTATGGAAAATTTTCTTTGAAGGACATCCCAGGTGGGGGCCTTGTTCTCCATTAGGCACCATACAAGTATTTTGGATTTCGTTGGGAAATTAGATTTCCATATCACCCACCACCACCATTTTGGTTCTACCAATGACCTCCCTATATTTAAGACTATAAATCCAAGCTTCAGGGAATAAGAGCTTGTAGAAATTATGATGTATAATTGTAAATTCTCATGAAATTTTAATCTAAATCACAAGACACAATCATACTCTACTACTCTGCAGAATTCAATTCAAAATTTAAAACATCAATCACAAACATTCAATGAGAAACACCACACATGCACAATATTTTTCCATGGGAAAGAAATCTGCTTAAAACCCCTTATTCCTTCTTGCATTAATTTGATGAATAGAGTTGTATTACAATTTCTAGCTCAATCTGTGCTCAACTTGCAAGTGAATAACCTATATCTCGGCTCACTGAGAAGATATGACCCAGACTTAGTTAATTTCTGCCTCTGCTTGAGCCCCTATTTTCTCTTGCTACTGAATACAATGCGCCCTTATATCAAGCTAATGATCCATGAGGAGAACACCTCAATGGATAGTGCCCAAATATATGTAATGATGGGGCTAGGGATCTGCATCAATCCACCTCGATCTTGGAGGTATAGATGCAATTTATCCCTCTTCCCACTTGGATCAAACTCTCCTTGTACTGGAGGTCTCTTCTTGAATGTATGTATCCACTCTACCTCCTCTCTGTCCCTTCATTTGTGGTTGATACACAACTTCCTAAGGCTCCTCTTGAGGCTCCATTTTGAGAGGTCTATCATGCTCCCTCTCAACCACCATATTTCTAATCTCCACCTTCTTCCTCAAGGCTGTACATGCATCTTCTACCTTAGGTTTATATAGGTTCTTGACTCAAACTCCGATTTGCTTCATCTGCCAAGTGGCTCTATTTCTCAAGAATGATTTCCCATTGTTGAAAATAACATCATAACCATGGTATTCCAACACTGATATAGAGATGAGATTCTTCTTTAGTCTTAGAATTAACATGAAATCCTTGAGTCAAAGAGGGGATCCTGACTCTTCTAAAAGGTGAATGTATCACTCCCAGTCACATTGTACCTTATGTCAACCCAAACTCAATATACATATGAAGATTTTTCTTTTCCAGGTCACTGAAAAACTCTCTACACCCTGTCATGTGGAATTAGGCATAAGATTCCAAGTACCACAGACTACCCATCACTGTGCTAGCCATGCATGCGATAAGGTTGAAGTCAAGCTTGAACTGTGAAGCCAAAGATTCACTTGTTGATCCTACTCTAGGCTCATTCTTGTTATACTTTTTGTGTGGACACTTTGTAGCATAGTGCCTGAATTCATGGCAATTGAAGCATTTTATTTTGGACAAGTATTTCTTCTTTCCCCCTTAGCTAGATTCAACCTCATCTTGGGACTCATTTCCCTTGGTGTTCAATCCTTATCTAACTAGAGAAAATTCCTCTTCCACTTCTGTGGATGAACTTCCATCTCTGGTATTCCTCCTTATCTCTTCTTGTACAAAATTAGACCATAAGCATTCCAAATTTGGTAATTTCTCCCTCCCATTCACCGAGTCCTCGTAACTATGCCAACTTTTGGGAATGCTTAGAAGAGCTAAGATCACCAGGTCATACTTTGAAACATTAACATTGATCCCACCAATTTCATCATGAACTTGTGTAAATTTTCTTAGATATTGCAGGATAATTTCATTCTTATTCATCTTGATATTTCAAAGTTTATCCATGAGTGACAATTTCCTATGGTTGCTGCTATTCTCAAACAATTCTATCAATGCCTTCCACACTGCAAAACGATTTTCTTTCCCATGGAGATTTGAGACAATGTGGTCTCACAATCCCCCCAAGATTATTATCCTCGCCTTAGCTACATATTTATTCCATTGGGCAAGGTTCTGTGCATCAGATGCCTATGATTTTGCAATGTCTGCCTTAACATATTATAGCAACCCATTGTCATCAAGCACCACCTCCATGCAATCCTTCCATGCATTGAAATTGGAGTTTCCTTCCAAGGCATACTCTAGTCTAAGCCTGTTAAAGGTCATCTTCCCAATGCTTACGAGATCCTGCTACACTAAACAAAAAATTAGAACCTTATGAGAAATAACTTTTAAATTCTTGTTTTGATGTGAATCCTGCTCTGACACCATGTAGAAATTATGGTGTAGAATTGTAACTGCTCATGAAATTTTAATCTAAATCACAAGACACAATCCTACTCTATTGATTTGTGGAATTCAATTCACAATTTAAAACATCAATCTTAAACATGCAATGAGAAAAAACACATATACATAGTAATTTTCCAGGGGAAAGAAATCTACTAAAAACCCCTTATGTCTACTTTCATTAATTTGATGAATAGATATGTATTACAATTGCTAGTTCAATTTGAGCTCAACCTGCAAGTTAATAACCTATCTCTCTTCTCACTAAGAATATTTGACCCAAAATTAGTCAATTTATACCTCTACTTGAGCCCCTATTTCCTTGCAAAATTTCTTAGGAAATTAGGCCCCTATTATTTAGGAATTTCCTCCAAAATGCTTGCGCAATTCCTAAGGTTTATCATCTGATTGCATGCAACACCTGCAAGACTAGTCTATAAATAATGTTACACTGCCTTGAAATCTCCACCATAGCTGGGGAACTCAAATTATCTGCATGCACTAGATATTTTGGGTTGATTGATTAGTTAACTGGACGATCCCTGAGTTAGATTATTGTCCCACTACACAACTGACCTTCCATTAGTTCCTCGAACAATTAGAACTAGTTTAACTGAAAAAAACTTGAAATATATGACCTTGATTGATACAAATTAACAATCACACATGCTTAACTGAACTCCAACTCCTATAACTCAAATTTATTGAGCTAACTAGGTGACACGAGCCATGTCACACAAGTTAACTACATCCAAGTTGTTTGCTGATGTGGAAATTCAAAATTTTCTCAATTTGACCAAGGAAAAATCAAATTGAGACTTTCTTGCTACATTTTCTTAACCATTCATCTTAGCTTCCATTACATTCTTCAAACCATCCATCTTAGCTTCCACGCCATTCATCTTATCTTCCATGAAATTCATCTTAGCTTCCATGCCTTTCTTCAAACCATCCATTTTTGGTTACTTTTTGTGAGAGCGACATTTGTTGCACTTGGTCTCGTAATTTTGATACATCATGTTGCACTTATTCCTCTTCATGCATCATAGTATAAGTTTCAGAGGACTTAATGGGTGTGGAATTATTTTTGGGAGGTATTTTAGAACCCAATACTGATATCTATTCTTAAATATTCCCTTGGAATCACTTCAAACTGATTTTTCAAACAAACATTATGCAATTTAAAAAAATGATACACAAATTTTTATTGATTTGAAGATCCCCAAGATTTGAACTTTGGACTTGTAGTATCCCTCCTAGTCTTCTTTCCAATGCCATGGGTCATACCTGATTTGGATTCTTCAAGGAAAAGTTATGCCCAATCTCCCAAAATGACCTAATTATGGATTGGTTCAGTAGAGAGAACTTGTACACCATGCCACGTGTCATAGTTTTATCTTTTGGTTCTGAAATTGATGCCCAAGAAACTGCAGTCCGTGCAATTTTAGCCATTTTTTACAGAATTTGAATTTGATGCTAAGAGAGAAAGTTATGGCAATTTTCCCAAGGTCACTTCTTTGAGATGAAATTATGGAAAAACCATAACTTCCTCAGATCATATCTCCGAAACTATAGAGAACCAAGATCTGAAATTTTTACACGAAGTTTCTTCAGATTTCGCCTCAAATGGGTTTTTTTTTTTGTCTGAAACTTTGTAGGAAAAATTTTATAGTGAAAATTCCACGATCACTTGTTTGTAGTAGGGAAACCCTAGAATCCGAACCTCTAATACCAAATGTTATGAAACCAGCTCACAAAATAGAAGAAAAGATAGATCAATGCCTTAGAAATAAACCTCTTCGAGGGGGAACCTCCTTTACATTACATAAATGAATAATTCCTAGATGATACAATTGAAAAAACCTCCTTTCTATATATAGGAGTCCATGGGTCACAATATAACCCAAGCCGACCTAACAATAATAATGTAAGGGCACAACAATAACAATAATGGTCTTTTATGGGGCACAATAATAACATTATGGGGACTATATGGGTACAACACTAACAATAAGGGGCCAACACTAACAATAATAAGGGACTACAATAGTAATATAGGGACCTAACAAGTTGTAACTATTTAAAAATCATTAATCTCTTAGTTAACTAGTCAATTTACTAAAAATAGCCCTAGTCATGCATGGATTTCGAATTGCCTAGTTGAGTGGAGGAAAAGGGCATCAATGTTTTTATTATTGTATATTAGTGAGTGTATAGATTTTGCATGTAACATGTGAGGAATTCTCTTGGGATAGTGCAAGAAAATATGGGCTCTTCCTATTTTTTAGGAGTAGGAATTGTGCAAGGAAATAGGGTCTCTTCCTATTCTTTAGGAGTAGGAATTGTGCAAGGAAATGGGAGGAAGCTGAAGGCTTATTTTGGCTAAGTGTTGATTAGAGTAGGTAGAGGAGGAGATCAATATTGCAGTGCAGATTGAGTTTCAAGGATTGAAGCAGTCATTGTAATAGATCTACATTCTTATCTGATATAATGCAAACAAAGGAGGGTTTTTTCCTGGTTGGGTTCCCTAGTAAAAATATTGTGTTCATTTTGATTGAATGATTGCATGTATTTATATTGTATGTTTTCCTTTCTGTAGATTGAGTAGAAGAAAATTGTGTCTTTTGTTTTCAATATGAATTCATTTGCAACTTCAAATTTCGAGTTATTTCTACAATTATTACTATTTTTCTATGTGGTTCACATAACTTAGAGATCAGTGATTGCTACGTCCACATAATATTTGTACCAGGAAGATCCACGTAAAGAGATCACTTCCTGCTAGCTTAACCATAGAGCTTGATCCCGAGAGTTTTGAGAGAATTGAACCCACAACCTTTCAATAACAAAGGTGCTTTAACGATGGGCACTTGACCAATTGAGCTAACCCTTGGGGCTATTTTCCACATATATTATACTTCTTTATTATATTTAGGCATACATTTTTCTCTTATTTATGAGTAGTTACTATTATTGTAAATTTACTATTTTAGATGAATTTATATATATTATTATTTTGTTTTATTGTTATAATAAAATAACTTATTTTAAAATTTAATGTAATAATATTTAAAAATTTTTATATACAAATTTTATAATTATAATTAAATAAACTATTCCTTGTATGATGTGTGATGTCATGTGCTAAGTGGAAGGGTGCATGTCAATCATCCCATCAAGAAAGAATAGGTGAGGATGTGCCATGACACCCTCCCTAAAGAATGCAGATTGGAATGAATGAAATGCATGACTCACCATGTGCTTTAATTTCTATATGTCATCACACCACCCTAGTTATGATGTCTATGATTATGGTGAAACGATGTGTGAGATGATGGCGAAGAATGTGGTTTTAATGGAGACTAGCCTTTGAATTTGGGAGATACCTGGGGGCATTTCCCTCTCTAACCTCTTTGTATTTAGTCATGATGGAACTCAATCATAATTAAATAACATCCACCCTTGTTATGCGCTGGGGGATTTATCCAAATCGATTCCATTGTGAAAGTGAATTTGTTACATTCAATTGTTATCATGGCTCTCTACCTTTCATTTTCGTTGATATCAGCAGTAACTAAGTTCTTGTAATGCCTTCCAAAACTTCTTTGCAACTTAGAATCCTTTTATTATTTTTTTCCCTCTCTTTTATGCAAACTGACTAACTGGATTTTGGCTCATGCGCTCAACATTCCTTATCTTTCACTCTTCCATTACTCATTGTGTTTCTCTATTGCTTCTTAAAAGGAATCTTGTTCTTATCTTTGTCTCATCTCTTTGTCTCACTTTCGACTCCACAAGCTTCTGAGAAAATAGGAGGAGTTCATGCTCATAAAAAAGCACAATCCTCTAGCTACCATTATCATGACCAGACTCCAAAATTCATTCAGGGGGAACTCAATGCAGTGGATTGATATATCACACATGAGAGATGGTATTTTTCAACGACAAACATCATGGTAGAGGTGGTCTCTTGGATACCCAATGTGGGTCATACTAGAAGTAGGCACAACTAGTACATGCATACAATAAATTTACATTGACATATGAAGAATTTGTTGACAAGAGTGATCTAAGATAGAAATGAGGCCAAGGAGGAAATTATGTTAATGTTGGATGAGTTCTAGCTTTATATGAAGACCCTTGATCATCATCTGTAGAGAATTGAGGAACATTTGGGTCTCCCACCAGACCAAGGAAGCTACCACCAACATAGAAAATAACTAATTGAGGTGGAGGCTTTGGACTCATCCTAGCCCCTTGTTACATTATTTTTATTTCAATTTTTTTTCTTGGTTTTAGGTTTTTAGTTTATCATGGACCACTGGTTAGAAAACATCCAATTATCGATAAGAACCTTTTTAGATATGAACATTCAATTTTATTGGCAAATCCATAAAATTAGAATTTTAATGTTCTGTCATTGGTTTGGTTTCTCAAGGGGAAGAATAGGGAAAACCAAGACCATGAAGTTTGTAATTTTTTGATCAATAAATATAATTTTAATTTCACAAAAAAAATAAAAAATAAAACACACACACACACATATGTTTTCCTCAAGTTACATATTTTAGATAATTCTTAAAATTTTCAAAGTACAACACTTACAAAAATTGAACTTAGGTGAAGAGGAAAACAATATTTTTCCCAACCACCTAAATTAAACCCAATTAACATATATAATTTTAAATTATTTATATAGAAATTCTAATAATTTTTTTATTTTTATTTTTATAGTTCTAAATTAATTAAATAAAAAAATTACACTTAATATTTTCTTTTATTATTTGTGTGATTGGATTTTGAGGGTTTCGTTTTGTAGGGTGGGGGTGGCCAATGTTCGAAAGTCATTGTAAATGGGAGGAGACACCAAAAAAATACCAACCATATTAAGGGTTGATATTTCCTAGGTTGGGTACAATCCTCGAGTGATTTTGAGGATTTAGATACCATTTCTTAAAGACTCGTTCGTTATGTCACAAACACAAAGAAATATTTTCCATTGTTACTTATATTTTACAACTTGAGTGGGCCTAAGGGTTAAGAGCTTGTGTTTCCTCATAAGAGGTCAAATGTTTAGAAATAGAAGGGGCTAGAGTATGTACACCTTATAATTTGGAGGTGGTTAGAGTATATACAACTTCATAATATTTAATAGTCAGATATTTATATAGAGATGGATCCCTAATTCAAAAACAAAGAAACATCATACACCAATTTAATATTTAACTTAACTATAACATTCAAAATAAATTATTATTATTATTATTATATTATAAAAAAATTTAAAATTTATCACCAAAACCATGAATACTTCATTTCTATAAGTAGAAAGACTAAGATTCAAAACACATAAATAACTTTATTCATCCCAAGGGATATTTTCATGTCTATACTAAGAAAATATAACTTTCCTTTAAAAATAAATGTAAACTAAATAATTAGGCATTTGAATTTATGGAATCAATCCATGATATATTATTTTGGGCAATGCATATGAAAAATACATAGCTCAATTCCTAAAGACACATAGGTTTACAAAGGAACATGAGACTTGTTATGGAAAAACAATGAAACATAATTACTTTTACTTTGAAACATGGACCTTTCTACATATACCAATAAAATGTTGGAAATACTAGGGGAGAGTGAATAAGTATTTCACTTTTTCTTATAATTTAATATCACAAGGATTAACCAATCACATCACATCAAAAGTACAAGATTTATATTAACAATTTATTTATATCATAAAGGAAGGTACAAATTCTTGTTTTTCCAGCCACTACTGGAAGGAGCTACAACCCTTGTTCACCAACTTCCACTGGAAGAAGACAACAACCTCCTGCAGAAATCTACAACTTCCTTGCCTAGCACCACCCTGCCCCCCTATTATAATAAAAGATAGAATAAGAAATTTTGGGATCCCATACTAGGAATAATGATCCAATTACAAGTACCCAATACCAATTCACCCCCTCTTAGTGTTGATGAACATTTCAACATAAAATTGTCCATTATAAAAACTTTGTCACAGAATATTCTAAAGATTTCTTTGGCAACCAATTGGTAAGTTAAGATAAGTTATGAAATTCAATTTCACTTAAATAAAATGTGATAATCCATTTAAATCATTTGGTTTTTTTAAAAATTGGGGTTTCCTCTCTCATGGCGTCTCTAGTTTAACATTACAAAAATATTGATATTGTTTAATATATATATATATATATATATATATATATATATATATATATATATATATATAACAACAAAATTTAATAAATTTATATTAATTTTTTATTAATATAATAAATTATAACAATATTTTTTTTTAATTAAAATTATTATTTTTAGAAAAAAACAATATTAATATTATTATTGTGGATTAGTTATTCTCTATCTTCACCCAATGTAATAATCTGCTTATAAAAAAAAATCATATCTATTAATTGTATAACACTAGGTATATAAAAAGAATCACATCTTTTATATTAACCTCTTTCACTCAGTAATTTATAATTTTTAATCTTTTTTTTAAGTTAAAGGTAGTGCCTTCCATAACTTCTCTATGTTGCTTATAGGCAGAATAAAGAGTTACAACTCCTATAAGGTTTGAAGTAGCATTATAAAACCTCAACAATAATTGGCACTATAGGTGAGACAAAGGGCCATTGCTCCTAATAATAATTTGGAGTAACATCATAAAACCGAGCAAAAATATTTAATACTAATAACACTATATATTCTAAGGAGTATATTTTATACATATCTATATAGCCTACACACTACAATTAACATACACTTCAACAACATTTTAGGATTATTATGAATACCCAAAAGATTGTTACATACACATCAACATGTTCCATATCAAAAAGTGATATTTTTTTTTTTTTTTTTTTTTTTAATAAAATTGACAAAACTTTAATAATTTATTTTATATTTTATATTTTTTATTACTATTTTGTTTAAAGGTACAATATATTATTAAATATAGAATAGTTAATTTTTTTTATTTTTTATTTATTTTCGTCACATCTAAATAAATATAGAATAGTTAATTTTATTTTTTTTATTTTTATTTATTTTCGTCACATCTAAATATTTTAAATAATAATACAAATATTATTGTATTTTAATTTATTTTACATTTATATTATTTATTATTTTATTTCTTTTTAAAAATAATATAAATATTATTATATTTTAATTTATTTTATAACTACCTTATTTATTATTAACTCTTTTGTTTTCATATGTTCATACCTTTACCTTTTTGACCTAGTCAAATGGTTTTCCAATTGCAATTTAAGATCACAATAAGATAATTCCATGGATATTAGAATACTATTATATTCAATTGCCTCACATTGTTAAATAGTTTAAATTGTTTTTGCATGCTATTGATAAATAAATCACACTTTTATTTAATTAACTTATATAAAATACCTGAGAGGTATAATAATTAGTTATATAATTATATAATTAATATATAAGTTAATAATTATATAATTTAACAAGTTTAAGTTATTAATAAGAAAAAAAAAATACATTTATAAATTAAATAATCAAATCAATACATTAAAAAAATCCCAAAAAAATCTCATATATTACAACTTTATCTTTTTATTATTAAAATAATATAAAATTTTCATTAACCATAATTAGTGACAAGGAGTGATGTATGAGTTGGACCTTATCATGTGGAAATGTACCTATTTCAATATGGTGACAAACATACCTATCATATCAAGTTGAAAGTACTTACCCAAATAAAGGTTCACCCAAATAAATTGTACATTTTATGATAAGTTAAGCTAGTACTTACTTTGATGTGATTTAGATACATGACTTCCTAACAATAGGGAAGGACAACGGTCACCCTCGAGGAGGATCTGAGCCCATTGGACATTATGATAATGCGATATGCCACCTCAAATCTCTCAACTTTGAAAAAGTTCAAATCCATAGGAATATCTAGGCCCTTTTATGTTTCAACTCTTACACCACTATGGAAGGTTTGGGGTTACTATTAGTGTACACATTACTATCTACATGCATCACAAGGTACAATATAATAATATTCATAATAGTACATGTGCGTTGGTAATGAAATTCTCGTAATAGTAACAATATCTTGTGGTTGAGTAGTCAATAATAGTTGTGTGTGAGATTTAAATAATATTTAATAGTTGAGTAGGTCATGGTTGACACCGTGATTCTCAAGAATAGTATCTAGTGATCGAGAAGATAGTAATTTATAAATATATCTAGTACTGGGAAAGATAACAATCGAGAAAACAATCCAGAAGATGTTAATTAATTAAATAATATTTAATTCGGAATTAATATTTAAAATATATTGTAATTTAAGTTGTTAGGTTTATTATAATTAAGTTATAAATTAATAATGAAGATAATTATTTGTTAATATAAATGGATTGATTATTATTATTTAAAGAAAATTATGTATTTTGAAATGATGGTTAGTGGGGGATACAATGATATTTTTAGAATGTTTTTGAGCTTTTGGTTATTAACTTGTTTTATAAAGAAAACATGTTTTTAATCAATCAAAAATAGTTTTAGATTTTACTCCAAAATCAAAATCAAAGCAAATGATGTTGATTAAGTTATGAGTATAGAAACATAAATAAAAATGTAGTAAAAAATGAATAAAATGTATATAAAACAAGTTTTAAAAATGAATAAAATGCATATCAAATAAATTAGAGTGTAGCAGTGTTTATATTATGGGGTAAATCATGTACAATGTGTTGTGAAAGAGAGCATGCGATATAAAATATAACAATTAAATATTTTATAAATATGTGGTTTACACTTCTTATCATGCATAATATTTGTAAGAATACATGCAACTATAAAAATGTCATTTTTGTCATCCAAAGCTATTTGTTTTTATAATTTTCAGTGGGGTGACTATTCACCTTCTTTGTGTGCCACTCGCCATGGGTAGCATGCGCCATGGGTAACACACATGTATAATTGTCTGTGATCAACATAGTAAATGTTGGCGTTCTTCGAAAACATGCAAATATAACATAAAAGATTGAGTAAAATGTATATATAATAAATTAAAATATAATTATGTTTATATTATTTTGTAAATTTGTGTACAATACTTTATGAAAGAGAGCATGAGATACAAAAGATAATGATTAACTATTTTACAACTTTATAGTTTACACTCTACATCATGTATATTATACATATGGATACATGTGATTACAAAATTGTCCATGTGGTTTTCAAAGTCTATTCGGTTTTGATTATTCACCTTCTTGGTATGCCGCATGTCATGTATGGTGTTTATGTATAGCTGTATTTGATTAGTCTTAGTAAATGTTGCATTTTTGTCGAGTATGTAGATGTTAATTTTGATGCTCGAGAAGCTAAAGTGTGCATTTAAGTTGTTGAGTATGGTGGGGGTTATTGAGTATGCATGCATGCTATTAAAGGTACATGTAGGTCTATAAGATGTGCATGATTTGCTAAGTTTTGTACAGAAGTTGAAGTGCACATGCAAAATTGGGAATGCATGCATATAGTTTGGAAGTAGGCAATAATGGTGTGGTCTATACCATGAAATGTTATTGAGGTTGTTGAAACATGAGATGGATGCTTTCTAAAAGTTGAATACACATGGTTAGACTTAAATAATTAATTGGCCTCAAGATATGAGAATCCTAAAAGTAGTTAGACTAGGTAATCATTAGTATCCTGTAAAGCACAAGATATAAAAAATATTAAAATATCTAATTTTAATTTAATTTAGATATTAATGTCCACTAAAGGTTAAATTTGTCCTATGGAATTAAAGATATAGTATGTAAATAAAAAATAGAAGGTGACATCACACCATTGCAAAGAGAAGACGAAAACACATCCCAAGGAGAAAAAAACAAAAAAGGAAGAAGGAGAAAGAAGAAGAAAGTAATTGGGAAGCACAACACAACGAGATGGGGGAACATTGAAAAATTGCAAAGGAGGTTCCTTAGTTGAGGAATACTTTGTTGGAGAAGAACTTATAACATTCGAAGTCGTACATCAAAATTTGGCATCATGCGAAGATAGTCAATAAGTTTATGATACCTCACAGGTTTTATCACATGAGATTGGAAGTTGGACATGAGGCCTCTTCCTAATTGTCTCAAAATGCTAAAAGTAAGAGGTAATCAACGTATTGCATGTCAATTTGGGAAATCGACTTTTAATAAGTTATTGACGAAGGTCAAAAACCTTTGGGAGGAAGAGGGTTAAGCATCTTCAAAGCCACGAGTGTTTAAACAGAAGTGAATTTATGAAGAAACAACATAACCATCCTCTAATCTTAGAGTATAAAAAGTATGAAAATATAAAATAGTCCTTAGTTCTAAATAGATTTAACAAACACAATGCTTCTAAAGAATACAAGAATCTATTTCAATTCAAAATTAATAAGAGTAAATTCTAATCTAAAAACCCTTTAAACTATATAAATAAAAACATACACTTGAAAATGTCAAATAAATTATGATTAAATTTAAAATTTAATTTATAATAAATAATATTCTCATATCCACTTGAAAATTCTCAAAGTAACATGTCCTCTCCTTTAAACACAATCCTAATGAATACAAAAAGATTTCACTAACAAGTTAATTGACATGTCCTCTAAATCATAATTTCATCAACTTCAACCTTTCAACGCAATCCCAATGATTTCAACAAGTTAAGGGGATTTAAGGGAAAAATAAGTCCTCATCCTCCATGATTTTTTTTTGGCGTTACATTTAAAAATAAATAAAAACAAACATATGCAAAGGGGGACACTACGAACATAAGTCGTACTGCCTAATAGTTAGATTTTATGTCAAACTCTGGAATAGTTGAAAAGATGATAAGAAAGTTATCGTACGCTAAATCCATGGGTAGTTGGATTGGATAATCACCACTTACCGTCTATATTAAAGCTTGAGAGAATATCCAACGCTGAGGCATAAAATCTCAAGATACTACTATTCTTAAGATATACATAAAGAATATCATGTACTTGAATAAATGATAAGAGATATATATAAACTTTAATAAATTATATTATATAGTATGATAGTAGGTGCTTAGGAATATGAGCCCAATAATGTTTGTAAGATCACACAAGTGCTTCACAACAAATGATTCCATTATTTGGGAAGAGGATAGCTGCTTGGATGATACTAGGGGCGCAATGACAATCTCAATAATAATGACAATCTCAATAATATTGGGTTGAGATGATCTAGAGTGAATGATGGTAGTAGGAATTTGAAATATAAAATTTCATAATAATTGTTGATATAATAATTAACAATGAGTATTATCAAATATATTTAATAAATAATAAATAATTAATTTTGTATATGATAATTTTAGTAGATGTTTAGATATGATATGTTATTTTAAAATTTTATTTAAAAGTAATAATTAAATAAATAATAATTGTGAAGTATAAAATAATTAATTTTTTTTTGGAATTACATGATATAATAATTTTTTGTGAGTTGGGTTGGAATATATCTTTATCATCATGTTCAAATACATTATCTCGATTGGGGCGAGAAATTGAATTAGTGACTTCACATCAAAGAGTGTCTTAAGAGCGCACTTGATCTTCGTCTATCCAAAACCTCGTGGACTATATGTATAATAACTATTTAAATATCAATTATAAATTAAATTTTTTAATGACTATTGATTTGAAATACGGATAAAAAATTAATATAAAATATTAATGAAGAAAATAACTAATCATATTAAGGAGGATATTGATAATGAACAATAAGTTCAAATATTTACCTTATAACATAGTAACTATAATTGAATAAAAATGTAACAAAGTAGATGAGAGTTGAACTTTATGCATGCAAATGAGTATTGACTCTAAATATACTAGCATATTTATTCTTTTAAGGTGGGGATAGGGATTGTCATAGACAATCAAGATAGTTTTTTCATAGGATGGTTTATGAGCACAAAGGATTAGTTTAATAGGGTTATATGCTTTCTATCCATTCTAATCGCAGATAGGCATGCATTGAGTTTTAATCAAGAGGAGGTTAAAGTGGATTGATCAATTGTAGAAATTATACAAACATATGTATATCAATGGATTCAATCTGATCTAACAATGTCCTAAAGCTAGATACTGAATCCTTCTACAAATCAATTGTGGAAATTAAACACAATCGCCAATCACATTAAGCAAAGAAAGAATCAAATCAAACAACGACACATATAATTTCCTGGGGAAAGCTTGCTGCTCAAAACCCCTCTATCTTCTATTATATATTCACCATGAAATCATGAAGCAATTACAATGCACTCTTCTCACAAGAGTCTCCTGCACTCTCACAACTGTCTCACACTGTCCTGGACCAAACTGACCAACACTTGGCCAATTCTCAACCTCTAAACAAACTTCCTTGCTTGTGCAATTCTTGATGAATGCAATCCCTATTCTTTAGAAATTTTGGCCTTCTAAAACTGCGCAAGGATCATGGGCAATCCAATGGTGTTTTAACTGCATCTGGGCAGTTTGTTAAAAATACAATTGATAGTCAACTTCCCTTTAACCTTTGTCTCAACTGAGTCTCCACTAGAACTGACATGTTTGCAACTATTAATAGTAAATCATCAGTTGCATGACAGATCACTGCATGTGAATTAAATCTGATTTAATTCACTTGATCTCTCACTAGTGCAACAACCAATTACAACTAGTTCAACTAAATTTAACTCACTTAATTGAGTTAACTGATTTCTCATGCATTAAACTAATGCACTTAACTGAAACTTGAACTCTAAAACAAATAGAATCACTCTACATGCCTCACCAACCACCCTCAACTCGAATTTCATGATCTAACTAAGTCTATCACACTCAGTTAACTATTACAAGTGTTTATGAGACAAGATTACAATTTATTGTCCAATTTAATTAAGGGATAATTAAATTAGACACATTTCCAATTTATTAAATAAATTGAATTTCACACTAATGTATCGCTTGGACCATCACTGTGTGACCTATGGTCCCACACTGGTGTGTGTGCTGTCATATTATTTCTGGATGCCAATTTCATTGTTTCTTGTTGCAAATTTCAACACTCTCTCTCAGCAAGAAAGGAATCAATCTGTCCCGACCCAGTACCTTGGAATGTCTTTGCATTCATACATGAACCTCTTGCATGCGACATGCAACTCTTGCATGCAACACTTCTCTAGTGTTGTTTGCACATGGAACTGTTGCATGCAACACTTCTGAAACTGAATAGCCTCCAAACAACTGAATCATTATAATGCATTTGTCATCAGAGTCTTCTGACTTCCGCTAGCTACTGCACATGTATACCGGACTCTTTGTGATGTTGACATTTGCATCCATGCACTCTGCACTGCTACCAACTCTGATTTGCGCTCCAATATCTAACACCTGTCACTATGATTTCTGTCTTCCTGACATTTGACTGCATCAATCTAACCGATCCTTCCTGCTACTGCTATACTGTGGGCTCCTCGTAGCCAGGTTCGATCCATGAGACACACGATCTCAATGAACCCTACCCAAATTTCTTCTTGGGATTAATTCTACACATCGCCCCACCTCAAACCTGGAGGTATAGCTGCATGTACTCTCTTTGCTCTTTTGGCTTGAAATTTCCCTCTCTTGGAGGTCTCTGCTTGAGTGGATGCTTCCACTCGGTCTCCTCTCTGCTTCTCCGATTGTGGTTGCTCCAAAACCTTCTGAGACTGCATGTTGAGAGGCTCCCTCTCAACCACGAAGGCACTATCCTATGATTTTCTCCTCAAACATTTGCACGCATATTTTACCTCAAGTGCATGCGGGTTCTTGACTTGTGCACATTGTAATTATCTCGTCGTCACAAAAATTTCTAAAAAAAGAGAGCTGATTTTAAATCGACGATATCTCCCTCATACGAGCTCCGATTCGACCGATTTTTTTTTTTCAATTTGGGTATTTTTTCACAAGGAATTAAAATATGCTGTTTTTTTTATGAAAATTTTGCACCAAAACTTTCAGATATTCTTTGAAAAGTCGCGCGCCAAAAAAAAATCCTACTCTGATACCATGTAGAAATTATACAAACATATGTATATCAATGGATTCAATCCGATCTAACAATGTACTAAAGCTAGATACTGAATCCTTCTACAAGTCAATTGCGGAAATTAAACACAATCGCCAATCACATTAAGCAAAGAAAGAACCAAATCAAACCACCACACAGATAATTTCTCGGGGAAAGCTTGCTCCTCAAAACCCCTCTATATTCTATTGTATATTCACCAGGGAATCATGAAACAATTACAATGCACTCTTCTCACAAGAGTCTTCTGCACTCTCACAACTATCTCGCATTGTCCTGGACAAAACTGCCCAACAATTCTAGCCAATTCTCAGCCTCTAAACAACCTTCCTTGCTTGCGCAATTATTGATGAATGCAATCCCTATTATTTAGGAATTTTGGCCTTCCAAAACTGCACAAGGATCACGAGCAATACAATGGTGTTTTAATTTCATCTGGGCAGTTTGCTAAAAATAAAAATGATAGTCAACTTCTCTTTAACCTTTGTCTCAACTGGGTTTCCATTAGAACTGAAATATATGAAGCTATTAATAGTAAATCATCAGTTGTATGACATATCACTACACGTGAATTGAATCTGATTTAATTCACTTGATCTCTCACTAGTGCAACAACCAGTTACAACTAGTTCAACTGACTTTAACTCACTTAACTGAGTTAACTAATTTATCATGCATTAAACTAATGCACTTAACTGCAACTTGAACTCTAAAAAAAATAGAATCAGTCCACATGCCTCACTTACCACCCTTAACTCGAATTTCATGAGCTAATTGAGTCTATCACACTTAGTTAACTATTACAAGTTTTTATAAGATAAGATTACAATTTATTGTCCAATTTAATTAAGGGATAATTAAATTAGACACATTTCCAATTTATTAAATAAATTGAATTTCACACTAATGTATCACTTGGACCCATCACTATGTGACTTTTGGTCCCACACTAGTGTGTGTGTTGTCATGTTGTTTCTGGATGCCAATTTCATTTTTTCTTGTTGCAAATTTCAACATCTATAATGGATGTATGGTATGAGGACACATATTGAAACATATTGTGACGTCTTTGGAACACATGAATTATGATTTTTTTATCTTACATTGCATTACTTGAAGTAAATTGAATCTTGATTCACAATGTAAGTACTCATTTTCAATCAACAAGAATAATTTTGAGCTTGAGAATTTTGGTTTGTTATAATGATGTTTAACATGCATTTTTGATTTAATATTGACTTGAAATACAGACCTTATTCCAACATTTAAACATCGAGGTAGATATAATAATATCATTGCAAAAAAAAAAAAAAACATAAACACTTTGGAATGATTTTCACTTAAATATTAGATTTCCTAACATTTAGACATGCAAATAGATTGAATCTATTGAACAATGCAAACATAATGTGTTTTTCTTTAAGTGTAAATTAATTTTGCATTAAAATGATTTGACTCGTCTGTAAATCTTTCATAAAAAAACTCCACATCTTGTATGTAAATCTTTCATAAAAAAAAATCCACGTCACTATGACCAAATTACACAACGTATTTTTTTATGGATCCTTTCAAAGCAAATTTTGAATGTCATAATAATAATTTAATACTTGAAATATATGTGCCAAACCTATCCTAGAGGAATGTCCAAACCCAAAGTTGGTGCTACTTGACAAGTATGTGTCTTATAAAATGTTAAGTTCATGCCTCCTGTGAAGTTTATGTCTTGTAAAGGTTCGCTTAAATTAGTTGTATTCAAATAACAAGAAACATATCCCAAATTTTGTTCTACTTACAAGTATGTGTTTTGTAAAATGTTAAGTTCATGCCTCTTGCAAAGTCTATCTCTTGTAAAGATGCACCTAAAATAATTGTCTTAAATAACAAGAAAAAATTTATACAACTCGTGAAGGAGCATATGTCTAATAACAACTACTATTTTTTTGGCTAAAAGAATAAATGACATGCTATCTTTCTATTGAAACAACCAATTCTTATCAACACAATTAACTGCTAGCAAATCCCCTAATCTAAATCTACCTATTATATTTTAATTTAAGTAACAATTGAAAAATGATCTTCACCAAATAATCAGTTTCATTTCTCCACACACACACCTTAAATGTTTTTTTTAGCATTTATGGTAGAAAAATTTGTGAAGGATAAATTTAAATATAACAATAATTTTACAACGTTAGGAAGAATTTTTCTATAATAAGTTGGTTGTTTTACATTGAAAAATAGAAGGACATGTCATTTACAATGGAATTAATTTTACTTAAACTTAGAGATGCATCTACTTTAAGCAATTCTAATAAATTTTTCCTTTATTACTAAATGTTCCATAAATTTAATACAATTCAACAAGGAAAATTGAAGTAAGCATTTAGTGTAAAAACAATAGGCAAAAAAGATAGAGGTAAAATTAGGTAAGACACCTATTTTTCCAAAATTAATGATGACTAAATTCTTAAGAGATATCTTGTACATTATTTTCACATTGAACTTATTTAAATTTATAGAGCAATACCATTTGGCTTGAGCTTATCGTAATAAGCAAATCACCATGCATCAACACAAAAAACCTATAGGGAATAGATTTTCCACACATCTACATGCTTTCTCTTACACATATTTGCATTCCAATTAATAACATTCCTACATCATAAATTTTCAAAGAAAAAAGAAGGTACTAGTATTTAATACCCCAATTTTAATCTAGAACCATAATACAATAAATCATGTATTGATCGTATAATGTGATTTATGAGAGAGGAGTTAAGTTAAGATGGTTGAATTGTAATGGCTCCATGTTACATTGTAAACATTTCTAGTGCTAAGCTCAAGGCCAAGGCCTAACTTGTGAATGTGTACAAGTCCCATTAGTGGGCTAGATCTACCATGTGGTGGTTATATTTTCCATGGCATCCTTATGGATTTGTAAAGTCACATACAAAAAGAAAAATACATATTAATATAAAATCCACCAAAATTGTTTCTTGAGAAAGGAACAAGGGGACCATGATACTGTAAGAGAGAAAGATGAAAGGGCATTATTAGGTGAGTTGACCTTGTCATTATCATTTTGTTGTCTCTTGGATTGTTTTGATGACATAAAAGAATCCTAAAGGCGTCCAATGAGGACCTAACGATCCTCTGCTTTAGATTGGAGACTGGCCTTCTCCAACCATAGGCAATATTCCTTGTATTTGATATTATTTATAAATGAATAAAGATATTACAATAATAATAACCTTTAAATAATGATAGCCCAGGATAGTTCTTAAATTTGTAAGAGAGAAAACATGGCGAGACATATATAATAAGAAGACCATTTAAATCAAACTCACTAATAACTACATTTGATTTTCAATTGTCTTATATATGAAACCCTTGTAATGAGAAAACATACATTAAACATATTAAATAGTAAGTAATAACGTGTATTTTCCTTGGTAGTTTAATATGAGGAAAACACATAGAAAAAATTTAAATACTAAGTAATAAGATGTATTTTCCTTAATATTTAATAAGAGGAAAACAATTAAAAAATAAAATAAAATAATAATCATAGCGATCTTATTGGTTCTTCAAATTTGTGATCTCCTAAAATAAGAGGGCGGGCATAGGGTTTATCCTTTAATGGCATTCTATGGATTTTGCAATCAATTCTAGTCAATGGAGCAATTAGAGTTATGGTGCCCCTTGAATTTGCTTTTATCAGAATCCCTAAAAATAGAAATGATTCCCCGTTCTTTTTTAGTGAGATGTTGAGCTCCAATTGAAGGTGGGAAATGAAGGTGTTCAATTGATTCACTACACTGTTATTGGCAGACCATTTAAATAAAACTCATTAATAACTACATGTGATTTTCAATTGTCTTATATCTGAAACCCTTGTAATGAGAAAACATACATTAAACGTATTAAATAGTAAGTAATAATAGAAGGGAAAAACTAATTTGACATTTAAAACATATTCATTTAATGCATTCAATAAACCATATGATAAAGTGTATGCAAATATGATTGAATATAAATACAGTAAATGAATAACTATTCAATATTTTCTTCCAAATAACACACATTCAAGAATACTTCTAACTCAATATTAAAACAATGAAAATCTAAGTAGTTAATTGCTTTAACCTCATAAATATTCCATTGATATAATATTTCACACAAATAAGAAAACAAAAAGGAATAATAGAAACTCATTACAAGAATAGACAGATGCAAAAATTTTCACAATATCAAAGATAAAATAAAAAACCATTTTTCCAGAATAACAATATCTCTACACCTATACACTTTGTCTTTGAACATTTATAACCTTTTTATTTCATTGGGAGTTAGTTTCCATTCTGTTTTTGTAACCTCTTATTAATAAAAAAAAAAAAACCTAAGATTAAGACTAAATTAAATTAATGGCTTCTCATTAAATCACATAATTTATTTCATTGGGAGTTAGTTTCCATTTTGTTTTTGTAACCTCTTATTAATAAAAAAACCTAGGATTAATATTAAATAAGATTAATGGCTTCTTGCTAAATCACATAATTTCGCAAACTACCTAATTTCTTTGTACTTTATTCCAATAAAATCTTTCTACCCAAAATATTTAAAACCTTCTCTAATTAATATTCCCACATCATAAAAAAATAGAATTAGTTCTTTTGCAAAGTGTTTAAAAACAAAATGAATAATTTAATTTTCTTACATGCATCATTAAAAGAAATAGAATTAGTTCTTTTACAAAGTGTTTAAAAAACAAAATGAATAAATTACTTTTCTTACTTCATTTTATTACATCAATACCTTCCGAAAATAATTAGAGGTAAAATAATTTACGTGTCTTACATTTTATGCAATAATTTAATTGTTAATATTCGTAAAATTTTCTCCCAAGTATAACAAAAACCTTAAAATATGAAATATATTTCATGTAAAAAAATGAATCCACAACCAGAAACTTTAACGATATTCAATAAACTCATCATAAAAATAAACAAGGATTACAAGCAATAGTAGTCCCTAACGAATTGAGAGGAGATCGAGAAAATTTGATGAGATGATCATTATTTACTAAAATTTTTGTATGATAGGTATATATTATTTGTTAGAACTATGCATTGAAAGTGCACTTCCGCTTATTTGAAGCAATGTTCTCGGATGCGAGAAATCAGAGCTTAGCGTCCTTGCAAGGCCACAAACTTCGATAAATCTTATTGTGTCGCCATTTGCACAGTAAAGTTGATTGCAACAAAATAATTATTCACAGTAAAGTTGAATATGAAAAAATAATTATTCACATCCTGTTGAGATGGGCTTAAAATAAATTTTCTATTTTCTTAAATCTTCAAAGATCTATGTTTATTAAGAGATTTTAAAAATCGTTTGGTAAGAAAGTATTCTCAATTATTTTTAAAGAAATGTATTTTTTTTTCAGGGAAATGTCTTCTTAAAGTACAAGCAATGTCACGATGTGTAGACTTTGATTTTTGTAAAGATTTTCAATTGTATAAAATTATTGTTATCACTCGAGTAAATATATAAATGATAAATACACAAAATTTATGTAAATAAAACTTACTTAATTAACTATAGCGACCCAAACTTATAAAATTGTATTTTAGCACTTGCAAGCTTATGTAATGAGCAAAATGTCCGAGCAAAAATCCCAAGTAATAGCATCCTATGTTGGGTGTCGAAGAGTGGCAACATAACAACTGGTTCTACCTTGAACACCATGCCATTCCTCTTCCTCCTTGGACAGTTGGAAGTTGAATGCAACTCATTTTAACTGATCACCTATTTCCTCTACAGACACTAAAAACATATTACAGAGAAAATAAAGTACAGAAAACGAAAACAGAGACTTGGTTATATAATGAGGTTAATCAATATTATAGCCAAGTTAATCATCTATTGAACAACCCAACATACAATGTATATGATCGATCATTGATTTGTTTTACCATGTTGCTAGTACAAGCATGGTAGGTGGCAAGGGTTAGGCACGTCAACTTGAGAGTGTAATTAGCAGTCATAGGCTGCCATCGTTTTCATCTCCCGGTGGTATGCTGGATCCGATGACATAGATTCTTGGGTGTTTTGAATGCCATTTATTCGGTGGTTTGTTAGCTAGGGAATTGCATCAATGGGCTTCCGGTAAGAAGTACCTCTCATTTCTATTCTTCCAAAAACATTTATAAATTGAAATAACATTGTACTAGCAATTTCCTGCTAGTATAAATTAAGATAATATATCAAACAAGCGGCTCCATATATACACACCACTATGGACTAGCTCTTAATTAATTCCATTTAAGATTATGGCTATTTATTATACAACTTAATTTTCATTATCGAGTAGCTTGGTTTAAGGGTTGTAAAAAATGTACACCTTCCCTCTCTAGTTACAAAATTCCCCCTTGAAAGGCAAAGGCGTAAAAGGATCCAAGGCCCGGGCTATAACACATTGAAGGTTATTAATAATAAAGCGGGTGCTCTTGTCAGCAGTCAAATCCTTTGGCAAATAAATACACACACATGTTCTGTAATGGATACTAATCTAAAATGGGGTCAGATGATGTGCTAAGAAGATGTGTATTAGAGCATGAAAAAGAAGCCATAGTCCAAGAAGAGCAAGTTGGTCCTATAGGAGGCCATTATCAAGCTGACACCACTGCATGAAAGATTTGAGAGGCCGGGCTTTGGTGGCCTAAGTTGAATAGAGATTATCGAGCTATAGTTAACAAATGTGATAAGCTAAGATGTAACTCCAATGAATAAGATGACCAATAGCCCACCGAAAAATGGGTCATAGGTCTCTCAAACGATGCCCATATGACCCTAATATTATACCCCCTTTCCCCCCTTCCCTGAAGAGGACCATACTATTTATATATATTCCCCCGATGTGCATTCATTTTCTTCAGTCTCACGCAACTCTCTATAATTTTCTCTTTAATGATATTTAAAAACATGGTGCCAACATAATTTTTCTCTCCAACCTTAGAAACTACTTCAAATGTCATCAAATTTTGTGGCCCTTAGAATTTTGGTGGCCAATTCGAAACTCATGTAATTTTGTGAATTCTCCGCAAGGTCTGGTGGGTTTTCAAGCTTTTATGGACGATGGCCTTTACCTGATTTTGTGTTTCAGTTACACTTTTGTGGAAATTTCTGTGTAATAATTCTTAAGAGGTACAAATTTTCATGGCAGGGCATGATATGATGTTTTCCATCAACACCAATCCTATGAAATTGGAGCCCCAGAGTTCGGTGGGCCCTAGAGTCTCATGATGGATGATGGGATTATCTAGGCTCTATGTATATACAATGACATGCAAGCGATGTCATCCTTTGATATTCATGGCCATGAGGGAGGGCTATATGAGTCAACGTTCCAATTGTTTGACGCTCAACTATGGTCGCCGGTGGAAATCAATGCTCTGATCAGTTATAAGAGGCTCTCGACATCTGACATGGTGGCGGTGAGCATCACCGTAAAAAGATCCAAGGGCCTGGGTTATTAAAAATATCCCCATTTAGAAGGTATGACTAGTTAAGCATACAATATAGAGGCTTGAGAGAAAATTTTACTTAAGCATACAGTGAAAAAGCTAGATGAGCTATTAAATTTATTTTTGCAATTGTTTTGGTTAAAGTAGAGTGAAGCTAACTTACTATGCATGGTGTAAGAGTAGGTCTCCTAGTCCAGGTGTCTCAGCTGTAGTAGAATGGTTATGATGCCCGTGTGTCTGAGCTGTAGCAGAATGGTTATGACGTTCATGAGTGAGACTTTGTTTTTGACTCTGTCTCATTTACCTATAGGTATCCTTGGTGGGTTGTGCTCTATCACATTTACTAGGTCTCATTTACTAGCAGATCTAGCCTTCACAAATGTAGAGGTACCTAACCATCTGTTCCTGTTTATCGATTTGTTTCCTACTTAAGCCTTTTGCACGAGTATATTTTACTATACATATTTGCATGCTAAAATCCCTGTGGAAAGAGGCCTTGATAGACATGTGGAAAGGGCCTCCAAAAACTTTGGTCGCAAAAAAATTGCATATAAAGAAATTGAAAGCAGTATATAAAACAACATCATAATTTAGCTAAAATGATATTTCCAATTTTCGCCCCTCAAGCCACGTGAATCCTATAAAAAGAGGTAGATTCAAAAACTTTGTTTAAAATTTCGGTGAATAAAATTAGGAGCATACAACTTTGGTTAAAATAGGGAAAACTTAAAAAAACAAGTCAATAGATGGATTAATGGTTGTCAAACGATCTAGCGATCGCTATAGTCATGCTTAAGGCAGGGACTAATAACTTTGGAGAAGATAAATGACAAATTGCAATGATCATCAGATGGAGAAGGCATTCAAATTTTTAAGGGAACATACAAGTCTGATGAGATCTATGGGTTTGTATGTTCTTTGATGGACGACCCTTATTGATATCGCATGGGAACGTATTTGTGAATTAACAATGTGCTTTGATCTGATGGGAATTTATACACATGCTTAAATTCGGCTTTCATGTGAATTAAGTAAATAATATTTAATAAGGTTTTATAAATTGATTTTAAAACTTTATGGAATGCACATTTTTTAGTAAAAAAAATATTATGCCCATCACCAAGTGAGAGAGGAAAATTTAAGTTGAAAGTTGAGGAGAGAGAAAAATTAAGTTGAAAGTCGAGATTCGATGGGATACAACAATTAGGATTAACCTTGTTGGATGGAATTTACATTGGATTGGAAAGTTGTCCGTCCATTAATCCCTTACTCTAACCTGATAAGATTTTACACACAAATGTGAAGTGGCCCTTCAAGTGTATATAAATAATACTTTATAAAGTATAATAAAGTTTTAAATAAATGATTTTTGAACTTATATTATAAGCAAACCCTGAAGTGGCTTCTGGTCTTTTGCATTTTCTAATACTAATATAAGGTTTTCATTTTCAAGTTTTGACTGGTTTCATATTTAGGGATCTTGACTCATTTGATATTGCTCCTTCGAATTTATTGTTGGTGAATTAAGCATTTAAGTGAAGGTAACTTAATCTGGTTATAAGTTGAAGAGCATAAAAACTTTGAAGGTATACCTATTAATGGTTGATGTTGTATTCTCAAGGATCTCTGTTAATTCAAACATCTGGGTGAGGGGAATTTAATTTGGGTTATAATACCAAGAGTATAAATAAATCTTGGAGACCTTCGATCCTAAAAATACCTGGAGTAACGAGTTGAGTATTATCATAGTGCAGGAACAAAAACTTTGCAAACCTATTTGACTAAATATTTTTCCATTGATATTATATTGTATTTTTTATCTAAAAAATAAAGCCAAGTCACGGGTAAAATACTTTAAGAATATATTGCGAGTTGATCATGGTTTCTTGATCCTTTTCATGGTGATTACAAAGTTAGAATAGAAAAAAAGTATGGCTGTGATGAATTAATGCATGATAGGCTCTTTTGGTTTCCTGTGAGTTGGTGTGAGGAGAAATATTTCTTGAAAGTTTTGATTGTTATTATTGATCTTCCTGAACTTGAATTTGGATTGATTAGACCCTTTTACAGATTCCTCTTCATTGTGGAGTATAAATTCTAGGGTCTGGAGTCTCTTTTGGTTGGTTTGAACAATGTGAATATTTTTGTGTTTGTGCATGCTTTATGATTAGTTTAACACATTTGGATGTTATGATTTGAATGCATACCATGTGAAAATAAAGTAGTAAAGGGATTGCATAGCATAGAGTTTTCATGGTACAAGAATTAGATTGTTTAAAAAAGTTAAACTATGTAGGAATGTTCTGATTTATAGTGTGATTTCCTAAATGTATTTTTGGAGTGGATTATTAAATCCTGTGTTTTTTATTTTCTTTCAAGAATTTTCATTTCGTTAATGACCTCAATTTGTTCATAATATTTTTAAGCAAGGTGGCTAGTACCTAGATTGATCTGGGTGATGCCATTAGTGTAGGAATAACACATCATAACTTTCATTTTTCTTTTAGAACTTAAAGATATTGATTGTTTGGTTGGAGATAGAATTTATTTTTGCAGGGCTTTCCAGACCTTCTTGGCATTGAATGTGTTATTCCTTGAAGTATACGACCCCCTAGTTTGACAAGTAAGTGTTGAAGATAATATTAACACCCAACATGCACCTGCTTTGAGAGCCATCTCAGGAGATGCACTTGCTCCTTCCCCATCACCTCTTGAAATGACTTCACCTTGAAGTGAGGAATCCTCAACACCTAAACCAATGGCTGAAGACACTGGTCCAACTGCAGAGCTACCTGAAGAAACTAATCCAAGTACATTGCTACCCGAAGAAAGGGGGTCTAAAGTTGTGAAATGGTGTGCAATATGGGATGAGTTTTTGGATTTCCAATACTATATGTCTTTTGATTCAAGTGGATGATTATAGGTAGAAGTTCTATTTCCTTATCTAAATTGTTTTCAATTTGATTGAAGATGCTCATTTCACTCAACAAGCAACTTTGTTTTGTACTACATGAATATTACTTAAAACTTAAATAACCTCTGTACTTTGCAGTGTAAAGAGGAAGACAACCTTTAAATGTATGAAAGCAATAACAAATAAGGAAGAAAACCTGATCTCCCTTGATTTAGGCCTAGGATACATTTCTTTTAAGAAGTATTCCATGAAGGCGATAAAGGTCAAAGAGTACTGTAACCATGTTGATTCATATGATGTTGTTGCTATTGTGTACAAGAGAATGTGTAACAATAAAAGTGACTTGAGATTGAACAATTTCTAGGGCATGAAGTATTTCCATGCAGACTATATGACAATAACTTGATGGAACTATCTAGTGCACTACCTTGTAAGTTATGTTTTATGGCAACAACCTAGAAAGAGTCGTTCCGTGAGAAATGATGAAGCTATCACATCAAATTCTGAATTAACATCTTGTGCAACATCATAAGTAGAACTAAGGGGGTTCTGTAGTGCTTGTGGTAATAACAACTCATGCCTTCCAAAAAACACATACTTTGGGTATACATAAGCTTTTTGCTATCTCATGGAAGGAATTGGAGATGTTTCTTTCTTAAAAGATGACCCTTCCATATTGTATTCTTTATAGGGCATGAATAATAAATCATGATCAACAAAGTCCATCAGTGATTTAATGTGAGAAAACGAGGAGCATATCACATTAAAAATTGATGCAATACTTCTATAAATAAGTCTTACTAACCTTTCTTGTGAACTATCTTTAGGTACATCTTCCCATTCTGAGGTTGCAGGCCCATCAACAACTATCTTGGAGATTACAAGTGAGCTCAATGTTACTCGAATAGTTCAATTCTCAAGAACTGATTTTGCATCAGTAACTGCTATTATTGATCCATATCCCTTTTTATGGTTTCTCTTATTTCGAGAATTTTTAGATCTATAATTTCATGCCCTGTAACTGTGATCTTAACACATGGGAAACAAATAATGTATTCTTCATGCATTCGTAGTTTTTATAAAATGGACTTCATGTATTTTAATAATTTCCAATACTCATTAATGGAAATGCAATTAACCATTTGGTAATTTGTTTTCACCACACAAAGTTTGCAAGAAGTTAAGAAATTAACAATATACTACCTGAATTTTTTGGCTCATGTTTCTTAAAGTATAGAAGATATGAATACTAAAAAGGTTGAAACTGAAGATAAAAATTCTTCCTCAAGGTAATAATGAGTGGTTGTATTTCTTAGGAATGCTTTTCCTTCATAAGACATATTTATTGAGAGATAAAAAGATTGACAAAATTAAACCAATTCAATAATATTTCCACTAATTATTTCATTAAAAAAAACATGTTTTTGAACTATATGGAAGATGCACTACTTAGAAGAAGACACTCTAATATATTAATAGGAATCACAATACAACTTGTATCAAGTGATCATTTTATTATCATCAATTTCTTCATTGTGAGGGTTTTGACCCTAGCTAATAAAAAGTTTGCTACAAAAAGCAACAATGAGCATCTCAACCATATATTGTGATATTATTATAATTTTCAACATTGGTACACATTATCACCTGACCATAGATGAATTAAACACAATTTTTGATAGGGCACTAATGTGCTAGAAAAGAAAGGGGAAAATGAGGAAACCCAAGTAACGATTAGGTAAAATACATAAGAAAATATTAAAGAATGTATTGATGATGAAATAACTTCCAAGAATAATTCAGATTCCAAGGATATCCATATTGAGCATTCCACACCATAATAGTGAGGAGGAAAATGCATCAAAGCTCTCGTGACTCCAAAAAAAAATTAGATACATCATAAAATGGAAAAAGGATTATAAGCTATCATGGAGAAGACAACAAGTAAAGGAAATAATCTTCTTATCTTAAAGCAAGTAATTCCTTGTGGAAACATTCTTATATTCCAGGATCATAAGATAATGAAACCAAGATCCATGCCAAGCATCCAACTTTCAAACGGATTGTGGGATCCATCAAAGTGGGAAGCTTGCATTTTGAATGTTTGGGAGGTGATTTTTTTTTTTATTGCCAACTTCGTCAGATTTTTGACACTTGTATAATTGTCACACAACTTGGGTCCGTCAGTCTTATTATGCATGACCGTCAAAATTCCCACACCTCAACATCTCAATTCCCACGAAAAAAAACGCACATCCCATGCGTAGACGCTACAATTCCCTTGCCTTAAGTGTCACAATACCCACGCCAAAACGTAGCACTTCCCATGCCTAAACGTTTCACGATGTGACTTGCATTGGCCTTTTGCAGACATAGAAATTGAAATTTCCTCACCTAAGACGTCTCAATATCCATGCCAAAACATTGCACTTTCCACACTTAAACGTTGCAGGATTGGCCGTGAGACCTACGAAACGACTTGCAATGACATTTCCCATGCCTAGACATCGCAATTTCTTCGCAAACAATGTTTCAATTCCCATGCCTAAACATCATAACTTTGTCAAGTCTACGTTATTATTTCGACATATATTTCGATGACACAAATAGTTTATTTTCAAATGAGATGCGACGATGATTTCTGTAAAAATTCTGACCCCACGAATTGTGACAACGATTTCCATCGAAATTTTGACGATCGAGGAGACATTGAAAATATAGCGGTAAAATAAATGACGTTTCATGAAAATGTATTTTCTTTTTTATATAGATATGAATGGTTGTTGCAAGAAAGATAAAGCGCATCGAAAATTGGCTCAATATTTAGTAGTGGTAGACAGAGGTAGTTAACATGACTTTGGTGTATTTTCTGAGGGGATACAACCAGAAGAATTTGAAGAACTAGGATGAAAATTTGGTATATATACAACATTCTTAAAATAGATTAGGTCATACTTCTACAGGAAAGTCCCCATTTGAAACTTGTTTTGAATATTTGTCGCTTTCACTTTTGGAAAATGCATATGGGCAACAAGGAGGAATGAGAGAATATCTTACATGGGACAACTTGAGGGATGAAAATTTTATAGAGAAGATTAGGCATATCCATATATAGGTATAAGATACACTAAAAAAGTCACAATAGAAATATAAGGGCAAGAATGATCAACATAGAATAGAGAAACCGTTCAAGGTGGGAGACATAGTATGGCTATAGGTTAACAAGGAGAGGCTACAACGACTTGGTAAGAAAATAAAGGCTATGAGGTATGGTACCTTCTATATAATAGAAAAAGTTTGTAATGATGTCTATTGACTCAGTTTACCACCATATATGTGCATTTACTCAGTTGTAAATTTTGAGAATTTGAAACTCTATGAGCCTTCCATACTAGATCATGAAGAGGAATAAGTCCTACCTTCTGTGGAGGATTTGACACTAGATGCTCAGGAAAAGTAGATAGAAGATTATTTTTTGGATAATAGGTTCAAAACTACAAGAAATGGGTAGTAATGAACTTTGGTAGATTGGGTTGAAAGGAAAACTTCTAGGAGAAGCTAAATGGTACACCAAAGGGAATGTGGAGGAAAAATTTCCTCACCTCATTCAATAGAAGATTTTGGGGATCAAATCATCCCAAAATGGGGAGGTGTGATCCAAATTGGATCATTATATTATTTTTCATCCATGTCAATGCTTCCAGAATGGAAAAAGTGGAGGAATCAACTTTGACGACCATTTTTACTAGCGGGACCTAGTTTGAAAAATTGGAGTCTGAAACCTATCGAGTGTGTTTTAAGGAATAATATGAAGTTTTTTGGGGGGTAAATTTTTTATAATTTGGCACCAAACCTAGTTTAACTATTATACACACATATACCTTTCCAATAGTGTAAGAATAATTCCAATCAGAGTTTGTATGCAAAAGTTATGCCACTCAAGATTCGACCTTCTTGTTTTCACCACAATAATTTGAGAAGATGCCACATCAACCCCGATTATTCATGAAAAAAAGGCTAGCGATGTGATTATTATGAAGAATTTAATCTAGAAGAGTATATATTATAACTCTGGTTAAGACTTGAGGTAGTCAAACCTACCCACTAGCAGGCTATCGGGTTGTGTTATAACCATACCACTAGGAGGAAAAGGGGTTCCATTCTTTTGAGTCCATTTTTTCCATAGTTGAGAAAAAATAACCAAGAGGGATAGGAGATAGAGCGCAAAGAGAGGATTTTTACACTGTATTAGCCTACTAGCCACAAGCCGTACTTTTTTTACTCACAACCATATTTCCATCCAGAGAAAGGGAGCAGAGCAACCTCACCTTCCAGCTGGGTTTTTCTTCCGTAATGGTTTCCGAGGTCATATGTTGTGTCAAATGTGTGTATGAGATTTTATTTCATTGTTATCTATTTTTTGCATAATTTTAAATTTGCATGCATGCATTATTAATAATGAATCTACATATCCAAAAATCTAATAAAATTGTAATAGTGTACAATTTTAGACTTTAAATATAACTTTATCAGATCCAATGTGATGAACTGTCTAGTGGAATATCCACTACCAGATACATATCAATATCGATCATTGGAATTTCAAGTAATGATTGCATATGGAGGTAACATAAATTGTTCACGGAAGTACCATAGTATTAAGTTAAACATGGGGGAGTATTTGTTGCATAGTCCCATGATTTCAATCCAAATGGGTAGTGTTGATGTTATATTAAGGGTCTAATGGTTACAATCATTGAGAACAATGACCCTTCATTTTCATGATATTTTCATAATATTTCCCTTAGAAGGAAATGAAATTGATCATAGAGGTGCCCAAGGGAAACCTAATAAAGTGATATCCTCTAATAGGATGAAATAATTTCTAAAAATGGGACACCAACATGTAATTGCACAATTGTGTTTATTATATGTTCAAACATTTATATTCTCTACTCCATTGGATCTCTAAAAATTTAACAACAATAATTTAAAAGTATTTGGAGAGATTCCTAAGGGTCTTCCTCCTGCCTGAGATTATGTCCATGCTCTTCATTTGTATCTTGGAATTGTACCACCTAGTATTATTTCTTATAAGTATCCTTATGCATAGAACAATGAGATTGATTGTATGGTTAAGGAAATGTTAGAGGTTGGAATCATTCAACCTAGCTAGAGTGTTTTATCTTCAACAATGGTGATGGTTATCAAAAATGATGTTTCATGATGTATGTGTCCATATTACATACATATCAACACGATTAAAATCAAATATAACTTTCTTATTCCTATCATTTATGAATTATTAGACATATTACATGGAGACATTTTTTTTTCTAAGTTAAATCTCCATTATAGATATCATCAAGTCAGAATGAGGAAAGAAGACATTCCCAAAAAATCCTTTAGAAAATATGAAGGTCATTATTAGTTTTTGGTTATTCCATTTGAAATTAAAAATGCACAGGTTCAACATTTCAAAGCTTAATGACTTCTATTTTCAAACCCTTCCTTAGAAATTTTGTGTTAGTATTTTTTGACGACACATTAATCTACATCAAATCTTGGGAAGAACATGTACAACATCTTCACAAGGTATTAACACTATTGGAAGAGAAAAAACTATATGAAAAACCTTCCAAGTTTTCCTTCGAGTTTCAACAAGTAGAATATTTGGGTCATATTGTATCCCATGAGGGTGTCAAAGTGGATCCTAACAATATCAAATCTATGAGGGAATGGAAAATCCCCCAAACCTTAAATAAACTTAAAGAATTTTGAGGTTTAATACGATATTACTACAATTTCCATTAAATAAATAGATTGGGTGGAAGAAACAAAATTAGAATGGAATCAAGATGAGAAGGTAAGAAATATAATTCAAAAAATATAGGAGGACCCCATGTATTAGAAAAAAAGATGTGAAAGAATGATTTGTTGTGATATCTTGATGTCTTACACTTACTTGGTATTACACACTTCTCCTATAGAAGGACATTCAGGTTTCTTAAAGACATACCATAGGATCAAGAACTAATTTTTTTTTGGCAGGTATTAAACCAGATGTGCAAAAATGTGTGGTTGAATGTTTGGTTTTCCAACAAAATAAGGGAGAGACAATCAATACCATAAGGTTAATGTAGCTATTAGCCATATGTTGTAACCATTACAAAAAACCTAATTTTTTGACTACTTCAAAATTTAGAGTCCCCCTTTACTCAATTCCTTTTCACACTTCTCTTAGGGTTTCTTAGGATTTGACTCCTCCTTTGACCTAACAGTGGTTTCATTGCATTATAGTGAGCCTAGTCTTGAATATTTAAAACTTGTATTTTTCTGCCATAGTCTTAAGTCAATTGCAACTTGGGATTCTAGTCTCCCTAGCCTTTATAAGTGTGATTTGTGACTTACCATGAGAAAATCTTCCTCTTAATTTTCAAATCACATTTTTAGTTCACAGTGATTTCTGACTGTCATCTGTAAGTGCAATATGTGACTAGGATTTCATCTATCGCATGTGATAAAGTCAAGTCACACTTTCAATTTGTGAATTCCCCACATGTGCCATTCCTTATATATTGAAAACTATCCTTTTCTCATTTCATTCTTCCTTTAGCACTAGATGAGTGTACCTCTCCTCTAGATAACTTTTGTGACAACAACTATTGGTAAGTAACACATCTCCTTGTCATAATTGTTTCTTGTATTACATGCGAAGTGCCCTAAGCGATTCATCTACCATACCCACACATACTTATATCGTTCATGTGCACCTTTTTTTTCTCACTCTATGCCCAATCTGGATTTACAATATTTACCTTGATTGAATCCTTGCACGTACTCCTTAATATCTATTTTTCTCCTGATCCTAATCTCTATTCACTTAATCCCTTGTCCATCATTCTTACTACAAGTGTTTCTAAAAAAAACTTACCTATATCACATCAATCAAGCTCTGTTTGGATTTCCTTTGACCTAAGAGCATAATCAATGAATGAAGTTACAAAATTTAATTGTATGCATTCATGATGAAATCATATGCTTTGTGTTTTGAAACTGTATGGATTGATTTGAGGGTAACCATATTTTTGATATTTGGATTAAATAATATGATGTAGTGGTAGAACCATGGAAAATTCATACCTCTCCATTTCAACAACTCATTCCAACCCCTATGCTCTCCTTGCAATTCGTTAATAAAGAAGTACCTTTTCACCAAGTGAAAATTGACACTCCCCTTGGTACTTGGACTCACCGTGATTACGAAATGTGACTAGCATCGTATTTCTCCTTAGGTAGGTCACAAGTCACATTCTTAAGCTGCAATGTCACTAAGATCAAAATATTCTACTAAGATACTTTCATTCCCCATTTGGGCCGCAGGCCGTGTTTTTATTCCACACTAAGATTGCGATCTAAAAATTATACTTGCGTTGTAACTTTGAATTGTGACTTGGCTGAGGTCGCAAATTACATTCATAGTCCTATCAACCCTGCTATCTGGAAATGCGACTTGCACTAGGAATGTAAACTATGATTGCAGTGTAAGCCAAACTTATGACTAGACTATAATTTTCCTCCCCTTAGGTCACAAATCATAGTTATAGTCCCAAGTCTCATTGCAAATGAAAATTGCGACTTACCTTACAAATTGACATTAAAATTTGAAGAAACTCCTCTTTTCTAAGAAGCACATGTGACCTAACCTTGAAATAAAAAAGCATGGCTTAGACCATTGTATTTTAAGTTGAAATTAGTGGTTAACATTGAAGTAATCTAACATTTTGTTTCACTAATGAATATCTTTGAGATGTCAGGTAAAATTGATCTATATTTCCTCAACACATCCTCTTCATCTGGAGAGATGGTTCCGCCTATCATAAGAGGATATGAGAGCTCTAGTAGGGTGGAAAGAAACAATGAGGGAGTTGTAAAATTCCCTCCTAGGTTTCCTGTATATGGTGATACTACTTGTTATATTGACAAGGAAAAAAATATTATATGGGGTGACATCAAGGAAAGACATCACACAAGAAGAAGATGAATTTCAAGTATACATCAATATAAATAAGTCTTGGTTACAAAATGTTTCCGCACACCCAACAATCTTCCTATGTGTAGAGACTATAGAGTGGATTCTTCGGCACATAAATGAGGAGTAGTGTGCACTCAAATGTGATAAAAGAGAACTCATGGCATCATTTACATCGAAAAAAATGTAAATTATTATAATTTGTTCAAACATCAAGAGACCTTCAGTACCAAGTGGTTTTCTAGATTTGATAACACAACCAAGGATGTGTTTAAGTCTTGGTGGCAAGAACCAAATAAGTTTAGGCATAGAGCATATGGGATCTACAAGACTAAATCTCTTAGGAAAAATTATCAAATGTTGGTTTCTATGATGCAGAGACTCTATGGAAAACCAAACTCTAAAACCTTTCAAGAAATGTGGGTCCCCTTTATGCATACATGTGCCACTAAAGGGACAATATTTAACAGGGAAAGTATGTTAGCTTCCTCTATCAAATCCAATTCCCATGTAGCAAAGGGTCCAATAGAAGGAAAGTAGACAAAATTTTAGATGGCATCTTACCTATTGGATGCTGACCTTGAAGGGCTTGGATTGAAGTGGAGTTATGAAGAGGAATTATCATGCATATCTATTACAAAGGATTGTGGAACATAGGGTACAAAGGGATGCATGCAAAAATTTCAAAATACTTCATCTCTCCTTTATATTATCAATTTTTTGGTACAAAGCCTCCATGCATGTTTGATAGATCTAGTACCTGTATACATCATATTGCAGTTTTGTTTCCTCATAGTGACACTACTTATATCATACTTTTCAATGCATACAAGCCTCCTCATGCTCTTCCTACATTTATTATAGATAAAATGTTGTGGAAAAAGGTGGTTTAACAACTCACCATAGGTTTTTACAAGACCTTGGTCAAAGCTAAGAAAGCTTCATGGCCCATAGTTTTGCCAAACATCAGAGCTTACTCTATTAAAATTTTCAAAGAAGTGGAAGTGGAAGATAACTAATTACAATGTTTCTATTTTGTTGAGTTAAGTTTCCACAGATGACCTAGGGGAATTTCCATGGCACACTACAAAGAAATTTCATTTAGTTGGGAATATGAATCAATATTTGAAGTGGAAGAGGAAAAGGTTAAAAACATTTATAACTCTTCCAAGCCACTAAAATTATCTCTATAGATTGAAGAGGAAGATCAATTATATCATGACACCCAAGAAAGCATGAGATTGGAAGCAAGAGTAGTTATTCTCAAGAGGAAATAGGGGGAAGAAACCAACAAAGAAAAATAAAAGAAGAAAAAGGCTGATAAGGTAGAAGCCCGAAATAAGAAAGAAGAGGAATATTATCAATGGAAGAAAGAGGAGGAAGATATGAGAACGGATCAAGAGGAATAATAAATGAGAAAGAAACATGAAGAAGAAGAGAACATGAAAAATTGATTTGACAAAAGGAAAATAAAAGAGGCCATAAAGAGAAAGAATGGAGAGGCGTCAAGAAAAAGGAAAGAGGAAGCAACAAAGAAAAATAAATAAGAGGAGGATATAAAGAAGAAATTTGAAGAATAATAAAGGAGGAAACAACAAGAAGAAAGCAAGATAAAGGAGGAGGAAGAAACCAGGATGCAAGAAGAGGCCATAGCTAAACATATTGCACATGCATTAATGAATAAAGAGCATGAAGATAAGTTATCAAAAGATAACATGTTAAAGGGTCCAAAGACAAAATTTGAGATTCCTACATTTAATGTCCCACCACCCACTTCCATCACTGGTGGAAATTTCCCATTACAAGAGCTAGGCATCATAACAGAAGAGAAATAGGAGGTACCACATATCTCTAGGTTTACCTTTGACCAAGTCTATTGTAAGAACTTTCAAGAAAGGTGTAGATGATTGGAAAAGAACCTAGGAAATCCCATATCAGTCATTACAAAAAGGGAAATAGTAATGGATACTACAATGAACCTTAGAGTGATAGCCTCTGCTGGGACCGCTTTTGCAGCCACTACAGAAAGAAATATAGACCGATTAACAAAATGGGTTGAATAATTGAAATCAAAGTTGATTTTTTTCAAGGATAATATTATAAATATATAGGACGATAACCAAGGTTTTCTCATCTCATGCTCTCGAATTGAGGACTTGCAGACATCCATTCTTGAAAAAGTTAAGATACTAGAGGAAGCAATGGATCTGGTTTATATTGAGATGTTGACCCTACATCAAGTTATGGCTCCATTCCCTAACATTCAATTTGAGTCAAAAGATAGAGGAATGCTAATTAAGATAGACTCCTCAAGAGTAAATATCTTATATGAATGGAACATCAAGTATCCTAATGCACCTAAATAAATCCCAAGGAAAAATTGGATAACAACAAAGAAGGATAAAGTTGATGTCAGGATCGAGATGCAATCACATGAGAAGTTGAGTAGGGACTTGGGACAAGGTAATGGAATCTTATAAGAACTTATATAATGGGTTGGAATATCTTATCAAGGCACACAAGATACCTTCCATTAGCACATTAGGAAAAAAATATCAAAAGAAGAAGTCAAGCAAGATAATCAAGCAATTCTAGATCACATAAAACAAGTTGTTGCAAGAGACAATTTGGAGGCTACAAAATAAGTGATTGCATAGAATTTGGTTGAGCTCATGAAGCTGCACACAAATATCACAATGTTATTAAGCTAAAAATCCAACCTTGATAAAATATGCATTAGAATGCTTCATGAGGAATGGATATGCGCTACAACACAAGATCTTGGTAATTGCACGTGAATGAAAAATTTGGAAAGCTTACTTGGTTCAAGATCTACATATAGAGGCTCCAAAACTTTCCATCACCATGATAACTAATTGAGAATGTTTTGTTTCTTCAATTTTGATGTATTTTCTATTTTATTAGAATTAAATTAGGATTTAGAGTATAGATTCATATGGAATGTGAAAATTCATGTGGAAGTTCAAGAATCATGAGGGTAGTTGAAAGGTAATGGGAGGTGAAAAGTCACTCTATCTTATATAAATAAACCCTCATGGATATATTTAAAAGGACCTTCAGTTTTGGACATGATTTGTGGATATTGTTTGAAATATTGTAGATATTTTTGAGGATTCAAGTGGTGGATTCACATCTCCTCTAATGGATTTCATGGGAATTTCATGTGATGGTGTTGTGAATATTTCAGTTTAATGTTTGAAGCCCTTTGAGCCCAAGCACACAATTCATTACATGTGTTGTTGAGCATTGTAAGACTCTTCTTGCAATGATTTGATGGTATATGATTTGTTTTTATATGTTTACAGTAACAAACTATTTTTTATATTTAAGCACATATAATATGTGGGATTGTATGTTTTTGAATGCTTTCATACTTGTTGTCAATTAGGAACTAATTCATAGTCGATAAATGAATATTTCATTTGATACATGTGTTTTAATTGAAGTATTTCTAACATTACTTATTTTAAGATCCATGTAATGTTATTTAGTTGTTGTCATGTTCACAACATCTCATATGCTAAGTTTCCATAAAGTTGCTTAAATTGCGTTTGTCAAAAGATATATTTGTTCTCTAACACTTGTTGTTCATCTTGTCCAAATAAAATCACTAAGAAACATGGTGGAAACTGGGCCCAGATACCTGATGGAACTCCTATCCCAAACATTGTAGAGTCTAGTTGAGATTTTTCACCAAGGAGATCCACTAATTTTTGGAGGGAAAATCCGGCTTGTTAATAGATTTGGCACTAGGAGGGTTGACATTGTATTCCTGGCATAAATACTCGTTCTTTACCTTAATATTATAAATAAGCCAGTAACCAACCCTAGTCCCATTCACTGTCTCCTCCTACCTAGAAACTCCTAAAGTCAAATCTCCTGCTTGAGCAAAAGGTTAAATTGGAGTATGTTCCCTCCCAAGAACAAGTTGCTGACATATTTACTAAACCTCTTCCTAGAGAAGCATTTGAATATCTCAGAAACAAACTGAGAGTTGTATCTGCCTCATTATTTTGTTAAAATTATCTATTTTTTTTTTTAGATGAAATTTCAGAAGAATAATTTCGATACACAAATTGCTTGATGCATAGTCACGTATATACGTGAGTCTCTCTTTAAACAATCATGTATGGATCTCTCCATCATAAAATCAGTGGGTCAACCTTTAGTAGAAACTATTGTCATGTTGCTGACAATTATTATTTGGCTCTATTGATCAGGTGTTGATGGGTACAATATGCGGTTATGATTTTCAAGATACATTTTCCTCTTTGATATTTATCTACTTGATGAAGATGCTTTGATGAATGGGTCGTTGAAAATGTTCAAGTTGCACATGTTTAGGGGGAGCAGTAGCCTTGCTGGGTATAATGCCTTGTTGGCATTTTATTGTTGAATTCTATTTGATGATCTCTCTCTATTAAGGTCCTTTGGTATTGGTTGTAAATGTCATATCTGTAATTTGATTTAAGGGTCATGTTGAGACCTATGATGTAAGGTTGTCATATTCAGTCATGTATAGAATTTTTCAAATATGTAAAACCACTTGGTTGGGTGATTGAGTAAAAAATGTAAACCCACTAGGTTGGGTAGTTGAGTCAAATATGTAACCCCACTTGGTTGGGTGATTGATGTAAGTATGAGTCCTTGGTGATAGGAAAGGTCATAGAGTCATGTATTTCATTGAAAATATGTTTGAAGATTCAATATGTGTTCAGGGGGAGCATGGTTAGTATAGTGCATAATAGATCTATAGAAATCTTGTATCTACAAGGAAAGAGAAACCTTGTTTCAGGATTGGTCCACCCTTTGCCCTTGATGTCAAAGGGGGAGAGTAATTTTGTGTTTAAATAATGTTTATGTAATTTGGTGTTTGAATTGATGTGTTTACAGGTTGTGGTGATCAAACACCAACATGGTTTCCATCAAGTCAAAAGGGGGAGATTGCTGGCATTATGATTTAATGTGTTGTCCTTGATGGAAAATCACTTGTAAAAGACCAAGTATATTGGTTCTGGATAAGCTCAGAGGTGGAAAAGTGATGGAACATATTGTCAGAATGATGGGACAAAAGATTTACAGATCAAAATCAGAATATGGATAATGTACAAATTTGAGGAACCATACACGAGTTTGTAAAGGAAAAGTTGTGTATGATCTAGTGCACTAATTCTATAATACTAGGGGTCCTTACAATGGTATTAGCCCACAGTATTGAGCACAGTAACATTTATTTTATCCTGTCCAAGAATACCATTGACACTTGTGTGGTTTTGGCTCATGGTATTGGCTAAGGCTCAAACTATAGAAGGAGGTGAAGAACATAGTATTAAGTGTGCATATGTATGTGAATTGAATGAATACTTCAATCTAAAGTATATCTACATGGAATGGGTTATAATCAATAGATGGATTTGATATTATGATGCACTCATGAATACAATGATGGATCAGGCTCTCTAGACCTGAAATAAATATTTATTTGCATGATATCTTTATTATTTTTTTAGATTTGTGGTCGGGTGCATGTTTGTTGAAGTGTAATGTTCCAAATCTAGAATTTTCTACAACAATGAGAATACCCTAAGGTATTCTAGAGTTGGATATGAATCCCTATGACTGATAACATATTTTATAGTGCATATAATTCTATAATATGATCAGAAACATCCTTTAATTCACTTTTGGACTCGAAAGGGTGGGGAAAATGGGTGATTTTTTCCCTAAAATGAGTGTATACATAAATCCACGTAAAAATAAGGAAAATGGCGAGACATTATTTTATATTAAGTCATGTAGGACTCCCATGTCAAATTTTAGGTCAAAAAAATTATCCTAGCTATAGTAAACAGTTCCTCCAATCCCGACTAGGCTTAAAAACCCTGATTTCCCATGACTTAATGTATGCAAAAGTTTGTGAAGCTTGAGCAGCGTTATTTTCTGAAGATATTAGATGAAAATAAATATGAAAATTATTAAATCAGAGCTGGGGAAATATTTATGCATTTGCAAGATAAAAACAAAGATTTTACATGGATAAACCCTTAAGATTGAGGTGCTATAAGACTGGAAATTGCCAAGAAAGATAGACAACGTAATTTTCTGAAGACTAAAGCTCCAATTTATTGGATATTAGATCTAGAACAGATATATGCATGAAAATACAGATCTATTACAGATCTGGAAGCCAAAGAGGTTGTTTATTACATTCCCCTTGGGGTTTTGTGCAAAACATGAAGCACAGAGAGTAGATCTGAGATCTAAGGTTGAAGATCTACAGAATGATTTAGAAATTTATGAATAATACAATGGTACAACAGATCATATCTGAAACTAACATGGATTGGATGGCCAATCCATGGATCACCACAGTGAAAGGAAGAATCCCAACACCAAAGATCTCTCCTCCAAAATGTAGACAAAATACCCTGTAGCTGTAGATCTACAAATAATGCTGTCCAGGGAGAGAAATAACATTTTAGGCTCTAAGAATGCTTTGGCCTAATGCCAAGATCTGAAACTGAAGCTCCAACAATGGATGCGATCTTCCAGGAGGTTAAAAGACACACTCACTAAGAAGAGGCTCCAATACAAGCTAGATCTGAACAGATCTAGTATTCCACTTGTTGCAACTTACAAAAGCAAGAAAACCATCACTGGATCTACATTTTGGTTGGAAGTAGAAGCTTGGTATCCAACCTGATAGTGGACAAGCAATACAAGCTCTCCCAAGAGCTCCTCAATGGGAAGAGATGAAACCCCTAAACAAGAAATTCCAATGCAATCTAGGCTAAGCAGCCAATAAATTTGTTTTTCTAAATAGACAAAAAATCAGAAATAATATCATGAACAACCTCCATATGCTGCCCTCCTCTTCCTTTTATAAGATCAAGAGATTGTAAAACCATAAACCACCTTCAATGATTTAGCCCGATTCACATGTGTAGCCTCCAACTTGACTACGTTGTCCTTCTAGGAGATTAATTGCATCTAGACAACGTGGTTGATTTGGTAATGGTTGACTTGGTCAATAGATTCAGTCTCTTTCACACTCAAATGTGTTTTTACAAGTGGCCCAGATTTAGCCTTGTTCACATTGGGCATTGATTTATTCTTTTATTAGGAGTTTTATGAACCTCCTTTACATATTTATTATTTAAACAAAGAAAGAAAAAAAAATGAATATTCCTATTAGCTTAGGACTAATTAGGAATATTACAGTCCTCCCCTCCAAAATTTTTCTTGTCCTCAAGCAACTCACAAGGACTTTGCAGAATCTCCAATGGAATTGTCTCCTCCCAAGAATACAAGTTTTCCTTTGGTGGATGAACTAAATAGCTGTCATCATGAAGTAGTGGGAAATACATAGAAAGAATCATGTGTTGTCCATTGGTCTTCTCAAGGCATGGAAGATGATGAATAGTGGGTGCTTCAACCCTCATGAGAAACTTCAATCTCCATGCTATCATCCAAACAAAGTGAGCCATCCTTGGTAGCTCAAAGAAATAGTCACCAATCCCCACCATATGCAATGTGTAGGGGCTCCATGGATGGATATTAGAGATAAGAATGCTCAACTCACGTTGTCTCTCCCTCCCTTTATGATAAATATGGAGCTGCTGATCCTGGGCTGCAATAATATAGTCTTCATGAAGCCAAAAGAGACTTGGAACTTCATGATTTCCTTCATTAGTTCTAGTGAGCCTCCTTGACCAATCTTCCATGCATATAGTGACTAGAGGATCTTCACCATGTGTGCTCCAAAAGGAACATGGACTAAGTTTCATATGACATATTGGATGGTGACAATAGTCCCTCCCTTGAGACCAGCGTTGTCCTTCATCTTGCTGCCTCAAATCATAGTACAATAAGTGGACATCCCACGACCTTCTTGCTGCAAAAAGCTTCTTCAAAGTTTGGAAATAGCAGAGGATAATAGGTGTTGGCTGAATATGATTCAAGCAACACATGTCTTGCTGCAAATTCTCCCAAGTGAGAGAATTATTCCAATGACATAAGCCCAACATATGGCTCCTTGCATAAGAAAACAAAGGATATGATGTAGCAGCCATACAATGTGCTATCCTCCTCTTGAAGCATGAATGAATATGGGAGATTTCATTCCCAAAGGACACACTCAACCAATGTGTCATCCCTCCTCTCATGTTCCCAACAAATATCAGAGCATCATAATCATCATGATATAAACAAGCTCTCTTATGTCATCTCATGAGAGAGTTACATTTTCTCCCAAACCCAAGTACATACATGATCATGACATACATTCCAAAAATAAATACATGTACATACATGAGACTCATCCCAATCACAAGCAAATATATGGACATGAAATTTGACATGGGATGTCCAAAATCTCTTCTTGTCAACCAAAGAAACCATGCCTTCTTCTTCTTATGCATCCTCTCATTGAGATACAAGGCATGAAACAAGAAAATATCAAACCTTGGGTAGTACTCATACTCACCCAATAGCAACCAGTGTAGGACATATCCTACTTGCATTAAATTTAGATGTGGTAAGTGGTTTCCCCAACACTTAATTGCTTCCCATAACATATCTCCATGGATGAAAGTGGAAGATATATTTGGTGCCTTAGGAAAGCACCCATCTTGCTGCAAAATCTCCCTGAGTCCATCAAAGGAGTGGCCATTTTCAGAATTTTTTTTGGCCCAAAGTTGGCCATGAAGTTTATAAGATATGACACTCCTCCTTGGAGTCATGGAATGGATATATAATGTAAAAGAATGCATACAATCAGAAAATAAAACATGATTTGCATAAGTATTCTCTTCACCAATAGTCCTCCTCCAACAAGTGGAGAGGTACACATATCTATCTCCTTCCTCATGAGGAGAAAGAGAGGGCTGAACTAACTCTTCCATAGAGTTATATTGATGCTCCATCTTCATGTGAGACATGCATATTTGATAATGATTATATAAGTCTTCTTTAAAGCCTTCCCACATGAATCTATTTGAGATAATATGGTGTGTCCTAATGAAAACAGTGGGGTTAGAAAGCAAGATATCATAGGCAGCACTTAGTAGTTGGTATTTGAGTCTTGACTCTCTAGTCAAATAGATCTGATCATGAAACAAAATGACTCCATCAACCACCTTATACCTCCTATCTTTCCTTTGTCCATCAAGAACCTTACATGTGAAGAGGTTCTTGGAATATTCTACCAAGAGTTGGGATTCCCAATAGGAATCAAAGCTTCTCAACAAAGATAGTGTTGTAGAGTTATGAAATGAAGTAGCCATCCCCTCATCTTCTTTCTTTTTATGGAGAGATATCATTTTCTGCCCCAAATCTATGGACTGGCACTTTGACACCATGCTAATGTCATCAGAGGTCTTTGACTTCTTCTTTATCAGTGCAAATAGATGAGTGAAAAATAGCAAAATAAATTTCAGGAAATTGTTCAGCTCTCCTTGAAATCTATCAATAGATCTTAGTGCTGTGGTAGCTCCCTTCAAGGCTCCCTCCTTAGCCAAATTTTTCACTGATGCACAAAGTTGAGAGAACACTTTATTCTTCTTCTCATCAGGGGGTCTCCCTGGTGGAATGCCTCCATGTAAAGAGACATCTAGATCTAAAGTAGAATTTATGGATGGTTGGACTGATGTGTCCCTTCCCTTGCTGCATAGTTCAGTCTCCTTCTCATGAATAGAAACCCCTTGAAATAAACAAGGGTGCGTGCTCCTCATCATTGGATGCTGGTCCATCCTTCCTCCTTTTGCTTGGAGTAAGGTATCACTGCTCAATAAGGTTGTCACATAATGTTCCTTGGGAATCACTTGCAAAGATACACAAGCTCTTTCCCTTGAAACAATAACTTCATCTCCATCCCCATGTGGTAATGGGTCTTCTTTTGAAGTGACAGCGTTGCTACTGCCTTATGGCTCTTCCTTCTCATCAATATTTGAGAACACCTCACTATCAACAAGAGACCTTGGATCTTGGTCTTCTTTTGAAGGAGGAATCTCCATTACTTCTTTTTGAGAAGAAATCTCTTCATGCAATGGGGATCTTGCCCTTGGCAAGGTATCACACAAGTTTTCATCCCCTCCAACAGAAATCTGAAGTGGAGTTTTCATAGTACATCTTTCCAACTCATGCAAGGGTTTTTCATGCTCATGCTTTGCTAGCTCTTTCACAAATGTTTTAGCTTGCCTCTCATCAAATCTCTTCACCATTCTCCTAATGAACTTAGCATAAGTGGAAATATTTGGATTCTTCAAAGAAAAAGTTTCAAATAACCACCAAGCATAAGATTTACCTTTAAGATGCAGTGCTGCTACCTTAAGGGATTCTTCTTCTGAAACTTGATGTAGATCCAGATATGAGTCTAGCTGATCTATCCATTCTTCAGTTGTGCATGTGGAGGATCCATCATAGTTAGGCAGAAAGAATCTACCTCTTCTTCTTCTATTGTTGGCTCTTGTCTCCTCCTTGAGCTGGAAGAACTCTTGGAAGCTCAAGTGATCCTTGATTTCCCAAGATTTAGATTCATACTCCTGAAGATAATCACTCAAAGTCTCCTCCTTTGGTGCATCTTCCTCCTCTTGAAACCCTCTAGGAGTTTCACCGCAACTCTTCATCTGCTTAACCTCCTGTGGGAGGCCCTTTCTGGATCTAAAATATAATTAGAGTAATATCATATTATTCATCATTATGATATCCTTTTTTATTCTTGGGCTGAGACTCACAGGCTGAGCCAAGAAAGATGCTTTGATACCATTGTAATGTTCCAAATCTGGAATTTTCTACAACAATGAGAATACCCTAAGGTATTCCAGAGTTTTGGATGAAGCCCTATGACTGATAATATATTTTATGGTGCATATACTTCAATAATATGATCAGAAGCAGCCTTTAATTAACTTTTGGACTCGAAAGGGTGGGGAAAATGGGTGATTTTTCCCTAAAATGAGTGTATACAAAAATCCGCAAAAAAATAACGAAAATGGGGAGAGATTATTTTATCTTAGGTCATGTATGAATCCCATGTCAAATTTTAAGTCAAAAAAATGATCCTAGCTATAGTAAACAGTTCCCCCAATCCCGACTAGGCTTAAAAACCCTGATTTCCCATGACTTAATTTATGCAGAAGTTTGTGAAGCTTGAGCAGCGTGATTTTATGAAGCTATTAGATGAAAATAAGTATGAAAATCATTAAATCAGATCTGGGGAAAGACTTATGCATTTTCAAGATAAAAACATATATTTTATATGGATAAACCCTCAAGATTGAGGTGCTGCAAGACTGGAAATTGCTAAGAAAGATAGACAACGTAATTTTCTGAAGACTGAAGCTCTGATTTATTGGATCTTAGATCTAGAACAGATCTATGCATGAAAATACATATATATTATAGATCTGGAAGCCAAAGAGGTTGTTTATTACATTCCCCTTGGGGTTTTGTGCAAAACATGAAGCACAGAGAGTAGATATGAGATCTAAGGTTGCAGATCTGCAAAATGATTTAGAAATTTCTGAATAATACAATGGTACAGAAGATCAGATCTGAAACTAACATGTATTGGATGGCCAATCCATGGATCACCACAGTAAAAGGAAGAATCCCAACACCGGAGATCTCTCCTCCAAAATGTAGACAAAACACCCTGCAGGTGTAGATTTGCAAATAACATTGTCCAAGGAGAGAAACAATGTTGTAGGCTTTGAGAATGCTTTGGCTTGATGCCAAGATCTGAAATTGAAGCTCCAACAATGGATGCACTCTTCCAGGAGGTTAAAATACACACTCACTGAGAAGAGGCTCCAATACAAGCTAGATCTGGAAAGATCTAGTATTCCACTTGCTGTAGCTCACAAAAGCAATCAAACCCTCACTGGATCTGTATTGCATTTGGAAGTAGAAGCTTGGTCTCCAACCTGATAATGGACAAGCAATACAAGCTCTCCCAAGAGCTCCTTAATGGGAAGAGATGGAACCGCTAAACAGGAAATTTCAATGCAATCTAGGCTAAGCAGCCAAGAAAGTTGTTTGTCTAAACAGAAAAAAAATCAGAAATAATATCGTGAAAAACCTCCATATGCTGCCCTCCTCTTCCTTTTATAAGATCAAGAGATTGTAAAACCCTAAACCACCTTCAATGATTTAGCCCCATTCACATGTGTAGCCTCCAACTTGACTGCGCTCTCCTTCTAGGAGATTCATTGCATCTAGACAACGTGGTTGATTTGGTCATGGTTGACTTGGTCAATAGATTCAGTCTCTTTCACACTCAAGTGTATTTTTACAAGTGGCCCAAATTTAGCCTCGTTCACATTGGGCATTGATTTATTCTTTTATTAGGAGTTCTATGAACCTCCTTTACATATTTATTCTTTAAACAAATAAAGAAAAACAAAATGAATATTTATATTAGCTTGGGACTAATTAGGAATATTACATGAAGTGAAGGGTATGATCTGAGTAAGTTTGTTGTTCTGAAGTGTTGCGCAGTCTTGAATTATTTACAGATCTATACGCGGTTCGTCATGTGGAAGTTGTGTATACATACGTTTTCGGCTCAGCAAAGGTGCGTATGTATTCAATGAAACCTATATGAAAATTTGTTTTGGAAGAAGCGCGTACAATAAAAAATTTGTCTTATGGAAGGCGCATGTGAAAGCTAGTGTTTTACTGAAGAATGCTAACGGGAAGGCATGATCAATTTTGTTGTATTTATGTTGTCTGACAATGATGTATTCATATAGATCTGGGTTGTTTGAGTACTGATTATGCTGCTAGTTGATTGTGTATAAAGATCAGTGGTTGGTTGATTGAAAATGATGGATGTTGCTGACTTTATGAGGGATTTGTAAAACTAGAAAAGTATGTTTGAATATATTTGGTCTATTCTAAGCAGAACTCTAATCTTATTATATTAAGATATATATGCAGGTTTCTCCATAGAAAAGCGCATATACATGTGGGTTACTGTAAGTAAAGTAGCGTATACATTTGTCTTATGAATGATCAGGGTTGCAATTGATTCTGTGTGTTGATGCAGATGTCAGGGTTTAGTTCTATTGTCTAATTACAATGATCTCATTTTCCATTTGAATTTGGTTGATGGTTGTTTCATTTGATCTACAAGTTGTGTTTAATTAAAATTTGTTGGATCCAGTGCGAAAATTTATGAAACGTGGCCCGCAATGGTTCTAAGGTTCGAAGCCTTCAGTGTGGAAGTTGAAGCTTCCTGGTAGTAGGAGATGGTGATCAAATCAGGGGGTTGTAGCTCCCTTCCAGTGGTGGCTTGTAAACGATACCAGGGGGTTGGATCTCCCTTCCAGTAGAAACTGGAAAATGAGAGAAGGTTGTATCCTTTTGCAGGTGGGTGCCTGCGTGCTGCTATGAGTCTACACTAGTATAATATTGTAAGTAGTTTTATATATAATAAATATTGAAGACAAATATGACAGCAATGATGGTTTTCTCCCAAATTTTGTTTTCACCTTAAATCCTAGTGTTCATGTGTGCTGCTTATGTGTGATTATTTATTATGTTCTTACTACACATGTTTACTGTTTTCTAAATGTATGATGAATGAATGATGGAGTGGTCCATGTAATGTTACTGAAGATTTATTTGAATAATAAGTGCTCTGGTTATACACAAGTTTCCTTAAAGAAATTTGTGTATATCGCTAGTTGGATTAGGTGAAGTCATGTATAGAAATCATTAAAGTAAAGAAAAAATTGTATGAGTTTTATATACTGATTCGCCTCCCCCCCCCCAGTATTTTCCCAACAATAAGATATGAAATGCGTGAGAAGTTCATGATGAACTTCATGTAGTAACCTTCTAATAAAATTAATGATCTAACTTCCTCCAAATTCTCATGAGCTGCCCACTCCATGATGGCTCTTATATTTTATGGATCCACTGCTACGCCTTCCTTGGAAACAACATGTACCAAGTAGTGTACCTATTTCTAGAAGAAACTACACTTGCTAAGCTTAACATATAATTGATGCTCCCTTAGAAATCTCAACACTACTACTAAGTGCTCAGAATTCTCTTCCTCCTTATTAGAATATACCAAGATGTCATCAATGAATATAATAAAAATCTTGTCCAGATAAGGAAGTGACCCGCTATTCATCAAATGCATAAATGTAGCTGGAGAATTAGTCACGTCGAATGGAACTATGTTATGAAACCAACTCACAAAATAGAAGAAAATATAGATCAACGACTTATAATTCTACTTATTCAAGGGGGAAACCTACTTTACATTACATAAATGAATAATTATTGGATGATTCAAATGAAAAAACCTTCTTTCTATATATAGGAGTCCATGGGGTCACAAGATAATCCTAGCCGACCTAACAATAATAATGTATGGACACAACAATAAAAATAGTGCATTATTATGGGGCAAAATAATAACAATATGGGGACTACAAGGGTACAAAAATAACAATAAGGGGGCTACACTAATAACAATAAGGGACTAAACTAGTAATATATGGCCCTAACATGCCCCTCTCCTTCAAAAAATTGTTGTCCTCAATGCTTGACTAGTTTTGGATGCTTCTGTATAAAATTCTCATCCTCCCATGTGGAATCTTCAGTAGGTAAGTTCTTCCACTTGATGAGATACTCTGAAATTGATCGATTTCATAGCTGTTGAGTTCTTGTTTCCATGACTGCTTCAGGTTCCAATATGATTTTTCCTTCCTCATCAAGTTTTGGAAATATTGTTTGAATCGAAAGTTTTAAGCTATAACCTTCTTTAAGCATGAAACATGGAAAGTTGGGTGCACTCGGGAAGGTGCAGGAAGCTCTAATTTGTATGCCATAGTACCAATATTTTGCAATGCCTTGTAAGGACCATAGTACTTTGGTGATAATTTATTAGCCTTCTTAGCTTGCTTGAGGGACATTTGTTTGTATGGTTGTAGACATAAAAATACTCAGTCGCCTACATTAAATCTTCTCTCGATGCAATGTTGATCTTCTTGTTGTTTCATTCGATTTTGTGCCAATAGGTTATCCTTAAGAGTTGGAGAACCTGTTGTTGATGCTCGATGTGATCTTCCACTGCTTGAACCTTATAATTTTCTCTTAAATATGATGTGATGGACAACAAATGATGTCCATAAAGTGCCATAAATGGGGTCATTTTTGCTGTAGTGTGGTGTTAGCACCTGAATTGGACCTCAGGCTGCAAAGGCAAAACAGGGTAACAAACTAAACCATGCTCAGCCTTGTAGCTAGCCCTACAAGGATAGGAGAGGGCTCTCTCCGTAAAATAATATTCAATGGAACACAATAAATGGACTGATATTAGGCTAGATAAAATGATGGAAAAGGTTTAATAGAATGAATGAATAAATTTTCAAGGATGTGCTGGATATAGAGACAGTTGAAACCAGGAATTAAATCAGGACACAGGATATTTCATGGGGCAAGATAGGCAGGAAAACTTAGTATTTAAGGTTTAATAAGGATGGGACGGAAGGAATGTTGAGGAGATGAAAAGGGCACAATAGATGGATCCTTTTCAAAAAGAAGAAAAAAAAACACAGAGCATGAATGATTTCCCAAGGCAGAGCATATAAAATGGATTCTACCTTTCTATCTTGAAAACATTCAAAAGGAAATGTTTATGGATGAATGAAACACATAAAAATTCACATATGAAACAAAGGAAAGAAACAAATGCTAACTTTCATACCACATGGATCCCACAAATTAGAGTTGCATCTCTTATTAATTCCTGTCAAACTGTACAATGTAGCGCAAAGATGTTCTTCCACACTATTCCCCTACTTTCTGAGACTTAGAATTCGACCTCTTACAAATGATTTACAATACAAAAAATATAATAGATTCGTGGAAATGTAGATCAACAGAAAGGAGAGTTGTTACAACAACTCCAGGACTGAAATCTGAATATGGCAAAGAAAAACAACAATCTGCCCATAAGAAGGAGCATCGTTACATTATCTCTCTCGAATTAGTTGATAGCCAATAAGGAGTGGAAACTCGCAGCATAGATCCCTTTAAATCGTAACTGAGGACAGAATTGACAATCCGATCCTATTTTCCTGCTGTTGCAGATATATTTTTTGTATTTTGAGCTCTTGGCCTTTGACTGTTCTTTGCTTTCCATTTGCTGTATGAATAAAACCAACTTTTTAAATAAAAATGGCTTTGAACGAAAATTCTGCTTTTAGTGAAGGGAAACCAATTTTTTAATGGGAAAGAGGAAGGGAAGACGGCGGGACCCATATAAATCGCAATCGGAATCGGAGCGGGGCGGAGAATATATATAACAAACAACAATCGTAATAAGAGTGAAAAGGCAGAGGGATATCATATTAAAACATAGTGCAATCGTAATCGGAATCGGGGGTAGAGTGGGGTAGTACATTACAAATATTGCGATGCGATGGGGAGAAAGCCTTTATAATAAACAAAACGAAGGAATTTTAACCTTTACAAAGGAGAAATGGGTTTTATAATGAATGGCAGAGGTTTTTATGTGGTGGGACCAAGGGTCAATCGCAATCGGAAATCGGAGGGGAGAGAAATGTAACATATATGGGAATGCCGATTGCAATGGCACGATTGAATGTGGGCCGTCCGATCTGCGGGGAAGATCAACGGTGTTGGATCAATCGGGGGTTGTTAATCGGAGAGAAGGGATTAAGCGGTGCGATTGGATCGGAGAGAACCTTGTGTAAGTTCCGATTGCGATGGCCTGATCACGTATGAGCCGTCTGATCGGCGATCGGATCAATGGTCAAGATCTCGTCGGGTGGGGCCAATCGGAGGTAAATGAAACAATCGCAATCGGAGTTTGGAAAAGGGGAAGGTTCAATTGGAGCATGTTGCGATTGATCATAGGAGGGGTGCAATCAGGGAATGTTGCGATCGGAGGATCGGAGGGAGTGATGGTGCGATTGGGCGAGGACTTGCGATCGGAGTTTTGTGCGATTGATCGCATCGCAAATATTTGCGATGAACCGATCGGAACACTTTATATAAATGTTGCGATTGAAAACGTTTTGCGATTGTGATTTAATAAAGGGGAAAGGACTTTGGTTTATGCCGTTTATATATATGATATGAACTATGGGTATGGAAAGGAGAAGTGGTTAAGGGGCAGGACTTATAATAAACATTAATATTTGTTTATTATAAAGTCTCTACGGGGTATGGTTGGGGAAGTGGTTATATAATCAAATCGCATTTTATTTAAAATATTTATAATGCGATTTTGTGATTGGAAAGGGGGGGAAAAAGGGATTTTAAAAGGAATATTGAACTTTAATAACACAAATTTCAAAGGAAAAAATGGGGAAATAGGGGGTATAGGGAATTTTACTTCACTTAGGCATAAATTTCAATCCAGAAGTCAGTTTTGAGAGTGTAGTATACCGTCGGAAAGCTCTTTCCAGGCTCTTTCTGATGGATATGCTTGGAAGATGCTCTGGCATTGAACATGCTGCGGAAAACTTCTCTGAAGGTAGGAACATCTCTTTGTGGAGATAACAGCTTCTGAATTGTGACTTATGATGATACAAAATTACATAATGAATGATAATAAAGGGAAAATATCACGTTTTCACCTCAAAACATGGTTTTGAGGTGAAAATTACATCAAACTGAATAAAATTTCTCTTTGATCTTCCTGGTGCTGTGACTTTGAATTTATTGACTTCCTCATGACCTTACTGATATTATTGACATTTGACTCATTAATTTGACCATGGTGAGACCCCTAGAAACTAATGAGACCCATCCTATGACCTACTGATATTATTTTTAGAATAAAAGTGACTAATGAACAAAGACCATAGAAAGGAAAATCAACAAGTACCTCATGAGGGAGAACTGATAAAAATTATTACCATCAATGAATCTATGACCTAGCAGAATGGTGAAATTGATTATTATGGGACTCCTAATATGCAAATGCAAAGATTAACTTTGATCACTGATGGCAGTATAACTAAACTGACGCTAACATTGGCTCCAATGGGGATGGTAGCTCCTTGGAGGTGCCAAGAACACTGTAGACCAAGTAGCCTTTATCCATTGGGCATGGAATCAATAATGTTTGAAAACTGACACAAATGAAAACTAACTCTGACTCTAGACTAAGACTGAAAACTGAAATAAAACCAAACCATACACATATCATCCAAGTTTTATAGCCTTCACCTCGGGCCCCAAACTTGAATGACTGTGCATTTTGAACTCTGCTTTTGGAGAAAATAAAATGGTATATAAAATGATGATGAGATAGTTTCTGATCCATGTCTTCAACAATGGTAGTGCTTCAATAGCCTACCATTTACTGCTCCTCCAGGACAATCCTGGCCATCCATTTCTGAAAGCAAGAAAGCATTCTGACCCCTGTATGTTGTAATTCTGTATGGTCCCTTCCAAAGGTTGTCGAATTTACTGTGTTTCCCTTTGTCTTCATTTCTTGCATCCCATTTCAACACTACATCACCCAACTGAAACTTTTCTTCTTTAGTCTTCCTGTCATAGATCTTTTTAATCTTCTCCTGCAACTGACTTGTTTTTTGTGACACTTCTTCTCTTGTTTGTTGAAGTTGAATCATCTGGTTGATTCTTCGCTAGTTGTCATCATCTTCACTGCCAACTTCTTGTAATAATCTCATAACTAGAATTGTAAGAGAAGTAGGAAAGACAGCATCAGTACCATAAACCAACTCAAAAGGTGACATACCTATTGATTTTTTACTGCTGACTCTGTCTGCCCATAGTGCATTGATAAGCTTCCGGTGCCAATTTCTTTTGTTTGCCTCCAACATTTTCTTAATTATATTCATCAGCGACTTTTTGGATGACTCTACCAGGCCGTTTCCTTGTGGATAATATGCTGTTGAATGGCCCAGCACAATGTTGTACTTATCACAGAAATTGACCATTTTCTTGGATCTGAACGCGACTGCATTATCTGTCACAATTTTACATGGGCAACCAAAACAGGATAAAATATTTGATTCCAGGAATTGTATAATTACCGTGTCAGTTGCTTTCCTGGCAGGGATGGCCTCGATCCATTTCGTGAAATAATCTGTTCCGGTCAGTATCCATCGATGCTGCGCTAAGGTCGTAGGATGAATTTATCCTATAAAATCGAGCCCCCACTACTGAAAGGGCTCATTCACTGAAACAGGTTTCAAAGGAAGTGGAAGCAATTTCTTCTTCCCTTGGAAAATTTGACATTCATGACAATTCATCACTGTTTTATATAAATCGGAAAATAATGTGGGCCAATAATACCCGGCTCTCAATACCTTGTTCACTGTAGATTTCCAAAACAGGTGACCACCACAGTCACCTGTATGAAAATCGTGCATTACCTTCTGAGCTTCTTCTTCAACCAGGCAATTTAGCAAAACGTCTCCCAGATCCTTCCAAAATAGAGTACTGTTAAAAATGCAATATTTTGCAGATTTAAGCTTCAAAGATCTACCTTTGCTGTTAGACATGCCTGGAGGAGGCGACAGATGCTGAAGAACATACACAATATCTGAATACCAAGGGGACTGCAGAAAAATATCTGAAATGGGAACCAACAAACCTTCATCTTCCTCTTCCGATATTGCTGAAATGAGGTTTATATCTAAATCACGCAGATTTGATTAGGCCATCAATTTTTCCAAACCTTGGCCTTTGATCAAATTAGTAGGCTTGATCTCCAGATCGTATTCCAACATAGTTGTTATCCATTTGCCTCTTCGACCTTCTGGATCAGTTTTTATGAGCACATCCTTGACTGCTGCGTTAGGGACATACGCTATAGTGTGCGAATGTAGAATATAGACCCTGAAATATTTTAATGCCTTGACAAGAGCCAATGCCTGCTTTTCAATAATATTATATCTTAAAGCAGCATCTCTAATAGTCCTACTGAAAAAAGCGATTAGATTTTATACCCCATCTCTCTTTTGCATTAAAGCAGCGGCCATAGTATGCTCAGATGCAAACGAAAATATAATAAAATCTTGAGTATAGTCGGGACTGATCAGAACTAGGGCATTAGACAAAGCTAACTTTACTAGATTGAATGATTTAATGGCCTCTTCACTCCACTTAACAGTGCTGTCCTTTTTTAACATATTGGTCATTCCTCTCAAATGCTCAGCCAGATTAGGTATAAATCGGCGTAAAAAATTCATCTTACCATTAAAGGCCTGAATCTCTTTCTTGTTCCGTGGAAGATCTATGCACTGAATTTCCTCCACTCTGGCTGGATCTATGCGGATGCCATCTTTGGAGATGATGTGCCCGAGCAATTTGCCCTCATCCATGGCAAAAAGGCTCTTTTTGGGATTGAGAGAAATCCCAAACTTTCTACAACGCTGAAAAAACACTCTTAGATGGTGCAAATGCTCATCATCTGAACCTAAAAACACTGTCAAATCATCCAAATAAACAACAAGAAAAACTTCTTTTTCATTTGCAAAAGCAATGTCCATTGCACGCTGGAAAGTGGCTCCAGCGTTCTTCAATCCAAAGGGCATCTTGGCATACCAGAAGGTTCCCCAGGGTGTTGTAAAGGAAGTTTTATCTTGTTCCTTCTCATGCACCCAGATCTGGTTATACCCTGAGTAGCCATCAAGTAGTGACATTCTAGATGCTCCAACTACCCTCTGCAGAATATGGTCCATTTTCGGAAGTGGGTAATTATCCTTTAAGGATGCCTTATTCAAGTTTCGAAAGTCAATACACAGTCTTATTTCTCCAGTATTTTTACGCACTGGGACCAAATTCGAAATCCAATTAGAAAATCTAATAGGAACTATGATTCCTGCTTTGTACAATATGTTTACCTCCTTTTTAATTGATGGCAGCAGCTTTGGATTGATTCTTCTCAACTTCTGTCTGAAAGGCTTCTGATCCGGCTTGATAGGAATTGTATGCTAAATTATGTTCTTATCATACACTTTCAAATCTGAATAATCCCATGCAAATACATCAGAAAATTCAGAAAGAAATTTAACATACTTCTCCTTTACCTCAGGGGATAATGCTTTTGATAATTTGACAAACTTGGGTTGATCGGCTGTTCCAATATTCACGTCTTCAACTCCTTTCTCTGTGGGCACCAAGCTTGGTTTCTTTGCGACATCATCCTGATCAAAAATCTCCTCTAGAGGTATGAGACCTATAGGAATTACATTATCCTTTAACTACAATATGTCCATCTGGTTTGCTTCCAACTCTTGATCATCAACCTCATACTCACCCTCTATTGGAGTATCTTTGAATTTTCCATCACCCTGCAAAAATGCATTGATCTCATTATCATCCCAAAATACTTGCCAATACCTTAAATTGTCCAGAACAACAGGCCTATGTTTGACATAGATCTCAAAATTATTGCTGGAGTTCATTGGAATCTTCAAGTTACTTGCAGTAGTGGCGAGAGAATCAACAATAATGTTCTGCATCCTGGGCACTACTGTCAAAGTATATTCTGGGAATTTTTTAAAAATATCCAGGACTGCATTTCTGTATGCCCTCAATCTTGAATGTTTTGCTTGGTATTCTCCCTTCACCTGTTTGATTATCAGTTCGGAGTCGCCATACACAGAAATCCTTCTTGCATTCAACTTCTTCAAAATTTTGAGGCCTGCAATCAAAGCCTCATAATCTGCTTCATTGTTAGAGCAATCAAAAGCTAACTTATAGGCACAAACTATAACATTATTGGGAACCTTCTCAGGTTGAAAAATAGGAATTCTAATCCATATTCCAATGCCAGCTCCATCCTTACCAACAACTCCATCAAAATCCATACTCCACAAGCCTTCTTCTTCTTCTTGAAGGTGCTGGAAATTTTCTTCTTTCTCTTCTTTACCTTGGCTGGTTTTTGGCTGTTCATTGTCCCTTTGCTGCTGGTAGGCAAGAGGCTCAGAAGTGTTTGCTGCTTTATCCTTTTCCTTTTTGAGGACCTCTCTGAAATTCTTTGAAATCTTGGGTTTTTCATCTACTTGTACCAATTGAACATTCTCATCATTCAAACCACCATCATAATACAAGACAAAAGACTCTAAATCTATATGGACAACATTTATGGGATGGTTTACAAGCTTATATTTGCTGGTAATAATATACTTCATTTTATTTTCCCTATACAACTTCCTCGACTGGCCAAATACAGGGATAGTGGCATAAGAGAAATCAAGTTGTATGGTTCCCTTAAGTTTTGCACCCCAAGACCTAGATAGGAGCATTCCAAACCTTGGTGGGACATCAGCAACAACTACATCCATCAAGAAATTCTTTGTTGGAATCTGATCTAAAGACACTACCAAATATTTAATTAAACCAATACAGTGGACCCTACTTGAGTCGAAGGAATACAAGTCATGATATTTACGAGTGATGTCAAGACCTAACTTCTCCATGACAGCTTTGGGCATCAAATTATGTGAGGCCCCAGAATCCAACATAGCGTTATGCAGGATAAACTCATGTACTCTAAGACTCAAGTAAAAAGGGGGGACTTCATTCTCTACAAATTCTTCTGTGGCTGGACCGAAAATAAGTTGAGGGTAGTCATCTTCTATGTTGACCGTATCAGAGATAGAATCAATTTGCAAGACTTTGGACACCTGAGTTTTATACGCACTATTATTCACCAACTCTGTGAGGGGCATAGACACTTTCAACTTAGAGATTTCATTTTCCAGATTAAAGGAGGGAGATTTTTCTACCTCTTTAATGAGCGGGTCTTTCTTCTCGGTTGGATACTTTACTGCGCTATGCTGGTTCTTTTCGCTTGTTGGATTAGCAACTGCAGGTGCTTTGCTAGAAGAAGGATCAGTTGGCTCCTTTCCCTTATTCTTTGCATCGTTTTTCATTTGAAGCTCCTTTCTTTTTTGGATGGGGCTGACTGTAATCTCTCTGTTCCTTAAAGAGTATTGCCTTTGCTAAGTCGACAGAGCATTCATATACCCTCTCTGATAGTCATCAGACTCTTCTTCCTGTACTTTATCATTGGCCAAAATGAAATTTTGGTCTTTGTGAACGTCTGGAGTCACCACTGTGTATTCATCGTCTTCTGTAAGGAAAATGGGTGCACCATCAGCTGTGAAGAAATGATTAGCCTCAATCATAGGATCATCGTTATCTGAATCTGTCCCTTGCAATAGTTCTGCTGCAAAGGAGTTTTAATCAGTTGTTGCAGTGGGGCAACTTGATCCTGCGTTCTCGGCTCTCTCTTTTTAATTCTGAATTGCAGCTGCTGCCCTCTGAAATTGGTATTTCTTATTTGAGGCTCAGGTCTATCTGCAATGGTTAACCTATCAACCATTTTTTCCACTGTCTCGATCAGAGTGTCCATTTTACTATCTGAAGTAGAGGCCTCCTCTTTTATTGTGACTCTTTTCTCGGCTCTCGCTCGTGCTCTTTTAGCCAGTAGATTTTCTTCAACATTTACCGCTATCTTCTGCATGTCTTCAAGTGAAGACGAGTCTCTTTCACACAGCTGATATGCCATGTCGGCATCAAATCCATCGGGGAATTTTAATAATTCTAGTACCTCATGAGGCTTCAAATTAGCTGGAATAGCATTATATGTAGCATTGAATCTCAAACAATAATCCTGCACGGTTTCACCTACATTTATTTTAATGTTCTCATATTCAGACAGAATTTGGAGTGGGTTATTTTTTACCTCCCACCGGTCCAGGAACTGAATATGCAACTCCTGCAAAGTGCAAATTGTGCCTGGAGGTAGGGCTCTAAACCAATTTCTGACTTCACCTCCGAAACTTTGAACAAACAGCCTCATCATCACATTCTCTGCTTCTACCTCATGCAAATCAAAAAATTCGTTCATTTTATCAACATGCTGCTAAGCTGTGATGCTCTGAGTGGCATCAAAGATTGGAATTTTGCTCTGATATTCAACAGGCATATCATTGAGAACCTGGGGCAAGACCAAAGGTGCATACCTAGCAGCCATAACTCTGGGTGGATTTACGACAGGACTTGTAGGATTTGAGGGAGGTGTTAATGGAGGAGACGATAATTGGGAATTAACTGATGGGAATGCTGATGAATTGGGAGGGGGAAATGTTGTTCCTGATGATTTTGAAAGCTCAGGAATATTAGTTACAGTGATGGACTGAGGAGAACTCAAAATGTAATCGTCAATGGAGGTATTTTCCCTCTAGACTTCAATATCTACAAGGAAGTCAGGATCTAAACCTGTATCATCAATGTCATTTTCAGAATTATTCCTAAATAAAGAAAGCTCAAAATTTTCGTCAAAGGAAAGATATTCTACGAAAAACCATCCACTGGGCCAAGTATATGATCTGAAAACGGGTCTGGGGCTTAATGATCCTTCTTGTCTTCTGACAATTCTTGGGATAAGATTTGGATTTTCAAACACAGGGGGAGGATTTGGATCTGGATTAGCCCTGGTGTATCTTCTTGAAGCCAGTGTGGTGGAATGTCTATTTTACAAAAATCTTATTTGTAGCCTAGCATAATCTGAACATCATCTTTCAAAAGTCTGGAATTATTTTTTCTACTGGGGAAAATCTTGCAAGTCAGATGTTATTGTCTATAAAACTAGACCGGAGATTGACTGAAGCAGCATTTATCTACTTATGCACCTGCAAAGCAATATGCAGTTCGAAGGCTACCTGGAATAACCTATGGCTCTGTCTGTAGTTTATAAAACAAATAACACTAACAAACAAAAAATATTGAACACTTCCCCAGTGGAATCGCCAGAGAATGTTAGCACCTGAATTGGACCTCAGGCTGCAAAGGCAAAACAGGGTAACAAACTAAACCACGCTCAGCCTTGTAGCTAGCCCTACAAGGACAAGAGAGGGCTCTCTCCGTAAAATAATATTCAATGGAACATAATAAATGGACTGATATTAGGTTAGATAAAATGATGGAAAAGGTTTAATAAAATGAATGAATAAATTTTCAAGGATGTGCGGGATATAGAGAGTTGAAACCAAGAATTAAATCAAGACACAAGATATTTCATGGGGAAAGATAGGCAGAAAAACTTAGCATTTAAGGTTTAATAAGGATGGGACGGAAATACTGGTGAGGAGCTAAAAAGGGCACAATAGATGGATCCTTTTCAAACAGAGGAAAAAAAAACATAGAGCATGAATGATTTCCCAAGGCAGAGAATATAAAATGGATTCTACCTTTCTATCTTGAAAACATTCAAAAGGAAATGTTTATGGATGAATGAAACACATAAAAATTCACATATGAAACAAAGGAAATAAACAAATGCTAACTCTCATACCACATGGATCCCACAAATCAGAGCTGCATCTCTTATTAATTCCTGTCAAACTATACAATGTAGCGCATAGATGTTCTTCCACACTATTCCCCTACTTTCTGAGACTTAGACTTCAACCTCTTACAAAAGATTTACAATACAATAAATAGAGCAGATTCGTGGAAATGTAGATCAACAGAAAGGAGAGTTGTTACAACAACTCCAGGACTGAAATTTGAATATGGCAAAGAAAAAAAACAATCTTCCCATAAGAAGGAGCATCGTTACATTATCTCTCTCGAATTAGTTGATAGCCAATAAGGAGTGGAAACCTGTAGCATAGATCCCTTTAAATCGTAACTGAGGACAAAATTGACAATCCGATCCTATTTTCTTGTTTTTGCAGATATATTTGTTGTATTTTGAGCTCTTAGCCTTTGACTGTTCTTTGCTTTCCATTTGTTGTTTGAATAAAACCAACTTTTTAAATAAAAATGGCTTTGAACGAAAATTCTGCTTTTAGTGAAGGGAAACCAATTTTTTAATGGGAAAGAGGAAGGGAAGAAGGCGGGACCCATATAAATCTCAATCGGAATCGGAGCGGGGCGGAGAATATATATAACAAACAGTAATCGCAATCGGAGTGAAAAGGCAGAGGGATATCATATTAAAACACAGTGAAATCGCAATCGGAATCAGGGGTAGAGCGGGGTAGTACATTACGAATATTGCGATGCGATGGGTAGAAAGCCTTTGTAATAAACAAAACGGAGGAATTTTAACCTTTACAAAGGAGAAATGGGTTTTATAATGAATGGCGGAGGTTTTTGTGTGGTGGGACTGAGGGTCAATCGCAATCGGAAATCGGAGGGGAGCGAAATGTAACATATATGGGAATGCCGATTGCGATGGCGCGATTGAATGTGGGCCGTCCGATCTGCGGGGAAGATCAACGGTGCTGGATCAATCGGGGGTTGTTAATCGGAGAGAAGGGATTAAGTAGTGCGATTGGATCGGAGAGATCCTTGTGTAAGTTCTGATTGCGATGGCTCGATCACGTATGAGCCATCCGATCGGCGATCGGATCAACGGTCAAGATCTCATCGGGCGGGGCCAATCGGAGGTAAATGAAACAATTGAAATTGGAGTTTGGAAAAGGAGAAGGTTCAATCAGAGCATGTTGCGATTGATCGGAGGAGGGGTGCAATCGGGGAATGTTGCGATCGGAGGATCGGAGGGAGTGATGGTGCGATTGGGCAAGGACTTGCGATCGGAGTTTTGTGGGATTGATCACATTGCAAATATTTTCAATGAACCGATCAGATCACTTTATATAAATGTTGCGATTGAAAAAGTTTTGCGATTGCGATTTAATAAAGGGGAAAGGACTTTGGTTTATGCGGTTTATATATATGATATGAACTATGGGTATGGAAAGGGGAAGTGGTTAAGGGGCGGGACTTATAATAAACGCTAATATTTGTTTATTATAAAGTCTCTATGGGGTATGGTTGGGGAAGTGGTTATATAATCAAATCGAATTTTATTTAAAATATTTATAATGCGATTTTGTGACTGGAAAGGGGGGGGAAAAGGGATTTTTAAAGGAATATTAAACTTTAATAACACAAAGTTCAAAGGAAAAAATGTGGAAATAGGGGGTATAGGGAATTTTACTTCACTTAAGCATAAATTTCAATCCAGAAGTCAGTTTTGAGAGTGTAGTATACCGTCAGAAAGCTCTTTCCGAGCTCTTTCTGATGGATCTACTTGGAAGATGCTCTGACGCTAAACATGCTATGGAAAACTTCTCTGAAGGCAGGAACATATATTTGTGGAGATAACAGCTTCTGAATTGTGACTTATGATGATACAAAATTACATAATGTATGATAATAAAGGGAAAATATCACGTTTTCACCTCAAAACATGGTTTTGAGGTGAAAATTACATCAAACTGAATAAAATGTCTCTTTGATCTTCCTGGTGCTGTGACTTTGAATTTATTGACTTCCTCATGACCTTGCTGATATTATTGACATTTGACTCATTAATTTGACCATGGTGAGACCCCTAGAAACTAATGAGACCCATCCTATGACCTATTGATATTATTTTGAGAATAAAAGTGACTAATGACCAAAGACCATAGAAAGGAAAATCAGCAAGTACCTCATGAGGGAGAACTGATAAAAATTACTACCATCAATGAATCTATGACCTAGCGGAATGGTGAAATTGATTATTATGGGACTCCTAATATGCAAATGCAAAGAGTAACTTTGATCATTGATGGCAGTATAACTAGACTGACACTAACATGTGGAAGGAAGTGTTATACCACCATTTAGCTAGATGTAACCAATTGATCCATTGTTTTTATTTATCAGATACAAAGCAACGAAGATATCCTTCTAAACAGTTGTTCACTATCTTAGTTTTCCAATCAGATTGAGGATGATAACATGAGCTATGAGCTAGTTGAGTACCCAAAAAATAAAATAATTCCATTCAAAAATTTCCAGTGAAAATAGGATCTCTATCGCTTACAATAATTTCTGGGCTTCCATGTAGCTTTTGAATTGTTTCCATAAATGAAGTAGCAATTGTACTTGATTTAAATGGATGAGATAATGCACAAAAGTGTGCATAATTGGTAATTATATAAACTACCACCATGAGGAAACTATTTCCTTCAGAATTAGATAAACCTATGATAAAATCAATTTAAACCTCCTCCCAATGTTGAAATGGAATGGATAAAGGCTGTGGCAGACCCAGGGTCTTAATTGTCTCAACTTTATTTTTCTGGAAAAACAAACATTTCACCACAAACTTTTGAATATCAGATTTAAGGCCATCCCAAAAAAAATCTTTCTTCATCCTATGGTAAGTTTTTAAAAATTCGAAGTGTCCCTAGTGTCCTCCTAAGGGAGAGGTGTGCAATTCCAAAAGAATGTTTTATTTTAGTGGGGAATTCATACAAAGATATAAGCGATCTTTGTGCCATAAGGAATCATTTTTCCAACTAAATGTATCAGATGTATTGGGATTTTGTTGCAACTTTTGAATGAGTGTCCATACTTATTCGTCATTCTTCCTTTCCTTCCCTACTTCGATTATCCAATTTGGTTGGAAAATAGAAATGACACAAAAAAAATATTCCACATCCTCATCCTTTCTTGAGAATGCATGTGCAATAACATTTAGCTTCCATTTTTTGTAGATGATTTCAAATTCATAGCCCAACATCTTTGTGACTCAGTTTTGTTGCTCTTATGAAGATATTCCTTGTTCCAAAAAGTATTGAAGACTATCATGATCAGTGTTTAACTTGAAGTGTCTTCCCATTAGGTAAGATCACCATTTCTTTAGTTCATGTAGTATTGCCAACATTCCCTTCTCATAAATAGCTTTATGTAAATACTTTCCTTTGATTGGATGACTTTTAAAAGCAATGGGTCTTCCTTCTTGCATTAAAATAACACCAATTCCATTTCTCGAGGCATCACATTCCGCAATAAAGGTTTCTGTGAAGTCTAGCATAGCTAAGACCGGTGCTTGCCTTCTTGTAGATCTATGATACAGGGCAACAAGAAGCATGGCTGTGTTGGTTGCTTTTGGGTGAGTATGGTTACTACCCAACATCTCACACTTGTGTGGTCCATGCCATGGATTTCAATGATGTTATGCAACAACAAGAGGCATGGATGTGTTGGTTATTGTTGAGAGATTTTGGCCAACTCATGATATATCTTATGTCCATGTATACGCTTTTTTTTGGGATGTGTCTCATGTCCATAAATGTACTTTTTTATGGGATATATCTTATGTTAATGTATGTACTTGGGTTTGGGACATGGCATAAATCTCACATGATGTGGTAGCAGGGAGCTTGTTTGTATTGTTATGATGTGACATTACACATGTCAATCAGTATGTTGTTTCTCCATGACTTGCATCATGATGATGTAAGGTGGCAACAATAATCCTTGTTTCTTTGGTTACTCTTGGGAGAGTATGGGTTGATTTCTCCCCATACATTGCATGATATTGATGGAGGATGGAAACAAGAGGCCTTACTGTGTTGGCTTTTGTTGGGGGATTATGGCCATTGTACTTGGTATGATGATGATGTGATGGGGCAACAAGAGGCATTGATGCGGTGGCTTATTTTGAGATAGTATGGCTCTCATGCTTGTATTGCTGATGATTTGGCATGGCAGCAAGAAGCATTGCTGCGGTGTCTTCTATTAAGAGAGTATGGCTCTCTTACTTGGTTTAATGATAGAAGAAGGATTTGCTGTGGTGGTTGTTATTGGGAGAGTATGGTTTAACATTGTACATGTTCATCCATATGTGTCTACTTCTTATTTTTCACATTGTTGGGATGATGCCAACAAGGACAACAGGGCTAAGGATGGAAGCATGGACAGATACAATCTACTTCATGTAGCATGGGATGGAGAGATAGTCTATGAAGGGAGACTTTTCACTTTGGGAAGAGACCACTTCACTTTATGTATCTCATGCATAGAGGATGTTAGTATGAATCTTAATCGAAAGCGTACGAAAAAGGCTCACTTTAGCCGTGCATAACAAAAAGCCCTAACAGCAAAGATCGCTGCCAATATATTTAGATCTACAATTAGTTGACCAAGATAAATGCTGCAAAAATCTAGATCTATGCATTAAAGACATTAAGTAGTAAATAAAAGCAAGAGTTTCTCCATGCATCTAATAGACAAGATAAGATTGTTTTAAAGAATTTTTGTATTTTTTGACACCTGGGAAGGGAACATAGAAATATGTTACCAGTCCCCCTCAATGGGATGGGTTCTTGTAATTCCTTAGCACTTCAAATATAAAATCCCTCTCTCTTGATGGTGTATAAAACCTAGAAAAAAATGGAACTCAAAGGGAGATCACAAGAAAAAATGGTAGCAAAATATGAAAATGATGGTGGATCAAAGTCAGACCAAAAGTATAGATCCAGAGTGATCTTTAGGCAACAAAAGGTAGTGAGTGAATGGAAAAACCCTTCTATTTATAACAAAATATTGAGTTATTCTAGATATCGGTGCATAATTAAAATATTATTAACCAAATCAAGATCCAACTTTTATGGAATATTTTATTATATTTGTTGGAGGGAAAAAGAGTTTGACTTTGTTCAAATCCATTTATTTGTAAATAATAAATAAATAAATGATTTATTTATTATTTTAAGAATGTGGTTGAGTAATAATCAAATAAATAATGATTTATTCAATTATTTATAAATGATTTAGTCAAATTTAACAAAGAATATTATTTAAATAAGGTTTAATTAATTATTGCTAGAAAATAATAAGATAAATAATGATTTATCTGATTAATTTTCCTATTTTGGGTTAAATATGACCAGGAATATTAATTAAACTGTTGTTTAACTAATTATTCCTTGAGGAAAATCAAACAAATGTGGATTTATTTAATATTTCCTCATGGGGTTTCCTGTTTAGACCATAAACAACTTAATAAATAAGGATTACTAAGTTATTTTTCATAGTGAAAGAAATTTTACCTAGGGTAAAATTGGTCTTACATGATGTACTTTGGTCCATCTAATAGTAAGAGGTTAGATGACCAAAAATTGGTGTAAGAGATTTCCCCCTAGCGTGCGAGCGTTAAGAGCTAACCGTATGATCGAAGTACGTTGTAAGAACTCAATCACTAGACATCGAAGGGGAAGTCAGAGAGAGAGAAATATAAGGTAGACCAAAGAACTAGAGGACTAGACCCTGAGGAGGCGAGACTTACAAGTGCGACAAGTCTCTTTTATGAGTGAGTACCTGTGCTATAGGCGGTGGGGGAGGCATACCTATGCCCGCCGAGATAAAGTACAAAGAATAATGCATCTAGTAAACAAGGGACTTAACTATATAGTTCATGCTGGCATAAACATGAGCCAGATAAAAACATGATAATGAATCCCACATACATATTGTGCCCGGGATAACAGCCAAGACTTATATAATAATATTTGAGTACATGAGATATGAATACAACCAAAGTGCCCCTATAAATAGGAAAGGGCTCTGAAAATTTGACTAATACATGCAAACTAAAAGGCATTGCCAAGTGGCTGAGGCCGACATCATCAAATCTATGGAGCTGCATCAAAGGATGTAATGAAGTGGTCATCCAGGCATGTGGGGGGATACCTGAAGGGCCATCGCCTCATGAGGTCTGAAACATCTCACACACACCCGGGAATCACCGATACAATCTGTTGCATCACTGAACCATCAAGTATACGGATCTCGATCATGCTGTAAGGAGCTAGAGCTGAGAAAGAATCAAGTCAAAGGGCAATAAGGAGTCCCTTTTCCTGATCCGAGGCACCGAACAAGAATGGAAGTTGGAACCAAGGTACACCTCCCTCTAGACCTCTCTTCTGGAATGAATGATTTGATGTCAACAGAAGGAGGTCTGCCATAGGTGAGGCAATAAGGGATCCTCAACTAAGGTACGAGAGAAAATAGTAGAGCGATTGACAAACTGACACCAGGGATAATGATGAAATGGGGGGTATTGAGTAGCAGACGAACGACTTCCCTTATGAGAGCATAAAGGGCATGGATGGCTTGACAGCAACTGACACAATATCAAAAGGGACAAGGGACAGTAGGACTGAAGGCCATGATGTGCGAAACGAGAGAGGAATCAAGCAATGAAGGATGGAGGACTATAGCGGGATATAAAGGCACTCGAGATAGACTCCATGGATGCGATGATGACTCAAATCGGATGCTCTAAACAAGGGAAAATCAATGATGCTGCCACATAGAAAAGGTCCAATGGGGACCATAAAGACATGGGTACAAGATGGTTACTCATGAAAAAAATCGACACGAGTATGGAAAAGTATGGAGGCAAAGTGGTGCCCCAAGTACAAGAGTTGCAAGTGAAGAAATTCGATTTTGAGGAGTGGTGAAGTGATGCTTCTTGGACAAAATGTGTCCCGGTGAAGAATAAAATCACAAAAAACTAACAGATACCCATTTGAGAGCTCGATGAGAGCTTTCTAACAGTATAGATGGTTTGTCAAACTGAGCTACGGTTTGGCTGCATTAGGCTAAAGAAAAATCTGGGGTTTCTCTTTTAATAAGGTGTTTTCCCTCCAAATTCACTCATTTGCAAGTGTGGCTGTGGTGAATGTAGAGAGGAGAGAAGGCCCTAAATCTTGCAGCGATCGTAGTGGACAAACCGACCATTGGAATCGAGATCCGTTAGCTGCAGATAAGAGTCCTAACCCTAATTTTTCATTTCATTGGATGAAAATTTCATTTTAGGTACCTAGAGCTCATGAATAGGCCAGGTTGCACTTTTTTGGGGTTTGTTTTGAGACCTGGGTAGCACGTACTAGGCAGAAAACTGTGACCTGTCCCAGGAAATTACCTGAAAATAGCGATTTGTCAGAGAAAGGGGGTTTCAGTGCTGTTTTTGGCTGAGAGCCATGACTTTTATGGTTGAGGGGTATATGCGCCCCCAAGCATGTTATGGTCATGCCAAAATGTATTTAGAAAGAGGGAATCTAAATTTTTTTTTATGATGTGGTGTGCCATTTGTTTTCATTATGGTTATGTAGTTCGAGAAAGGGCATGAAGGATTACCAATCCATTTTGTTGCTGCATATATGAAGCAAATGGACTTAAGTTTCTAGGTTGGCATACATGGTGCCACTATCCCAAAGAGAGGATTTGGAGATAATGAACTAGTACTCTCCTAGAAAACCCACAGGTTAGTCAACAACAATGTCTAGGGGACTCGGTTGCTGATGTAATATCAAGGAATGATGAGGGGTATCATCCCTAGAGTGATCTGAAGTGATATGGGACTCTATAGGTTCTTCTAAATGGGGAAGAATAATAGTAATAGAGTCTACATGAATAGATTCACTAGGAGAGTTTTGGAGAACTGCTTCCCCCAGCCTCTCTAATATGGATTCCCCCTTACCCAAACATTGGGTGTCAATGTAATGGCCACAAGGTGTATGTGGTTTGAATGCATGGGTTCGATGTAAGGGGGGGTTGATAAATTTAGGGGTGGTGACTGCTTCTATAATGTCATCATTGCAATAGAATATGGGGTGATTGGTGGAAGAGAGACCACATGACGCGGTGAAGCTACCTGAGTCATAATCATGAGAAGAGAGTTTCACATGCACATCGTCACAAGGGGTGACAAAAAAAAAGGTAGATGAAGGATCCACCGATGTTGATCCCAAGGTGATCGCTGAAGGGAGGTCAAGTGAAACAGAAAGGGAAGTCCCAGGGGGGTCTTCCACCATGGATCTCATAGATGATGATAGGTAGAGGATGGTGGCCGTAGGCTCCGTCATCTCGACATTAGGAGGGGGAATGTCAATGGGAGTGGGTAAATCATCAAGCTGGACCGAAGCATACTGCGCAAGGACAGGGGAGGTGAATTGGTTTTGTTCAATCTTGCACTCCCGAACTACCTCCAAAGAGGCGCGGTAATGCATGAGGCGGGGACAATGGTGGGAATAATGGCCATGGAGATCACACAAAGCGCAAGGTTAGTTGGCGTGAACATTCTTAGGGTTCTTGGCTGTAGTAGAGAAAGAAACAAAGGCTTCAGGGACCGTAGACTCAGGGAACACAACATTAACCAAGGGCTTGATACGAGGCAACTTGGGACAATGAATGGTGGCATGACCAAAAACATCACACACATCAAAAGGCTTTGGAGGCTAAGGAAGAGCAGGGTCAATTGGGGCAGCCTTGTCTTTTAATGCCTTCTTGCGATCTTTTCCCCTTTTACCTGAAGCTGTCGCAATAGGAGAAGGTTCCTGTTGAGGTGGCTGAGGTATGGTAGCAGAGGGAGGGGTCATGGGGACCGGTTGAACCGGGGTCAAAGAAAGATAAGGTTTGGGTTGACCAGGCAGGGTAGCGGTTGGGGGATCGATGTACCAGACAGGAATCCCCAGGTTCAGGTTAGAAAGGGATAAGGTAGTCATGACAGGTACCGAAAACACTCCAGGAGGGGGAGCTAGGAACAGTATCTGACTGGAGGGGTAATGGCCAGGCGGGATAGCTCCAAGGTGGTTAATTCTAAGAGGAACCATGCCAGGAGGGTAAAAAGGCTCATGGATACTAGCTTTAGGTGAAGGGCCATGAGGAAGAGGTCCAGAAGGCTGATTGAAGTGCTAGGAGCAGGTTGCGAAGGGCGGTGCTGCTGACTAGCCGAAGCGGGCCGCTTGAGGGAAGCCTGAGATGATTGCATCATGAAAACATTCGATGAGATAGGATCAAAGAAAAAAGGAGGGATACCAGGGAATGAACCAAGCAAAGAAGAGTCTTTTTAGACTCTAGGTGAGACACTGGTTAAAGGTTCCACGATTTTCTTATTAGCCACCGAAGATATGATGGACTCAGGGGAGGTCTGAGACTTCGGTTCATAATATGTCAATTGGTCAATGGTGACTATCTTTCCATTATGGGGAAAGTAAATATTGCGGTGAACCGCAGATGGTACATCATACATCGCATAGGTGTAGCTACGACCCAAAATAAAGTTGTAATCTAAGTGGGCATCAATTAGTTCTACATCAACGCAAACAGTCTTTCCCGCAAGAGTAATAGGAAAATTGCGAAACAGGCCAATGGTCTGGGAAGAGTGTACATCCCATGCTTGGAGGGTGATGGTGGAAGGGGCAAACTCAGGTGATCTGAGCTACTTCCAAACCAAAGCGTACATCACGCAGGTGGATGCCCTCATCAATGATACAACGAGAAACGTTGGCGTTCTGGATCTTGATTGGGATTTGGAAGGTGACGGGGGTAGGAAGAGGAGGATGTTGTGACCGATCAACATCGAAGATGATCAGTTGATCATATGAAGGATATATAGCACCCATGATAGATAGTATAGCTTTTCATTGTGAAGGGCACGACTAGAGGATTTCTAGCATTGAGATGGCAGCAGGAGATTGAGCCAAATCATCTACTATACTATACGAATGGGAAAATTTTTGAGAAGCATCATTTCGACGTAATGGTCCCTTAGGGATCTTGATATGAACCTCTACCTTAGGCTGAGGAATATGCAAAGGACCATTGGTTGTCGAAAGAGGCTCTGTTGGTTAGAGTTCATCATGATAATTTGGTAATCGGAGGTACCAAATGGAGGAGGTTGAGTGGCTGCTTGACCTTCAGGTGGTTGGGTAACCACAAATCCTTGTTGAGGGAAAGGATTAGTAAAAAAAGCTGGCTGAATAGGTGTAACATTGGGAGGGACGGAAGGGAAGGCTTTCTATCCTCGCAATGCTGCTTAAGTCTCCCACATCTGCTGCATCTGTGGTAAAAGAGGACGATCGTGGGTGTAATGACCATAGACACTACCACATGCACAAGGATTATTCATGCGAACATGCTTGTCCTACTTGGGTTGAGTGCACTGTTGCTAGTTAGCAGTGTTAGGAGCATTACCTTGGGGATTAGGTCCAGGATTACTAGGGTCAGATTTATTTTGAGTGTCTTTCCTCTTCTTTTTGGAAGTAGGAGGATTAGTCGTGCATTTCTGTGAATACACCTACCCCTGAGGGGGTGGTGGTGTCTGTTGCAGGGGTTGAGAAGGCAAGGGAGGTGGGGGTGCTAATGCTTGAGGAGTTGGAGCACCAGGCTGCAGATATAGATAATAAGGAGGTTGGGTAACATTGTGGTAAATAGGTTGGGAAAAAGGAGGAGGCATGCCATATCCTGGATACATACTACCGGGAGGGGGAAAAGTGCTGGAGGTGCTGGCCCCTCCTTGAGGGAAACCATAGCCCATGGGAGGCTGAGCATATGGATGAGAAAGAGCTCCAACGATATCGTCGACGGTATGGGATGCCCCCGGTGCATTGGCACCACCGGGTCTAGGGAGATCAGGTAAGACGGTATAAACATAACCAGAATGAGCATAGATCAAGTCATATTTTAACACAATCTAGAGAGCAGCTTCCTCGGTTTGAGGGAAATGCGATGCGAAATCTTTGCCGATAGTAGGAAAAAGAAATCTAAGGAAACAGTCCATGTAGAAACGGTCTTCGAAGGTAGGGGCTCAATATAGGCTCTTTCTTCTCTTCCATTCCTGGACATGATTGGATAGGCGGGTCGCAGAAGATTGATGGAAAGAAGTCAAAATTTTGGTACTAGTGTCATAACGAAGGGGAAGCTGGAAATAAGACAGAAAAACCCGTTCAAGAGTCGCAAAGGTGGTATGAGAGGATGAGGCCTGATCAACATACCACTTAGAAGCTTCGCCAGTAAGCGTACATTGGAACAACCGAAGACGAATAGAGTCATCGGTAATGGAGTTAGACGAAAAACACATGTGGAAATATTGAACATGGTTTGTAGGATATTCTCTAGCAATACCTTCAAACTTGGGGTTGTCGGAAGGGAGTTTGGTTTGCATAGCAGGACAACCAGCGTCATGATGTATAAGGTCATTGATCAATTGGTTAAAATCGGGAAGACTAAGGCCTGCCATATAGGGGAGCAAGGGAGAAGCCGGGTTAGTTCCTGTTGCGGTCCCACTAGTAATATTCCTAGCATTAGGGCCAGGGCTACCACTAGCGTTAGGTCCTGAACCAGACATGGTGAAAGTGATAGGGGGAGAACCAGGGGTGGAAGTAGAAGGGGAACCCAATGAACCAGAAGAAGAGTCAGAGTGTGGACTCGGTGGAGGAATAACTTGAATCCTACGCGGGGGAGTAAGTCTTCCTACTGGAAACTGAGGATGAAGGCCAAGAAGTCTCCGGGATAAATGCCTTGGGGGCACAATGATGAAGGCACAAACACGGCACAAAGGGAAGAGAGATCAACAAGGGAAAGGAGGTGTAGGATCAATTGATTACAATGTCAAAACAAGGGCAGAGAGGTGCAGGATCAATTGATTACAATGTTAAAGCCTTTGCCTGGCGGTGTTAACCAGGCTCTTCTTCACTTAGGGTGTGTGTGTTAAGTGTGTAAATTTTAATTTTTAAAACCCAGACGTTTGTAGAGAAAAAGAAAAAGTGTGTTGTATAAATGTAAATAAGCCTGTAGATAACAGTATATGAAACTGAAACAACAGAAAATAAACAACTAATTATGCATTAATCTCAACCAAGGAGGCGGGCCTCTCAACAAGTAGTCTGTGGGTAGGAAAAAATCTAGTCAAAACACACCAAAATAGAAAATAGATCTAAATTCGGGAGGGACAATGATCTAAAGGTCAGATCTGCTGGAAATTGGTGCAGAAAAACAAAAAAAAATCAGAGGAAGAATTTCTGTAAATGAGGTGGCGAAAGGATATAACATGGAGGGAAGTAGAGGGGACCCTGGAGGAAGACCCAAAAAAAACTAAAAGGAGGTGTTTTGGATGGATAAATAACCAATCTGAAGTGGATCTGAAGGTAAGGGATCAGATTTGAAAAATGGCTGAACACACTAAAATTTTAGACGACTTGCAGAAGCTAAAACTCTTCCACGAAAGGTGGAGGGTACTGAAGCCCTAAGGGGCTAGGTTCCCACTTGGATGAGTAAAAAAGAACAATTACAGGTCCAAAACGGGTGGAGACAGAGGTTAGAAAACCTTCAATAGAGGCCCAAACAAACCCAGAAAAATCTCAAAAAAATTCCCACAAAAAGTTTAGGTCGCAGTTTCTGACATGTTTTCGGAAAAGGTCACAGGTTTTGGCCTGTTTTCTGTGCCTTGGAGGTTTAGGTCGCAGGTTTTGGCTCAAAAAGTGTGACCTTCACTTCTGGCACTTTCGGGAGCAGGTTTCAGAAAAGTTTTTCGTCACAGCTGCGGTTGATGCCTGTCACCTGTGCAATAGGTTCGAAAGCACACGAAAGTTATAATTTGTAATGTTTTAGGGTTTTATATGTTAAAAAAAACATCAAGAAAAGCTAAACAAGAAGCTGAAGAGAAATCCTAGGGTTTGAAGCAGCTAGATATGCAAGGATCTGAAAAATGACAGAGGTCGTAATCGTAAACCCTTGTGGAGTCGCCAGTTGTTAGTATGAATCTTAATCGCAAGCGTACGAAAAAGAATCACTTTAGCCATGCATAACAAACAGCCCTAACATCAAATATGACTGCCAATATTTTTAGATCTGCAATTAGTTGAGCAAGGTAAATGATGCAAAAATCTAGATCTATGCATTAAAAGACATTAAGCAATAAATAAAAGCAAGAGTTGCTCCATGCATCCAATAGACAAGACAAGATTGTTTTAAAGAATTTTTGTATTTTTTGACACCTGGGAAGGGAACATAGAAAGATGTTACCAGTCCCCCTCAATGGGATGGGTTCTTGTAAGTCCTCGGCACTTTAGATCTAAAATACCTCTTTCTTGATGGTGTAGAAAGCCCAGACAAAAATGGAACTCAAAGGGAGCTCACAAGAAAAAATGGTAGCAAAATATGACAATGATGGTGGATCAAAGTCAAGCCAAAAGTATAGATCCAGAGTGATCTTTAGGCAACAAAAGGTAGTGAATGAATGGAAAAATCCTTCTATTTATAACAAAATATTGAGTTATTCTAGATATTGGTGCATAATAAAAATATTATTAACCAAATCAAGATCCAACTTTTATGGAATATTTTATTATATTTGTTGGAGGGAAAACTAATTTGACTTTGGTCAAATCCCTTTATTTGTAAATAATAAATAAATAAATTATTTATTTATTATTTTTAGAATTTGGTTGAGTAATAATCAAATAAATAATGATTTAGTCAAATTTAATAGGAATTTATTTTAAATAAGGTTTAAATAATTATTCCTAGAAAATAATAAAATAAATAATGATTTATCTGATTAATTTTCCTGTTTTGGGTTAAATATGACCAAGAATATTAATTAAACTTCTCTTTAACTAATTATTCCTTGAGTAAAATCAAACAAATGTGGATTTATTTAATATTTCCTCATGGGGTTTCCTGTTTAGACCATAAACAACTTAATAAATAAGGATTACTAAGTTATTTTTCATAGTGAAGGAAATTTTACTTAGGGTGAAATTGGTCTTACATGGTGTACTTTGGTCCATCTAATAACAACAGGTTAGATGACCAAAAATTGGTGTAACAGAGGAGATATTTGGACAACGTATGGTTGCCACTTGGAGACTTATTGATGAGGAGAGGTATCTAACTTTTCAGTTGGAGGCCATTATAGACATTCTAGAGAGGTAGCTTTGGAGCTGGGCATGCATAACACACAAGAGCAGATGGGAAGGCCTTCCATATGAGGATGCCATTTGGAGGGAGATGGATTGTTGTAGCATCCACTTTTGTAGTTGCTTGAGGAAAAGAAACATTTTGGCAGGGAGGACTGTAATATTCCCAATTTTTCCATTAGTTAATTGGAATATTAGAGCTCTTAATTTTCTTAATTAATTAAGTAAATAACAGGGTGGAGGGACCCATAAACCCCATAGATGAATAAAATCCACTTTTGATGTGTGTATGTGGATAATTTAGAGTTAGATCTGCATTATGGAGTAGTGGAGCAACTCATTAATGAAGGAGTGGAGGTCATGAATTATTAATGATAAGATCATGGAGATCATGGAGGAAGTCAAATGAGATCATGGTGCATTAAAAGTAAGTCATAGAGCACTAATGATGAAATAGTGGAGGAAGTTGTGAATATAATGCACACATGATGGAGAGAGTGGGAATTAAATGTAGAGATGGTGGAGAACATGGAGAGACAACATAGTCTTCATGGAGGTTAGTGGCCACATGTGCAACGCAGTTATGAGGTGGGCCAGGGCTATGGAAGTCTCACAAAGAATATAAGGGAGATGAAGGAATCAATAGAAGGCAGAATTTAGATTATTATTTATGATCTGTTTAGATCTGGATTTGTCATTTGACATTTCTATGCATGCTTCAGTTGTTTAGCTAAGTTTGCAGTGTTGTTTAGCACACGGGTGTTTCCAAGTGGAAATCCCACCCTTACCCATGGGGGACTTTGAGTGCCTACTCCAGGAAGGTTTCTTTGAGCTGCCATAAATCATTAGGCATTGGTGCCACATTTAGCCACTCTCATATGCACAGTCAGCCTCAAGAATTACGCATTCTTGCTTGAGGGTTTGAGATGTGGAGGTTGTTTCTAGCATTTCAGCTAGGAAACCGGTGGAGGACTCATCATTTCACCTTGTGATTCAAGATCAGCCTTTCAGGAGCAACATATTCATATTTGGCATTTAGGCCAACATTTCATACCTCCAAGCAGCAGCAATTCCCTAAGGGATTGTGTAGTCCAGTCTTGCAGATATGAAGGAGGAAGGAATTTTCCAGTATTTCAGCTGGAAATCCTGTGAGGGGCCATATCCTCATTTGGGCATACTATTTCCATCATTCAGGAGCTTCATGGCAGCATCTAGCATCAGGATATAGGGCTTCCATCCATGACAGTGCACTTTTACTCAACTGTTGTGTATTCAACAATTGCATTTATTGGAGGAGGTTGGAGGAGACAGATCTTGAGCTTCTAGCTTAAGGATCTGAAGGAGGGATCAACCCTCTATGCATTGAGTTGGTTGTGACTTACTATAGCCATAATATTTTCAGCTCATGTAGTAGATCTGCATACCCAACAATCATATAGTTGTAAGCCTAAGAGGGTGATTTTCCAATATTGTCAGATCTGGAAATCCTTTTTGGGTTATCTTGTGTATTCATCATAGAGCCAAATCATGACATCATATGAGATCCAAAATTTCTAGATCTACACTTTTATATTTTTCTGGCAGTTTTAATCCCAACATTTGTAGCAGGGACAACACAGTATTCCTTCCAGTAGTCCAACAGTTATGCAATCCCTCTAGCGGGAGGAATTCAGGGTCATTCTAGGCCACTTCTTTGGCTTGAGTGTCTCATATTTTGAGCACTGTTGTACTAGTTTATCCACCTCCTATTAATAAAATGGCTCAACTATTATATCTAATTTTATGTTGTATTTAGATTATTTTTTCATTGTTGCGGTTTTCAATTATTGTGTTTTTGTATTACTGCACTCCCTTTTTGGATATTACATCTGCTTAGAGGCAGAAGAAGACTTTCGTGATGTTTGGGAAATAGAACCAATGACGTCGTCTATCGGTGGTGTCACCGGATCTTTTAAGGTTGTAGAATGAGAACTCGGGTGTGGGGCGTCAGGAAAGATATCTTATAACGTGTCGGACTGAGAGTAAATCAGATTGAGATACTGGGCAGGAGCTATGGCTTTCTCTTCTGTGATAGCTTCCCCTATAGCGATATCCTTAGAAATCTGATTGATGAATGATTTGGTAAACCATTCTGTCAGCAATTGATCAGGAATTTAAAATTTCATCAAACAACGACGCCTTATCCATTCATGGATATGATAAGAGATATGCATAGCAGTATTTTTGTTTAAGGATTTCAAGAGGTGGGTCCATATTTCATAATGAATAGGCAACTGAAAATGTGTAAAAAAGGCCATGGCTAAGGAATTGAAATCCTGAAAATTCCCGCGCAGGGGTTCAATATACCACTTTGCAAAGGCACCGACCAATGTATTTTGAATGAGACATAAACGGACAGTATTGTCGACCCAGGAATTGGAGGATAACCAAAGATGGTACATCATAACATGCACCTAGGGGTCTTCCCGAGATTTTCCTTCAAAATTGGGGCAATCACTCGAAACTTTGGTTGGAACCAGGAAACAATATAGATTGTGAAGAATTGGATCATTGGTCAATCTTGACACATCAGGAAGTTCCAAAGTTTCTATAAATGACAATTGCAGATTAAAATGTACAGTGTTGGGTCTTTGATACATGCCCCTTTGTGGATGCCAACTGGGTTGGGATAAATTCTGCCCCCAAGGGTTCTGCCCCAAAGGGTTTTTCCCATAAGGATTGAAACCTTGATATTTTCCATAAGGATTAAAACCTTATGGATTCTGATCATATCCCTGTTGCTGACCCAAAAATGAATTCTGACCTATCGCAGACCACTAAGGTCCAGGTTGACCATAGTTTGCAGCATATGGATTTTGCAGCTGCTGGAAGGTTTGGTATGAATTGCCCTGGGGTTGACCTTAGGGTTGATGGATTGAACCCTGAGGTTGCTGAGGTTGACCAGGTTGTGCCTGAGGACCAGGTTGTACCTGAGGACCAGGTTGGGCCTAAGGACCAAGTTGTACTTGAGGACCAGGTTGTGCCTGAGGATCAGGTTGTACCTGTGGTCCAGGTTGTACCTGAGGGCTAGGTTGTATCTGAGGACCTGGCTGAACAAACACTAGATTCAGTTGAATGGAGGGTTGTCCTTGCTGGACAAAAGGCTAACCTTGCTAAAATTGGGGTTAGCCTGGTTGACCAAAAGGTTGTCCCTGCTGAAAATAATAAAATTGACCTTGATGAACGAAAGGTTGATTAGGTTGTATGTAAGGCGCTGCCTGTTGTACAAAAGGTTTCCCTTGTGGTCCATAAGGTCGAATTTGACCATAATTAAAACCCTATTGATAGATTTAACCCCCTAGCTGAACGCTAGGTTTCCCTTGAAATCCCTGAGGGTTTACCAAGTGAGTTTGAAACCATTGGGAACCATACTAGAGATAATGTTGTAGGTTAAGACTACAAAAATTGTTGATATTGATCATATTCATACCTTGTTGGGCTGGACGATCCAACATGCATAGGAATGCTGCCATCGGCATGAGAGGAATTCATAATGTTAGTTGAAGATCCACTCACAAATGGTCCAATGGTAGGTTGGGAAATATTTGACAGGGTAGGAATTCCTCCTGAAACTGAAGTCGAAGGGATCGACACCAGAGTACTGACAGGAGGTGCTAAAACACCTACGCAAATAGTTGGCTTTGCGGAAGTAGGCGTGACTATAGTTTGAGTAGGCATAAAAATGGTTACGTTAGATAAACTCAGACTAGGGGCATATACTCTAGTATTCTATCAAATAGTATTTTAATACAAAAGCGTATCACTTGACATAATCGAGATCAGGTGTCCCAACGAGGTGTAATTCTACAGAATGTATGGATGAGAGGAAGGTTGAGTCGTCACCTAGGGAAAAAACTCAAAAGGGAATTGGGGTCCCTCATACATAGTCTCATCTACACCACTGATGGTCCTTGAAACCTCCAGGGGGGATGAAACTTCTCCCTTATAAGCCATTGGGAATAACTAACGGGAAATGCTTTAAGATGGACACGGTGAATTCAAAAACGGTACACCAAGAGTATTGTATGGAATATAGGGTTATTGAGGGGAGATTTCAATGGGATCAAATAATGGATTCATAGGGTAGGAAATGTAGCCTACTCGCACATCAAGAGGAGATAAAGAGGTGAGAGGTTGGACATGCTCATTGGGAGAGCATGCTCCGAGGCGACAAGATCCTCGAGTGGAAAGATATCCATAAGCAAAATGAATGATCTAGCACTCAACGTAGTGCTATACATTATCACACGAGTAGCAAGGGCACAACCGCCGCATGAGGCCACTAAGGCCCAATTGCAGACAGAGGTGGATTGCATGGCACCCACCGTATTCAAATGGTGTGAGGTCGTAGTGGAAAACATGAAGAAACAACTCAAAAAGTGAAAAAAAAGAAAACTGAAGCAGTTTGGATATGGGTCTATTCTCATAGCCTTCTTCTTAGATCCATTCCCTCTATTCCAGTACGAGGGGATAGAGATAGAGTCACAAGTACCATGAGAGCCATGGTTGGCGAGGTGGGTAGCGTTTATGCCTCACGCAGGAGGCAAACAAAGGATGTATTTTAGACTTGCCTTCTTTACAAAGTTTAGTCGCCAATTTTTTATGCAGGAATATCCTCTCTGCGGACATAGATGATCCCTCTAGCCCTAAGATGGGTCTAGTAACAACAGGGAACAATTAGAAACCTACTTTCCTAGATTGTAAATGCATACAGATCGTGAATAGATCACCTACCTCTATCTGATGTTAATTCACGTTTGAATCCTTTGGTCCTTTGCATTCCATGGTCAGATCTTTGCTGCTACCGGTGCTTTGTTACCTGAACAAGGTATCAAACAACAAAAAATGTGAAATCATAACATATATAATGCATATACAACCTACTTAGATGATCAAGGAAAACTAAGAATCCAATCACACATTAAAGACGAGAATGGAAAGCACGAACCAATCATATTATATTAAAATAGAGAGGGGGAGTTACAACCTGCGCCTTGATGTCGCAACTCTACTTCGACGGGTCCTAATCCAGGCATGTCTCCAAAGTGATCTTTCAACTTGATGTGGAGGGTAAAAGGTCTCAACTCTCGCTCGATACCTATAGCAACAAATTGTCTCTCTATTGTTCTTCTATCTCTGTTATAACTAGCAGAGCTATGGGAGGTTTTCCATTATATAACAAAGGAGGAGAGAGAATGGATCCACTTTGGGTGGGGAAATGGGTTATCCCTTTGGGTGGTTCCAATTTTGTAGGAACAACACCCAAAGGGAGAAGCTCGGCTCTATCCTCAAGAAAAAACAACTAGCTCTCCGCCACGAAGCTTTTATATCTCGAAGCTTCACTTTCATTTTTAAAAAACTTCCTAGAAGAGGATCGATGCAAGTATGATCCTCAATCCAGCACCGATCGGCATAGCCCTAGACCAAAAATATGCCATAGACATGAACAAGACACAGAGAGGGCGCACTACTCCAGATAATTAGGATTTCAAGGGGCTTCTTCAGGAATGGTCAATAGAGAGTTTATTCATTGCATTGAAAAGGACATGAAGGCATATTTTCATGATGGAAAATAGGCACAATGGTCACTATTAGGGGTTTCCAGGATCAGGAATGGGGAGTACAGTTATAGTGACAAATTTCTGTGTAACACTCCTACATTCTCTGCTGCATCAAGTCTCAATCTATCAGCTTCCGTGGTGTGCCTTCTACCATTTATGGTGGATGACTCTGCATGAGTGTTTTCTGCCACTCCATGATCCTCCACATGTGGTTGCTCCACATCTTGAGGCTCATTCTTTGGAACCAAGAGTTCCTCCTTTGCATGCAAATCCAACTCCCTCTCAAGGGAAAATCGCATGGCTTTCTCCTCATCAAATTTTATATCCCGTCGCACAACCATCATTCCGTTGTTTGGAAAATACACCCGATAGTTGTGGGGAGTATTAGTGTACCCCACAAATATCCCAATATTAGTTGTTGGTTAAAGCTTATTCCTGGCGTCTTTGGTCACATGCAGATAAACAAATGAGCCAAAAATATTAAAATGTGAAACGACAGGTTTCTTACCAGTAAAAGCCTCTTCTGGTGTACTCATGCCAATTATCCGATGAGGACAACAATTTTTCACAAATACGACTGTGTTGCATGCCTCTGCCCACATATGCAATGGTAGGCCTTGATCATGCAACATCGCTCATGGTGTACCCACAATTGTTCTTTTATTTCTTTTTGTGACCCGATTCTGCTGTGGGTTATGAGGCACAATCAACTCTCTCTGAATTCCTTCTTTGTTGCAGAAGTTCTTCAATTAATTGGAGATGTACTCACCACCATTGTCTCTCCTAAGATACTTCACATGCTTCCCCATGTCTTTATCCACCAGTGCATTGAACTCAAGAAACTTTGAGAGCATTTGATCTTTCTTCTGCATGAATTAGATCCAACAATTTCGAGAAAAGTCATCAACAAATATCACATAGTGCTTATGCCTTGTTGTTTCATTATAGTAGAGAATGGTCCACACACATCTGAGTGAACTCTCTCAAGGATTTCCGAAGCTCGGTTCTCCTTCTCATGAAAAGTGGCCTTTGCATACTTCCCCATAGTACATCCCTTGCATGTGTCTCATTGTGCAAGTGTACACTTGGGAAGACCCGTAGAAATCTGCTGCATGACCTTCAAGGATTTGTGGTGAAGATGGCCCAATATCCTATGCCACAACTTACCATCATCTCGGCTCACCACTTTGTCCACCTTACCCATCAATGCTATGAAACCATCTACATCAATTTTATAGATATTCTTAACTCGAATCCCAATATTCTTGGCTTGTCCTATTGTCTTGTGTCACAGGAAAGATTTTCCTTCACTGAAAACAACATCATAGCCTTTATCCTCCAACATTGCAATTGAGACTAAATTTTTCTTCAAGCCTGGTACATTCATTACATCTTTTGATTGAAAGGGTTTACCTGGCTACCTCTGGAAGGTAATGGTACCAATACCGGTAGAACTATACCGCTCATCATCACCCATTTCGATATGCATATTGATGTCCTTCTCCTCCAAGCTACTGAAAATTTCTTTGTTTCCTGTCATGTGAAAGGATGCACCACTATCCAAGTACCACACTGATCCCATTGCACTTGAAACCATGTATGAAATGAGTGAGAATTCAAGCTCAAATTGCGATGCCAAAGCCTCACCAGCTGCAGATCCTAAAGCCTTCTTGTTCTTCTTCTTTTGTGGACAATTAGTGGCATAATGTCCATGCTCGTGACATCAAAAACACTTCACTCTGGATCTGTCGCGTTTCTTTCCATGTTTATATGACTCAAATTTGGAATGGAATTTATTTCCTTTCCCGTTCTTCACCTTTTCATCCAAAGCACAATCTTCTTCATCCTCATTCTTAGATGAAGATCCATCTCTGATATTCCGCCTGAATTCTTCTTTTACCAAATCCGACCAAAGTCGTTCCCAATATGGAAGATTGTCCCTTCCATTGATAGAGTCCTGATAACTATGCCAACTCTTTGGAAGTCATAGAAGAGCTAGGCTCACCAAATAATCATCAACGGAAGTAATGTCGACACTCCCAAGATCATCCCTACATTGGAAAAAAATTGTTAAATATTTCAGCATGGAGTCGCCTTTCTCCATTTTGATCTTCCTGAGTTTATCCTTCAGTGCCAATTTCCTATGATCAATACTAATCTGAAATAGATCTGTCAAAGCTTTCCAAATTACAGATGGTGTCGCTTTTCCATGGAGACTTGAGAAAATGTGGTCTCGTACTCCCTCCAGTAATATCCTCCTTGCCTTCGCAACCTTGTTTTTCCAGGCATCAAGATTTGCAGCATATGCTATAGCGGGTTTGGGAACATCATTGTCAATGAATTATTTCAACCCATTGTCCTCCAGTAATACCTCCATCCTGTATTTCCAAGAAATATAGTTAGAGCTTCCCTTGAGTGCATACTCCAATCTCAAGCCATTGAAAGCCATTTCGATCCTGAATCGCCTATAGCACCAAGAATCTCTTTTGCAAATTAGAATTCTATTCGGTCACAAGCTCAACTTCTCCTCCACTATAGTGATTTCCTGTGCTCTGATACCATGTAGAAATTATAAAAACATATGTATATCAATGGATTCAATCTGATCTAACAATTTACTAAAGCTAGATACTGAATCACTTCGACAAATTCAATTGCGGAAATTAAACACAATCGCCAATCACATGAAGCAAAGAAATAATCAAATCAAACCACAACATAGATAATTTCATGGGGAAAGCTTGTTGACCAAAACCCCTCTATCTTCTATTGCATATTAACCATGGAATCATGAAACAATTACAATGCACTCTTCTCACAAGAGTCTCATGCACTTTGCTAACTGTCTCAAACTGTCCTGGATAAAACTAAACAACACTTAGCCAATTCTCAGGCTCTAAATAACTTTCCTTGCTTGCACAATTCCTGATGAATGAAATCCCTATTTTTTAGGAATTTTTGCCTTCCTAAACTGCGCAAGGATCATGGGGACTCCAATGGATGTTTGGTTTCATGCAAGAAACCTACTAAACACACAACCGATAGTTAACCTCCATTTCACCTTTGTCTCAACTGGGTCTCCACTAGAACTGGCATGCATGAAACTAATAATAGTAAATCTTCAGTTGCATGGTAGATCATTGATTTTGAATTAAATAATATTTAATTCGCTTGATCTCTCACTAGTGCAACAAATAGTTACAACTAGTTCAACTGACTCTAACTCACCTAATTGAGTTAACTGATTACAAATGTATTAAACTAATGCACCAACTACAATTCGAACTCCATAACTAATAGAATTACTCTGCATGCTTCACCAACCACCCTCAACTCGAAATACATGAGCTAACTGAGTTTATCACACTCAGTTAACTATTACAAGTGATCACAAGATAAGATAAAATTTTATTGTTCAATTTAATTAAGGGAAAATTAAAATAGACACTTCACCAAATTTAGCACACACTAGTGTAGGTGCTACTAAGACATATTGGTCCCACACTTGTGTAGGTGCTACTAAGACATATTGGTCCCACACTTGTGTAGGTGCTGCAATTTCTTGTTGGAATTCAACTCCATGATCCATCCTTCTTGTGCAGCAATACTACTAGAGCATAGAAAGAACTTTGACTAGGTTGAATTATACTAGCCTCTAGCATTTCTACAATAATATGTTCAATTTCGCTCTCTTGGACATAAGGATATTTGTAAGGCCTAATTTTTGGAGGAACACTTCCTGGAATCAAATGAATAGCATGAACATGATCACGAATAGGTGGGATTCCTTTGGGAGTTTCAAACACCTTTGAATGTTTGTCCAAGACTTTTTGGAGCTATGGAGAATAGATGATTTTGATGTTGGAAGTTGTAGTGAGCATAATTGTGTAATTATGCCTCGTTGTTATTTCTTTAGAAGATTTTTCATGACATTAGAGCTTATTATCTTTCCCGTCTTCCCTGCGATACCCTGTAATTCAACTTCCTTTCCTCAAATTTCAAGAAAAGTTCTTGAAAATTAAAAGCCATCGTCCCCAAATATTGTAACAATTGTATTCCTAGTACAACATCAGTACCACCCATTGGAATGGAAAGCATTGGACTATTCAATACATATTCCCCCATGGTTAGCTTGATATTATGGCAGTTTCCAGAGAAATTTATAGTTCCTCCATTTGTCACCATCACTTGACACTCTGGCGATGGGTATAGGAAGCAATTCAATTCCTTGTCTACCTTACAATGAATAAAATTATGGGTACTACCCGAGTTAATAATCACTATTAAAATTTTCTTCTTGATATTTGCTTCTATCTTGAGATTTTGAGGAGTGGTAATTCTCGCCAATTCATTACAAGATATGGTAGGATTAATTTGTTATTCCTCTAGGGTTGGTTTCTAGTGTATATCCTCTTCTTTTGAATTTTCTTGTTCCTTTTATTCCTCCTCTTCAAAATCTATGTAAAATAATTTCTTCTCAACACACTTATAACCTTTAGTGTATTTTCTATCACAACTATAGCAAAGCCCCTTCGCTCTTTTTTCTTCCAATTTTTGTGGTGTCAAACTTGTAAGTTATGGAAGTATAGGGGTAGCAACACTTCCATATTTATATTTGTGAGTGGTAGGCTTCCTTGTCGCCATAATTTTGCTTTCAAATTTTCTTTCCAACCTAAATTCCTTCTCCAATGTATCAGGTTCCCAAAGGCAAACCTCATGTTGGATGTTATCCTTTAGAGTCCCGATGAAGACATAAATCCTATGTTCCTTTGGAATATTATTTACCCTTATATTCAATTTTTGGAAATCCACAATGTGCTCCATCATTGAAACCTTTTGTTTGATATTTATAAATTGGCTAAAGAAGGTGTTGCTCTTTGTATCTTCATAATGCGCTATCATTTCCTTTGTAAAAATTGACCAAGTGACTAGTGATTTACGAGAACAAAGCCATCGATACCATACAAACTGATTTTGTTATAAATATAAAGTTTCAATGCGTACCTTTTGTGTGTTTTTCATATTATGGAGCTCAAATTATTGCTCCATTTGTATTATCCAAGTTATCTGATCCTTGCCACCAAACTTCCTCATATCTATCTATGGAATATGGTGGGTCTTAAATCCAAAATTAGAGTCTATGAAATCATGATTAAAATTTCTTTTTTTCTCATCATGAGTTTCCTCTACTACCTTTTCACCATTAGGAAGTTTTTCTTGTAGCAACTTTGCCAAAAATTCCTTCAAACCTTCCATGTCTTTCTTCAAATCTTCCATGTTGCCTTCTATACTATCGATCTTAGCGTCCATGCCATCCATCTTAGCTTCCACGCCATCCATCTTAGCTTTCATTCCATTCTTCAAACCATCCATCTTAGCTTCCGTGAATTTCTTTAAACCATCATTATTATCTTCCATGCCTTTCTTCAAACCATCCATCTTAGCTTCCATTTCATTTTTTTTTACTCTTTGTGAGAGCGAAATTTGTTACACTTGGTCTTGTAATTTTGATATATCTTGTTGCACTTCTTCCTCTTCATGAGTCATAGTAGAGCCTTTTGAGGGCTTAATGGGTGTTGAATTATTTTTAGGGGGAATTTTAGAACCCAATACTGATATCTATGCTTCAATATGCCCTTGGAATCATTTCCAAACTTATTTTTCAAACAAGAATTATGAAATTAAAAAAAACATACACACCTTTTTATTTCTTTTGAGGATCTCGATATTGAAATTGATGTATCTTTGTACTTTCAGATCCCCAATATTTTATCTTTGGTCCTTTATTAGCCCTATGAATCTTATTTCCAATGCCACATGTTTGACCTAATTTGGATTCTTCAACGAAAAATTATTCCCAATCTCCCACAATGACATAATTATGGACTAGTTCAGTAGAGAAAACTTTTACGGCATGCCACGTGTCATTTTTTCCTCCTTCAGCTTTGAAATCGATACACATGAAACTAAAGTACGTGTAATTTCAACCACTTTTTACATAATTCCAATCTGATGCTCAGGGAGAGAGTTATGATGATTTTCTCAAGTGAACCTCTTTGAGATAAAATTTGGGAGCCTACAAAAACCTTAACTGCCACAGATCATATCTCCGAAAATATTGCAAACCAAGATCTAAAATTTTTCCACGAAGTTCCTCGATATTTCGGTGAAAATGAGTTATTTTTTAGCTTTTGAACCTTCGTAGAAAATTTTATATAAAAAATTCCATGATGCCCTGTTTGAAGCAGTGAAACCCTAGAATCCAAAGCTTTGATACCAAATGTTATGACACCAACTCACAAAATAGAAGAAAATATAGATCAACGACTTAATTCATCTTCTTCGAGGGGGAAACCTCCTTTAAACTAAATAAATGAGTAATTCTTGGATGATTCAAATGAAAAAAAAGCTCCTTTCTATATATAGGAGTCCACAGTGTCACAATATAATCCTAGCTGACCTAATAATAATAATTTAAGGGCACAAAAATAACAATAGTGGGCTATTATGGGGCGCAATAATAACAATATGGGGACTACATGGGTACAAAAATAACAATAAGGGGTTTACGCTAACAACAATAAGGGACTACACTAGTAATATAAGGCCCTAACAAACTACAACAAACTCATATTGCCCATATCTGGTCCTGAAGGAATACTTGTATATTTCCTCTTATTTAATGGGTACCTGATAATATCCCAATCCCAGGTCAATCTTATAGAACATTGATGCTCCCTTCAACTGATCAAAAAAGTCACCAATCCGCGATAATGGATACCTGTTCTTTATCGTCACCTTGTTTAGATTCCTGTAATCAATGCACAACCTAAGAATACCATCCTTCTTCTTCACGAACAACACTGGTGCACACCATGGTGATACACACGATCTAATGCACCCCTTGTCAATCATTTTCTTCAATTACAACTTCAATGCAAATAAATCTAGTGTAATCATCATGTAAGGTGCCTTTGATGTTGGTGTTGCCTCTAGTACAAACTCTAAAGAAAATTTCACTTCCCCGTGAGGAGATAAATCTCGAATCTCTGTTGGAAACACATCCTGAAACTGTTACAATACATGAAACATTTGGAATATTTATGCATCCTAAAAATCCTTACCCTTGTCACTGGAAACATGCACTAAAAAAACACACACAACCTTTTCTAAACATGTGCTTAGCCTACATAGTAGTGACCATCCTCACTGATTGATCTGAAAATGGCTAGATAACTTGTTATGGTTTTCAAGAACCTCCCACTCAATTAAACAAATAAAATATCTAGCTTATACTTGAATTTTGTGGAATTTTATACTTGAAACAGGTGTATTTTTTTTTACTGTTTAAGTGATTTAAGTCCATTTGTTTTTGCTAATATTTAACATGTGCGACAACCATATAATGCAGCAAATAAACATCAACACATAACAACAAATTTAATCTAGGAGTTCACCCGAATATCATGGGCTATGTCTCCTTGAGCTCTTGTCAACTTGACTTGGCTCTTTGGGATTATGGAAAAATTCTTTTACAAGTTACAAAATCAACTCCATTAGTTAACTTAACTAAACCAATGGGTTTAGAATACCATTATAACATTTCCATGTCTGTCATCACTCTGAAAACAGATCTAGGTTCCCTTAGACTTGATTCCTTTTGTCGGTGCTCTTGAGCTACACTGAGCATTTTTATGGCACTAACTCCTTCAGAATTATTTTTTTGTCCCTGAAACCTCACGTAATATCTCCAACACATATTGAGCCTCCAAAATAGACTGATCATTTGCTCAAAATGAGCATTGGATCCCCAATTTAGGCCTTCTTCCATAATTGACCCTAGGCTGTCCAAAACTGTAGGTTATCGACCTTAAAAATTCTTCAAATGACTCTAAAAATCCCTTGATTGGATTCATAATGTCAAAAATATTCATAATAGACTATTGGTTTGCTAAAATTGACCTCCGGATGCTCTGGTTTTGCCTCTGAAACCTGGTGGCACCCCCTGGATCTACGATCAAAGAAAAATTCTCTATGGGTTCTTGACCTCTAGAAGTCCTTAAAATCTTTTTCAAACTTCTCCATTGGATTCAAAATTCTCATTACCGTCATAAATGACTATTGGTTTGCTAAATAAGGCCTCTAGCTTCCCTGGCTAGGCCTCAAACTACTGCTGGCACTTGTTGGCCCTTGTGGCCCCTACAACTTCCCTGAAGCATATTGGCTTTCAAAAGTCCTCTACAGGCTCTAAAAACCACACCATTAGTTCCAAAATTTCTGAAACATCCAAAATTGACTATTGTATTTCTAAATAAGGCCTCTAGCTGCATTGGCTAAGCCTCAAACTTCTGATGGCCCATGGTGGCCTTGGTGACCCCTAGAACTTCTATGAAGAAAAAACCTTCTCAAAAGTCCTCTGATGGCTCTAAAACCTTCACCAATGAGTCTGGAATGTCTGAGATAGTCGAAATTGACTATTGACACTCCAAAATTGGTCGAATCTAGCTCAAGATAGAGCCTAAAATCATTTTTCCCAATGACCACTAAAAATCCTCCACCAAAGGTGGAGAGCTACAGTTAAACTGTAGATAAGTTTTGCGATTTCCAAAAATTTGGTGGGCTCCCACCAGATTAGCTGCCTAAAATACCACACATTTATTTGTTAGTCGTTTGCATGTGAACAACATAATGCAACCATTGATGGAGGTGGTTGGGGTTAACAAATTGTAACATTTATTTGTTGGTTGTTATGTTGGACACATGTGTTAAAAACTTTAACCGCATATTTAAACACCAAATAGAATTTTTGGGCAGAGCATTGGCACCTAGTTCCGGGCTAAGGTTCTATGGGGAGGGGCTAGCCCCTCCGCTCCTCCATATGCAAATTCTTTAAACCATATAACAAACCCAAAAACAATATGGTCAAGATTCAACTGGTAGCTGAGTTCGTTAAGATGCCCGCGTGCGTGCTTGAGGCCACGGGGTCGAGTCCGGTCAGCTCTCCAAAATTTCGTAGCATGAAACTGGGCCACGTGGCAGCCTCCGGGCCTCCCATGTGGCAGCCTCCCATTGGCCGAGCCAAAACCACGTCAACCAATTTCCCAATGAAACTATGCCACATGTCAGCATATGATTGGTCCAGGGAATATTCCTTGGAATATTATTTTTTTATTTATTTTCCAAATCCAGTCAAACTTGGTCAAAAGCCAAAAATTGCAGTTTACTGGACTTTTCAAAACGCGATAACTTCTTCATACAGTGTCAGTTTTTTGAACCGTTCGCGGCATTGGAATCAGGAAGATGATATATATCTGGTTTCTCAGGTTCAACACACTTCCAAACACTTTGAATTTTGAGCTATCACTTAGGTCCTTGATCCAAATTTGATCACACCTCCCCATTGGGAATCTTTTGGACCCCAAAAGAATGATTTCCTGATTTGTTCAGTAGATGAGAGTACAACACCCTCACTTTTCAGCCTCCACACACTTGACCTGCATGGATTAGTGCCTTTTGAACCACAACTCGAAGGTAGTCAACACTTTCCTTCTTGGATGCGCTTGTCCTCCTGTCAAGAATTGTCTTCCTTGAAATCGCCCAGAAATTTCTGGCGAGAAATTTATAGAAGGTAGCTAAACATCGCTTCCCTGATCACCGATCCAAGGTGGCTCAAACAAATGTGAGATTAAAACAGAAAACATGCATACATAACTGAAATTTTCATATGTACAGATGAGTGTATGTCTTACTGTGTCAAGAAGTCAAACCACTTCTTACCAAGTCACTTCCACGATGAATTTTGTTGCGAAAAATCTTCTTCATGTGAAACATCTGTTCTCACATCAATAATGGAATATTTGGTTCCTCTTTTGCCAATATTTATATCCTCTTGCCTCATGTGCTTGGGATGATTATTTGGATGCAATGTCCAACATTAGGAAACAACATGTCCCCTCTTCTGGAAATGTGTGCAAGTCTTTTGCACCTTCTTTGCATGTTGCCTTTGCCTCAACTGTTTCCTGTATGCCTTCATCCTCTTCCAGCATTTTGAAACAACATGGTTACACAGACCACAACATTCACATCAAATATTTCTTCCATTCAAGAAATGCAGAATTGTCATGCCTTGCAGAAACATAATCAACTTGAATATGGGAAGAATTATACCTCAAATGTTGCTTTGCATGTCCATATTTTTTACCTTTATGAGGAGATGAACTGGTAGAGGTTCCAGCTTTCTCTTGACGACTAACAGCGAAGTTCTTGTCTTGATAGATGTCTGAACTCTCATGCTCGCCATAAGCTGCATGTCTACACACATCTTGCTACAACATAGGCTTCAAACAATGACAATCAACTTGAAAACAAACTAGACATGTTTGTGGTTTAGAAATTGGAACAAAAGTTCTTTTTGAAGTTGTCTCACATGCCTTCATGGCTTTGGAATTTTTTCCATTAGATTGAACATAACCAAGACCAAATGTCTTAGGTCTTTCCTCAACCAAAATAGGATCAATCATGCCTTGTGCATGTTTTCCTAAACCCTTGCCTTCATAGCCCATTTTAAATATCAACTTGGACCCTATACCTCTAGTGTGCTTTTCAAATGAACCAACACATCTATCTAAAGAGGAAATTGAAGACAAATTAAAGTGAATTACCTCTACTTCACGCATGTTATTGGTTAAGGCCTCTTGGGCTTGATGGAGCTGCATCTCTATCTCATGCAATCTTTGAAGAATTTCTTCTTTCTCTTGCTTCATAGCAACCAATTTCTCATGAAATCTAGTGCTTTCACTTCTATCTTCAAACATAATTTGCACCATATCCTTCAAGATGTAGAAGTATCGTTTCATGTCTTCATCGAATAATCTTGTGAAGGAGGAAAATTTTGAAACCTCACTTGTAGAATTTTTCATATTATGAAAATGAACAAAATAACTTCAATCAAAAATTCCAAAGCTTTCAAAACAATTGACAAAGATTCTGAACAAAATGGTTGTAGAGTCAAACTCTTCTTCAAGCAGCCTTTTGCAAAAAAACCCTCTTATGCTTCAAGGGTTGCAGTGAGGTCCTTTGGGTAAGGAATATTCTTTCAACATTTCTTCCTTCTTTTCCTCTTCTGGACTTAGCTAACAGTAGCTCTCCCTTCACCTCTAGCAAACTAAAGCAACAGTCAGTTTTCAAACAGTCAAATTATTTAACTGCAAACACCTTTCAAGTCAACAAGATAACTTGTGCTCTGTAAATCAAGAAACCAAGTGCTCTGATACCAACTTGATCTGAAAATGGGCTGGATAACTTGTTATTCTTTTCAAGAACCTCCCATTCAGTTAAGCAAATAAAAGAACTAGCTTATACTTGAATTTTGCATAATTTTATACTTGAAACAGGTGTATGTTTTTTAATTGTTTAGGTGCTTTAAGTCCATTTGTTTTTGCTAATATTTAAAATGTGCAATAGCCATCTAATGCATAAATTAAACATCAACACATAACAAAAAATTTAATCTAGGAGTTCTCCCGAATATCGTGGGCTACGTCTCCTTGAGCTCTTGTCATCTTGACTTGGCTCTTTGGGATTATGGAATATTTATTTTACAAGTTACAAAATCAACTCCATTGGTTAAATTAACTGAACCAATGGGTTTAGAATACCATTATACCCCTGTCATGGCTGTCATCACTCTGAAAACAGATCTAGGATCCCTTAGACTTGATTCCTTCTATCGGTGCTCTTGAGCTACACTAAGATTTTATATGGCACTAACTCCTTCATAATTGTTTTTCTATCCCTGAAACCTCACCTAATGTCTCCATCAAATATCATACCTCCAAAATAGACTAATCGTTTTCTCAAAATGAGCACTAGCTCCCCAATCTAGGCCTTCTTCCACAGTTGATCCCGGGTTGCCCAAAACTTCCCCGTAGGTTATTTACCTTCAGAAGTATTCAAATGAATTTGAAAATCCATTCATTGGATTTATAATGTAAAAAATAGTCAGAATAGACTATTGGTTCATTGAAATTGACCTCTGACTCCTCCAGTTTCGCCTCCGACACCTGGTGGCACCCCTTGGCTCTAGGGTCAAAGAAAACTTCTCTATGGGTTCTCAAACTCTAGAAGTCCTCAAAATATTCTGAAAACTCCTCCATTGGATTCATAATTCTCATTACAATCGGAAATGACTATTGGTTTGCTGAATAAGGCCTCTAGCTACTCTGTCTAGGCCTCAAACTACTGCTGGCACTTGCTGGCCCTAGTGGCCCTTGGAACTTCACTGAAGCATATAGGATTTCAAAAGTCCTATATGGGCTCTGAAAACCACACCATTAGTTCAATAATTTCTGAAATATCCAAAATGGACTATTGGATTTCTGAATAAGGCCTCTAGCTGCACTAGCTAAGCCTCAAACTGCTATTGGCCCAGGGTGGACCTAGTGGCCCCTAGAACTTCTTTGAAGAAAACACCTACTCAAAAGTCCTCTTATGGCTTTGAAACCCTCACCAATGAGTCTGTAATGTCTGATATAGTCGATATTTACTATTGACACTCCAAAATTGGTCGAATCTAGCTCAAGATAGAGCCTAAAATCATTTTCCCAATGACCCCTAAAAATCCTCCACCAAATGTGGAGAACTGTAGTTAAAATAAAAATAAGTTTGGCGATTTCTGAAAATTTTGTGGGCACCCACAAGATTAGCCACCTAAAGACAGCGCCTTTATTTTTTATTCATTTGCATGTGAACATCATAATGCAATCGTCGGAGGAGGTGATTGGGGTTAACAAACCGTAAAATTTATTTGTTGGCCGTAATGTTGGAAACATGTCTTAAAACATTTAACCGTGCATTTAAACACCAAGCAGTACCATCGGGTGGAGCATTGGCACCTGGTTCCGGGCTAAGGTTCTATGGGGAGGGGTTGGCCCCTCCGCTCCTCCATATGCAAATTATTTAAACCATATAACAAACCTGAAAATAATATGGTTAAGATTCAACTGGTAGATGAGTTGGGTAAGATGCCCATGTGCGTGCCCGAGGTCACGGGTTTGAGTCTGGTCAGATCCCCAAAATTTTACAGCACGAAACAAGGCCATGTGGTGGCCTCTGGGCCTGCCATGTGGTAGCCTCCCATTGGCCGAGCCAAAACCACGTCAACCAACTGCCCAATGAAACTATGCCACATGTCAGCATATGACTGGTCCAAACGTAATATTCTAGGGAATAAAAAAGAATATTCCTTGGAATTTTTTTTTTTTGAATTTTCCAAATCCAGTCAAACTTGGTTAAAAGCCAGAAATTGGAGTTTACTGGACTTTTCAAAACACGATAACTTCTTCATACGGTGTCGATTTTTCGAACCATTTACGGCACTGGAATCGGGAATATGAGATCTATCCGGTCACTCAGGTTCGTCACACTTCTGAACACTTTGAATTTTGAGCTATCACTTAGGTCCTTGATCCAAATCTGATCAGTGATGTAGGCTACTTCTTTCCCTGCAAAATTCTCTTTTCTCCATTATCATCTAGGAACTCAATGGAATTGAAATAACAATCTGCTTTGGTCCTATGAATATACAACCAATACATACCCAAAATCATGCTATACGATCCCAATGGAAATACATTCAAATGTGTTGTTTTAGGCATACCACTTAACTCAAATGCAAAAGCTCTTACCTAATGGTGAACTCTCTTCTTTGTGTCTGTACGGAACTGCACCAACCAAGATTTTGCATGCACTTCTTTTCTCAAGCCACACTTATTCACCAGGTCAAGATTAACATATCTATAATTAGATCCCGGATTAACCAAAATAGAAATAGCTTGATCACAAAGCCTACCATCCATATCAATGATAGATTCCTAGTGATCCGCCTGCATGTTGTCCACTACTGCATAAATATAAGGAATAGTATGACCAATGTGCCCAACTATATTCGCCTCTTGAGAAATATATATTTGAGTTCTACCACCCTGATACTGCAGACAATCCCTCTTATGATGATCCTTTCCACATATCCAACATTGCAATGATTATCTACCATCACCTCTAGTTCGCTGCTCTCCAGGTTTTGATCCAAGCCCCTTCTCAACTATACTAAAATTCTTGTAATGAACCACATTTTCTTTCTCACTTGCATCTTGAGGTCTTCTCCACTTTGGTGTCCATATTCCATTAGACTTATCATTTTATTTCAAATTGTGCTTAGGCTCAAATTTGCACTTTGATTGCTCATAAAAATGTTTCATCTTTCGAGTGTTCTCTTCTAGTGATATAGGCTCATCAAACTCAATCCAGTCTTTGTATATTACTGGTAGCCCAATGATGAATATATGAACCTTGGCCTTCTCCTCCTTAAGGTAAGGTACATATCTAAACAAATCTAAGAACCTGCTAGTATACTCATCATTTATCATGGAAACAATTTGCAACTCATAAAAATGCTCAACTCTAGCATCATAGTACCTCTCTGACAGGTAGTTCTTCATGAAAAGCCTCTCAAACTCATCCCAAATCAAGTCATCCTCTCGAATACCTTAAAAATTCTTCACATCCTCCCACCAGATATCTACTTTCCCTTTGATACTGAAAGTGGCTATATTGACTTTCATGTTCTCTGTATAACTATGTAATCTGAAGAATTTATTCACCCCAAGCAACCATGCCTCTGCACCTTCTGACTTATTCATCTCTCCATAAAATGTAGGTAGCTTGAATTTCTTGAAATCATCAATAAAGTACTCACCCCTCCTATAATTAGTATGGTGTTGAAGGCTATGATGATGTATCTTGGAAGAGAAACTAGAATGATGCCCATTCCTGTCAGGTGTGTCCAATGATCTGGCACCTCTAACTGTGTCTCCTCTATCCAACCTATGTCCAGATCGAGACCTGCTACCATAGGATCCATTAGTATTTTCCTCCTTCTCTTGACTGATCCTCCCCTATCCCTATTTCTAAAACTCTGACAAGTTCTGAAGAATTGTTGCATTGAACTCTATTTGATTTTCCTGAGTCCTTGCAAGTCTTTCCTAAGCCTCAACCATCCTATCATTATCTACCTTAAAATTTTTGATCTCTGCCCTCTAGCTCCTTAATGTACCTGCTACACCAGGAGAATACTCTTCTCCTTTCTTCCCAAATGATATGTAGGGAGAGTCATCGGAACTATGGTCTACCATTTTACTCGTCATCCTTGATTCTCTTCTTCTTGCAAGTATTTCATGTCAGAAAAAAAATAGATACCAAAATAAAATCCATACCTTATTTTTTCTCAGGGGAGGCTTATCTCATCTACAAGATCAGTCCACATTAGCATGTACATGTATAGTCATAACTATATCCACATAATCAGTATATCAACATATAACATCATGCATAAACATACCAACAATATACTCTGATCACATGCATGACCATACCAACAGTATACCCTGATCCCATACATGATGAAAGCAATCTTGAAAACATCATACTTTTAACAAAGAGAGCACAACCATTAGAGGAATTTCGAAGTCTAAAATGAGCCTCCTAATAAAATTATAAAATAATAGTGGAAATAATAAAATAAGATTAGATTACATCATCAAATTTTAGAGGGAAAAAAGAAAAAACTAATTTTTCAACTTATCTCCCTATGGGTTTACTTAAATTTCGAGCGAGAACACTCATTAGATGCAAAATTTGATTCCTCATCCAAGGTTTACCCATATTACATATTTTTGATGGACCCTGCTACATGAAAAATGAGTAATACATGAAAAATGTGATTGCAATCACGTTTTTTCATGTATTTCTCATTTTTCGTGTAACAAGGTCCATCAAAAGTATGAAACATGGGTACTACTTGGAATATGAATTAAATTTTACATCCAATGAGTACTCCCATTTGAAATTTGAGTAAAACCTTAGGGATATAAGTTGAAAATATGAGTTGAAAAAGTAGTTTTATTATTTTATTATTTTTTAATCTTTTTACTTTTTTACTCCAAAAATAATGAATCATTCCCCATGGTTGAAATCATCATATTGGTTCTTATAAAGTTTATTTTGGTTGTAAATTTTTTTTAGGAGGCCTATTTTAGACCTCAAAATTCCCCTAATGGATGCTCTAATACCACCTATAACATACACCTCCCCTCACATCTACCCACTTTCACTAGCTTACTCGGTGTAAACATGAGATGAGGGGCAGTTATGATTAGACTCAGCCTCCTAGGCGACCTTAAGGAAATGGAGTTGAAAAAAAACCTTACTAACTTCGCTAAGGTGCCATAAGACCCTCCAGGATTAACCCAAATCACCTGAGCCAACCCGACTTCTCCGTGATTTTTACACCCAGTCGCTCCCTTTCCAAGGAATCATTGCTACTAGAACCTCCCAATTGCATGCACAAGCCTGCACCAATTCCAATGTAAAATTTTTCACTCAGTGTTATGCCAATGAATGTGGATTTTAAGGCTATATTCTAGGGTTGAGGCTAGATCTCTACCCAGAAATCCCTATAACTTTTAGAATTCATAAATTACACAAGTATAATGCTTGTAAACCAAAAAATGACACCAGGACTAGGTCTGACAGTCCCAAACAGGGAATGACATTTTTTCAAACACTTGGCAACAATTCAATCTACAGGTGATGAATACAAGACTGAGCATAAGGGACTGGAAATTCATATGAAATTTATCAAGAATGATCAAAAACCTCTCCCATTAGGTATCTTAACATTAATTAGATCTTTCATCCTATTCTTTCAGTTTCAAGTAAAAAAAATGAAATTAACCATGTCTAGAACCAGTCAAATAACCTTTCTTACAACCAACATATAACAACAAAAATAACCATAAGATAACAACCATTAAAGCCACATAGATACAAGTACAAAATCAAGAGAACTTAAATTTCATTAAACATAGGCAAGATGCAACCAGGTTCGGGACTTCCATGTACCACCCGACCATAGACATGGTTGAACCAAATCTTTATTTCAGCCAGTCACCCCCATGCCATATTCCAAGCATGAATGTGGGATCTCATGGATAAACCAATAAAAAACCAACCAAGGGAATCCACAGGTTAAACCACCTCCACCCTCACCATACTGGGATCTCATCTAAACCGGCACCGAGATCACAAAACTAAATCATGGTTGGAATGCCTCTGGATCTCATCACTATCATTGTGAAATTTTTTGTCTCCTTGTCTCTAGGCTTTCTCAAAATCCACATCGGATCACTAGGCCCTTACCGAGACACTGCCCTCAGGTTTTATCGTGTATCCCACCAAAACCAGTCAAGGACTTCCTAGGCCTTTGGGAATGTTCCTGAGACCACCTTAGCCTTGTATTTTGAAACCATCTAGCAATACCAAAGCTCAAAACTAAGAATAATCCCATCACACCATGAATATCTAGAAAAAGGAAAGGCAAGGCTGAAAACCACAATCAAAACCACGAAAAACCATGCCACCGACAACAAAAGAACTGAATACCAACATGCACATACCATGCATGTCAAAACCATCTAGGAAATCACACATGCAATCTGTTATCTGCAAGTATTTCTGTTGAATTTGCTTGATCCTACTCTTCCTTGCTTGATCTTTGCTTTCGTTTCCTTTCATTGATCTTCCTTTTATTTCTTTTCCTTCCTTTGATTGCTTGATCTCTTTCTCCTCTTGGTGCCCTTCTCCTCTCTAGGTGTAATTATGAATATTGTTAGTATGAATCTTTTGTCGAAGTGTACGAAAAAAGACCACTTTAGCTACGCATAACTTATAGCCCTAACATCAAATGTGGCTGCCAATATCTTCAGATCTGCAGTTAGTTGATCAAGACAAGTGCTGCAAAAAACCAGATCTATGCATAGAGAGACATTAAGCAGTAAAAATAAGGTTTTGATCCATACATCCAATAGACAAGACAAGAAAAATATTTTTTGAAAGAATTTTTTGTATTAAGGGCACCTGGGAGGAAAACAAGAAGGTGTTTCCAATTCTCCTCAATGGGATGGGTTCTTGGAAGTCCTCAGCACTTCAGATCTAGTATTTCTCTCTATTGTTGGTGTAGAAAACCCAGACAAAGATAGAACTCAAAGGGAGCTCACACAACAAATAATGGAAAATATGACAATGATAATGGCTCAAAGTCAGACCAAGAGTTTAGATCTAGAGTGATCTAATAGGCAACAAAAGGTGAAGATTGATAGGAAAAACCCTCCTATTTATAACAAAATATTGGGTCATTCTAGATCTTGGTGCATGATTAAAATAACATTAACCAAATCTAGATCCACCTTTTATGGAATATTTTATTATATTTGTTGGAGGGAAAAGGTATTTGACTTGGGTCAAATTCCTTTATTTGTGAATAATAAATAAATAAATGATTTATTTATCATTTTAAGGAAGTGGTTGGAGGATAATCAAATAAATAATGATTTATTTAATTATTTATGGGTGATTTAGTCATATTTAACAAGGAATATTATTTAAATAAGATTTAAATAATTATTCCTAGAAAATAATAAGACAAAGAAAGATTTATCTAATTAATTTCTTTGTTTTGGGTTAAACATGACCAGGAATAATAATTAAATTATTGTTCAATTGATTATTCCTTGAGGAAAATCAAACAAATATAGGTTTGTTTAATATTTCCTTTTGGGGTTTCCTATTTAGACCATAAACAACCTAATAAATGTGTTTTATTAAGTTATTTCACATAGTGAAAGAAATTCTACTTAGGGTAAAATTGGTCTTACATGGTGTACTTGGGTCCATCTAATGATAGTAGGTTAGATGACCAAAAAATGGTGTAACAGATTGCCCCCCAGCGTGCTAGTGTTAGGAGCAAATCGTATGACCGAAGTACGTTGTAAGAACTCAATCACCAGACATCAAAAGGGAAGTCGGAGAGAGAAATGTGAGGTAGACTAATGTGCTGAAGAACTAGACCCTGAGGAGACGAGACTTACAGGTGCAACAAGTCTCTTTTTATGAGAGGGTACCTGTGCTAAAGGTGGCGGGGGAGGCATACCTATGCCCGCCGAGACAAAGTACAAAAGAATAGTGTGTCCAGTAAACAAGGGACCGAACCATAAAGTACAGCCAGCATAAACATGAGCCAGATAGAAATACAATGAGGGATCCCATATAGATGTTGTGCCTGGGATAACAGCCAGGACTTATACAATAATATCTGAGTACATGAGATACAAATAAAAGCCAAATGCCCCCTACGAGCGGGGAAGGGCTCACAAAATCTGATTGATACATGAAAATCAAAGAGGCGCTGCAAGCGGCTAAGGCCGACATCA